>CM053771.1:462767785-462799350 GCA_028658325.1 Potorous gilbertii
GGAAATAAGAAATACAGGTAATGGGCAAAAGAAAGTTATCTGTCCCTACAGGACAAAACAGAAGATGGAGACAAGGGAAGGGAGGGATGATAGAAGAGAGGGCAGATTGGTGATAGGGGAAATTAAAAGGCTTGGTGTATTGGGGTAGAGGGAGGGGACAAATTTGGAGAAAGTTTGGAACCCAAAATTTTGTGAAAATGAATGTAAAAAGTTAAATAAATTAATATTATAAAAGGGACTCAAGAGACATTACATAAGAAAAGCTTTAATATCAACACACAAATGGAAATATGGATATTGTAACAGACAAGAAATAATTCACTGCTGATGTAGCAATCAGTCAATCAACTACCAAACCACCAAGATGTTAGAACAAAGACCAGCATCAGTGTAAAACTAGAATAAAAATGAAAATGAAAAATGAAACTCTATGATGTCCTGTTAAAAATAATTCCATTCTTATTTAAATAAATAATTATTAACCAAAATAGTATGCTCACATGAGGAAATACATGGACCCATATTTCATTAAGTTCACACTGTAATTTAGCTTATTTAAATTAATCCCTGTAACAAAAAGAGGAAAGGGCTAAAAATATCAACAGCTATTGAATACAAAATTTTAGTATTGTTACTGTTGTTCAATCATTTTTGACTCTTTGGGAGCCCATGCAAATTTTCTTAGCAAAGATACTTCAGTGGTTTGTCATTTTCTTTTCCACCTCATTATGAGGAAAATGAGATAAACAGGGTCAAATGACTTGCCCAGAACAACACAACTGGTAAGTGTCTGAGGCCAGATTTCAGCTCACAAAAATGTCTTCCTGAATACGGGCCTGGCTCTCTATACACTGCACCACTTAGTTGTCCTAAATATGTAGTAGCTGGGAGTAATTCTTTTAAAATGTAACTTCACTAATAAAATAACAAGATATTAAAAGCCAACTAATAGGTTCTAGAAAGTGAAAAAAAAACATTATAGGGAAAAATGACTATATTAAGCTAGCAAGTTTCAGGGAAGTTCAAAATACACACTCAGAACAAGACAATAAAGTCAAAGCTGTTACATCCAAAGCTTCCAAGAAAAATAGGAATTTATCTCAGGCCATGGAAAAGCTCAAAAAAAGATTTTGAAAATCAAGTAAGAGAAGTAGAGGAAAAATTGGGAAGAAAAATGGGAGCAATGCAAAAAAAAATCATAGAAGAATAAGTCAACAACTTGGAAAAGAAGATACATAAAAATAATTGAAGAAAAGAACTCCTTAAAAATAGACTAGACAAAATGGCAAAAGAGGCTCAAAAAGTCAGTGAGGAGAGGAATACCTTGAAAACCAGAATTGACCAAATGGAAAAGAAGGTACAAAGGCTCAGTGAAGAAAATAATTCCTTAAAAATTGGAGTTGTGCAGGTGGTGCAAGTGGAAGCTAATGACTTTGTGAGAAATCAAGAAACAACAAAACCAAACCAAAAGAATTTAAAAATAGAAGCCAATGTGCAATAACTCATTGTAAAAAGCAACTGCCTTTAAAAAGAGATCCAGAAGAGACAATTTTAAAATTATTGGACTACCTGAAGGCCATGATCAAAGAAAGAACCTCAGCATCATCTTTCAAGACATTATCAAGCAAAACTGAGGTACTATAACCAGAGGCCAAGGTAGAAATAGTAAGAATCCACCGATAACCTCTTGAAAGAGATCCCAAAATGAAAACCACCAGGAATAGTGTAGTCAAATCTCAAAGTTCCCGGGTAAAGGAGAAAATATTGTAAGTAGCCAGAAAGAAACAATTCAAGAATGGTTCAGCCACAATCAGGATAACACAAAATTTAGCAGCTTCTACTTTAAAGAATCAGAGCTCTTGGAATATGATATTACAGGGGGCAAAGGAGGTAGGGTTGAGATCAAGAAGCATCTGCCAAACAAAACTGAATGTAATCCTTCTGGGGGTAAATGAGTATTCAATGAAATAGAGGACTTCCAAAAATTCTCAATGAAAAGATTTGACTTTCAAATACAAGACTAAAGTGAAGTTTAAAAAGGTAAACAAGGTAGGGAAGTCATAAGGGATTTAGTTTAAGTTGTTTACATTCCTACATGAGAAGACGGTATTTACAACTCATAAGACTTTTCTCATAATTAGGTTAGTTAGAAGGCATATGTATGTATGTATGTATGTATGTATGTATATATATATATATATATATATATATATATATGTGTGTGTGTGTGTGTGTGTGTGTGTGTGTGAGTATGTATGTACATATACATATAGGTACATACATACATATCTATATATATAAAGAGGGCACAGGTGTGAGTTGAAGATGAAGGGATGATATCTAAAAAATAAAATTAAGGAATGAGAGAGAAATATACTGGGGAAAAGAGGGGAGAGAGATTGGGGTAAATCATCTCACATGAAGGATAGAAAACTTTTTACAATGGTGTAATGGCAAGAAAAATAGGATCTTTTGCTGTTTTTGTTTTGGTATAATCAAGAAGTATAATACCTCCATTTGAATATGACTAAGCAGAATCTTTCCAACCTATTGTCAGGCCTGGGAAGATTTGTAAGAAAGTCCGCACATGTTATTAATGAGGCACTGGTTCCCAAGGGATATGATACCCTCTGGCTCTAAAAAAGTGTATAAAGGAAGATGGCAGAGTAGAAAGACAGACCTGCTCTAGCTCTCCCCCCATAGCCAATAAATAACCTGTAAAAATTACTCTAAAGAAGTTCTTAAGCAGGAAAAGCCAGAAAACGACAGAGTGAAAGAGATTTACAGTCCAAGACATTCAGGAAGGCTGACAGGAAAGGTATATCTCACTGGGCTGAGAGCAGAGCACAGCCCAGTGCAGGCCACATGACATAGAATGAACAAGATTGAAGCAGGCTTCAGGGTGTGGAATCACAGGTAGCAGCTGTGTTTTCCAGATTTGTCAACCTACAAACACCAAAGACAACTTAAGTGATCAGGGAGAAAGCCTTTCATCTGGGTGAGATTGATGTCTGGCCTGACTCCAGCCTCAGTCCCAGGGTGGCAGCCACTGCGGCAGCACTGCCCACTTTTGAAGCCCTTGGTCTAAAGACCCTGGGAGAATTGAGCCACCAATCTGGGTCTCAGTTCTGAGTGGCAGACCTGGGGTGAGGAGGAGCACTGGCATGGTAGAGCTCACAGTTTCTAGGTAAAAAAGACTGATTTTGGTTGATCCCAAGGTAGAACACAGGCCAGGAGAGGAGTGATTGTGCTACCTTAAAGGAAAGTGAAAACTTTGTTTCCTAGAATATATGCTCCACTTTTGAAACTACTCAAAAGTCAAGTAACTGGCTGGGAAAATGCCCAAAAAAGGTCTTGGTGAAAAGGTATTTTCTTCCATCTTTCAGATGAGGAAGAACAAAGTACATCCTAAAAGTCAAGATTTCTACATTCAAAACCTCCAAAAATTATGCAATGATCTCAGGCCATGGAAGAGGTCAAAAAGGTTTTTGAAAATCAGATAAGAGAGGTAGAGGAAAAATTGGGAAGAGAAATGAGAATGATGCAAGGAAATCATGAAAAGCAAGTTAACAACTTGCTAAAAGAAACCCCAAGAAATGGTGAAGATAACACCTTTAAAAATAGACTTACCCAAATGGCAAAAGAGGTCCAACAAAGATGATAAGGAGAAGAATGCTTTAAAAAGCAGAATTAGGCAAATGGAAAAGGAGGTTCAAAAGCTCACTGAAGAAAATAGTTCTTTAAAGTTAGAATGGAGCAGATGGAAGCTAATGACTTTATGAGAAACCAAGAAACTATAAAACAAACCCAAAAGAATGAAAAAAAATAGAAGACAATGTGAAATATCTTATTGGAAAAACAACTGAATGGGAAAATAGATCTAGGAGAGGTCATGCAAAATTATTGGTCTACCTGAAAATCATGATAAAAAAAAAAGAGCTTAGACATCATCTTCCAAGAAATTATCAAGGAAAACTGCCATGATATTCTAGAATCAGAGGATAAATAGAAATAGAAAGAACTTACCAGCACCTCCTGAAAGAGATCCCAAAAGGAGAGCTCCTAGGAATAGTGTAGCCAAATTCCAGAGTCTCCACTTCAAGAAGAAAATGTTCAAGCAGCCAGAAAGAAACTATTGTGGAAGTACTTTGCACTGTTACACATTTGTGACCTATATTTAATTACTTGTTTTCTCAATGAGGATTGGTGGGGAGAGAGAAAATATGGAATTCAAAACTTTAAGAATGAGTGCTAAAAACTGTTTTAGCATACAATTAGAAAATAATGTAGACAGGCAGTGAAGTATAGAAGTCTATTTTGCCCTACGGGAAAATAGAGGGGAAAGTGGATGGAAGAAGGGTGGGTAATAGAAGGGAGGACAGACTGGAAGAAGGGGTGGATGGGGTGCATATTGTCCTGGAGTTGGGCATGGAGAGAGATAAGGAGAAAGTTTTGAATTCAAATTCTGTAAAAGTAAATCTTAAGAACTGAAAAATAAATAAATTATATATAATAAATAAAAAGACTATATAAAGTCTGTATAAGGACTCTGTAGGTGAGGTTTTACTTTGGGACTTAGTTTTTGTAATAAGGTTTGAGTGCCAGATGAGGACTCTGGTAAGCCACTAAGGTAGCTATGGTCAGACAGCTGTATCTGTCTGTTAAATTATTGTCAGGCAGAAGAAGTCATGTCTGTTGAATACTTTGGGGCTTACTAACTGGAAATGTTTGTTTGGCCAGATGAGGACTCTGGGAAGCTGCTAAGGAACCAACCCCTCAGCTTTGAGAACTCAGATGTCTTGCTTCCCTCTGTGGTAACTGTGGACAGACACCTGTACCTGTCTTTCTAATTCAGGCATAGGAAGCTATTTTTGTTGACTTTTAATTTCTCTGTATTTTCTTTGCATTTCAAAGTGCTGACTCCCCTGAATTAGATGAATGATATATTGCTTGGTTAAAAGATTGATACATGTGTTTGAGTAAAGTGATTGTTAACTCCTTGAAAGTTGTTTTCCTTTTAATGAATTCAAATTTAAGAAACTATGATAGCAGGCTTCCTCTGTGTATGTTGGTGTGCTTACTATTACATTATGGTGACAAGGATGCGACCTGCATAAATTAAAAGGAAAATATGGGACTGGGATAATCGTTGTTTGATAGTTGTGGTAGCCATGATTCTGTGAAACTGCTGGAGGTGTGGGTGACCAGAATCAGGGTTGTAGTGGATTAGCCTGACTCTGGACTGTGCTGGAAGGGTGAAGGTCATTAAACTGTACTGTATTCAGAAACCTTACCAGAGCAGAAGAACTTGGAATGGAGCTCTGGAACCTGAGTAGAACACTGTGTTTGGGCAGAACACTGTCTTTGTATTGACCCAGCTGACTTTGGTGAGGTGAAAGGAGCAGGAGTGAAGAGTTGCTTTATCACAGACCAAGGAGGGATCTGGGATTGGCAGTTTCCTGCTGAGAAAGGAGGAACCTTGGACCTTGGAGTTCTGCCCTGGGACAGGATTGGGGCTATGCAGCAAGGCACTGAGTGTGCTTTTTTGCAGCATTCTCCTGGGACAGGTTGGGACCCAGGGAGTGGAGTTGCCTATGGTAGATGGGGTAAGTGCCATGAATCCCAAAAGACCCCACCCTGATGATTTTGTTGTCTAGTCACTCCCCAGGACTTGGAAGGAGGTCTCATTAGAGCCTACCCTGAGAGTGCAGATGAAGGAGGACAAGAGGATTTTGCTTGGAAATTTCTGTTTGGGATTGAGGAAGGAAGAGTTGTCTACTCTCTCCTCAAAGAGTGATGTTATGTTATGCCTATACCTTTGTGTTTGTTTAAAGCCATTTGGTGAACCTGGTAATAAGTTACTATGTTATGTATTTTGCAAATATGAACTATGTTGAATTTACTAAAGAAATGTTAATGCCTATTCAGATACAAGTTGCCCATGTAACCTGATTAAATCACCTGGATTTGGTATGGCAAAGTATAATGCCCATTTGTTCTAAGACCCATGGCAATTTAGTTTGTAAGGCCAAAGATTCTGCTAGGGTGGAGTATAATGGCAAGTAAAATAGTGTCTTTTGCAGTTTTTGTTCTAGTATAATCAAGAAGTATAATGCATGTATATGAATGTGACTGAGGAGGATCCTTCTCACCATTTGTTGGGCCTGGGAAGATTTGCAAGAAGGTCCATGCCTTTTGTTAATGCTGCACTTGTTCTCAAAGAATATGATGTTCTCTGTCTCTAAATTGTGTATAGACTCTAAGGGTGAGGTTATATTTTGGAGTTTAGTTTTTGTAAGAGTGTTTGGCCTGAAGGGGACTCTGGAGTGCCACTTTAAGGACATCCCTGAGTTTGAGAACCCAGAAGTCATGTGTCCCTCTCTGGTAACTATGGTCAGAGAGCTGAAGTTCAACTGTCTGTTGAATTCAGGCAGAGGAAGTCATGTCTGTTGATCTTTAATTTGTCTGTATTTTCTTTGAAATTCAGGGTGTTTGCTCCCCTAAAATAGGTAAATGAAATATGTGCTTGGTTAAAGGATTGATACATGTGTTTGATTAAAGTGATTGTTAACCCCTCAAATGTTGCCTTTCCTTTTATTAATGCAGATCTAAAACCCTGTGATAGCAAGTCCCCTTGCTTGTGTGTGTTGGGGTGCTTACTATTACAAGTGAAAAGAAGGGGAGGGGAGAAGAGAGGGAATGAGTGAACCTTACTCTTATCAGAATTGACTCAAGCAAATAACCAACACACAATCAATTGTGTACAGAAATCTATCTTACCTTACAGGAAAGTATGAGAGGAAGAGGATAAGAAAAGGGGGGATTGGGGGAGGTGATAAAAGGGAGAGAAGATTAGGGGAGGGGGTAGTCAGAAGCAAAGATTTTGCGGGAGGGACAGGATGAAAGGAGAAAGAGAATAGGGAAAGTACTGATGGAGTGTGATAGGATATATCTATCTATCTATCTAAATGAGAAACAATAATGCAAAACCTAAAATAGCACCTGTCCAGGCATACAGAATGCTAATCCCAGCCCTAGAAGAGCATGACCTCCCAAAGATGAATGTGCCTCGTGAAGGAGAACTTAAAGGACCTAAGAAAGAAGCCCCATAGAATTAACCAGACATTTGACCCTATTCAGGGGATACCCCAAAACTTTACAGTGTTGATCACATTACCCTCACGCAGATGCATGGAATGGGTGGGTGGTGGTAAAAACCTCCAGTATTGGTAAGTTCTATATCAGTCCAAAAACCTTCTTTTCTTTAAAAAGAAGAAAGGCCTAGGGTGAGGGGATTGTGGAGATGGCCTAACCAGCTAGGTGAACTTGAGAAAACTCCAGATAAGAAGCTTGCATTTCTTTAGTTTCTATTAAGGATGAGTACGTTTTGTCAAAGTTATCAATGGTGCTTGCCTCTGACCCTGGCACCAACCTGCCTAGCCAGCTAAACCTGTCCTGCTTTGTTATGTTAGACTCATAGAAGCATATAGCGTTAGAAGTGGAAAGCATTTTAGAGATCATCCAGGTCATTCCTGTTATTTTATGCTTGATGACCTAGCTTCTTATTCAACAGCTCTGTTATGATCTCTGGCTGAGTCCACCAAGCAAACAGGTGCAGCTCAAACAGTAGCCAAGAATTATACTGTCTGACCCCATCTGTGGCTGACCCTTGACTTGATCATCCAATCCTGCCTACTGCTTCTCCTCATTCCATTACTTCTCCACTACCCTGTGAAATATGATGACCTATCCCAATCTCTTTGGTCCATTCTGAAATATTTTCCAGATAAACAAAATTTCATGTACACAGAGCAAATGGCCATCTGTACATTTATGAAATAGAGGATTCTGCAGGGCAATATTTGGTTAAACTGATTTATTCATAATGATATTGTAGTCCAAAATCTTTCAGAGTTTAAAATGATTTAAAATGATGGGAATTATACTGGAAGGTCAGCAGAGTATTAATAATGTTAGCTAAAAGAAAGTATATCATTTATACATCACACAAATTGCATGTCTCTATATCTAGTTTACTTAAATTGTATTTCTTAATATCTATCTCTATTCTATACAGATATGGAAATAGATGTAAAATCTATAGGCACAAGTATACCTGTTTATACACACATATGCATATAGATATAGCTTTACTCTTCTACAAAGATATTAGTTCCTTAGTATAACATGTTTATAATAAATATAATATTTGAAGGGAGATATAATGAATATTATATCCTTTTAAAGTCTAATTTTGATAGCAATAATCTGATATTATAGACCTTGGGACTCTAGAAAGTACGAAGCCACTAAAATATGTCCTGTTAGATGTTATGAATTCAATTCTACAAGTAATAGTATACTTGTATACTATATGAATTTAGCATTAGTAGATGCCTCTTATGCAACCTCCTTTTTCTGGAGATGTCTTCCTTTCCTCAGATGCATAAACCAAGCCGATTTCACTTCCAATTCTTCACACTGTATTTTTTTCCTTCTTGCCAGCATTCATCTCTCCCTGGAAACGTCTCCTTTCTTCTGATTTCTTCTGATTGATGAGGTTTTGGCCTGGGCCAACATTTCCTGAGGTTCCTAGGAAATTCACATTTCAGTCTGAAGTCCACTTTTTCTGCTACATCCCCAGTAGAGGCAGGTAAGTAACACAGTGGATAGAGTGCTAGATCTAGGGTCAGAAAGACATGAGGCAAAAGACAATCTCAGACACTTACTAGCTGTGTGCAAAGCACTTAATGTCTATTTGCCTCAATTTCCTCACCTATAAAGTGGTGATAACCACAACTCTTATATATGGTAGAGCTGCTGTGAGGATCAAATAAGATATTTGTAAAGTACTTAGCCCAGTACCTAGCATATAGTAAGTGCTATAAAAATGTGTTGTCCCTCCTCTCCTTCCGCAGTACCTTTTTCCAGTTACTTTTTACATGTGGTCTTTTCTCTATTAGAAAGTAGGGATGATCTTTTTCTTTGTATATCATATGTGTTCCTTGCCTGGCACATAGTAAATACTTTAAAAATGTAATACTATTCCTTATTCAATCAAATACATATTTATTAAGTGCCTTCTATGTTCCTGCCACTGCAAAGTATTGGGGATACCATGAAAATAAAGATAGTTACTCTCCTCAAGATATTTACAATATAATGTGATTGAGACAACATACAAAAGAAGCTAAAAGACTCTATACAACTATCACCTGGGGGGTAACTTTTACTTGTTTTGAAAAAAAACCAATTAATTCCTCCTAATTAAAAGGAGAGTTTTTAAGTTACTGTTTTGCAAAAATGAATGCCAGAGTCAAAAACAAAATGGCAGAGAAAAGACAGGGACTGCCCTTAGCTCTCCTCCAAATCCCTCCAAATACCTTTACAAATGACCCTGAATTAATTCTAGAGTGTCAGAACTGGGAAAAAGATGAAGTGGAATAAATTTCCAGCCCAAGACAACTTGGAAGGTAGGCAAGAGGATATACCAGGGTGAGAGAAGAAAGCAGTCCAACCCAGGATATGCCAGGAAACATGGCACAAGCTTTAGGGTGACTGAATAACTGGAAGTATTGGTAGTCTCCGGAGTTCTCAGTCAACAAACACCAAAAACAATTTAGAACATCAGCAGGAAAGATCTTTTGCCTGTGAGTGATAGTGGACCATAGTCTAGCTCAGTAAAGTTAAAGTTGAACCAGTACAGCCACAGCCATAGCAAATTAGGAGCATGCATTGGAGGTTACCGAATCAGCAGCTGCAGTTGTGGTGGCTGCTGCTGGAGCTCTCAGTCCACAGACAGTAAGAGAGGTGAACAACTGGTTAGAAGGAGATCAGAGGGGTCATTTTGCTAGCACTGAGGAAGGACTTGGTTGTTTCTCCATATTTGGATCCAGGCCACAGTCCTCTGTGACGGTCCCTGGGCAAGGAGGAATACAAGAACACCAAAACTTGTAGCCACAGTGGAAGGGTAAGCCTCCTTACAGTTCCAGGGAAGAAAAGAGTGCCTGTCTTCACTCACAAATACATACATACAATACATACAAGGAGAGGAGCAAACACTTGTCCTTTGACCATACCACCTTGGAAGAACTTAAAACATAGACCCCTAGAAGTATCTCTGAAAACAACTGCACAAAAGCGTTGAAGCTGGGATCAGTGCTGTCTCCACCATGGAAGCAGAGCCCTACAATAACAAAGAGTTAAAAGTTAAGTAGACTTTGGGGAGGCAACATGGTGGAGTAAGCGGGAAATCACTGTCACTCTCCCAGTTTGACTTCTGGGAAAAAAAATAGCACTTAGAAAAAATCCTGGAATAACAGTGTAACACCAATGCAATTCTCACAGCACCTACAGTAGCTATGAATATCCTGGCACAATTCTTAATCACAAAATACAACACGCTCTGTACGTGGAAGACAGAACCAAAACATTTATTCAGACACCAGAAAATCAAATCAATCATAGTAACAAACATTTATACATAATAACAATGCACAGAACAACACCACATCTCAAACCTTCCCCCATCAGGCTTCCAATAAACCAGGTCCCTTAAACAAATCACAAATAGGCTTCACTTAACTCACTAACAGACTTCTGTTTTTTGGTTGTATTTTTTTTTGAGAGGTCAGCAATTAAGCATATATATCATTCACTTAGTTAAGGGGAAAAATTAACACCCTGAACTTCAGAGAAAATACAGAGAAATCAAAATCAACAGACAGGCTTCTAACCATGTGACATACATCATGGATTGACAGATAATGTCTGACCATACATACACAGTTACCAGAGAAGGAAGCATAAACATCTGGGTTTGCAAAGCATGGGAGATCAGGAGTGGAGGGGTGGGCTGCTTAATGGCTTCCCAGAGTCTCATGTGGCACACAAACCATCTTCCAAAATTAAGTTCCAAAGCAAAACCTTTACTTAGAGTATATTTGCAGACTGTTTTATGGAAATCTGTTTTACCCTACAAGAAAGTAAAGTTAAAGGGGATGGGGAGGATTCTAAGAGAGACTGCAGTTTGGGGGAAGGGATAATTAGAAGCAAACACTTTTGATGAGGGATAGGGTCAAAGGAGAGAATAGAATAGAGAACAGAGGCAGACAGTAAGACTATACAAATGGGGGACCTCAAACTTCCCCTTTCAGAACTAGAAAAACATAACCACAAAATAAACAAGAAAGAAGTTAAGGAGGGCTAGAGCCAAGATGGTGGAGTAAAAGCATGGGCTTGCTACAGCTCTCTCCCTAAACCCAGACAAATATCAGTAAAACTGACTGAACAAATTCTTGAGCTGTGGAATCCACAAAATGATAAAGTGAAGCAAATTGCCAGCTCAAGACAGTCTGGAAGGTTGATGGGAAGCACTGGGTTGGGAAGATGATAGAAGGGAGGGCAAATGGGAAAAGGAATAAGGTCAAAAGTGAGACTAGAATAAATGGGTGGCAGGATAGAATGTAGTTAGTCTTTCATAATATGACTGTAAGATGGGGAGAAAATTTGGAACTCTAAGCTTTGTGAAAGTGAGTATTGATAATTAAAAATAAATTTATTGGTTAATTTTAAAAAGAAGTTAAAGAGATGAATATAATTTTAGGAAAAAAAGTTAAATATGGTAAGCCTACGCAGAAAATTGTATGGGAACATAAAAAAATACCTTTTTTCTTTCTAAGCAGTAGACAGCACTTATACAAAGTTGACCATGTACTAGGGCATAAAAAAATTTCACAATCCAGTGCAGGAAGAGAGAAATAGTAAATGCATCTTTTTCAGTTCATGATAGAATAAAATTTACACATAATAAAATACAATGGAAAGATAGATTAAAAATTAATTGGAGAAAATATTCTAATAATAAAGAATGAATGGGTCAAATAAGAAATCATAGAAATAATCAATAACTTCATTCATCAGAATGACAATACTGTGACAACATATTAAAACTTATGGAATGCAACCCAAGAGGATCTTAGGTGAAATTTTATAAGTCTAAATGCTTACCTCAACAAAATATAGAAAGAGGAGATTAATGATTTGGATGTAAAACTCATAAAACAAGAAAAAGAACAAATTGAAAATCCTCAAAAGTATGCCAAATTAGAAATTCTGAAAATTAAATTAGAGATTCATAAAATTGAAATTAATAAAATTATTGAATTAATAAATAAAACTAAAGGCAACTAAAAATAGATTACTCTTTTGTTAATTTTTTTCCAATGTATTTTATTTCATTTCTTTAGAAAGTTATAATCTTTGTTATTAATTAATTTTTAGTTTCCAACATACATTTGCACAAGATATTTTCCAAATTTTCTCCCCATCTCTACCCTCCCACCATGCCAGGACAGTAACAACACTACCTGTTCCTTTAATCTGTCCTCCTTTTTATCACCCCAAACCTTCTCATCTCTCTTTCCTTTGTATTTTACTGTAGGGTAAGATAAATTTCAATACCCCATAGCCTGTATATCTTATTTCCCAGCTGAATGTAAAAACAACATTTAACATTCCTTTTTTAAAAATTTGAGTTGCAAATTCTCTCCCTTCCTCCCTTCCCACTCATCCTCACTGAAAAGGCAAGAAGTTTGATATAGATTATAAGTGTGTAGTAATACAAAATACTTTCATAATAGTCACAATGTGAAAAAATAAATGTATTTTCCTCCATCCTACCCCACTCCCCCCCTTTATTCTATTCTCTCCTTTGAGCCTGTACCTTATCAAAAGTATTTACTTCTGATTATCCCCTCCCCCAATCTGTGATCTCTTCTATCATCCTCCCTATCCCCTTCCATTTTACTTTCCTGTAAGGTAAAATAGATTTCCATACCCAATTGAATGTTTATGCTATTCCCTCCTTAATCCAAACCCAATGAGAATAAGGTTCATTCATTTCTGCTCTCCTTCTGCCCTTCCCCTCTACTGTAAAAAGTTTTCCTTGACTGTTTTATATGATATAATTTGCTCAATTCTATCTTCCCCTTTCTCCTTCTTCCATTCCTTGCTCTCATCACTTAATTTTATTTTTAGATTTCATCCCTTCATATCCAGCTCATCTTTTTCTGTCTCTGTCTCTTTCTCATATATATGCATGTACATGTGTATACAGATACATATACACATACATACAGATATAAATACATACATATTGGTTCTGATCCCTAATTATTTGGAGAGGTTTAGGGGACCTCTCAGTCCTTGCTTTTACTCTTCCATCTTTGCTCTACCCTCAATTAATTTGATTTAAAAGAAAACAAAAAAAAATTACCCATGTCAAAAATGAAAAGGTTGAATTCACCACCTATGAAGAGGATATTAAACCAATAATTAGGAGCTATTTTGCCAACTCTCTGCCAATCTATCTGATGATCAAAGTGAATGAATACTTACAAAAAAATTGGCCTGATTGTTAGAAGAGGAAATAAAATACTTAAAAACTCCATTTCAGAAAAAAACTATACAATTTATCAAGGAACTCCTTAGTAATATAAAACAAAATTAAAAGAATGAAAAAAATAGAAGAGAATGTGAAATATCTTATTAGTAAACAACTAACTTGGAAATTGTTCCAATGATTAAAAAAAATTGGAATCCCTAAAAGCCATGAAAAAAGAAATTCAAGAATTTATCAAGGAAAAATGCCCTGAAATTTTAGAACCAGTGAGTAAAATAGAAATTGAAAGAATCAACTCATCATTTCCTGAGATCCTAAAATGAAAACTCCCAGAACTATTATGACCTAATTCCAGAATTTCCATGTCAAAAAGAAAATATTGCAAGGAACCATAAAAAAAACAATTCCAGTATCATGGAGCCACAGTTAGAATAATACAAGATTTAGCAGCTTCAAAATTAAAGGATCAAACTGCCTTGCATATGATGTTCTAGAGGGCAAAGGACGTAAGATTACAATCAAGAATCACCTACCCAAGAAAACAGAATGCAGTCCTTCCAGAGCAAAAAGGATTTTCAGTGAGATAGAGGACTTTCAAGCATCTTTAAGAAAAGATGAGAACTGAGTAGAATATTTGACTTTGAAATTCAATACACAGAGAAACATAAAAAGGTAAAAAGAAAGGAAAGCCATAAGGGATGTAATAAATTTAAATTGCTTACATTCCTACGTAGAAATATATTTGTAATTCTTAGGACCTTTCTCCCTATTAGTGCAACTAGGAATATTATGTATGTGGACATGTGGGTGGGGGTGTGTGTATTATATACTTATATATTTATATATGAAGAGAGAGACAGAGACAGATAGCAACAGAGGGAACAGATGTGAGTTGAATATGAGGGATGATGCCTAAAAAATAAGGGGCAAAAAAACAAAACAGTGTACTGGGGGAAAGGGAAAGGGAGAGTAAGAACAGAGTAAATTATCTCATATAAAAGAGAAAAGACAAAACTTTTCAATGAAAGGGAAAAAGGGAGGTGAGAGGGAGTGAATGAAACTTCTAATCAGAATTGGCTCAATAACTTACATACTAAATAGAAATCTGTTTAACTCTACAGGAAAGTAGGAGGGAAATGGGGATAAGTGAAGTGAGGGTGATAGAAGGGAAGACTGAGTGAAGGAGTGAGTAGTCAGAAGCAAAGTACTTTGAGGAAGAATAAGAGAAAGGAGAGAGACAATAGAAAAACAAGGGGAAATAGGATGGAGGGAAATCCTATTAATTGTTACAACTTCAAAATAAATTTTGAAGCAAGTTTCTTCAATTAAGACCTCATCTCTCAAACATATAAAAAACTGAGTCAAATTTGTAAAAAGGGAGCCGTTCCCCAACTGATAAATGACCAAAAAATATAACCAATTTTCAGATAAAATAATTTATTTATAGCCATATTCAAAAAATAAGCTTGTAACTCATTATTAATTAGATAAATGCAAATTAAAAGAATTCTGAGGTACTACATCATGCCTAGTAGGGTAAATGACAAATGTTGGAAGGGACATGGGGGGAAAATGAGACATTAATTGATTGTTGATGGACTCAGACATATCCAACCATTCTGTGGAGCAATTTAAAATGATGCCCTGCAGACTATGGAACCATGCATGTCTTGCTAGTGCTACTTTTGGGTCTATATTCCAAAAGAAATTAAAGACAAATGGGAAGAGGACCTATCTGTAAAGAAATATTTGTAGCAGATTTTTTTTTTCTGTTGGCAGTGTTGACAACTAAGGGGATGCCCATCAATTAGAGAGTGGCTGAGCAGGTTATGGAATGGGATTGTGATGTGGTACAGTTATGCTGTAGGAAATGATGAGCAAAATGCTCTACAGGGAACCTGGAGGAACTCGCATGGGCTGATGCAAAGAAAAATGTACTGTGTGCAGAGTAACAGCACTGTTGTAGGGTGATCAGCTGTGAATGACTTGTCTTTCTCAGTAGTGCAATGATACAGTTACAAGTCTGAAGAACTTAGGATAAAGGGAGCTCCCCATTTCCACAGAAGGAACTGATGGTATACTGTTTTTTACTTTTGTTTTTTTCATGGATTTTTGTTTGTTTGTTTTGGTCTATGTTTTGTTTCAATACATGCCTATTATGAATGAGTTTTGAATGAGTATACATACGTGACCTGTATTGGATTAGGTGTCTCTTCAGTGATGTGGGGAGGTAGGGAGAGAGAAATGGAGAAAATTTGGAATTTGAAGTTTTTTTTTCATTTTTTACAATTAAATTATTTTAGTTTGCAACATTCACTCTCACAAGATTTTGAGTTTTAAATTACTCCCCATCTTTCCCCTCTGCCCACCCCAAGATATCTTGCATTCTGATGGCTCCTTCTACCAATCTGCCCTCCCTTCTATCAAACTCTTTCCACCTCTCATCCCCTTCAACATAGATTTATTTACCCTATTGCCTGTCTTTCTCATTTCCTAGTTCCATGTGAAAACAATTTTTAACATTCATTTTTAAAACTTTGAGATCTAGCATCTCTCCCTTCCTCCTTCCCATCCATCCCCACTGAGAAGGCAAGCAATTTGATATACGTTATACTTGTATGCAAAACACTTTCATAATACTCATGTAGTGAAAGACTATATTTCCCTCCATTTTATACTGCCCCCATTTAATCTGTTCTCTCTTTTGACCCTGTCCTTCCTCAAAAGGGCCTCCCATTTGCCTTCCTTTGTATCATCTACCCCAATCCCCCTTACTTTTCTGTAGTGTAAGTTAGATTTTCATACCAAATTGAGTGTGCATGCTATTCCCTCCTTAATAAAAATCCTATGAGAGTAAGGTTCACTCTTTCCTTCTCACCTCCCTCCTCTTCCCCTGAATTGAAAAAGCTTTTACTTATCCCATTCTATCTCTTCCTTTCTTCTTCTGCCAATATATGCCTCTCTCACCCCTTAATTTTATATTTTAGATATCCCTTCATATTCAACTAACCCTGTGCCTTCTGTCTATATCCCTCCAACTACTCTAATATGGAGAGAAGTTTCAAGGTTATAAATGTTATCTTTCCATGGAGAAAACTAAGCAACTCAATTTTAGTAATTTCCTTATGATTTTTCTTTCCTATTTATCTTTTCATGTTTCTCTTGAATTTTGTGTTTGAAAGTCAAATGTTTTATTCAGCTCTGATCTTTTCATCAAGATACTTGAAAGTCCTCTATTTCATTGAATGACCGTTTTTTCCCCTGAAGTATTTTTGCCATGTAGGTCATTCTTGGTTTTAATCCAAGTTCCTTTGACATCTGGAATATCATAGTCCAAGCCTTTAATTCCTTAATGTAGAAGTTTCTAGAGCTTGTAATATTCTGATTGTATTTCCACCATGCTTGAATTGTTTCTTTCTGACTGTTTTCATTTTTGCCATGACCTGGGAGCACTAAAATTTGGCCACAATATTCCTAGGAGTTTTCCTTTAGAGATCTCTTTCAGGAGCTGATTGGTGGATTATTTTCATTTCTATTTTACCTCTGGTTCTAGAATATCAGGGCAGTTTTCCTTGATAATTTCTCGAAATATGATGTTTAGGTTCTTTTTTGATTATGGCTTTCAGATAGTCCAATAATTTTTAAATTGTCTTTCCTGGATCTATTTTCCATGTCAGTTGTTTTTCCTATGAGATATTTGACATTTTGTCTGTTATTTTTTCATTTCTTTGGCTTTGTTTTATAATTTCTTTATTTTTCATAATTTCATTAGTATTCATCTGCTTCATCCTAATCTTTAAGGATTGATTTTTCTTCAATGAGCTTTTGGATCACCATTTCCATCTGGCAAATTCTGCTTTTTTAAGACATTCTTCTTATTATTGTCTATTTTGGATCTCTTTTCCCATTTGAGTTAGTGTATTTTTAATGTTATTTTCTTCAGTATTTTGGGGGACCCCATTAGGAAGAAGTTGATTTGTTTCTCATGATTTTCTTCCATCACTCTCATTTCTCCTCCCAATATTTGCTCTATTTCTCTTACTTGATTTCCAAATCCCTTCTGAGCTCTTCTATGGCCTGAAACCAATTAGTATTTTTCTTGGAGGCTTTGGATACAGGAACTCTGAGTTTGTTGTCTTCTTCTGATTTTTATATTCTAATCTTCCATGTTAACAAAGTTAGATTCTATATTCATTATTTCCCTGTTTTTGATAATTTCCCAAACAATTTACTTGATATTTTAGCTCTTTGTCAAGGTAGTTATCTGCTTCCAGTAGGTGTGGGAGCATGCACTGTCAGCATCTTGTTATGAGCCTAGAGCTCCAGAAACAACCATTGCTGCTGCTGCTGTTGCTCCTGTAGGGTCCTCTGCTGGGGCTGGACTACTCTACCCTCTCACACAGGCACCATAGATTTTTTCCACTGACCTTCCAATTTGTCCTCAGCTTTTTGGGGGTTTTGATGTCTGGAAATTGGCACAGATACTAGAGATTTATTCCCCCTGAGGTCTAGTCAGCTACCATCTGTGCTGTCATGACCCATGATGGACTGTGCTCTGCTCCCAGTGTGGAGTGGTAGAGGATTCCTATCAATCTTCCATGTGTCTTGGACTGTAGATTTTCTTCACACTGTCATTCTGTGGATTCTGCAGCTCCAGAATTTGTTTAAAATCACTTTTACAGGTACTTGACTGGGCTTGAAGGGAAAGCTCTCACAAGTCTCTGCTTCTACTCTGCCTTCTTGGCCCCATCCCTCCTGGAACTTGAAGTTTTAAAGATAAATGTTAAAAATTGATTTTACATATTACTTCAGAACACAAAATATTAAATTAAAATAATGAATAACCACCTGATATTTTTTCTTCCTACACTGATTTGTCTAGAGAAATTTCTTCCAAAAGAGGGAGAGCTGCTGAATTTAAGAAAATTTTATGAATTTCAGACTTTGGAATATGCCTGTTATGACAAGTCCAATATAACATATAAAAGTAGTTCAAATTTTGCCTGTTATGGCACAGATGAAATTTTAGATCTTTATTTTTCCCATCCCATGTTTTTTTTTCAATTCAAGATAACTACCTGCCAGTGGCAATTTTCAACTATTTGCTTCAGAGCTTAGAAGATAAATACTTAGGATTGTGTTGATATGAGTAACATTGCAAATTAGTAGGATTCTTTCTTAATGCTTGCTAATGCCAATTTTAAAACTTACAACTACATCTCACAAAAATAAGTGTTAGAAGAGAAATAATGTACTACCTGAATGCTGGAAAAAGGATAATATCTAAGGTTACTGTCTTATTTCAATATCTCAAAGGTTTTTCACCTCATTTATGTAAATATTTCCCCCATCATTTTGAACTTGATGTTTCTACAATTTAATAAACACTGTGATTTGCTTGGTCTAAAGTCAGTCATCATCTGCTTGTCAGTCCCTGGAGGTTACTCCATCAAATTAAATGAGTTGCTCCTTTGATAACAGATATAAAACTCATTGCTTGTCTCATTCAAAACATCATTAATATTGTACAGCAATCTAGAACTTGTCTTCTGTTGGCATATCACTGGAGAAAATAATGTCATTTGCAGACCCTCAAAGCACTACATTAGTGTGCGTTATATTCTTCTACTTCAATTGACATTAAAGAGAAAGACATGATTCTTGAAAATGAAAGCTAAATCCCATGCTGGACAACCATGTTTTCCATGCGTTCTTTCATTGGTGCATCCATTTATTCAAAAATCATTTATTATACATTTCCTAGATAATGTTACCACTTTCTTAAAGACAATTGAGTGAAAGAATTTCAAAACACAAGGTACCACCTCTGTGCAATAAAAACAATGAACTGAAGTTCGTTTGATTCAGTTATGGTAGATCATTAGCATCACAAAAGTAATCATTGCTATTAAATGATAAAATATTTGTAAAACACTCAACACAATGCTTGGTGCATAATGAATGCTTACAAATGCTTTTGCCCTTTCTTCCTCCCTTCCCATTTGACAGTAGTATATGGTCCTTCAGAAGAGCACAAGCAAATGTCGCACTATACCAAAGACAGGTCACCAATAGCAGGAGAAAATGCAATAGGATGAGAGATAGGGGATATGCAGAAAAGATCTGTAAATAATTCAATAGTGAACACATTTCCTAGTGTGGAGGGAAAACTTGTAGATACCATTTGAAATTACTAATAGATAAAATCTCAAAGCATTTCACTGATGACAAGTAATAGAAATTCAACTTATTCAGTTCTATTCTTTTCTGTCTCTCTTTTTCTTTCTCTTCCTCAGCTAAAGAGAACAAAGAGATTGGGAATAAAGATCTATTTGAAGTCATTTGAAGTATCTTTAGGCATCATGTCCCTTTTATGTAGGCTGATATAAAACCAAACTTTTGCAGAAAATATATTTGCACAATATATCTTCTAATTTCCTTTAACCCATTCACTGATTTAACCCAGAGTGATATATGGAAAGAAAAACAATTAATAGTTAGGAACAGGTCTCTTCAATGGCTAAAACATATATATATATATATATATATATAAAATGTTGGGGTTAAGAGGTAGTAGACTGGGCCAGGCTAGTAATTTTACAATTGCAAAGAATTCCCAAGAGGCAACCTGCCTGAATTAAAGTCCTGACTCTGAACAAAAGTAATTGTGTGACTCTGATGTGTGTGTACGTGTATGTGTGGTGAAGGGAAGAGGTAGCTAAAGGAGGAGGATTGGTATACAACTTTTCAGGGTCCTGGGCAACTCTATATGATTATGCATGACAAAGCAGGTGCCAATCTGCCTATGTAGAAAGAGGTTCCTGGTATAGAAGTTCTTCATCAAGAACTCCTTACAAAGATAAAATCATAGGAAAGGAGAAGGAAGAAGAAAGAGATTCCAAATGTGAAACTCCTTCCCTTGATGCAAATAACAATTTATCTCACATCCTTAAAGAGAACTTTGAGAACATGGAGAACATGTTATTTTCCTAGGTATTGATGAGCACCATAGTACAACGATGGTAATTGACGTTTACACAGTGCTTTGACGTTTGTAAAGCACTTGATAAAAGTTTCTCACTTGAGGGTCACAACAATCTGGTGCTGAAATATTACATGTATTAACTAACCCCATATTAGAGATGAACAAATAGATTCAGAGAGATTAAGGGATTTGAGGAATCTGATACCTAGAGAAGTTAAGAAATTAACACCTTATCATTCAGATAGTGCCCTGGAACTCAGTTCTTCCTAAAAGATAGAGACTGAATCCACTCTGTAATATTGATTAAATGTATGGTCCCACGAAGAGTACATTAACAACACATAACAATTTTTGGTTCACGGTAAATATGCTCTGTTATGATTAGGAAAGTAATATAATTGTTTTGGCAACTGTATCATCCACTTAGCCTTATGTTTTATAGCCCATCAAGTTTGTTTTTTTCTATTTTTCCAGAAGAAACAAAAGGACAAAATGAAAATGAGACACTTAAAATTATGAGATTTGAGTTTTGAGTTTTCTTAGATTGGTAATTGGGTTATATTTGTGGCAAGAGGCAGAGATTTTATACCACATGTAAAAAGGTCAGACATGCTTAGGTACAAGTGATTTTGATTTCCCCAGTTTACATAGGAAACGTTATTGCTTTGCATTTTTATCACGTTATTGAAGGATCTCAACCAATTTACAAAGTAGAACATGAAAGATTATTATACAGAGAATGACAACCAGCTGTTCCTCATTTCCACTGAGGACTGAAGAAGAGAAAATAGGATTAAGTTGCTGCAGGAGAACTCAAAGACTAGGATGGCCATTTTGACAATGATTTATATTTTATGTATGTGAGTGTATTCAGTCTATGCACATACATACACACAAGTATATATATATGTATATTTTGTATGTATATATGTATAAATGTATATATAGAAGTAAATAAACATGTTTAGTATATTTATAGTTAATATACACATACATACAGACATATGTGTATATACTATTTGAAGATGCATGTGCAATAACAATCCTTGAAGATTTTAAAGAATAAACCTAACAATTACATGTTCTGATTGATTCTATTACCAAATTGTAAGAGGATGTGGTAGCTGATAATCTCATGCCTTTTTTTTAACATCTCAGTGAAATCAGTGACTCAGCTCATGACAAAAATGTCAAGTAAAAGAGATTTGAATGTCTTTCGGAAGGTATGTTAAAAAATCAACTGCATATTTAAAATCATATACCAGTAGAAGAATAGGTGTTTCCCCACACACATTCTAAATAATATAATCAAAATAGGTCTGAAAAACTAAGTTGAATCAATCAATTAAAAGTATAACTTAAGTGTGATTAAGTAATTTTATAGAAATGGAGTGGTTACTTAATGATTGGATAGACAGAGCCTATGACATGGGAACAATCTTGCATTTAGATGAAAAAATTAAACACACATTTGCACCTTTGTATCAAACACTGAAAGTCCGAAATCATGAATTGTAGCAGAAAGTCTGTCTAGTGATGAAAGAACTCTAGCCAGGAAGGAGGAAATCACTTGGAGGAAGCATCCCTCTTTCCAAATCCTATGCAATCCAGTTAGCTCAAGAAATCCTGAGGTCTTTTCAGGGGTCAAAGAAGAGAAAAAATGAAACAGTAAAATCCACTAAAAGTGAATAATACTTAGTGGACTTAGAAGATGACTGAGCAACAACTTTGACATGTAGGAAGACCATTTGAGAACATAAGCGTTGCACGGTCTGGAGATATTGCAGAGTGACAGCAATTATTTACCTATCCAACAGCCACTGAGGAAAATGTGAAGAATCTCAGAAAGTAGCAATGTGTCCAGTTATTCCTTTGTGTTCATGTGTTTTCTACATAAATACCACATTACTGTTATATTGAAGTTTGAATGCCATTGCTTTTATAAATTTGTGTGCTTGTGATGAAGTGTATTCTAGGCTTTAGGACTGAGATGCTTTTGTAGCTACTATGTTCTTCTACCATCTGTCCCTGGAGTTTTGGAGTTTGATAGGGAAGTTCTCTCCCTATCTTCACCAGAGTGAATCAATTAAACCACTTCTCAGCTACTTTCAAACTATCCTGCCAGATGTATATTACCCCACTTGGTAACGCCCCTTTCTATGTTGTCTTTTCCCAATAGAATATAAGATTCTTGACAGTAAAGACTGTCTAACTGTATCTTCAACATTTCATTCAGTACCTGACACATAACCTCAATTGATAAATGTTTTCTAAAATTCATTTTAATGAATTTTTTAATTCACTCATTATATTCATTAATAATTCTGTTTGCAAAAGTTAATTGAGATGACAGGTTGAACATCAATGTGAAGCATAGCAGTTGAGTTTAATGACAGTACTAAAAACACAGGCTCTCATTTATTTCCTTAGAAATATGAGGGGAACTAGTAAACTACATGTATAACTATATAGTAACAATAACTCAGTAGTTACTAAACTACTATTACTCCCATTCTAGCAGTAGATTTTATGGAATAGTACCAAAGCACAAGAACTGCTTCCAGCTCAACCCCCATGGACATCAACGAGAGAAATCTTTTTGGAGAAGGGGCTCATCTTCCTGATTACCAGTAGAAGTAACAGCTGACCAAGTACCAGCAATGATCAGATAGAATAGGAGCCTCTGGAGTGGTAGCACTTTCCAGACAATCATTTTTGCTTCCAGACCAGCTCTTCCAGTCATTAGCCAGGGAAGAATCTCCTGTGAAGAGAGAAGTCATTCTTACTGCTCACAAAGTGAAACAAATGGGCCAAGGAAGGCAGTTTACCTGAAGAAGTAAGGCAGCCTGACAGAGAGCGAGAAGGCAACATGTGTCAGACAAATCAGACCAGCACCACCATCATCTTTGCCATCATCACTCTTCAGATCCTGATGGTCACAACACAAGACATTGAACTGAAGAGCCTCAGGAATAACATTTCCAGTCAAAAGACCTCAATCATCATCCTGGGAAGTACTTCTGTAGAGATAACAGCCGTGAAGCTCTTTCTGCAGGTTGTACAACCACAGTTATTTAGAAGTAAAAGTTCTTTTAACTTAATCTTTGTCACTGTTAAAGGGTTATATATAAGAAACTGTTATGATTTTATCAGTGTAAAAAGCATGAAAAGAAGAGACATCACCAACTACTTTGCCTTTAAGAACTACAGAACTTTTCCATCTGACTTACATCTATAACCTTCCATATGTGTTGTCTTTTCCATTAGAATGTTTACTTCTTAAGAGCAAGGATTGTCTTATTTTTTTTTAATTTTTCTATCTATAAATTATCACTGTGCTTTGCTGATAGTAGGCATTTAATAAATGTTTTATTCATTCATTCTACATTATTTTTTCTGTCAGATAACAAAATGTACTTAACTCTTCATCCCAATAGCAATGTCTACTTTTAACATTATTAGGAATTTAATCTTTTAAAAAGCCTTTTGAAGTTCACCTTGATTGGAAAACATGCAAGATAGACAACACATATTCTTTTTTTAATAGTTATCAGCACAATCTTGTAGGCTAACTTTAAAATAAATCGACACAATCCCAAAGAGTAAATTTTGTTTATCAAGTATCTTGAAACTTCAAGCTCATTGACTGATGTTACTAATTCAATCCCTTCTCAGCAAATCAATTGCCTTTTTCGTAAGGAAAAATATAACTCAGATTTCAAGTTTTATTTCAAATTATAAATATTTTAATTGATTTCTAATAACCACTCATCTCTGCCTTTTCATTCTATATGTAGCTAATGTTTGTCCTATCATATTTCTACCAGATGGACCTTATGCAACATACCAAGGCCATTTATTGAGACCAGGGCATTTTAAACTTTTTTTTTCCATTCCTGATCAGCTTTTACATTTTGGCCCCATTACTTGGCATTGCATGGTCTGAGGGCATCTATGGTGAAAAGGGCTCACACTTTGTGGTTAGAACCAAGATAGCACTGCAGTTATGCAGTGCAACATGGGCAAACATTGCCAGAAACACCTTATGCATGGTTGTTGCATATTCAGAAACATTTTATTGTATATGGCCTCATGACCCACAGTTTAAGAAGCACTGCTTTAGATAAAATGAATCCTTGCTGTTTTAATGCCATGGGACCTGCTAAAAAGGTAGTGAAGACTCTGGACCACTTGTCAGAATGTTTCTAAATTCAAAACATAAAATTAATCACATATAGCAAAAATTAAGTTTACTGAATTACTAATAGAATATTAAAAATATAATTTGACAGACTCCTGGTTGAGAATCACTATTAGACATATGAACAACATTGAAGCATATAGATTTTCCATCAATTATACATTATTCTTGTTCCATGCCTGACTCCATCTTTCTTTTAGATACACATTTTTGAAAGTATATTATGCATGTTTTGTATGCCACTTCTTGTTACCAATAAGTTATTTCCTATTCACACCCACCATCAATCAGGCAATCTACATATACTTATTGGATACTTGTTTCATTGGGTAACCTATTGGGTAACCTAAAAGTTAAAAATCTGTTGAAATTATGCTGCAAAGTGTTACTGTCATGTAATGTCAATACAAGAATCTGTATATGTTGTGTATGTTTTAAGAATGACTTTTGTTTCAGAGAGAAGAATTGGGTTTATTGAAAGACTTGTGCATTTACTCAGATGTAATTCAGGCAGATAATTTCTATATATTTCTGTATCCAGTTCATTGTCCATCTGCAATGTTTGTCTCAGAAATATGTATTAAGGAACTGGATAGATAAGTCTACTATTTAATTACATATCATAGACTGACCAACAAGTAACTTTTCTGCACATTTTCTTTTTCTTGCATGGAGTGAAAACAGTTCAAAAAACTAAGGAGACATTTCAAGTATTTAGGAGATATACAGACATAGATATAGATATACAAATATAGATGTATACATAAACATATAAATATACATCTAAAAATAATTGATGATCATAGAATAAAAATCCTAATGTTATTTCTGTGGAAGCAATGCTAAGACAGTAAATGAGACAGAAAGACAGACACGGAGAAAGAAAAGAGACAGACAGATACACACAGAGAGAACTTTGAGTTAGGAAGTAAAAACCAGAGATTAACCACTAATAACTTTATTTTTAGTGTCCTTTCCCATTTAAAAATTATCGAATTCAATGACCAATTAAACAATGAAAAAGAATATGTTGAATGATTACTCCATAGAATTAACTTTGCTAGTCAGGGTATATAAATAAAAATGCAACACAGTGGCTGCCCTCAAGAAGCTTGCCTCAGTCTTTCCTTCCTCATCAGTGTTTTGCTTCTATCACCTACTCTCATTTGCCCTGTGTTCTGTCAGTCCCTTCACCACCTTTTACTTAATTTTCTCCCCTATTTTCACATCAGGTAAGAGTTTTTTATATTCAACTAATTATGTACATGATTCTCTCTTTGATGCAGTACTAATGAAAGTAAAGTTCAAGTGATGCTTGTCACCCACACTCCCATCTTCCCCTCCACTCTAATAGGTCTTTTTTCTTCCCTTCATGTGAAAAAGTACCCCATTCTACCACTGCTTTTTTCTGCATCCATTATACTCTTCTTTCTCACAAAGGATTAAAGGAGGGAAAGGACAGACAGAAAGAAGACTAGGATTGTGGGAAATGTATAGGTAGTAACCATAACTATAATGTGAGTGGGATGAACCCTCTAATAAAATGGAAACAGCAGAGAGCCAAAAACTACAAAATGTTGCTTAAACTTGAAGCAGAAAGACACACACAGAGTAAAGGTGATGGCCTAGAACAGAATATATTATGCTTCAGCTGAAGGGAGAAAAAAAATCAATCCTGACCTCAAAGTAAAAGTCAAAAAAATATCTAATTTATTGATATAAGGAAGGAATCTAAATCTTGCTAAAAGGTACCATAAACAATGAAGTAATATCAGTACTAAACATATACCCAACAAGTGGTATAGAATTGAAATTCTTCAAGGAGAAATTAAGAAATCCTCAGGAAGAAATAGACAGCAAAGTCTATAAGCAGTGGATCTCAATTGTTCCCTTTCAGACAACAATAAATCCAACCAAAAATAAACAAGAAAGAAACTAGGGAGGTAAATAGAATATTAGAAAAGTTAGAGATGACAGAACATTGGTGTGATAAAGGGTGATACCATAAGCAAATTAAAAGAGCAAGGAGTAGTCTACATGTCAGATCTATGGGGAGGGAAAGAATTCGTGACCAAATAAGAGATAGAAATAATTACAAAATGTAAAATAATTTTGATTATGTTAAATTTTAGAAAACTTTTGTACAAAAGAAACCAATGCAGTCAAAATTGGAAGAAAAGCAGAAAAATAGGAAGCAATCTTTACACCAACTGTCTCTGATGAAGGTCTTATTTCCTTTTTTTCTAATTAATTAATTAATTAATTGTTGCTTGTCAACATTCATTACCACAAGATTTTGAGTTCCACATTTTCTCCCTTCTCTCCTTCTCCAACTCAAGACAAAGGGTATTCTGATTATCATTTCTCCCAATCTGGCCTCCCTTCTATCACCCCCCCCCTTCTTTTATCTTCTTCTCCTCTATTTTCTTATAGGGCAAGATACATTTCCATACCCCCATATTCTGTTATGTTTTATTTTCCAATTTTGTGTAGAAACAATTTTTAACATGCATTTTTAAAACTTTGAATTCCAACTTCTCTCTCTCCCTTACCACCCATTCACATTAAGATGATAGGGAATTTGATATAGTTTATGCATATGTAGTCATGCAAAATACCTCCATAACAGTCATGTGAAAGAGTAACTATATTTCTGTCTTTTAATAGTTAATCCATTTGTATTCAGTTTTCAGCATTCACCTCCATATGCTTAAAATTTTTCCTTTCCCTCCTGTTCCCCTTCCCAAGATGGCATTGCATCCAATATGGGCTCTACACATACATTCCTATTAAGCTCATTTTCACAATATTCATGTTCCATAGAAGAGTTATAACAAATGGGAGAAACCATGAGAGCAAAATAAAACAAAAGAGAAAATAGTCTGCTTCACGTTGCAATTCAATTCCATCTTTCTCTGGATGTGGATGGCATTTTCTATTATGAGTCCTTTGAATTATATCTTTGAATTGCTGAGAAAGGCTATGTCAATCAAAATTAGGCCTTGCACACTGTGACTGTAACTGTGTTAAACGTTCTCCTGGTTTTGCTCACTTCACTCAGCATCAAGTCAGATAAGTCTTTGCAGGTTTTCCAAAAGTCTGATGGCTCATCATTTCTTATAGCACAATAGTATTCCATTGCATTCATATACCACACTTTGTTCAGTCATTCCCCAATTGATAAGCATCCTTTAGATTTCCAATTCTTGGCTACCACAAAAAGAGCTGCTAAAAATATTTTTTTACATGTTGATCCTCTCCCCATTTTTATGATATCTTTGGGATACAGTCCAAAGAGCAATTTTGCTGGATCAAAGAGTGTGCACATTTTTATAGCCTTTTGGTCATAGTTCCAAACTGCTCTCCAGAATGGTTGGATGAGCTCATAGCTCCGTAAATAATAAATTAGTAATCAGACTTTCCCACATCATCTCTAGCATTTACCACGTTTCTGTTTTGTCATGTTAACCAATCTGATAAGTGTGATGTGGTACCACAGAATTGCTTTGATTTGTATCTCTCTAATCAACAGTGATTTAGAGCATTTTTTCATATGATTATAATAGCTTTTATTTCTTCCTCTGAAAACTGCCTGTTCATAACCTTTTACAATATGTCAATTGGGGAATGACTTCTATTCTTGTAAACTTGACTCAGTTCTCTACATATTTTAGAAATGAGGCCTTTATCAGAGGTACTAGTTGTAAAAAATCTTTCTTAATTTTCTACTTTTCTCCTATTCGTGATTGCATTAGCTTGATTTATGCATAAACTTTTATATTTCATGTCATCAAAATTGTCCATTTTGCATATCATAATGTTTTCTGTCTCTTGTTTGGTCATAAATTACTCAATTCTCAATAATCTGATAAATAAACTATTCTTTGCTCCCCTTATCTGTTTTTAAGGGAGGAAGGAATAGTTTATTTGCCCAAACGGGTAGTTTATTCTGATGTAGGTGTCAGACATTGGTGTATGCCCAGTTTCTGCCTCACTCTTATCCAGTTTTCGTAGTTCATTTGGTCTAATCCTGAAAGGTGGGAGCCATAGGTTGATTGAATGTTTTATTATAGACTTCTGTAATCATTGACTACTATGTCTTGTGTACATAACCTATTCCACTGATCCACTCATATTTCTTAGTCATTATCAAGTGGTTTTGGTGATAGCTGCTTCATAATACAATGTAAGATCTGGTATGGCTAGGTCATCATTCTTAGCATTTCTTTTCATTCACTCCTTCTATATTCTGGACCTTTTGTTTTTCCAGATGAATTCTGTTGTTATTTTTTTCTAGTTCTAGAAAATAATTTTTGATAGTTTGATTGGTATGAATAAATAAATTTATTTAGGTGGAATTGTCATTTTTTTATATTAGCTTGGTCTACACACTAGCAACTGTTTTTCCAATTATTTGGGTCTGACATTATTTCTGTGAAAAATGTTTTGTAATTGTTTTCACATAGTCCCTAGGTTTGTTTTGGCAGGTATACTCTGAAATACTTAATAATAAAACAAAACAAAAAACCCTTTTTATTCAGTAAGCTCAAAATGTTTCCTTCCATATATGGGAGGATGATATTTATTAATCTTGAGAATCATATATTTTTTATGACATTTAAAAGGTATATAGAGAGATGGTATGGGTATAAATTAGCTGATATGATGGTAAATAACCTATATAAGGAGTGCAAAGGAATTGTAATAGGATAAGAGGAAAGCAGGAGATAGAAAAGGATAAATTACACCACATGAAGAGAAACAGAAACATATTATATTAGATGGAAAGAAGGTAGGGAGATGAGCATTGTTTGAGCTTTTTTCATCAGATTGGTACAAGAATATGTACATACAAGAATGTATATGAATAACATACTCTGCTAAGTATAGAAATATAATTTGCCCTACAGGCAGTAAGAGGGGAAAGGGGAAAGAAAATGGAGGGATAAATAGAAAGGAGAGAAGAAGTAAAAAAGGGTAAAGGGAAAGAAAAGAAATGGCAGGGGCTGATAGAATGGCTAAAAAATTGAAGGAGGCAGTGGTCAAAAGCAAAACTCTTTTGAGGAGAGGAAGGGAGAAATAAAAGTATAAATGGGAGAAATAAGGTAGAAGGAAATACACAGTCTTGTGTAATACTGACTGTAGTTCCACGATATTTGAATTATTTCATTCAGATTGCTTGCAATATTTTCTCCTTTACCTGATAATTCTAGAATTTGACTATAAGGTTCCTTGGAGTTTTCAATTTGGTATCTCTTTCAGGAGATAATCAGTAGATTCTTTCAATGATTATTTTACTCTCTGGTTTTAGGATCTCAGTGAAATTTTCCTTGATGATAAAGATACTGTCCAGACTCTTTTTTTTCATCATGGCTTTCTGGGGTAGAAATAATTCTTAGATTATCTCTCCTGGATCTATTTTCCAGATCAATTGTTTTTCCAATAAGATATTTCAAGTTTTTTTCTATATTATCATTCTTTAGATGTTGTTTGACAGATTACTGATGCCTCAAAGAGTCATTAGCTTCTACTTGCCAAACTTTAATTTTTAACAAATTGTTTCCTTCTGTTACCTTTTGTACCTCCTTTTCCATTTGGCAAAGTTTACATTTCAAGGAGTTATTTTCTTCTATTACATTTTGCACTTCCTTATCCATTTGGCCAATTTTACTTTTTTAAAGATTTGTTTTCTTTGGTGATTTGTTCTTCCATTTCATCCATTGCATTTTTCAAAGAATGGTTTATTTTTTCTTCTTCCTCTCTAATTTGGTTTTTAAAATACAGCCTGAGCTCTGCCAAGAATACTTTTGGGGATTGAAGCCAGTTCATATTCCCTTCTGAGGTTTCACATTTGGGTATAGCATCAATGTTGTTCTCTTCTGAATTAGTGTTTTGATCTTCCCTGTCCCCACAGTAAGATTCTTTGGTTTTGGCTTTTGTAGTTTGCTTATTGTTGATTGTGATGTGTTTGCAGGCTCCATACCACTGAGGTTAACCATCACCTGGTGGTCTGCTGAAGTGGGGCTTGTTGGATGCCTACCAACCTATCCTGGTCCCATTCAGTCACAGTAAGAGGGTCCTTTCCTGGTGATCTTCCGATCTTTCCTGCTTTGTCCCTTCTACTGACTCCGCTATTCCAGAACTTTTCACACAGGAATTTTTCTGCATTTTTCAAAGTCAGTAAGGGAGGATGAGAGCTCCTGATGGTTTACTTTGTCATCTTGGCTCCTAGAAGTTCAAGTAGGTAACTTTCAAAAATCTAGTTTGTGGGCTCATAGCCACAGGAGCAACTGCTGCTTCTGCCACAGGCCCTGGACTTCTGTTTCTCTCAGCTCTGACAGATTCACAACCTGGGAGGTTTGGGAATTGCCACTACTGCATGTGACTCAGTCTGCAAGAGCCCACTCCTGCTCTGCTATGGTCCAGTGTAGACCTATATGCTCTACACTCTTTTAGCAAGGTGCAACAGATCATTTCTGTTGACCTTCCAGACTCTCCTGGGCTTGAAATCTGCCACACTCTGACTCCAAGCTGTTTCTACCACTCTCAAACTTGTTCAGATTCACTTTTTAGAGATGTCTGAAGGAATTTCTGTGAGTCTCTGCTTTTACTTCCCTTTCTTGGCTCCATCAATATGAATGATGCTTTTCTCCAACCTATCCTGTCTCCCGTTTAGTCTATTTTCTCTTTTGACTCTAAAAAGTATTTAGTTCTAATCCTCCCTCCTTCCATTTGCCCTCCCTTCTATCATCTCCCCCAACCTATCCTGCTTATCCTCTTCCCCCTTATTTTCCTGTAGGGTAAGATTGATAATCACACCCAATTGAGTGTACATGCTATTCTTTTTTAATCCCAACCCAATGAGGCTAAGGGTCATTCATTCCCTCACACCTTCCCTCTCCCTCTCCATTTTAAAAGCTTTTTCTTGCCTCTTTTATGTGAGAGATAATTATATATATATATATATATATATATAT
>CM053771.1:462809336-462827751 GCA_028658325.1 Potorous gilbertii
GCTTTTCTTGCATCTCTCTCATTTCTTTTCCCAGTTTTTCCTCCACCTGTCTGACTTGATTTTCAAAATCCTTTTTGAACTCCTCCATGGCTTGAGCCCCTGGGGTATCTATTTCAGATATTTGGGATACAGAGGCTTTGACTCCTGTGTCTTTACCTGATGGTAAGCAGACCTCTTCGTCGTCAGAGACAAATGGAGGAATCATCTTCTCAAGAAAATAACCATCCGTGGTCTTAGTTTTTTTCCCTTTTCCGGGCATTTTCCCAGCCAGTTACTTGATTTCTGAGAGTCCTCTCCACCCCCTGGCCTAGATCCACCCCGCTCGTTCTTGGGGTCTGGGATTCAAGTGCTGCTCCCCAGCCTCATGGCTTTTGGTGGCAGGCCTGACTGCTCTTCAGTGGGAGCTTATCTGCTGGTTCTCAGGTGGGGGCAGTGCCGCCTCTCAGACTCAGTTCCCTCAGGGGGTTTATGCAGAGATCTTTTGTAATGGAGCTGTGGTGGAGCTCCTGCCTGCTCTTTGGGCCTCTGGCCAAGCGGCCTCTGCCTCTGCAGCGGCCGCAGCCTCCCGAGGGGGTCCGAGTCCCAGAGGTACCCCGCTCCCCTCTCAGCCCATCTCCCTCACTGACCTGTGCGTTTGTGGGTGAAGGGACCTTCGTGGCTGCCTGGAGATTCAGGTCCCTGATGCCTGCTGGGCTCTGCTCGCTCCTCTCAGTGCGATGCGGCCAGGGCGGGGGAGGAGAGCACTCCGTAGGGCAGGGCTCCGCTCCTGTCCAGAGTACCTTTGCGGTCAGCTTTTCAGGGCTCTCTGGAATGGAAATCTCCTTCACTGTGTTGCTGCACGGCTTCCACTGTTCCAGAATTTGTCAGGCATTCTTTTTACAGGAAATCTATGGGCTGTGGATTCGGAGCTAGCAAATGTGAGTCTTTCTACTCCACCATCTTGGCTCTGCCCCCTTAATGCTTTCTAAGAGCATCTCGATTTTGTTTTGATGGCAACATAAATGTGCATCTTAAGTCATTTACTACATGATAATTCATATATTGAATTTTACTTGTCAGAAAAGAATAATGCCTTGTGGTAGCTATAGGTAATCTTTATCATCACCTTCTAAAAAAGCAACCAGCAATTAATAATTAAGTTGCAATTCTAGTTTTAATTAAATATTGTTATAATCTTGGCTGTTAGGAATTTGATGTAGAGAAAAATCAAATTGTATGAAGATAATATGAAATTATACTGTGACCACAGTACAATAGGGAAAATATTGTTTCTCCAAGTAACATACTCAAGTTAGTTCCTAAGTTTTCCATTAATTACATAGCTTGAGATCTGTGTGTCTAACAGCTCAAAGTGCCTACATGGAATGATGATAGTGAACATACAGGGATACTTAGAGAAATAGAGGTGACTGACTGGAAAGATTGTCAGACTTTGGGGGTAAAGTTTGCTATGTAATATCACATGATCAGAAAGTTCCTAATTCCACTGTCTTTTGTTACCATGTTAAAAATTGTTTTACCTTTTTCCTTTTGGTGAGTGCCAACTTGTCTCTAGAAACTATACTATTTCTTAACGTAATGTGTTTACCAGGAACGTATTTTAACTATTTTTGTATAGTGTAAACAGAAACATGCACATTTTGTGCATTGTGCTTTTGGGGGGGGTGGTTAGAGGGGATAGGGGGACATACACAGTGTGATCCAGTTTTTCTACTTCATTTGGTTGCCCTGAACTAGAAATATTGTTTGTATCAGATATAAAAATTTAGAACGACCACTGTTTTAACTAAAATTTACTTTTAAATTTTCACAGGACTATGTGCTGTAAAGTGATCTGAAATGTTATTTTTTTGTCATAAACTGTACTGCTCCTAATTACTGTAATGTAAAAAAGTTGTTGTGACGCTAAAAAAAATTAAAATGTAGAGATTGGAAGGTGATGAGAGTGAAAGGGAATTATGTCTTGGAAAAATAACAGAACATTTGAGAAATTGGATAGTGAAGATAAATAATTAGGAGGAGTAAATCACGAGGAGACACAGGATATTATTGGATAAATTTCAGAATTCATGACGATTGAAGTGCAACATTCATCATAAAGGAAATATCAAGAACAAGCCCATGAATGTGGTTAGCCATTAAAATCTGGATTCGGTGAAATATTTAGATGGAACCTTAGTTGTATAGATTTTGCTGAGCAGGGGAGAAGAGATGAGAAGAGTTTGGAAAATAACAATAAAGAAGAGGAAGTAGTCTGACTCCAACCCATTAAAGTTGAGTGGGAGTTGAGAAAAATTATAACAAATACTAGAAAAGAGAACCATTGATGGGCTGTTCTCCAGTAGATCTAAGTCTTACTGAGACACGGAAGATTAAAAGACACCTTTATGGCATCTCAGACAAGATGCCAGCAGACATTTTAAATTCAATATGTCAAAAAACAGAACTTATTGTGGAGCCAAGATGGCAGAGTGGAAAGACACTATATAATAGTTCTTCCCCCACAGCCCATAAAATACCTGTAAAAAAAGACTCAACAAATTCTAGAGCAGCAGAAGCCACAAAACAACAGAGTGGAAGAGATTTCCAGCCCAGAGTGACCTGAAAGGCCTATGGGAAACGTCTGTTGCCCCTGTCCTGGAGCAGAGCCTGGCCCACCCTTGGCCATGCAGCACAGTTCTTGGAGGAGGATATGAGCAGGCCTTGGGGGCAGAATCCCCAGTCTCATTAGCAGTGGTTCACAGATCCCTCAGCCCACAGGCACCAAAGATCGGTGACAGGGTTTTTTCAGCTGGCTGGTAAGGGAGAAGGGCCTTCCCACAGCTCAGGCCTCTGGCAGCAACCTCAGAGGTTGCATTGGGCAGGCCACAGCAGCTTCCACAGCAGTCCCTACAGCAGCCCACATCCATTGTTGGATCATAAAACCACCAGGGGCACTTGAGCAGCTGATTCTTACCTCAACCATGTGTAGAAGTCCTGTGCCCACCTAATACTCCTGGGGGAATTTGAGCAGCTAAACTTTATCTCACATTGAATGGTGTCCCTGCAACTTATCTGAATCTCGGGCCCTAGTGCTGGCTTGACAGAACTGGAAGCAAGGTGGTTGTGAAGAGGAAACTCTATTACTCAGATTCTGGGCACAAAAATGTCTACTTCTTCCCAGACCAGTGTACACACTTGATTGAACCACCTTGGAGGAACTGAGATCTTACAGAACCCCAGAGTGTATCCTACTCTTGACAAAGGACCAAAAGTCAAGTAACTGGATGGGAAAATTCCCAGGAAAGGGCTAAAAAATAAGGACTATAGAAGGTTACTTTCTTGGTGACCAGATATCTCCTCTCATCCTTTCAGATGAGGAAGAACAATGCTTACCATCAGGGAAAGACATAAAAGTCAAGGCTTCTGTATCCCAAACATCCAAAATAAATACTCAATGGTCTCAGGCCATGAAAGAGCTCAAAAAGGATTTTGAAAATCAAGTAAGAGAGGTGGAGGAAATATTGGGAAAAGAAATGAGAGAGATTCAAGAATAGCATGAGAAGTGGGTCAACAACCTGCTAAAGGAGATCCAAAAAAGTACTGAAGAAAATAACACCTTTAAAAATAGACCAACTACATTGTCAAAAGAGGTTCAAAAAGCCAATGAGAAGAAAGCTTTAAAAAGCAGAATTAGCCAAATGGAAAAGGAGGTTCAACAGCTCACTTAAGAAAATAGTTCTTTAAAAATTAGAATGGAATATTTGGAGGCTAATGATTTCATGAGAAACCAAGAAATCACAAAACAAACCAAAAAAATAGAATGAAAAAATGAAAGGTAATGTGAAATATCTCACTGGAAAAACAAATGACCTGATAAATAGATCCAGGGGAGACAATTCAAAAATTATAGAACTACCTGAAAGCCATGATAAAAAAAAAAGCCTAGATATCATCTTTCATGAAATTATCGAGGAAAACTGCCCTGATATTCTAGAACCAGGGGGCAAAATAAATATTGAAAGAATTCACAGATCACCTCATGAAAGAAATCCAAAAAAAGAAACTCATAGGAACATTGTAGTTAAATTCCAGAGTTCCCAGGTCAAGGAGAAAATATTGCAAGCAGCTAGAAAGAAATAATTTGAATAGTGTGGAAATACAATCATGATAACACAAGATCTAGCAGCTTCTACATTAAGGGATCAATGGGCATGGAATATGATATTCCAGAAGTCGAAGGAACTAAGACTAAAATCAGGAATCACCTACTCAGCAAAACTGAGTATAATACTTCAGAGGAAAAAATGAAATAGAGGACCTTCAAGCATTTTTGCTGAAAAGATCAGAGCTGAAATGAAAATCTGACTTTCAAACACAAGAATCAAGTGAAGCATGAAAAGGTGAACAGCAAAGAGAAATCATAAGAGACTTACTAAAGCTGAACTATTTATATTCCTACATGAAAAGACAATATTTGTAACTATTGAAACTTTTTTCTGTATCTGGGTAGTTGGTGGAATTACATACACACACAAAAACAAACACACACGGAGATATACATATATATATATATATATATATATATATATATATATATATATATAGAGAGAGAGAGAGAGAGAGAGAGAGAGAGAGAGAGAGAGAGAAACAGAGACAGAGAGAGTGACAGAGAGAGAGAGAGAGAAACACAGGGTAAGTTGAATAGGATGAGATCATATCTAAAATAATGAAATTAAGGGGTGAGAGAGAATATATTGGGAGGAGAAAGGGAGAAATGGAATGGGGCAAATTATCTCTCATAAAAGAGACAAGTAAAAGACTTTTCAGTGGAGGGAAAAAGGGGGAGGTGAGAGAAAATATGAAACTACTCTCATCACATTCGACTCAAGGAAGAAATAAAGTGCATATTCATTCTGGTATGAAAACCTTTCTTATAATACAGGAAAGTGGGAGAGAAGGGGATAAGCAGGGTTGGGGGGATGATGGAAGGGAGGGCAATGAGGGTAGGGAGCAATTAGAAGTCAACATTCTTGGGGAGAAACAAGGTCAAAAGAGAGAATAGAAGTTGGGGGGCAGCATAGGATGGAGGGAAATATAGTTAGTCTTTTATAACACAACTATTATGGAAGTCATTTGCAAAACTAGACAGATATGGCCTATATTGAATAGCTTGCCTTCTCAGTGGGGATGGGTGGGGAGGGAGAGAGTTGGAAATCAAAGTTTTAAGAACAACTGTTGAGTATCGTTCTTGCATACACCTAAGAAATAAGAAATACAGGGAATGGGGTATAGAAATTTATCTTGCACTGCAGGACAAAAGAGAAGATGGGGATAAGGAAAAGAAGGGATGTTTGAAGGGAGGGTAGGTTGGTGATAGGGGTAAGTAGAATGGTTGCCATTTTTGGGTGGGGGAGGGGAGAAATGGGGAGAAAATTTTGAACTCAAAATTTTATGGAAATGAATGTTGAAAAATAATAATAATAAAGAGGCAAATGAGGAACATCCTTATCAGGTATGTAATAAAAAAGAAAAAAAAAACAGTCAAAGCAGGTTTCAGGGCATATCCTGGGGATCACCACAAATCAGACCAGTCTTCAATTATCTAAATTAGCAAACCTATGGAATGGGAACTGATGCCCAGAGTACTGTAAGAGCCTAGATCACCAAAGGATGACTATTGTGTTGTTCAATATTGGACTTGGAGTCAAGATCTGAATTTTTAATTCAACTAGAAGAACATTTATTCAGACACCACTAAACCAAATCCATCATATTAACAAAAATCTATACCCAATTACAATGTAGAGGACAACACCAAACCCAAGCCTTCCCCCTACTAGACTTTCCCACAAACCAGCTCCCTTAAAGAAATCACAAACAGGTTGTCTTAAACAAAATCACAATCTTTCACTCATGCCTGCCAGCTGCCTACTTGCCTTCATCCTTTCTTGCTCTATCTGCTCTCATGACTAATTTTTCTCTCAGCTCTGCTCTAACTCTGCTTCTACTTGTTCTAATCTTCTTGCTCCACCCATTCAGCCAACTCCTCTCACCACAGGCTCCATGTGATTCAAACTTCATTGTGACCCAGGTAGGTCACATAGGCCTATTAATGAGTGGAAAAGATCTTCCCATTTAAATTACATTACAGTGGATCTCCCTGACTCAAGTTTCTCCCATTCAAATCCATTCTCCATTAAAGTGACTTTTCTAAAATGCAGGCCTTACCTTGTCACTGCTCTAAAATTTAGTCACTCACTAAACTTCAATGGGTTTTTTTGCAACCAGAATCCAACACAAAATGCTTTATTTAGCATACAAAGTCCTTTCTAACTTAACCCCTTCTTACCTTTTCAATCTTCTCAGCACCTTTTGAACCCTGACAAGTAGTCCTCAAATACAGACACCCTCAGCTCCTGACTTTTCCACAAATAAGACAATCCATATCTCAGCTCAGAGATTTTCTCTTGTTTTGGCCCATGTCTCTGCTATGACTACTGACCTCCCTGGTCTCCTTTAAATCATAATTAAAACCCTACCTTCTACAGGAATCCTTCAAAGTTCTTCTAAGTTCCATTGCCTTCCCTGTGCTACTTTTTTATGTGCATCTTGTTTATAGTTTGCTTTGTATATATTTGTTGGCTTGTTATCTCCCCCCATTAGATTGTAAGCTCCTTGAGGGCAAGAATCATATTTTGCCTACTTTTGGATCCCCAGTACTTAATACAATTTCTAGCTCATAGTAGGTCTTTAATGAATGCTTAGCAATTGATTAGTGGATTGAAAACTGAAAGGAAATAATTTAAGATAAATGTAAGTTTGCTAATTAATATGACTTGTTTTAGATGTTATAGCAGAAGGAGTAGGAAGAACATATTGGATATAGGGTTGAGGTAAATGGAGATGAGAGAGCAGGAGGTCAGAATTGGGCATAAGATATGTCCCTATTCTTGGTTTACTCCACAAGATTTTCATGAATTTTTCCTGTATAATTCTTCTTATTTCTGTCTGTTATTAGCTTGGATAAATGGATTTATTTTTTATTCACTGTGCATGAATGGTCTTTGTATAGTTGGCATTTGCTGGGAAAGGAGTCAAGCCTTTGGATTTCCAGCCTGTGGCAAGCCTTTCTCACTAAAGTAATAACGCAAAGCAATAAGGACCATGATCACAACATGTACCTGAAAAGAGATTCCACTTGGACAAGCAAAACATGTTTGCAAGGGCAGATAAATATAATTCTAGCCCATTATGTCTTCTCTGAGGATCACAGAGCAATCCATCCTCAAAAACCTTCTTTTCTACCCTCATGAATGGAAGTGTCCCTTAGAGAATAGTGCGTGGAAGAGTATCCAGAATCAGAAATTTTGCCAATGGAAAAGAGATACACCAGCACAATAATCTTTTTTAGGGAAAAAAAAAGGCTAATTCATTTTATCTACAGTGGGATAATATGAATGAAAATACAGAAAAAGACAAGAACAGGAGTTTTAAAGGAGTCTAATTTTCACAAAATGTGTCTCTATGATAAACATTAGTTAGGTTAGATCAGAATGTGAAGGAATATAAATTCTCAGAATGATCTGGTTGTACATTTGGAACAATTGTGAACCACTATTGATTTTTTGAGAAGTTACATTAACATATTATACTAGGAAGACCACTTGCAAAACTGAATGGAGAATGAGTTGAAGATAGTAAGACCACAGTGTGGCTGTAGTCCAAAGAGCAAGGAAGTAAAACAGTTCTATCCTTTAACCCAGCAGCTAACCCTGCAGTGCAGTAAGCTGAATAAGAGTCTCTAACCAGTGGTTTAACATAAATGACCTTAAATAATCATTCAGCAGGCTAACAGTCACTGATATTAGCAACAGTATCCTGAAACTTAACTATATAAAAGTCAACAGATCCAAAGTTGGTCAGAAAATTGAAGAACTCTAAAGAGGGAAGCTATGAAAAGATCTTTCCCTAGATTACACCACTTTTGCAATACTGAAAATTTGCAGTCACTCAATCTGAGTTCTTAACACATTGAGTACAGACATCCCCATCAGAATTAAAAAATGAACAAACAAAAAAGGACAAACAAATCATAAAAAAGACAAATAAAATCAAAACCATAAAATTCAAAGTCAAGGAGTAGGCTAGAAAAATGAAGGAAAAAAATGAACCTGAACACATAAAGATATTATGATAACAGGGAATCTCAAAATATGAAACACGGAGGCAATGACTTGAAAACATCAACAAAGCAAAGCCTCAGAGTGAAAATGCTGATTACAAATAAATGCAAAAAAAATTTCTGGAATAGCTGAAGCAAATACTAAAGAAAGGGGGACAGGGGGAGGAGAAAATTATTTTTAAAAAGCCAAGAGTGGTCATAAGAAAAATGAATGAGGAAGAAGGGAGGGAATGAGAGAGCTATTGTGAAAAGAGGTTGTGAAAAGAGGAATAATTGCTTGGGGAAAGTTTTACAAAGTCTTCCTGAAGTAAGTAACTCCTTAAAAACTAGAAGTGGCCAAATAGAAGTTAATGATTTCATGAGACAACATGAAAAGTAAAACAAGATCAAAATAGAAATAGAAGGTATTATGAAATATCTGATGTAAAAGGAAATGGTGTAGAGTAAAATGTGAAAATACATAATATTAAAATGAACTAGATAAAATCTATGAACAACAAAAAGATCTTAGACATTGTATTAAAATATTAAAGTAAAATTGTAAAGATATCATAGACTCAAAGAAAAGTTAAAAATTAAAGAAACTGCTGAACACTTCCTGAAATAAATGTCAAAATGAAAATGCCTAGAAATATTTTAGACTAAGTTCCAAATTTCCAGCAGCAAATAAAAGAAAAAGAAAGAATCTAATTTAAAAAACAGCAGCAACAACTTCAAAGAAACTAAGGGTTTGGAATATGGCATTCTGGAAGAAAGAGGATGTACAACAACAACCAGCAATAACATATCGGCAAAATTGAGTATAATCCTGTGTGGGATTAAGTGGATGTTTAATGAAAAAAGAGGACTTCCAAGCATTCTTGATGAAAATACCATAGAGGAAAATAATATCAGACATTTAAACACAAAACAAAAGAGAAGAACAAAAAAGTATATATGAATGAATAATCATAAGAAACTAAAAAGTTTGAACAGTTTACATTTTATGGGAAGATGATACAACTAACTCAAAACTTTGTATTCATAAGGGATCCTAGAGGAAATCAAATTAGAAAATCTGGGTATGATTCTGTTGTTATGCTTGTATGATCTTAAAAAGAATAATGTAAGAGTGGGAAAGAGTACTTGGAAAAAGAGAGGAGGAAGAGGAAGAATGGAGAACATTGCCTTACAAAAATGGGGGATACAAGGAAGACATAAATGGAGAGGACAAAGCGCAACACTCCATCATTCCCATCTGAACTGGTTCAAGGAAAGAACAATAAACAAATGCGCGGGTATCAAAACTCATCAATCAGTGAGGTAAGTAGGATGAAAAAGGGTTAAGAGAAAGTGGTGGGGGGATAAATCAGAGTTTAATATAGGGAATTAATGGTCAGAAGCAAAAGAGACTCTTAAATGGGAGACAGATTTGTTTTATAGGCAGAAGTATAAATCATAGAATAGTATAGGAAAAAATACACAGCTAATAGTTTAAACTGCAAATATGAATGGAATTAACTTATCCATGAAATGGAAAAGAATAATAAACAGAATTAGAAACAGAATGTGTTTGTAAGAAACATTCTTTAAAAAGAAAGATAAACATGGAATTAAAATAAGGTCCTGGTGGAGAATCTATTATGCTTCTGTTGAAGTATAAAAGTTAGGGGTGGCAATTATGCTCACAGAGAAAGTAAAAGTGAAAACAGAATTATTTAAAAGAGCTAAATAAGGAAATTAAATTTTACTAAAAAGGTTCAAAGACAATTAATTCATATTAATACTGAACATATGTGCATCTAGTGATATAATATCCAAATCCTTAATGGAAAAGTCAATGTACTATAGGAGAAAGTAAACCACAAAACTATATTAGTTGAGTACATAAGCTTAGTCCCACTTGATCCTAGATAAACCCTATCATAAAATACACAATAAATAAGTTACAGAGATCAACAAAATTTTAGAAAAGTAAGATATGAAAGACTTCAGGAAAGTAGAAAATGGGAACCAAAAGGTATGTATCTACTTGTCAATTGTTCATGGTACCTTCACAAAAATTGACCATGTGTTAGCACATAAAAATCTCATGAACAAATTTTTTAAAAGTTGGAATATTAAATGCTTCTTTTATGATCACAATTCAATGATGCATTTAATTAAGGGTCTTTGAAATATAGATTAAATATTTATTGAAAACAAAAAAAATATCATAAGAAAGTAATAGCTCAAAAATCATAGAAATAGGCAATGAATCCAATACAGATAATGGAAAAAAAGAAATAAAATACCAAAATTTTTGGAATGCAGGAGAAGCAGTACCTAGAGGAAACTGATATTTCCAAATTCTTACTTCAATTTAAAAAAAAATGGTCAACAAACTAGATATTGCTCCAATATCACCAACAAAAAACCCAACAATTTAACTACTCAATTAACTATCAAAATAGGAATCCTAAAAAATCAAAGAAGAGATCAACAAAATTGAAGAAAAAATTATTAAATTAAAATCTAGGAGCTTTTTTTATGAAATGGGCAAACAATTGACTAATTTCATTTTTAAAGACAGAAAAATATGAAATTATCTGTATCAAAAAGAAAAAAGATTCAATTCATACTTAATGAAGCTGAAAAATAATTAAAAGTGATTTTGCACAGCTCCATGTTAATAAAATTGATGATCTAAATGAAAATGGATATTTATAAAAATACATATTTTCCATAGTTAAAGAAAAGGAAGTAAAATAATTAAATAATTATATCTCAGAAAAAGTAAATGACTAAATCATAAAAGAACTTCATTTTTCTTTATCAAAAAGGACAGATGGACTTTAAAGAAAATTCTACCAAATATTCAAAAAACAATAAATCCAAATAGTACATAAATTGTTTGGAAAAATAGGTAAAGAAGAATTCTTACAAAATTCCTTGTATAACATAAATATGATATATATTATTACCTAAACTAGGAAAAGTAAAAACAGAGGAAGAAAATTAGAGACCAATTTCCATATATAATGTTGGTGTCAAAATGTGATACAAAATCCTAATAAGGAAATTTTTATTTTGATAGATTCAATAAAAAAATAGCTTTTGACAAAATCTAGCACTCTTTTCCTTGGAAATAAAAAAGAACTAGAAATCACAAGAATAATAAGAGCTTTCCTTTAAATTAAAAACATTAGATTTCTTAATTTATGAACCATGCCTGAAACCCAGGTCACTCAGGCTGCCACCATTGATTGGCCAACAATGAGTCTCTTTGGATTTTGGTGGCTTGGAATGTACATAAATAGCAATTGTTTCTCCTTTGGCCAGAAAACTTTGTCTTCCCCTCCCAGGTTGATTTTATTTTATTATTTCCTAGGTAAAACAAGCCCTTTTTTGACTCATTTTTATCTGGCCTTAGTCACTGAATTGGTATTGCCTTAGACAAACTAATATTTGTTAAAGAGACCTTAGCTTAAAAGGTCCAAGGCCTTCTACTGCACCCTGGGTCATCTCTAGTCATTCTCATCTAGAACTTGCCTTTGCACCCAGATGACTGCACAAGAGAGAGTGAGGACTTTCTACAGTCTCCCTCACTTAAATCTAATTTACTTGTAAGTCGTGACATCTCCTTCCTGATACCAGTCCTCTTCAAGAATGAAGAAAAAACAGCAAAGAGTATCTAAAACCAAGAACAAACATTACAGGTAATAGAGACGTTAGAGACCATTCCAATAAGATCATAGTTGAATCAAAGATCTATATTATCACCAGTACTATTCAATATTGTATTGTAAATTACAACTATTGCAACAAGAAAAACAACTTTCTTCATCTGCTGTATCCTGAGAGGAGTAGAGGTGGCAGAAAGGGATGGAAAATGTGGTTCAATTTGTATTGAGTTCATTGGTTTTCTTTCCGGGGGTAGAGAGTTTCAACTTTCAAAGTTGATTATTTTTACAATGCTACAATATATAAATTGTTCTCAAGATTCTGTTCAATTCACTGCATTAATTCATCTAAGTCTTCTTAGGCTTTCTGAAATGATTCCCTTAATAATTTCTTATAACATAATAGTATTCAATTACATCCACATACAAAAACTTTTTCTACAATTCTCCAACTGTTTTGTAACTCCTCAGTTACTATTTCTTTGCTACCACAAAAAATAACTGCTGCAATCTTTTTGTGTATATTGGCCCTTACCATCTTCCTTTAGTATTTTTGCTAGTAGTACTATCCCTTACTCAAAGTATAGGTAGGTACAGTTTGATAGCATTTGGAAAATAGTTCCAAATTTTTCTCAAAATAGTTCTAGTATTTCACAGCTCCACCAACAGCACATTGCTATATCTATTTTTCCTTATTCCCTCCAGCATTTCTAATTTCCATTTTTTGCCATCAGATAATCTCACGAATTCAAGGTGATATCTTATATTTATTTTAATTTGTATTTCTCTAATTGATATTTAGAACATTTTTCATGTAGCTATTGATAATTTTCTTCCTTTAAATATCCTTGTACCACATATCAAATGGAGAATCACTCATTCTGGTAAATTTGATGTAGTTCCATATCTATGTATCTATGTGCATGCATGTGTTCATGTATATGTCAGTGTATATATGCGTGTCTATGTATATATGTAGACATACATACTCATGTGTATCTAGGTGTTCATACATATTTACAGATATAGATACATATATATATATACACAAAAGAGTCCTTTATCAGAGAAATTTCCTTAAAAGATTTTTTCATTTTCCTCCTTATCTTCTGGTTTGAGATGAATTGGTATTATTTACAAAGACCTTTCTAGTAGTATATTATCAAAATTATCTGTTTTATTTCCTGTGACTCTCTATTTGTTATTTGGTCATCAGCTATTTTCTAAACATTGATCTGACAAGTAATTTCTTCCATGCTCCACTAGTTTGCATATGTGCTCCCCTTTTGTCTATGTCACATGTACATTTTAAACTCATCTTGGTATGTGGTGTAATGGATTGGAGTATAACTTTTTCCAAACTCTTTCCCCATTAACTTTTATCAAATAGGAAATCCTTACCCCAATTGATGGGATTTGGGTATTTTTCAAATTTTTCAAACTTTTCAAATGTTAGATTCCTAGTTCCTTTACTTCTACATATCGTGTAACCAATCTTTGCCATGGATCTGTTTCTTACTCGCTACAAAATTATTTTGATGACTAAAGATTTGTTTTTAAAGTTCAAACAATTACCCACCCCCAGAAAGAAAACTGATAGACTCAGAATACAGATTGAACCACATTTCCCATCCATTTCTGCCTCTTCCACTCCCTTCAGAATATGACAGATACAGAAAGTTGTTTTCCTTGTCTGTACATATTTATAAGAGTTTCTATTTTTCTTGCTTTCTCAATGGAGAGGGAAAGGGATAAAAGAGAAAATTTATATATGAAAAAAATCAATTTTCAAAATCAAAACTTACAGAGGACTTTACCATATAAAGGAAATCCATCTTTCATTTTGATTATGTACTGGATTTTCTTCATGATAGCGGCTAATACGTTTTTAGCATATATCTCCCTACGTTCATTTCTTTCTTTTTTCTTTCATGAAGTGATTAGGGTCATTGGAAAGATTTTTACTTGTTATATATTCTTCAATGCATACTGAATCACTTTAAAATATGTTTGGGATTTATCTTACTGGAAGAGTGTCTTTGAGATGATAGTTTCATGGCTTGTTTGTTTGTTTGTTTTAGTTTCGTTGGTTGTTTTTTTTAATGGCAACAAATAGTTTAAATCCTATATAACCTTTCATTTCTGTAAAGGTTTTGTCTAAATTAGAATATCATTTCCAAAAGCTTACTTGTTTCTCTATCCCATATTTCTTCACTGAGGTTATCCTCTCAAAGCATTGATTATCTTGTAAGTAGTTTTTGAAATGGGAATATGATCAGATGTTTTAACACTTATTCATGTTTTTAATTGTTATTGTCTTTGTTTTAGTGAAAAAAGAACGTTAGATTTTCCCTAATTGAGATTTTCCCTAATTCTTAACTACATATCAATAGAACTTTGTCTTTACTCACAGAAACGATTGTCGTCATATATAATGGTAAAATATGTAAGCCAATTTGTTAGAATGGTGTATGAAGAGGTTTGTGTATTACCTAATTTATCCAACTCTAGAAAATGTATATGACAATATTATTTGGGAAATCAAGGAAAAAAACATTGACAGTTTTTTGTCCTGTTTGGCATGTCTATGGGCACTGGGTTAGGGTTCACCCAGGCTGCACAGTTCACTCCAGCTAGCTAGAACCTGGTCAGCAGTTCAAGAAGACGCCTCAAGTCTAGTGATGGCAAAAGTTTCAAATGACATTTCTGTTGCTTTTGACCCTGTTCCATATATCAGATGCAGACCTAACAGAGGGGAACTATGGCCACTCTTCCAAAGTGAAGAGGAGTCATTGGCTCTTGGTTCTGTAGATCAAGAAGTAAGTTCAGAACCAAACAATAGCCTTGTAGATCTGATTGAAGGAATGGAGTAGAGTCTCAATTCTAGCCTCTTGGACATTCTAAAACTTGAAAAAGAATAACCAGGGAAAGAATCTCATTCTGCATTTCTCCTACTCTGACCTAGAAATTACTATCTGACTGATAATAACAGAGTTGAGAAACTCAACTGAAAGTTCAATTACAGCAAACCAACAGGCATGTTGTTCAAACCCACATTCAAGTTAGGGATTTGAATCTCAGATCATAAGTATAACAATCAGCATTTTTCATTGAATCTACAGGATCTTAGTTCAAGCTGTCCCTGAGAATCTGAAACACAATATTTTATGCTCCCAAAAAAGCAGCAACACAATTACCTGAGACATCTATCAACAGTTCTATAAAACTAGGTAATTACATACATTCTACAGTTCTGAAATAAAAAAAATAAGTATGTTAAGAGAATAGGACTTGAAATAGAAATATAAGATGAAAGAAAGACAGTCCCAGTATTCAAAGATCTTTCTTTGTAAAGGAGAAAGGCAAAGTGTAAAAGGAAGCAGGAAAGGAGATATATGCTGGAGAAAGTCAATAGAGTGTAGCCTGAAGAGAAATGAGATATAGCTGGCCTCAGTCCCATTCTTAAAGGAAGATTATGAAAAGAACTATCCAATCAGAAAGACAGGGTAAAACAGTAGAGGGTACTGCAAATTTCTTGGCTAGGAAAAAGATATTTCTGGGGCATGGTATAAACATTCTGAAGTGTAGTTTGGAGAAGTTAATAAAATGTGATACTAGGGGTACAGAGACAAGATGACAAAGTAAAAGGATGGTCCTGTAAAATCTCCCCCCACTGCCATAGCCCATAAAGTACCTGTAAAAATGACTCTAAACAAATTCTAGAGCAGAAGAAGCCACAAAAGAACAGAATGAAAGATATTTCCAGCCCAAGGCAGCCTGGAATGCCAACTGGAAATGTCTACCACACTGAGTGCAGCAGGGACAGGACTGGAACAGACTGGACCACAGAATCCAAGGTAGCAGCTGCAGCTCCCAGATTGCTCAACACACAAATGCCAAAGACAGCTTCAAAGGACAATATGAAAGCTCTTTTACATGGGGACAAAGGAATGTAGTCTGGCCCCACCAACAGCAGCAACTGTAGCAGCAGTGTTCATTTTTAGAGCCCTTGTCTTAGAGACCCTGGGGGAATTGAGCTGCTGATCTGGATCTCAGGCATAAGTGGCAGGCCTGGTGTGAGGAGTACAGGCTGGCTTGGTGGAGCTGGTGGAGGCTCTGAAGAGGGAGTTCTACAGGTATATTCTGGGCAGAAAAGTTTGCTGTAGCTCCCAGACCAGAGCACAGACCAAGAGAGGAGTGAACTCCTCTTCCTTGACTTTGCCACCTTGGAGGAACTGAGAACTTACAGGTCCCCATACTATACCCTCCTCTTGAAGAATGACTCAAATGTCACCTGACAGACTGGGAAAATGTTCATAAAAGGGGGGAAAAGAAGACTAAAGAAAATTACTTTCTTGGTGAACAGTATTTTCTTCCATCCATTCATATGAGGAAAAACAATGGTACCATAGAGGAAGACCTAAAAGTCAAGGCTTCTACACCCAAAACCTCCAAAATAAATATTAAATGGTCTCAGGTCATGGAAGAACTCAAAAAGGATTTTGAGAACCAAGGAAGAGAGGAAGAGGAAAAATTTGGAAGAGAAATGAGAGCAATGTAAAAATCTCATGAAAGCGAGTCAACAGTTTGCTAAAGGAGACCCAAAAGAATGCTGAAGAAAATAACACCTTTGAAAATAGGCTAACTCAATTGGTAAAAGAAGTCCAAAACCCAAAGAGGAGATGAATGCTTTGAAAAACAGAATTAGCTAAATGGAAAAGGAGGTTCAAAAGCTCACTGAAGAAAATAGTTCTTTAAAAATTAGAATGGAACAGATGGAGGCTAATGATTTTATGAGAAATGAAGAAATTAAAAAACAAAACCGAAAGATCAAAAAATAGAAGATAATGTGAAATATCTCATCGGAAAAACAGCAGACCTGGAAAATAGATCCAAGAGAGACAATTTTAAAATTTTGGAACCACCTGAAAGCCATGATCAAAAAAAAAAAAAAAGAGCTCAGACTTCATCTTTCATGAAATTATCAAAGAAAACTGCCCTGATATTCTAGAACCAGAGGGTAAAATAAATATTGAAAGAATTCAAAAAGAGAAACTCCAAAGACTACTGTAGCCAAATTCCAAAGTTCCCAGGTCAATGAGAAAATACTGCAAGTAGCTAAAAAGAAACAATTCAAGTACTGTGGAAATACAATCAGGATAACACAAGGTCTAACAGCATCTACATTAAGGGATTAAAGGTCTTAGAATGTGAAATTTTAGAAATCAAAGGAAATAGAATTGAAACCAGGAATCAACCCCCCCCAGCAAAGCTGAGTATAATACTTCAAGTAAAGAAATGGTCATTCAATGACATAGAAGACTTTCAAGCATTTTGGTGAAAAGACCAGAGCTGAATAGAAAATTTAACTTTCAAACACAAGAATCAAGAGAAGCATGAAAAAGTAGCTACTGTTTTGAAATCAGAAGGGACTTATTAAAGTTGAATTGTTTACATCCTTACATGGAAAGATAATATTTGTAACTCTTGAAACTTTTCTGAGTATTTGACTAGTTGAAGGGATTACAGACACACACACACACACACACACACACACACACACACACAGGGCACAGCTTGAGTTGAATAGGAAGGGATGATATTTAAAAAAATTAAATTGAGGTGTGGGAGAAGAATGTATTAGAAGGAGAAATGGAATGAGGCAATCTACCTCTCATAAAAGAGGCAAAAAAAAGACTTTTTCAATGGAGGAAAAAAGGGAGAAACTGAGAGGGAAAAAATGAAGCTTACTCTCATAATATTTGACTTAACAAGGGAATAATACGCACATTCAGTTTTGTATGAAAATCTATCTTACACTATTAGAAGGAGGAGAAAAGGGGATTAGTGGGGTGGGGAGATGATAGAAAGGAGGAAAAATGGGAAGAGGGAGTAATTAGAAGTAACACTTTTGGGGAGGAATAAAAGAGAGAATAGAATAAATTGGAGTGGCAGGATAGGATGGAGGGAAATATGGTTAGTCTTACATAACATGAGTATTATGGAAGTCTTTTGCAAAACTATATATATATATAGCCTATATTGAATATATATAGCCTATATTGAATTGCTTAACTTCTCAATGTGGATGGGTAGGGAAGGAGGGAGGGAGAGAAGTTGGAACTCAAAGTTTTAGGAATGAATATTGAGAATTGTTTTTGCATGCAAGTGGAAAATAAGAGATACAGGTAATGAGGTATAGAAATCTATCTTGCCCTCCAAGAAAAGGGAGAAGATGCAGATAATGGAGCGGTGTAATAGAAGAGAGAGCAGATTGGGGGAAGGGGTGATCAGAATGCATGGCATTTTTGTATGGGGGGAGGGGAGAGATGGGGAGAAGATTCAGGACTCAAAATTTTATGGAAATGAATGTTGAAAACTAATGTTAAGCAAAAAGATAAAAATAAAATATGATATTAACACACATTATTAAAGATAGAAGTAGAAATTTATTTGTGTATTTATATGACTTTAAAACGTGTTTTGGAGGGAGGAAAGAGAGAAAAAGAAGTAGAAAAAGAAATAGTGAAAAATATAGAAGAGGAAGAAGAAGAAGATGAAGAAGAAGGAGGAGAGAGAGAGAGAGAGAGAGAGAGAGAGAGAGAGAGAG
>CM053771.1:462828251-462845902 GCA_028658325.1 Potorous gilbertii
GTGGAGCTCCAGCCCGCTCTGGGAGTCTCTGGCCGAGCTGCCTCAGCCTCTGCCGCAGCGGCTGCTTCCCAGGGGATCCGAGTCCCGGAGATCCCCCGCTCCCCTCTCAGCCCGTCTCTCTCACTGACCTGTGCGTCTGTGTGTGGAGGGACCTTCGCGGCCGCCCGGAGATCCAGGTCCCTGCCGCCCGCTGGGCTCTGCTGGCTCCTCTCAGTGCCGCGTGGCCGGGGTGGGGGAGGGGAGCGCTCGGCAGGGCAGGGCTCCGCAGGGCAGGAATCCGCTCCCGTCGGGGTACCTTTGTGGTCGGTTCTTCAGGGCTCTCTGCAACGGAAATCTCCTTCACTGTGTTGCTGCGCGGCTTCCACTGTTCCAGAATTTGTCAGGAGTTCTTTTTACAGGAAATCTATGGGCTGTGGGTTCGGGCCTAGCTTAGGTGAGTCTTTCTACTCCGCCATCTTGGCTCCGCCCCCGGGGCATCTCTTTTATAAGGAGCTTTTTATAATGATGAAACAAAGGCCTGAGAAAAGTGGATTTATATAACAAAAGTGTATCAGTAAAAGCTCAACAGTTTAATAATTAACCTTAAAATAAAGTGAGAATTTTCAAAAGTTAATGAGGTGTTTTCTAGATTAATTAGGGCTCAAGCAGGAAATAGCATAGATTATATAAACATAGTACATGACAAATGACATAGCACATGGTCTTTTAATGCACTATTAAATTGCAACTGTCCTGGGTAAAAGAAATATACACAAAGACTGTCAGGAGAACGTGAAGTCATAGATCATCTTCCCATAAATAATAGTTACCTGTCAACGAAGAACTGCAGCATGTGCAATAATTCAAATTAAATATCACAGTTTCAATTACCTGTGCACCTGTACTGATACTACATATTTTCTCCTAAATTCAGTAGAAGATTCCAGATGCACTTAAGTCATAATACGTAAAATTAAAGAGTTATAATGTACATCAGCTCAGCAAGGGAGATAACATTTACAGTAAGAAATATTAAGTGAAAATTCACATTACCAAATCTCAATAATACATATGATTTAAAAAACACATCTGTTTGTAATTTCATCATCTAATGAAAGTTAATCTTAAACACAATGACTTTATTTCAGCCCTGATCTGTCCAATTCAATTATAGACTGCTTTATGAGGCTGTCTACTAGGGTGTTTGGCATTATATTAATTTCATAACAAAAACAATAACAACTGCTAGTGCCCCAACAGCAACAACTTAACTCAATTGGTAGTCATCTAGTAGAGCTCAGTCATCAAATATAGCTATTTTAAAAACTTAAATATATTCAACATGAGAAAAATAAAAAATTAAAACAAATTCAAATGTGACATTTTCCATATTAAGGCAAGTAGAGTAGATATTTGCAACACTTTTCATTCTGTCAAAAAGTCAATCTATACAAAATACTAGTTATATTATGTTGAAGGCAGTTTGATAAATATTTTTGACTATTTCTATTCCATAATTATGTCTAGTGTATCTTTCATGGAATTTGAGGACATTTAATTTTCATATACTTTTTCATAAATCATTAACCTTTTATAAATATATTTGCTGATAAGATAGAGCAAGAATATAAATGTAATCTCCTCTGCCCCCAAATGAGGGGTATGTTCTTCCATATACTCTCGTGATCTCTTGGAGGAGTAAATTCAAATCAAATTTTTTATTGGGCTGTATCAAGCAGATTGATCAGAACCTGTTCTTCATCATCTGACTTCTAGTAAATGTTAACACAGACTAGAGATCTTCAACTTCCGGTGACTCCCCATACTATCTTTTCAAGGCTTCCTGAATCAAAGCCATTTTGAATATTCCTTCACCTAAAAGGAGGAAGAATACATAAAATTGAGACATAAGCAACACCAGAGCTATTCAGTGCAGGGTCATCAAGCATAAATGGGGTGATAAAGAAAGCTATGTGGGCTCATTACACATTAAAAGGTAAATCCTTCACTTCTGCCTTAAAGAAAATCAGCCCCAGGAACATAAATCACAGAATCCTTTAAGTCAATAAAAATCAGAATTTCAAAATTATAAAGTCTTTAAAAAATCAAGTCAATATAAAATGACACATGAATTTAATTCCACTATTTTTTTTTTTTGAGATTACATCTTCCTATGCCACACAGGTTAAAACCGAATTGTCCACTCATAGACATAATGTCATTGGCATTACTTCTGATTTTGTCCAGTCCTCTACTGTTTGTTCAGCCTTGTGGTTCTTCCCTCCCAAGAAATCATGATCTTGTTTCTAGACCTAGTGCAGACACACTACTGACATTAACCCTATTATAACATCAGAATTCCTCAGCTCAAGTGATTCATCAGCATTATCCACCTTGGTTAACAATGATGACTAGGCTTTGTCTCCACTCTTGCCTGCATGAAATTTCTAAATTTTAATAATACACACGGTACTATACTGAACATTCAGTGACACCTAGACTACACATAGGGAGCTCATAAGCCACCAAGAAGCTAAGACATTTACACAAATGTCTATAATACAAAATAAAATGAGACATGCATAGGTACTATGCCAATAAAATTTTAGGAGACTCAATAAAGGAATAATTTTGTCTAGGGAAAGGGTTTAAAGGTCAGGGAGATGGGAAAATATTAAAACTAATAGCTTCATAGAATGTTTTCTTTGTTTTCAAAATTTTTCAATTATTTGATTAAAAAAATAGAAAATACTAATATGTCTTTTGAAGTAAAGATATCATTTTGATTTCCATTAATATGGAGGGGCAACATTGTTTTCAGATGAAAGGTTTCACTTATCTTTAAAGGTAAAAAGAACTTATAGGGATAAGAAGCCTTCATTCTGTCAAAAATAAATTTGATTCACAACCAAACAGTATAAATATAAATTATATCTAATCACATGTACCACTTTTTTTTTCCTGACTTCTTTGCCTAAATGTCAAATATGCTAAATTCCACCCTTCTCTCAGGTTTCTCTAGTACCTGTAAGGGGAAAAGGGCATTAATAGGTTTTCTGCCCATGGCTCCAACCCTGATCTAAATTTTTGTACAAATGTAAGGGGTCTCCTGAATCCCAGTTCCATTTAATTAGTTTTTACAAACAGATTTTACTTCATAGGTATAATAAAAAAACAATCTCTAGTACATGAGAGATATAATCCCCTCCCCTGTTTGTGCTACCCCAGTCCCTGGGGTGGGGAATGGGTTTTATGTTTATGACTTAGCTTGGTTCTTGCAGAGAATAGTCCCAAGTTACAAAGTTTGGGCTCAAGTCACAGGTGCCCTGGATTTTCAAGGATTCCCTGCTGAACTGACTGGTTGGCTACAACATACCACCTGGGTCCTGAAATCCTGGGTCCAAGGTTGCTATGGCTCAAACTCCTGTTTGCAGTGGGGATCATTGCAGGATCTGAAGAAGGACAGATGAACTAGAAGAAGACAAATGTCCCAAACGTGAAATTTGAAAACAGTTGGAGAGATGGGAAGGTAGGTGGTGGGAAGGTAGGGAAAAGAAGGTAACCAAGCTCCTGGTTCAGTTCCTCCTGCCTGCACTGTGGTGGAACTTTGATAGGAACTACAGTAGGAAAGAGTTTTAGGAAGGGTAGGTGTGTCTCTCTTAGTCTAGCCAACATCCTGTTCTGGCCCTTCAGCCAATTAAATGGCACTGTTCCTACTCAAGTGAGATAAGTGAGATTTGGTAGATAAATGTGCAGCAGGAGCCAGAGCGTGAAAATGCAGCTTATACTTCCAAAATTAAAGTAGCATACCTTAAATGAATGTAAAAAGAAAAAGAAGTTTCAACTATGCCAATGGAAAATTTCCACATAACCATGAACATCCCTAGCACTATGCCTTCTTTTTTGTATTTCTATATAGTATCTGCCCTAGCCTAAGGTTGAGTAGGATTCACTACTCTGTCTTCCCACTCCCAAAGCCAAGGCTTGTGAGTAATCATCCCTAATTAATGCAGTAAACCCTAATAAATCAATGTATATATCCCCACAGTGGCATGGATTGCCTTCCTTTACTATCACAATATTCTCTCAGAGGATCTACTACCTTACAGTTGGCATGATCAGGTCAAAATACATCTGCATCTTTACAGGAAAATACTGAGAAATAGGGTGACTCCACTAGACAATCTGAGCATGCTTACTTACAGACATAAAATTAAATTGTCAGGAAAATCTAATTCTTTGACCTATAATGAGTTCAATAATACTTAATAAAGTTTTCAGGTGATAAGGATATTCTACACTACAGAGGGTGGTTACTAGCTGTTCTCCAATTTCAACAGAGAAAAACAAAAACAAACCAAAATATATGTTTACACCCAAAGAATTTAGTTCTTTAACCTCCAGGGATCTATTTCCTTTCAAGGAGATTTTCTAATAAAGAAAAGTCGTCATCGTTGTTGTTTTTGTTGTTTACACATCAGAATGCTTGGGCTTTATTCAGACATGGGAGAAAGCATTTGTTAATCTTAGGTAAGATTTGAACTTCAAATATCTTCTGCTACCTTGATCTTTCCTGAAAATATGAATCTTAATATGATAAAGTAGTTACCATGAGAGTAAACTACTTAGCACTAAACTATTTTGTTATTGCTGTTCAGTCATTTTCAGTCATGTTGACCTCTTTGTGACCCCATTTGCAGTTTTCTTGACATGGATGCCGGCGCAGTTTTCCATTTCTTCTCCAGCTCATTTTATAGATGAGAAAACTAAGGCAAGCAGGGTTAAGTGATTTACTCAGGGTCACATACCTAATAAGTGTCTGAGGCTGGATTTGAACTCACAAAGATGAGTCTTCCTGACTCCAGACTGGCACTGCACCACTTAGTTACCCTAACAGCATTAAAATATATTCATTTATAAACATTCATATGAGAATATACACATCATTGTACCTACACACACACATACACACCTCTCTCTCTCTCTGTCTCTCCATATATCTATTGCTTATATACGTACATATATATATACATATGTATGTATATATATACATACGTATATATTGCTCTATATTAGAGATCAGGGAATGATGGCCCACTGCTTGACTACAGCCCGTTTTTGTAGGACTGAGTTAAGAATTTTTTTCTTTTTAGTTTTTTTACTTCCTTTTTTGTTTTGTTTATTTTTTTGTTTTATATATATGTATATATATATATATATATATATATATATAGATAGATATATAGCTTTGATGCCATATTCTAGTCCTGGCTCTTATTTAATGATAAAGCAGAATGGAATAAATAATTTCCAATTAAATTTTATATTTGTTTCAAGGTAATATTACTAATTTATATATTTTTCTTCTGAAAATATCATAGGGTTGGAGTGGGTCAAATCTTCTGTGATGTCTAACTAATTTCTTCATTTTGCAGAGGAGGAAACTGAGATCCTGGGAAATTAAATTGCTTGTCCATGATTCCACAAATATTAACCATCAGGGGTGAGATTTCAGTTTAGATTTCAGTATAATAATTATATATTTATCTTGCCTTGTGAAGAAATGTTACTGTAGAAAAGCATTTGCTCCGCATCATGCAGGTGTATACATAAACACACATATATACATGTCTAAGATTCCTACTTTCATATTTTCTCGATCTAACAATGCAATTTTGTGATTTCACTATGTGATGCTATTAGATAACAAGATATGGAATAATACCAAAGGGAGGGAGGTCTTAGAAGTCATGAATTCTAACCCCTTTCTGAAATTTGAATTCTCCACTTGATTATCCCTGACTCCTGCACTTTCTAACGTTTCCTTGAATGTTTCACTACATTTCAAATACAATATTCTACTTTTAGACACTTCTAACTATTAGGAATTTATCTTTTTTTCTTATCTTGATTCACCCCTCTACACACATAGACACAAAACCCTTCCCCTTTCCAAACTTCTCTATTTCTGTCAAGGACATCATTAAACTCCATCACTCAGGCTAGCAAACTAGGTGTCATTCTTGACTTCTCATTATTTCTCACTCCCCAATCCAATCTATTGTCAAGGCCTGTTCATTTCAACTTTTTAAAATCTCTCAAATACTTTCCCCTTCTTTCCTTTGATATTGCCACTAGCCTGGTGCACGCCCTCATTACCTTATGCCTGAGGTCATGCAATAGCATATTGGTTTGTCTCTCTGTCTCAAATCTCTCCTTCCATCACCCACTCTACTGTGAAATTAATCCTCTTAAAGTACAGACTTGACTTTGTCAAACATACACATATGCATACAAATATACACACAGAAAAAACTACACACACACACACACATACAGACACACATACATACCCTATTCAATAAACTCCAGTGATTCCTTTTTAGTTCCCATCAAATATAAAATTCTGTTTGGCATTCAAAGCCCTTCATACTATTGCCTCCTACAACCTTTCAGGCTTCGTAGACCTTACTTCTCGCTACGTAATCTTCAATCTTGCCTCGTTATCTTTCTTCCCTTTCACAAGACAGTTCATTTCCTGACTGTAGGAGTTTTCACTGACTGTTTGACATGCCTGGAATTCTCACCCTCCTCACACCTACCTCCTGGATTCTCTGGCTTCAAGTACTGCATAAAATCCCACCTTCTGTGAGAGATCTTTCTGATCCTTTTTTAGAGCTAGAGTGTTCCCGTATTTATTAATTTAACTGATCCTGAATGTAGTTTGTACGTGGTTATTTGCATATCTTCTATCTAAACCATTATTAGACTGTCAGTTTCTTATCTTTTTTGCCTTTTGTTCCTCTTTTGTATTCTCTGTGTTTAGCAAAATTCCTAGCATATATTCTCTTAATAAATTCTTATCTATGGACTCTGGTTGTCATCTCAGCAATTTCCTCATATTGCTCTAGCTAGCTGATATCCTTTTACACAATGACTCCAAAATATTTACTATCATTTTAATTATAAAGTTATTAACAGAGTTGGTAAGATTTAGCCTCTAGCATCATCCAACTAACTGATCCAAATTACACAATAGAATCAAATGACAGCCTTATTGTACTCAAGTCTCCTTCAGAGTTGATATCAACTTCTCCATCAATTTTCAAATACTTCCTAATCCAGTTAAATGTTCCCTCACCCATCACACATCTATTTATCATGTCTGATATTGTTAGACTTTTTCACAAGTTTTGTTGAAGTCCAAGTATATAATGCCAATTGAATTTTCACAATCTACTTATCTAATAGTACTCTTAAAGAAAGGATAGGAAACATTTTGGTTGAATGTTGCCAGAGGAATAATGAGTGAAAATATTGCAATTCCACATGCGAATGGCATAAAACACTTCCAACCCTATTTCATGAATGTTGCATCTTCTGAAAAGGCAAGTTGCCTTCACATTATGTTGGACTATTTATAGGTTTCCCTTTGCATACATCCATTTCCACTAAATGACTCAAAATTGTTTTATTTTCCTCTTGCCTAACGCAGAGTTGTGATGATTTTCTGGCTCTTTGCTGTTCAAATTTTCAATGTGCCATTGCTCTTACTTCAGTGTAGCTTCCTATTGTGATTTTAGGAAAGATTTCTCTTTCTTTAATATAATATTTTCCATCCTTGGTTTCATGAATTTACTTTTGAATTAGTATCGGTTTCATAGGATAACATACTAAACTATGCTATCTGTTACAAGATTTCTGTCAGTGGAGAGCATTTGAACATATTGGTATTTGGGAAATAACGTTACTTTGTTCTCCTGTCTTTGTTAGCTAAACAGTGACAGAATCAGCAGGGGCCCAGGGTTTAATTCCTTTTAAATCATCTCTCTTTCTTATATGTCTTATCAAGCTTGTGCAGCTTGCTGGATCTGTCCTGCATTGCTATTGGTAAACAAAATGCCAGCTACGATAACACTTTAATTGGGGAGGGGGAATTAACAAAGATAACATGCCTACATGGAATTAATGCTTATAATGTTTATTTCATCACTGGTATAACTGAGGAGTATCAATTCTAATTCCTAAATGTAAAATGGAGAAAACTCATGATTTCCTTAAGTTCAACATTTCAGTAAATTTTTTTCAAATAAAAATGGAAAATAATGGTCACTTCAATAACTGGAGTCAGTAAGGAGTCATTTTGTGCATAGGTACCCACAAAAGAAAAGACGCATGCAGTCCTCTGCTATGTCTTTATGCAGTTGTAAGTAGCATGAAGATGACTATGTGTTGGCTCAGCCCTCCTCTCCTCCTTCAGAGGTCCTGATCCCTGTAACATTCAGGCATGTTAATAGTGAGGCTACTTGTGGTTTTTTTGGAGGTGGTGAACAAACCTCATATGACACAATGCAAGTGTGTAGATTTCTAACTTCCAATCACCTGTATATATGTATGTATGTGTGTGTGTATATATGTATATGCATATACATACATGTATATATGTATGTATGTATGCATATGTGTGTGTATCACCAAGAATTGGAAGGAGAAGCTGTTCCCAAACTCCTTTCCAAACAGTTGCACATTTAAACCACACTAATCTTAGCTGCAAGCTGTCTATCCTTACCTTATCCTTGATATCAGACATTTCCCCAGCTGCTAGTTATTATACAGGTCAGGTCACTCTGACCAGACTGTCAATATATAAAGGTTACCACAAAAACTCATATCTCAAAATTTCTTCCGTTGGACAGCATTTGGAACTTTTCTATTGAACAATATTCTAGCCTAATCAGAGAATAGGAAAAAGCAAAGAATAAGTTAGAGGAGGGGAATAGCCACCTCTAACATCAATAGAATTCAAAGGTAGAGAAACAATTGTGTATTTCTTTTTTTGAAAATTATACGTCTGCTACTAACCATTGTGATAAATCTTGGGATGTTAGACAAATTCAGTAAATAGCCAGAGTGAATGGCATAAGCACAGCCACCAATCTCATTCAGAGTTCCACTGAGCATTAAATCGATAGCTTTGTGCATTCACTCCTGAACTGTTTCTTGCCCTTTTTTAATCCCAGCAAGGAGCACTCATTGACATTCTATCTTTTTTATTGTCTCCATATGGAAGCAACAGGAAGGATCTATGAAAATTGCTTTCTTCTGCCCTACCTGGCTCATCATTTCAGCTGGTCAAAGCAAGGAGATCAAGGTTAATGAGATCAGTATTCTCGGTATGAGTCCAGAAAGAAAATGTAGAATTGGACATTTTTTTCCATGGCTACACAGTGTAACCTTAATCCCGGGCAGCTATCTTCAAAGTTATTTTAGTAGTCAAAAGAATTAAATCAACAAGTATTTGTCAAGTAACTACTACATTAATAGCACCTTGGGAGAGACCGAAATATTATAAAACCTCATTTATTTAGATGCCAAACATCTGTTATCTTCAGCTATTTAGAATGCAGCCAAGAGCCCAGAAATAAACCAAAATAAATGCCACATAATGCTTACATCAAAGCTCATGGATGAACCCTCTCAAGCAATTCTGACAACTTTTTCCAACCCATTTCAGACTACAAGAAATTAATTTAAAAAAAGAGATGGAGAGATGGGTAACTGTTAGAGGTAGACACACTGAGTAGCAATAAGAATTGACAAAAGTCATCCGGTTACTTATGGAGTAAACAAAAGGGAAAAAAAAAACCTTCAATAACTTAAAAAGCATAGCAATTCAAATTCATTTATTTCAGGGGCAAAGAGCCCTCTGCAAACTCTGATAGTGTCTGAGTATATCACTGCATGATATGGCAGAATACAACAAGAACTCACACTTAGAATTGCAGCCTCTGGAGTTAGAAGGAACATTCAGATCTCTCTACTTCATGTACTTTATTTTATAAATAAGAAAACCAAAGGCCAGCAAGCTTAAATATGATTCCCAACCACCTCAGTAGAAGAGTAAGAATTTAAACCTAGATTCAAAATAATTCTCCTCCCAAAATAGCCATTCCTAACGAAGTTGTAGCAATAGATTGATAATGGAAATGTCATTATCTCCATTTTATAGGAGAAGCTAAGGGAAAAGAGAAGTTAAGGGATTTTGCCCATGTCAACAACATATTATGAGGTCAACATCTGAAATAGAAATACAGAATCATAGTTTTTGAGCTGGAAGGAGCTTCAGAGGTCATCTTATTATCAGCTCCCCCATTTCACAGAAGAAGAAAGTGGGTCCTGTGATGTTATATGATTTTCTCATGATTAAATAATCAATGCAGGGTTGATGTTTGAACGTAGGTCACACAACTCCAGAGCTGATTGGCTATTTTCTCTCAAACTTTGGCCTTCTGACCAGTACTTTATTGTTTTTCTCAGCGTTCAAAATCACCAAAAGTCGGCAAAAGTTCTATTGTGTTCATTCTGTCCTGCTTAAAAAATCTAATATGTATGCATTAAATCCTATAAAGATTTTCCTAGGAATGAAGATGACAGAGTAGAAGCAGGAACCTGCTTGAGTCCTCCATCCAAATCCCTCAAAATACTTGTAAAAATGACTCTGAAGAAATTCTAGAGCAGCAGACGTCATAAAGTAACAGAATGAAACAGATTTCCAGACTAAGACAACCTGGAAGGCTGACAGGAGGTGTCTCTTTCATCAAGGTCAGAGCAGATCTCAGCACATCATGGCCTGTACTGGCACAGACAGGACTGGAGCAGGCCTCAGAGTGCTGAAACACTGTGCTGTGGTTTCCAGGGTTCTCAAACCACAAATACCAAAGACAGCTTCAAAGATCAATGGGGAAGTTTTCTCACCTGGGTGAGAGAGGAACGTGTTCTGACCCCAACCCCAGCCACTGCTGTTACTGTTGGTTACTTCTGGAGCTCTTGGGTTACAGATGGTGGGGGAATCGAGCAGCTGATCTGGGTTGCAGTCGTGGGTGGCAGTCCTGGGGCAAGGAGGAGCTCTGGGACACCAGAGATTGCCCTTGCAGTGCTGGTTCTGGGGTGAGAAGGAGTGGCATGGCAGAGCTGGTGATGACTGTGGAGAGGGGATCCTACTTGCAGATTCAGGGCAGAAAAGAGTGCTTGTGATTGCTCACAGACCAGAGTGCAAGTACTTGCTTAGGATCACATAGTTATTAAGTTTCTGAGGTAGAAGCTAAACTCAGGACTTCCTGATTTTAAGTACTCTATTCATTGGACTACCTAGCTACCTACTGGGGCAAAGCTACTCATACAATTTTCTGTTAAGGTAATGGGGCATTGCAATGTTTTTAGATAAAAGAAATGAAAATGAACATAAAATTGTTCTTACTTTGAAACATTGATATTTATGTAAGAGTTTTAGCTTGACATCTTAGATATGAGCAAATGGAAGATAGAACAGACAGGACTTTTCTGATCTCTACAAAACAAAAATTAAGCACCAAAAATAAAACAACTTCAGCAATTTTTGTGGCCTAGAAAACTCATAATCCAAAAGAAGTAAAAATAATGCCCCCTTCCAAACAAGGAACTGATAGTCACTGACCCTGAGATCACTCAGCACCAATTCACTACATCCTATGCTAAGAGCAGTGAGGTTGCACTAGCAGACCCAAGGATATGATATATAGGTTTATATTGGGTTCACATCATCTCTCTTTCCAGTGCCAGTGAGTCTGTGGCATCATGTTACCAAGTTGACTCAGGCTTCAAAAGCTACATTGTCCATATTCCCTCAGGAACAAAAGTCTGCCAAGAGCTGAAGCCTAAAAGCTTTAATGCTTCAATGTTCTGAACTGACTTGGATGAGAAAAAAATAGAATATGAACTGAAGGTATTACTCTAGAGAATTGAAGAGCAGAAGTGGAAAAGGAGAACAATGTTGTGCCTGTCAGGGTATGTACAGAACTCCACCAAGTCTGATAGAAGAGCAAAATATCCAACTGGAGTCAGTTCTCCAGACCCAAATGACAGCTGGGGGGAGGGGGAGGAGGGAAGAGAGAAGCAAGCTAGTGAAACTGGGAAAATAGATGAAACACATGCAAGAGAGAGTCAATAACTTGGAAAGGGGAGGACAAAAATTGACTGAAGAAAACAATTACTTAAAAAGTACAATAGGTCAAATGAAAAGAAAGATATAAAAGCTAACTACTTGAAAGAACTCCTTAATTACAATTGGGCAAGTGGAAATTAATGACTCTATAGACTTCAAGAATAAGTCAACAAAATCAAAAGAATGGAAAAAAAAGGAAACATAAACTATCTCATGGAAAAAAACAACTGTCCTGGAAAATAGATCCAGGAGGAATAATTTAAGAATTATTGGCCTACCTGAAACTCATGAGCAAAAGAAAAATGCCTGAACATCATCTTTCAAGAAATTATCAAGGAAAACTGTCCCAATATCCTAAAATCAGAAGACAAAATAGTCAATGAAAGAATCTACTGATCACCTACTGCAAGAGGTCCCAAAATGAAAACTCCAAGGAGTATTGTAGGCAAATTCCAGAATTATCAGGTCAAGGAGAAAATTATTCATAACAATAAACAATAAACAATTTAAATATTATAGAACCACAGTCAGGATTACAGAAGATTCAGCAAGTTCAACATTAAAGGTTTAGTGGGCATAGACTATGTTATTCTGGAAGGCAAAGGAATTTAGATCACACCAAAATCAGTTTTGAGTACAATCTTTCAGGGGGAAATAAAGGAAATTCAATAAGTGCCAAATGAAGAAGAAGACTGAGATACTTTGAGATCCAGGCACCAAGGAAACAACAGAGGGGAGAGATAGAGGTAGGAAAGGAATGATAAGGAAAATGAAGAAGAAGAAAAGAGAAAGTACCAAAGATTTCAAGAAGAAAAAAAAAAGAAAGACCTTAAACATAAACAGGTAAATCAATAAGAAAAATAGTAACAGGTAATAGTAGAATGAAATGTGGCCTTCAGATTGAGTAAACAACTTTACAAATCTATGAATATAGGGCAAAATAAAGCAAAAGGATGCAATACTTGAAGAGAGAGAGAGGACACCACAGAATTTGAAAACAGGAACCCACAACATGCTATTCATGAGTACTTTAAAAGTAACAATGAGGGGGTGAAGAGCTAAGATGGTGGAGTAGGAGGACAAACCTGCTCTAGTTCTCCCCCATAGCCCATGAAATAGATATAAAAATCACTCTAAACAAATTCTATATCAGCAAAAGGCACAAAACGACAGAGTGAAATGAATTTACAGCCCAAGCCAGGCTGGAAGGCCAACCGGAAAGGTCTATCATACCCGGCTTAGAGAGAGCAGCCCAGCTTTGATCACATGGCATGGCATGAACAGAACTAAAGCAAGCTTCAGGGCACTTGAATCATTAATAGCAACTGTGGTTCCCAGATTTTTCAACTCACAAACTCCAAAGATAGCTTCAAAGGTCAGTAAGAAAACTTACTTGGGTAAGAGGGGAGTGCATACTGACCCCAACCCTGGTCCTAGGGCAGCAGCAGCATCCACTTTTGGATCCCTCCACCTAAAGTACCTGGGAGAACAGAAGAACTGATCTGGGTCTCAGTTCTGAGTGGCAGTCCTGGGGTAAGAAGGAGTGCTGGTGTCATAGATCTGGTTGTGACTTGGGAATCCTATTCGCAGATCCTGGGCAGAAAAGAGTGCTTGTAGTTGCTCATAAATCAGAGTGCAGGCGAGAAGAGCAGTAAATTCCTCTCCTTTGATTGTGACCCCTTGGAGAAACTGAGAACTTACAGGTCCATAGAGCATACCTCCACTTGAAAAAAAGGACTCAAAAGTCAAGAAACTGACTGGGAAATGCCCAAAAAAGGGAAAAAATAAGACTATAGAACATTACTTTCTTAGTGAAAAAGTATTTTCTTCCATTCTTTCAGACAAGAAAGAACAAAGCATGTCATCAGAGGAAGACATAAAAGTCAGGGATTCTATATCCAAAACCTCCAAAAAATAAACATCTCAGGCCATGGAAGAGCTCAAAAAGGATTTTGCAAATCAAATAATAGAGGTGGAGGAAAAATTCAGAAGAGAAATAAGAACAATGCAAGAAAATTATGAAAAGCAAATCAACAGACCCCCCCCCCGCCAAATGCTCAAGAAAAAAACACCTTTAAAAATTGACTAACACAAATGGCAAAAGAGGTTCAAAAAGCCAATGAGGAGAAGAATGTTTTAAAAATCAGAATGGGCCAAATGGAAAAGGAGTTTCAAAAGCTAACAGAAGAAAGTAGTTCTTTAAAAATTAGAATGGAGCAGATAGAAGCTAATGACTTTATGAGAAACCAAGAAATTATAAAACAAAACAAAAAAAGAATGAAAAATTATAACAACTTTACCAAAGAAACGAAGGAGAAAATAATAGATACAAAAGACAAATGTATAAAAGTGATAAACAAACTAAAAAAAGCACACATAAAAAATTAAAAGAAAATACTGTGCCTATGCAAGTAAAACCTATTGAATTCAATGACAGGCTATTCAGAGGCAACCCAAGGATAACTAATATCATAGAAAAACACAACAGACCAAAAGATCTTATCTGTAATGAAGGAAATAATAGTAGAGGATTGCTTAAAACTTCTGAACATTAAAAAATGAAATTCCAAATGAAAGAATTCACACATCCCTTACACCAAATATCCCAAGGTTATAAAATTCAACACATGTGATAAAATTTTGTAATTCAGTAAAGAAAAATGTGCTAGAGCAATAAGGAAATACTCTTCAAATAAAAAGGAGAGGACATTTGAACACAATACTATGCTGTACCCCCTGAAAAGGAATAGGGAAATAGAATGACATGTTTGGAAGAGAAATAGAGATCACGATTCTACCCAGAATGACCTATCTTGAAAATGTGGAATTGATATAGGTCAAAAGATGTACATTCAATAATAAAGAACAGTTCAAAATAGTTTTTTAAAGAAAAACAGAATTCAAATGATTATTAATAGTTTTAATTCCCTAAAGAATATGAATGAAGACAGTGAATACATGCAATAGGCAAGGATAATAAGAATAAGATCAACAAGACAGAGACCAGTGATACACTTCTTTCTAAATACAGCAAGGGACAGAAGATAAAGACAGAAATCTGGTAGAGGTAGCAATGAGAAGGTAGACAGGAAAGGTGAAGGAGAGTACCTGGTGACACCTGCCTCCAGATGAATGCTTCTTTTATGGGACTATATTACAAGACAGGAGGGTACATAGAAGAGAATGTTATAATCAGGGTGACAAAAAGGAGTGTGTGATGTGCTGTAGTCAAATAAAGGACTAACAATGAGGGGGAAGTGATCTCTGTGGTCTCAGAAAAAGATGAATCTATAAGGCAGTGGGTGAATGCCAAGAAGAAAATAGTGAAGAGGGGAAGGCCTTATTTTGAATGTTGGATGGGGTTCTAGGATGATTGTTCCTATGGGTGAAGACAGATGGTTGGAGAAGGGAGGCAGGGGTATTATCCTGAATAAAGGCTAGGCCATTTGGTATTGAAAATCCTACTTTTCCTAGAAGTGAGGGAGAGCTGGAACTCTTGGGAGGTAACTAGACCCTGGAGTAGAGAGAGAATATAGATACAGTGAGGTTTCCATGAGAATGTAGAAGTGAGAAGTTAAAAAAAAACAATGTACAGATGACTATTGAGTGGACTGCATACTCATGGATTAGGTGGTGGAGGGGCCTACCAAAGGTAGTGTTCTTTATGATGCCTAAAATCATTGACATTGTTCTGGAATTGAGTCTTTTTAAAAATTACATTTATTTATTTATTTTTAGTTATCAACATTTGTCTCCCCAAGATCTTGAACTCCAACCTCTCTCCTCATCTCTACCCTCCTCCACACACTGAGACAGCATGTATTCTGATTGCTCCCTCCCCCAGTCTCTCCTCAGCCCCATTAACCCTTGCTCCTATCTCCTTCATCTTTATCATTCTGAAGGACAAGTTAGACCTCCATACCCAATCATCTGTACATCGTACCTCCCAGTTGCATGCAAAATCAACCCTTCAACATTTCTTTTTAAAATTTTTATTTTCAAACTCTCTCTCCTCTTCCCTCCCCACCCACCCCCACTGAGAAGGCAAGAAATTCAATATAGGTTATACATGTGTAGTTATGCAAAACACTTTCATAACAGTCATGTTGTAACAGACTAACTATATTTCCCTCCATCCTATCTCTCTAATTATTCTATTTTCTCCACTGACATTGTCCTTTTTCTAAAGTACTTCCTTCTGACTACCCCTCCACGAATCTGCCTAACCTTCTATCATCCTACCATGATTATCCCCTTCCCTGGTACTTTCCTGTAGGGTAAGAAACACAATTGAGTGTATATGTTATTGCCTCCTTAAACCAAATGCAATGAGAGTAAGAGTCCTTCTCTCCTCCCATCTCTTCCCCTCCATTGTGAAACAATTTCTTACATATTTTATGTGAGATAATTTACCCAATTGCATCTCTCCCTTTCTCTTTCTCCCAATATATTCTTCTCTCACTCCTTAAATTTGTTTTTTTAGGTATCATCCCTTTATATTGAACTCACCCTGTTCCTTCTGTCTATCTAGCTATCTATCTATCCCCTCCAACTACCCTAATACTGAGAAAGGTCTCATCAGTTACAAATATCACCTTTTCTTGTAGGAATATAAACAGTCCAACTTTAACAAGTCTTTTATAACTTCTCTTTCCTGTTGATCATTTCATACTTCTCTTGATTCTTGGATTTAAAAGTCAAATTGTCTATTCAGCTTTGGTCTTTTCATCAAGAGTGCTTGAAAGTCCTCTATTTCATTGAATATTCATTTTTCACCTGAAGGATTGTATTCAGTTTTGCTGGGTAGGTGATTCTTGGTTTTAATCCTATCTCCTTTGATCTCTGAAATATCATATTCTAAGCCCTTTGATCCCTTACTGTAGAATCTGCTAGATCGTTTCTTATACTGATTGCATTTCCACAGTACTTGAATTAATTTTTCCTTTCTGGCTGCTTGCAATAATTTCTCCTTGACTTGGGAGCTCTGGAATTTGGCTGCAATATTCCTAGGAATTTTCATTTTAGGATCTCCTTCCAGAGGTGATTATTAGATTCTTTCCATTCCTATTTCACCCTCTGGTTCTTGAATATCAAGGCAGTTTTCCTTGGTAATTTTTTGAAAAATGATGTCTAGGATCTCTTTGAGATATGGCTTTTAGGTAGTCCAGTAATTTTTAAATATATTCTTCTCAATCTGTTTTACAGCTCAGTGATTTTTCCAAAGAGACATTTCACATTTTCTTCTATTTTTTTCATTCGTTTGATTATGTTTTATAATTTCTTAATTTCTCATAAAGTCATTAGCTTCCATTGGCTCCATTCTAATTTTTAAGGAATTATTTTCTTCAATGAGCTTTTGAACCTCAAGCTTCCATTTGGCCAATTCTGCTTTTTAAGGAATTCTTCTTCTCATTAGCTTTTAATTCTTTTCCCTTTTGGGTTAATTTATTTATTTATTTATTTTTATAATTAATATAAATTTATTTATTTAATTTTTTACATTTATTTTCACAAAATTTTGGGTTCCAAATTTTCTCCCCATTTGTCCCCTCCCCCCACCCCAATAAACCCAGCATTCTAATTTCCCCTATCAGCAATCTGCACTCTCTTCTATCATCCCTCCCTTCCCTTGTCTCCCTCTTCTCTTTTGTCCTGTAGGGCCAGATAACTTTCTATTCCCCATTACCTGTAT
>CM053771.1:462846402-462870163 GCA_028658325.1 Potorous gilbertii
TCCTATGTCTTTACCCGAGGGTAAGCATATCTCTTCATCCTTAGAGAGGAATGGCGCAATCATCTGGTCACCAAGAAAATAACCTTCTATGGTCTTAGTTTTTTTCCCTTTTCTGGGCATTTTCCCAGCCAGTTACTTGATTTATGAGAGTCCTCTCCACCCCAGCCTAGGTCTGCCTGAACTAGTGCTTGGGGTCTGAGATTCAAATGCTGCTCCCCAGCCTCAGGGTTTTTGGCGGCAGGACTGACTGCTCTTCAATGGGAGCTTATCTGCTGGTTCTCAGGTGGGGGCAGGGCCGCCTCTCAGGCTCAGTTCCCTCAGGGGGTTTATGTAGAGATCTCTTGCAAGGGAGACGCTGGGGAGCCCCTGCCCGCCTCGGGAGTCTCAGGGCGGAGCTGCCTCCGCCTCGCCTCTGCTGTGGCCGCCGGGGTTCCGAGTCCTGGAGATACCCCGCTCCTCTCTCAGCCCGTCTCTCTCATTGACCTGTGAGTCTGTGGGTGGAGGGACCTTCGCAGCTGCTGGAGATTCAGGTCCCTGACGCCTGCTTGGGTCTGCTTGCTCCTCTCAGTGCTGCGTGGCTGGGGTGGGGGAGGGGAGGGCTCCGCTCCCGTCCAGGATACTTTTGCGGTCGGTTTTTCAGGGCTTTCTGGAACGGAAATCTCCTTCACTGTGTTTCTGTGCAGCTTCCACTGTTCCAGAATTTGTCAGGAGTTCTTTTTAGAGGGAATCCGTGGGCTGTGGGTTCGGAGCTAGCAAATGTGAATCTTTCTACTCCGCCATCTTGGCTCCGCCCCCTGGGTTAATTTATTTTTAAGGTGTTATTTTCTTCAGTATTTTGGAGGTCACCTTTAGTAAGATAGTTTTTCATGATTTTTTTGCAGCACTCTCATTTCTCTTCCCAATTTTCCTCTACTTTCTTTACTTGATTTTCAAAATCCTTTTTGAGCTTCTCTATGGTCTGAGACCAATTCATATTCCTCTTGGAGGCTTTTGAGGTAGGAGTTTTCTACTGTCTTCTTCTGGTTTTATGCTCTGATTTTTCTTCTCACCAAAGTAAGATTTTATAGTCTGAGTTCTTGAACGATGCTACATATCTTCCAAGCCAAACCCTTGATTTTCTAACTCTTTGTCAAGGCAGAACTCTGCTTCCAGTGGGAGGGAGGGGTGGGTGTACTATCCTAGACTTTAGGGATTTTGTATTAGCAGCTTGATCGCCCACCATATGTGGAGCCAGAGCTCCAGAAGTAGCCTCTGCTGCCACTGCTGCCTGAGTTATTGCCACCACCAGCTCTGTTGTCACCACCACAGCTGGCCACCCCCACCACCATCCCAGGCCTGAGGCTGGACCACTCAGACTGAGTTTCCTGTTCTACCAGATCCCACAGAGTTTTCCCACTGACCTTTTTGGAGTTTGTGGGTAAGAAGCCTGAATACTGTCACAACTGAGAATGACTTAGTCCCCTGAGGTCTGCTCCAGTCAGTCTGTGCTGGTGTGCTCCATGCCAGACTAAGTTCTGCTTCCTACCTATTGTGGTATACATTTCCTGTCTATTTTACAGGTTGTCTTGGTCTGGAGATGTGTTTCACTTTGTCTTTTTGTGGGTTCCGTTGCTCTAGAATTTGTTTAGAGTCATTTTTGCAGGTATTTGGAGGTCTTTTAGGGAAAGCTCAGAGAAGCTACCATCTTGGCTCTACCTGGAAATGAGGCTTTGTGGGCAAAGGGAACACATGGAGCAATCCCTACAAGGCAATGGCAGAAGCACCAAGAGGGAAAAGTTCAGAATAAATTCCTTGGAAATTTTGAATCCATGAAGAATATGAGACAGAGAAAAAGAGAGGGGTACAAGTTGAGAGAGAGAGAAGGAGGGAGGGAGGGAGACAGACAGAGAGAGACATAGACAGAGAGACTAGACAATCATATGGATTATGAAAGAAAAAATGAAGTTCTAGAGTAAATGGAAAATGAATATGGATGAAGAAGAAAACAAAATAAATCCTTTTTGGAACAAGGTGCACAAATAAAACTCAATATTAAGGAATAGGACTGGATGAAGGGGAAGAGAGGAAGTGGGAATCTATTTGACTGAGGAAAACAGAAGGGAAAGAAATATATTACCTGATAAAAGCAGAAAAGAAAAAAAAATAAAATTAATGGACAAAACTCAGAATGGGAAGAAGTATCAAACAAAAAGAGAGGATCAGGGAACATAAGATTGTGTTTGTAGAAGAGGAATGAAATTGAAACTGAAAAACTTCTACAGATTGTTCTTGAGTCATTTCACTTGCGCCTGACTCTGGTTGGACCCAGTAGGGTTTTCTTGGCAAAGATATTGAACTATCTTCCCATTTTATCCTCCAGTTCATTTTACAGTTGAGAAACTGAGGTAAACAGGGTTAAGTGACTTGCCCAGTGTTACACAGCTGTAGATGTTTGAGGACAGATTTGTACTCAGGAAGATGAGTCATCCTGACTTGAGGCCAAGCCCTCTATTCACTGTGCCATTTTGCCACCCAAAAGTTTCTGCATAGGTAATGTTGATTCATTTAGGTTAAGAAGGAAAATGGTAAAATGGTGGAAGGTAAAATTCCTCAAATTTACTGTGACAAGAATTTAGTATCCAAGATATATTTTTAAAAGCATAAAAATACAGATTAGTGAATGAATGAATATGTGTATATATACATTATTATATATATTATATATTTACATATATATTATGTATGCATGTGTGTATGTGCATATGTGTGTATACATGTATACATAAACACCATGACTTCAGTAGAAAAATGGACAAAAGATATGAACAATTAGTTCTCAAAAAAAGAACTACAAATTCACTTTAGAAAGCAACTTGGAATTATACAAATCAAGTAAAATGTCCATAATCTTTGAAGAAGAATTTTCATTATTTCACTTAAACTTGAAGTAAGTAGCTGATAAGAAAACAATTCCCACAGACAGTAAAATGTTTATAGTAGCATTGTTTTCTGATAGCTTAGAGTTGGAAACAAAGTAGATGTCCCTCAACTGGGGAGTAGCTATACAAGTTACGGTAGATGAATATAATGGAATATTACAGGGCTGAAAGAAATGATGTATACGTTGAATATAGATAAGTCTGGAAAAGTCTTCACAAACTGACTAAGAGTGAAGTAAGCAGAACCAAGAACACAGTGTATACATTACCTACAACAATTTAAAAGAAAAGAATAATACACCAAAAAAATCAAAAGTGAATGAATCAAAACAATAAAAATCAACTGGGACTTTAATGAAGAAATACAAGAAGATAACTTCAACGGACTCCCTTGTGGAGGTAGGAGGTCAGCAAGTGTGGCACATATTTTTATACATTTTTTTTTATTATTTTGATCTAACATGCTGATTTTTTAAACTTCTCAAAAATATCATTTGTCATATAGGATGGCACCCTGGTATAAGGAAGGGGAGGGTTATATAGGAGAAACGTGAGAAGAAACAATCTGCAAAAATATTTTTTAGAAAAAAATAATAATGGTTTTTAACTTATTTTGATCCATACTTGAAATATACCAAATAGACCTTTTGGAATGTTAAAAGGGTGCTTAAAATTTCAAAAGAATTATGGTCATATAATTTCAGATTATATTCCTTTAAATTCAATTTAAATTATATTGGTTTAAGATCATATTTGTAATTTCATTTGTTCGGGTGCTCCCATGGAGAAATATCCCTCTAACAATGCAGGTCAAAACCTGCTTTGGTAAATTATACTTTGAAAATAACATCCTGGAACATGGAAATATTTAGTGGTAGAATCTCATAGCCCTGATGTTTAAGAAGTGGGGCAAGGACCCAGGTTTTCTCTGACTGAGGGTTTAGCTGCCTGTCCACTTTCATTCTATATATTACTTTTATTAAAGGACATACAAATGAAATAATTTTTGAAGAATCATTAAGGGGGCTGATTATGTTTTCTTTGGGTAACTAATAGTTTTATTTTCATATATCCTTCATATTCTTGTCTTCAATCTAATTTCATGCTTTTCTTCAGGTTTTTTCCTACTAATATAACTTCCTAGTTTCTACCAACAGAAATCACAGTACTGCCTTAGAGGTATATCTTGAAGATTTACTTCTTCAAGCAAATCAATCCTGTATGATTTCATGAAATAAGCAAAATAAAATCAAGTGAGAGCAAGTGTGATAGAGTAGATCAAGTACTATATTCAGTGTCATGATAGCATTGGTTCAAGTTCCATCTCTGCTTTGTATTGGTTGTGTAATGCAAGTAAATTTGAAACAACTCTTCAGAGAATGAGGAATCCCTAAGCACAAACTCTCATTTCCAAGTAAATCACAAGTCTGAACAACAACTACAAACAATTCAAGGACATTACTTATCTCAATGCAATTTTGAAAGCTACCTTCCCGACACGGTATTCTTTGCCTTAAATGTTTTTATGTCTTTATTATCTTTTTTATTGATAGTGAAAGACAAATTTAATTAAACATCATGTGTTTTCTCCTTATGTTACACATTAAAAACAAAATAGCAAATCAAAAATATTCAAAAATTGTAGAAATAAAAATGAAACGAGGCTGAGTAAGACAAGGCAAAGGAGAGACTTGGAAAAATATTCTACAAAAACATGGGAAGGGACAGAGCCCATTTTTCTGAACTTTTAAGGGAAGGCTTCATAGGGATCTCTCCTCAACTAAAGTAGGGCTTAATATGTTTCCCAAGAATGAAACAGTACAAAAGAACAGGACAAGACTGACTCCAAGTTGTAAATATAAGAAGTAAAAGCTGAATAAGAAGTGCTCCTGGAAAACTAAATTGAAACCAGATTATTGGAGACATTTAAATACCTGACAAGGAATTTCAGTCTATATTATAGAGATAAGGAACTATTAAAGGATTTTGAGTATAGGGTTTGGCATGAACTTATGCTCATGTGGGTAGGTATAAAATTATTTTATCAACTATTTGAAAAAAATAGTTGAAGTGGGGAAAAATAGGAGACAGTAGGAAAAGTTAGAATATTATTATAAATGTTCAGGGAGGTGACAGATCCTTGTACTAGGGTCATTGTAAAAAGGAGAAAACATTGAATTGGACTAAAATTGATTGGGCTTGCAGAATAATAGATTGAATATCAAGGCAGAGCAGGAGGGAGCAGGGGAGTTAAAGTAGATTTTGAGGCTTGAGACTTGACTACCTGAAAGGATAGTGGTGGTACACAAGTCAGGAAGAGATGAAAATATGGGTTAGAGGACTTCAGTTTTAAACGTCTGGTTTCAGTTTTAAGTGGGATAGTCAACTAAAGAAGTTATGCAGGAAGGTGGAAACACAAGCTCAAAAGAGAGATGAGGAAGGCTGCGTATAATGATATAAAGCCGTCAGAAACCATTGATGATTGAAGCTAGAAGAGTAGATGAGATCTCTATAAGGGAAGAGAGTGCAGAGGAAGAAGAGAAATGTGCTGAGGACACAGCCTTCAGCATAGCTCATTTTTCTTTATTTGGAACTTGATGCACATTGAGAATGCAAAAGATTCCCAGGGGGGTTGGGGCAGGGGGAGGACTGGCAGTAGATGGCTCAAATAGATAAGCAAGTAGATATAGGCTTATGTTCTGTATCATATCATAGCTTAGACCCATGCATTACTTTCAACTTCCCAGGGATATAGTGAAATGATGCATGTAATGGAATATGGGTTCCTTAGGAGACATGAGTTTTACCATAGTAATATTTACAGGAAAGTGAAAGGCATGCCATTCTCTTTTTAATTAGGAAATATATGCCTTTCGCGACACAGGGCACATAGCATTCATTCTGGAGTGACTTTCTAGCATGCTGATTCTAAAAGGGAATGGAAATTATGGCCACCTCTCTAAAGCGACAGTGAAATTGTTCCTCTTTCAAATGGAATGTGTAGTAGAGAGGACATGGGATATTAAATCATCAAGCAAGAGCTGAATATTTCAGCCTGTGATGGATGCCAAGTTTCTGGTGGGGATCAAAATCCGTCAAGTACAGTGGCTGCTATCATCAATCATGTCCATGTAGTGCTCAGTACTACTGACTTATGACTGTGCAGGAGGCCTGGGGGTGGTCAGAAGGGGGGTGTGTGAAGCGGCAGTAAATGCATTCCTAAGTGGTATCCAAGCCACATAACAGCACCTGTGGGACAGTGGAGAAGTGGGGAAATTGGGAGAAATGTCAGAGTTCATGGCAGGTGGAAGGATGGAATATAGTCTAATAAGCCATAGAATCATAAAATTCTGGAATGTTAGAACTGGAAGGATTCGTGATACTATCTACTAGTGGTATTGGTAGTTGTTATAACAATAATAGAAGTCATAGTTATAATGCCAGTTCCCAGTTCTAGAATACTTTATTAAAGAACTTTCAATAGCCACTAGTCAATGAAATAATATAAGTATAATAACTCATTTTACAGATTAAGGAACCGAGACTCAGAGAGGTAAAGAGACTTACTGAAAATCACTCAATATAAATGACAGAAGAAAGGACTTAATTTCACTTTTTTTTTCTGTCAAATATTAGTGACACTATGAAGATATTTATACAAGACAACCTGTGCTGCATAGAACATACAAAGAAAGACTCTTGAAATGACAAATGGTGAGACTGGACTTCTACTCCAAAGTCTTCTATTAAGCAGTTTTATGAGCTTGGAAAATATTTTTTTTCTAACGTTCTCTCTCTCTCTCTCTCTCTCTCTCTCTGTCTCTCTCTCTCTCTGTCTCTCTCTCTCTCTCTCTCCCTCTTTCTCTGTATATGTGTGATCATAAGGTGATAAAAATGTACTAAATGAGCTATCAGGTTTTTTTAGAATCACAAGCTTCAATGAAAATCCAATACAATGTGTTACAGAAAAGAATAAGCTCAGTTTACTCGATATTCATCAGTAATTGATTATATTGGAATAAATTTGGTGGAATATTAGATAATAAGAATGAGATCATAACTCATAACTCATTTTTCTAATATAGAAAAAATTCTTTACCTCAGTTCCATTTGCATTTAATTATGTTTCAGTCTGCCTTTTTTAATCCCTAATTCAAATTTAGATCTATATGTATACAACTTTCTTTAATTTTGTACTTTAATGGAATGAGGCTTCCAAGTTTATTTTTCATTTTAAGAAATGTTTAAGAAAGAAATAAAATAGCTGAACTTGCCCTAGGTAACATTTTCATTTAATTTCAAATGTGTTTCTAATGAAAACAATGGTACCAAATCTAGAGAAATTCATATAGACATAACAAAATTTTCTTTTTCTTTTTTAGACACTCCTTTAAAATCAATTATATGTGGGAAAAAGAATCCTGAGGGTCGCAACTGAGTCAACACTGCTTTATGGATACTGGACTGCCTTTATAACTGAAACATATTTTCTCCATATATGTCAATCACTGCCTAAGAGAAGAGCTTTTATTAGCTTTCTCTAAATTGTTGCTCTTTTTCTCACTTTAAATGGTTTGGAAAATTGAAATGATATTTTACGTGTTTTTATATTCTTCATGAGAAAGCATAGAACTTATCTAAAATGAAGCAACCAGCAATATATCAGCTTTGTCAATCACTATTGACATATGATTCAATTCCATCTGTATGCTAATATTAAGATTCATTTAAGCAAATGTAGTCTTCCTATTAAGGGCCACCAGAAATGTGCTTTGAGGGTAATTCCAGTGAACAAATATACATCCTTCTCAAACACATGATGACATCCTTATCATTTTGGTAAGATCTGGATGAAAAGAAAAAAAAACTCATAAAGCTTTCCCATAAACTTTAGCTCACTCTTACACAGATCTTTTTAGTGAGTTTTAGATGATAAAATCTCCACTATAGCTAATATCCAGGTGCAGCTGAATGTGCTGTTGAAACTTTACTAACAGCAAGCATCCTTTCTTTAGAGAGCTTGTTGTCTTTTTCTTTTTCATAATGAATGGCAATAGGAATTCTAGAAAAAATGGAAATGTTTACAACTGTTTCTTGCCCTTTTTCATTGATGGAGTGAACTGAAATTTGTAATACTTTCTGTGGGATCAGTTGCACAATTCACGAAAAAGCAAACCTTTCCCAACATGGTCTCTACTTCAAACTTTTATTTAGATTTTTTTTGACAATGAATGGAAAGTATTTGTGGATTTTGTTGCAAAAAAGAATGTTAAACAATTGGGATAATGTTAGCATCAAAATCAACTATTGATTTTGGCTATAAAAATCATGTTGAAGAAAAATGATTTGGGTTTTTTATTTTAAAAATCAAGAAATTGGTATGTTTCTTTAGAATGTCCATGTTTTATTTAATCAGTTTTTTCTTACCTTAAAATGTTTTAACTAGCAATCAAATTGTGTACATAAATTTTATTTTACAGAGAAACTATGAGAAAAGGTAAAAAAAAGTTTGACAAAAAGTTTTCTTATCAGTTTCTTGAATTTATATTGTTTTGTTACTATTTCCAGAACTATTAATAGAAAAGGATGGAGTGTATAAAATAGAAAATGGGACTGTCAGGTCAATGTTCTAAAGCCATAGTGCAGCACCTCAGATACCAAAGAGAAAGTATTTTACAACCTCATCATTCTGAAAAGGCTGACACAGGTTTGAGGTGATTGAAAGGGCAGTGAATGAATACAGAGTAATCAACATGATTCAGAACATCAGTAAGCGACCCAGATGTACAGAACAATGAATGGAGAGATGAATGAATCCTTGGAATTAGATAAAGGCAGAGGCAGGCATTTGATCAGTTATTTACTAACTGTTCTAAACTTTAATGTGACTCCATGAATCAGGTGATGTGACACTGACATTGGAGGAATCTAATCCTCTCAGTCCTGTGAAGCTAGTTTTAGTGCTCCCTATATACTTAAATCAGCCACTCACAACGATTGCTTTATAATTAGAACTGTCAATTGATTTGCCTCGGCGAACTTCCATTGGGTCTCTCATAGTTGCGAAAGATAAAGAAATCAAACTAACAAAGTAAAGAATAGCGAGCAGACAGTTACACTGGTGTTAGGCCAATGACCATGCAGGAGTGGGGAACCTGTGACTTTGAGAACACATGCACTTTTCTGGGCCCTTGGGTGTGGCTTTTTGACTGAGTCCAAGTTTTACAGGGGAAAAAAATCCTCTTATTAAGGGGATTTGTTCTATAGGGTTTGCATTGAGTCAAAGGGTAGGGCTTGAGGACCTAGAGGGTCTAATATGACCTTGAGTGTGCAAGTTCCCCATCCCTGGCCACAAAGCCAAATGATACAGTCTTTGGCAGGTGCTATAATAAAAAAATACTGAGATTTGAATTGAAAGGTCTAATTCTGATTAGAAACACTGCCATTTGTTCTTTCTCTGATCTAGATCAACTCATTTGACTAACAGCTCTCTGATTTCTTCATATATAAAATTAGGGTGTGTTTATCCATAAAAGTGATGTTTTAAGAATTAGTAGAGATAACATGCACAGACATTAAACTAAAAAGCAGTGTGATAAGTAAAATTAGAACTCCATTTCAACTTGGGAGAAGCATAAGTTATAATCCCGCTTCTGACAGTAGTTGTTTGTCTTTGAATAAGTCATTTTAACCCCTTGAGTTTCAGGTTTGTCAATTGGCAAGAGAGAATAATCATGCCAGTAGAAATTGCATGAAGAAATTTTGAATTTTAAAGGAGGTAAAATAGTTTTTACAACTTAAAATTTCACTAAAATTTGTAAAGCACTTTTAAGTTGAAAGAGCTATACATCAGCAGTCAAGTTCTTTTGAATGATAAAATATTATAAAATGTTAAATTATAATTATATAATTTTGACATGTTTATTTGGAAAATGCTTTTACATAAGGATATAGTTGCTCAGGTACATGATGATCTCTAGCTGAATATAAGTTCCAAAAGCTAATTCTATATAAAAGTAATTCTAAAATCCATATAAGAACACCATTGCTGGGTTCTTTGTTAGCAGAATTATGAAAGCTCTCATTATTTTAATGTATTTTGTAAGTGATTGTTGTATTCTCTAACTTTTCCAAGGACTTATAACCACATACACATAACTCAGAGTGTTTTGAGGCATATTTCTGGTGTAACAAGTAAAAAATATTTGAAAGAAAACCTTACTATAGGAAAAATAAGTATTATTACACAACATTCTAGACAACTTAAAATGGTAAAGAAACTTTTTTTAAAAGGATCACAACTGTAGTAACAATTCTGATACTATCTCATGGATCTGTGATTTTATTTATATACAACTCTGTCTCACTTAAATCCAATTAACGCATAAATCAAAAGACATCAAAATACAAAAGATATGATCACTACTGTAGGTCACAAAAGATATAAAGATTGTTTTTAAATTAGGTTGGGAGTGTATCAGTGTTTGGTTGAGATTAATGTGGGCAACATTTTGTAATTTATAAATGATTCTCCAATTTCAGTATATATTTTTTTAATATCAGCCATAATTATGGATTTGAATTTGTCATTTATTAATGTAAGCTAGTAAGCTTCTGGTGTATAATTCTAACCCCCATTCATATCACTCTAAATATACAGTGCATGGTAATTTTTGTACTGTGCAATAATATGTAACAATTTCTAGCACTCTAGAATTTAATCTTCAATAATTAATGTTAGGCTGAGTGATTCCATGGATAGAATACTGGACTTGAACTCAGGATGACCTGAGTTCAACTATAGCCATAGAGACTTACTAATTTTGTGAACCTGGCTAAGGTACTTAAGTATCTCCAGTTAAAATTTCCTCATCTGTAAAATGGGGATGACAAATCATGCCTGCCTCACAAAGTTGTTATGAGGATAAAATGTGATGTTGGTAAAGAATTTTAGAAACCTTAAAGTGCTATGAAATGCTGGAGGCTATTGTTATTTTCTATCACTGTCCTATAACAAATCTGCAGTTCTCATCCATTTGGGGTTTCTTTGTCACTGCATTTTTAGTTGAGTATATGTGGGCATTGGAATGGAGCAAGTGTATTTTTTCAATAGGGGATGTTGAATCTCATAGAGATTAATTGACTTACCCAGGGTCATGGAGGTTTCAACCATCAAAGGGTGAATTTGAACCAGATCTCCTTGACTCTAGGTCCAGATTGTAGAACTACCATACAAACCAAGTCTCTCAAACACATTTACCCGCATATCAGAATGTGTGAATATAGACTCACGCACATACATATATACACCCACATATACATATACATATATATGTATAAACATTTGCATGCATAAAGATATATGCAGATTTAACTATTCAGTCTGAGAGAGATCTTGAATTTCATTGATGGAAGGAACTATTAGTCGGAAACACCTTTTTACCAAAGCAGATCAGCAAGTATTCATAACAGAATATTGTGAATGTGATCTTCTTTAGAAAACCAAGAAGTTACTGAAGGTCACACAGTTAGTATATTAGTAGAGTAGAAAGTCACACAGTTTACTTAACTCAGTCAGACGCTTCTTCTACCATACCCATGTATGTATTCATCTCTGCCTTTATTTCTCTGTTGTTTTAACCTGTTTCTTTTTCTGTCTTTTTCATTGTCTCTCTATTGTTTCTGATTTTTTTCCTTTCTGTGTGCCTTCATCTCTGTCTAACTCTGATTTTGCCTCTCTCTCTCTCTCTCCCACTAAATTATTAATTATGATATATTCATAGACTGCTAGATCTGGAAGAGGCCATAAAGATTTAAGTCAATCTGCCTAACTTTACAGATGAAGGAACTGAAGGACCGAAATAGGAAGAAAGTGCCAGAAAGCTAAATATGGACACAGATTTGAGCTCAATTCCTTCTGCACTAAAGGCTACTGTCAACAAGCGATCAGCCAAGAAAGTTTTGAATTATTGTCTAAGTATCACCATTTTCAAATAACTGTTTTAAAGAATAAAATGAAGTGTTTCTTAATAATTGCAAAGGAATTTGTCATTAACTCAATTCTTTCAAAAAAACCTGAAAATGTAATTTTTAAAGTTCACAATAAAAACAAATAATCTCATTCCTTTAAAAGATTCAATAACAGAATTCTCAATCAGAAAGGATATCAGAGGCAATCTAGGACAAACTGTTCCTGAAGTGGGCAGGGGATATCTCAGTACACTAGGACTTGAGTAAGAAAGATTAGAGTTAAATATGAAATCACTTACTAGCTTTGTAATCCTAGGGAAGTCCTTTAACCTCTATTTGTCTCATTTTTGTCAATTGTAAAATGCATGAAAAATAGCAGAGTTCTTGTCAGGATCAAATGACATACTTGTAAAAATCAGTTAGGATTGTGACTGACGCATAATAGAAAATAGTATATAAATGATTATCCCCTTTCCTTCTCCTTACTGAAGAAGAATCTTTAAAAATAATACTTGGGAAAAACAGTCATTTGTTGTTGTGTTCGTCGTTGCTGAAGAAGACCGTGCCATCAGAGAAATGATGACACGACTTGCTCTTGACTTTGTTTTGAGTGAGGGAGGGCTGCACAAGGTTGCTAGCCTCACTTTCTCCTCCAGAGATGAGGAAAGGGAAGTGAAAGGAAGGGAAGGGAAGAGAAGAGAAGAGAAGAGAAGAGAAGAGAAGAGAAGAGAAGAGAAGAGAAGAGAAGGGAAGGTGCCAGTAAAACCCAAGTCAATATTTGCTAGAACACCTAGTTAAGTAGAAAGCCACTCAACCTGAAAGTGGAGGGAAGTCATCCTGTTCTACTTCAGGATAGCTCTAATTTTTAGGAAGCTTTCACTTAACGAAAACTAAAACTTTCAATATGCAACCATTTTTCTAGTTCTGACCTCTCATGCCAAGAAAATTATCTATTCCTTCTTTCTTATTATATCCTAGTCTTCTATATACTCAAACACAGTTATCATGTTCTTTTCTTCTTCCATCCAGATAAAATATTTTGAATTCCACCTGTTGATCTTCATGTTATATTCAAATATAGGTGACAATGGCTCAAAAATAAAATTCTACTTCTATTAACATCCTAAAATATGTGTATATGTACTTGGTAACAGAAGATTATGATGTTGAAGAAGAGAAGGAGGAGGAGGAAAAAGAGAAGGAAAAATACGTAGTATTTGTGTAGTGTTTAAAGTTTGAAACATGCTTGACGTATCTTAATTCATTTCATCCTTACAACAGTCCTAGGAAGTTAGTGTTATTAATATCACCATTTTCTAAATGAAACAATTGAGATATAGAGAAGTTAAGTGATTTGCCCAGGTAACACAGTTAGGGATTGCCTAAGGCAAAATTCAAAATAATATCTAATGGACTCCAAGTTCAGTGCTGTATCCAATGTTCAGTCAGATGTTAGTATGAAGAGCAACTAACCATTATCTTACTTACATTTTGTCTTTCAAGATTCAAGTTGCCATTTTTATCTATAACTTGCTTGTGACAAGATCACTTTCCACTAGGGAAATCAAGGCAGTTTGAACATTGGACCATAGGGATAACATGAATCAAAAAGGGATAAATTCAATTCAATCCATATTATTAAAGACTAGCTAGGATCATTATATTAGCTACTAAGGATATAAACTCAACACAAAAAGCAAATTCTGTTTTTAAGGAAGTTATATTCTCCTATGATAATTGAAAAGTATTTCATTTGCTTCCAACAAATCACATTTAAAGGTGTTTTCACTTGTGTCTGACTTCTTGTGACCCTTTATTTTGAGTTTTCTTGTCAAAGACATTGGAGTGGATTACCATTTCCTTCTCCAGTTTGACAGATGAGGAACTGAGGGAAACAAGGTTAAGTGATTTGCCCATAGCTGGCTAGTGTCTGAGGCCAGATTTGAACTCAGAAGACAAGTGTTTCTAAACTCAGGCCCAACACTCTATCCACTATGCCACCTAGCTGCCCAAATAAACATTCCGTTCGTTGTTTCTCAGTTCAGTCTGACTCTTTGTGACCTTATGGATCATACTATCCATTGGGTTTTCTTGGCAATGTTACTGGAGTGGTTTGCTATTTCCTTCCCCTTGTTTTTTTAAGTAAAATTTTTATAAGTAAAATAGAAGTTAAGTGAATTGCTCAGGGTTGCACAACTACTAAGTGTCTGAGGCCAGATTTGAACTCATGTAGATGAGTCTTCCTGATTCCTCTGTCTACTGCATCAGCTAAAATAGAGAAGATGAAAAACTGTGCCTATAACAATTGTTCAAAAGAGATTTGGGAATTTTAGATTGCTAAACTCAACATTGCAGTATAATATGGCAGCTAAGAAAACTAATTCATTTTTTCAGACAGCATTAAAAGTGATATAGTGTACAGGATTAGGTAAGTGATATTTCTGCTGTTCTCCATTCTTCTCTGACCATATATTATGAATTTTGTGCAGTTCTAGGCACTGTATTTAGGAAATATATATACTGATTAAATATATATATTATATTATATATAGTATATATATATACTATATATATATATATAGTATATATATATATATATTTATATAATATATGTACTAATAATTTGGAAGGATTATAAAGAAGAGATTTCAGAATGGAAAATGGCCCTGAGTTTCTGTCACATGAAGACAAGTTAAAAGAACCAGGGATAGTTAGCCTAAAGAAAAGATTTGCCTTCTGCTGTTTGAATGACTGTCATGTGGAAAAGGAATGTGTAACGTTCCCCCCACCTCATGGACTAACCACTCTACTGGTATACTCAATTCTACTTACTCACTCACCCCTTCTCGTGGTCAATTTGTCCTTATCCTTCACTGTGACCTGGAAACGTAACTATGTCTCTCCCATTCCATTCTTTACCTCCGGAATGGCACCTGACCCTGGCTTACCTGGCTTCCTTAAAGATTTGGCTCAAATCCTAATATCTGGCAGAGGCTTTTCTTGCTTCCCTTCTTTTTTCTGAGGTTACCTCCCATTTATGATATATATTTCTTCTTTGCAAATAGTAGTTTGCTGATTTTCTCTCATGAGAATGTGAGTTTATTGAGGAGTTCACGTTTTTACCTTTTTTTTTTTAACATCCTTAAGACTTGGCATGAAACAAATGCATAACGTATAATAATTGCTTCCTAACATTCCCTTAAGGTTCTTCCCTGTGTTTCTTTCTCATTTCACTGACAAATCCATAAACATATAAATTTTGTACCTTCATTTTGTCTTCTTCCTCTAATTGTTCCATCCTTTGCAATTTGGATTTCAATATCAACAATTGATTAAAGCTACTCCTTGCTATAAATACTTATCATTTCTGAATACTAAATTCATTGGGCTTGAAATAAATAGGTTTTGACTCTGTCCATCATCTCTCCCCCTCCTCATCCTCTTCACTTCCATCAAAATGATGTCTCTTGATTATCTGATAATAAGTGACATTTTATGTTATAAAATAGTTTACATATATCATCTAATTTGAACCTCATAGAAATCCTGTAAAATAGATAAAACATACTGTTTCCATGTTACATATAAGGAAACTGAATCTCAGAGAAGTTAAGCATCTTGAGAATGGTCCCATAGCTAGTAAGATGCAGGATTTCAACTCAGATTCTCCTGAATCCAAGTACAAAAATTCATTGATTAAACTGTGGTGTTTCTCCTTTATTTTTGACCTTTCCTTCCTCCATTTTGCAGTGTCATTCACATCCTCTCTACCAAGCATAAGTGCGAATATTCTACTCTGCCCACTTTTCTCAGTTTGCTCGTTGCCTCAAATTTGTTCAATTTTCTCTGTGTAAATGACTTATAATCTACCTGTCTGACAAAATACTCTCATGTTAGAAATCCCATAACTCATTCTGTCCAAAATATAACTCACACACCCACATAAACAAGCCTGTCTCTAAACTTGCCCGATTCTTGTTAGGGTGACGCCGTCATCACTGGGCTTCCTAAAATATGACTTTCCTTTTTAGTCACCTTGTATTATCCAATCAATGACCAAGTTTATCTCTCTCCCAAGACTACTCCTCCTGTTCAGGTTCCTAACACTTCTTGCCTAGATTATTTCAAAGACTTGCTCCTTGTTTCCAGTCTCTCCCTTTTCTGATTCATCTCTGAAAGATATGTGTGTGTGTGTGTGTGTGTTTGTGTGTGTATTAGTTTCGTTAAACCATAGCATTGGTTCATACCACTAAAACACCAAACCAAACAAACCAAAACATGTCTATGACTCCTTATTTCCTCTAGAATAAAATACAAATGCCACAGTTTGGTGTTTAATGCTCCCCATAATACATCTCTGATTTATCTCTTCAGAATAATTTAATACTACTGTTAAATACATTTATACATTCTAGGAATACTGTCCTACTTGCTACTTCCCAAACTCAACATTCCCCCTATTGTCTCCATGTCTTTTCATAGGCTGTCTGCTATGCCTGTATTATACTCTATCCTAACCTCTTCTGTTTTAGAAAACCCATACTTTTCAAGGTTCATTGAAACCTTGTCCTACATCATAGTGGAAGTCTTTCCTGGCTCTTCTATTTGCTTGTGCTCTCTCACAGTGAAATTGTTTCACCCAGAATTTATTTCTCTGAGTACATTTTGTACCCTTCCTTAGTGCAATATAAACTCTTTGATGTCAGAAGCAACTTATTTTTGCATCTGCCAATGAGTTAATAAAAATTTATTAAGCATCTGCTATATGCCAGATATTATTCTAAGCTCTGGTGATAAAAAGATAGGGAAATAATAGTCCCTGCCTCTAGAAATTCATGGACTTTGCACTTAACATAGTAGCTTGTTTGAAATAGTTGCTTTATAAATGTTTATTTTATTAAATTGGATTTGGACAAAGTTAGGTTACCAGACTAAGAAAGTATATATTGGAGATAAAAGTCTCATTTGAGAGGTAGTGTTACATAGTGGAAAAAAAAATAAATGTAGTATCAGAATTTGGGTTTGAATTCAATTTATGCTATTAAATTGCTGTGTGATTTTAGGCAAGCTGCTGGATCTCAGATTTCTCATCTTTCAAATGAGGGAATTTGATTACTTGCTCTCAAAGGATCCCTCTAACCCTAAACCCTATGAATGTTTATTCAACAGACCTGCACTGTACTGTCCCAATGCTCTACTCTTACAAACCCACCTCAAAAAGTCAGAGAGACCAATAATATTCTGAAAATAACCAAGATTTTCTTTAAAAAATCATGAAGGAGAAGAATAATAAAAGAAACACTATTTTATGAACAATACTTACTCTCTGATTCCCAGGAACCGTAACACAAATAATCACACACTTGACCATGTAAATTACCTACTTAAAAAGCTGTTATTGCCTATGGGAGAGAATCCTAAAAAGTCTCACTATTTCAGCTTGCTACTCCATATTTATGGCAAATTACTCTCTTTAATATGCCCTACATATCAATTAAATGACTTTTCTATTGCCCATATGAGACATTCAATTTTCTGACTCTGTGTCTTTGAACAGAACTTCCCTCATGACTGCAATGAACTTTTTTTCCTCATCTCCACCTCTTAGAATCCCAACTTATTTTTAAAACTTAGCTCTAATCAGTTGCTATATGTGGTCTTCCCCATTGTCCTCCTACAATTTGGGGGTGATACCCACATTATGTTGCATTTGCTTGATTGTATGTGTATCAAGACAGGTAGATGATTTCTACCTACCTTTCTATTACATTTTACTTTATTCATGTAGAGCATAATCTTCATGAGAACAGGGGATTTTGTGTTGCCTTTGAAGTCACAGCATCTTGCACAGTATCTAGAGTTATATAAAAATTAATACTCTAATAAATGGTCAATTTCTATCACAAAAAAGAGGATCACAGGAAGAAAGAAAATTGAGCTAGGAAAAAAATGCTGTTTATGTAGAATTACATTTATATCCTTGTTTGTCTAGTAGAAAATAGGTGGCTAGCACTGATGGCTGGAATAAAGATAGGAATATTATCTACATGCATGGCATGATAGTATTCTGAGATTTATTCTATCTATAGGTTTCAAATAAATTTGAATTTAATCCAATTTTCAATTTGAATTTAGTGCAACAAACATTTGAAGGGGTTTGCAAAATCTAGTTTTATTTATCAGTCTAATTATAGTGCTACATGAGAAGACAACACTAAGGTCTGAACAAGAGATAGGTTCATAACAATTCTTAAAAATTTGTCCAACATCTATTTGTCCAGAGTCAAAAACGTGCCACTTGACATATCCTTCAGTAGTTCAACTGTTCTCCAGTTAAATCTAATACTCAAAATATGCATTTTTATTCATGTATTATTTGTTAGCTACAAATCAAGAGATCATAAGGTTTCATTGCCTATGTATATGTATGAATCTGCTCAAGAAGTCAAGTATCCCAGAAAAGGATTGCTCTTACAGTGAGATATTTATTGCCTTATTTTGAGCTATGCCTTTAAAAGTACTGTCAAAACAAATATGTCAGGTCACCCAGCAGGTGGTTTATCTCTGTGAAAGTGTAGGCATTAAATTAGAGAAGGCAGCAGTTGCAGAGATAGACTGGTAATTAAGTATTGATTGGTTTATCTAACCTATTTTGTACATTTCTAAACAAATGCAAAATCATTTCTGATTTTTTTCTTTTAAACTTTGAAATTGGTCAGTACATTCATTTTAAAGATTATGAAATATGAAGTGCACTTTTTATGGAAGCTTCACTGATCTCACTTGAACTCAATCGATAAGTCCTATAAAAAGAATCCATTCTTAGAAATGTCACAGAGCTCAGCAACAACCACTCTTATGTCTAGATTGAGTCCTTCAACATTGTATTATCAAACTGTATTTATAAAACAATACCAAAGTCACATTCACATCATAGTTTCTTCTGAGACTACAAAGAAAATCACAGCAACTCAAAGAAGTAAACATGAAAACCAAGACTGATGGAAAGAATTACTGTAAGTTGTATCATTAAATCAATGTACACGGGGGAAACATCTGGTCTTAAAGAAAAAAAGAATTCCAAGAATGGAAAATAGAAACCAATATTGTACATTTAGAGATAGGAAATAATACAAATACATGATTTACATACACCCAACATATTTATAAAATAAAATTTAAACATGTATGTAGGACATAAATAGCAGTTTTATATAAAATTATATATGATTATGAAATCAATACATATTCACAGCATATGTGTATGTACATACATATATATGTGTGTTTTTGTATAAAACGATGTCAATAGGAAACCAGAAAGATGGTAATGGTCAATCATGATTTAATGAAATCAATAAGCATTTATTAAGTGTCATTTACTGTGAAAGGTTATAATGTAGCATTGGTCACACTGCCGAGGACTACATTCAATTTAATATTCCAGAATAGGGAATACCAGTATTTTTTTTAAAGTTCTATAGAACTTCAAACATTTTTGTGACAACTGGGCAAAAGGAACATTGCAAGGATAAAATTAAAAAAAACAGATAGTAGCACTTTAGGAGCTTGAAAAACCTTATAAATATAAGCTGTTATTTTCGTTATTGTAGTTGCTTTTGAGGCTGCTTTTGTTGTACTTTTTGGATTTGTCATTGCTGCTACATTAGTTGCTATTTCTGCTGCTGTTTTTGTTTGTGTCATTGTTATCTTTGTGGCTACAATTTCTGCAGTTGTCATTCTTGTTAATCCTATTGTAGAGGGAAGAGGTATACACATGAAGACTCCTGAATGGGGATATGGCATGGTCAGAATTTTTAGGGAGATTATTCTTGCTAATCTTAGGAGACTTGATTACAGATGGGAAAGACTAGAAGCTGAGGGTCTAATTAAGAGAATGATGTAGCAATCAAAGGTGAATAAGAGCCTGTGTTTGAGCTGTAGGGTCCTGTCAGTACAAAAGCAAAAGTTGGCAATCCATGAGATTACGTGGAGGTGAAATTGACAAAGATCAATAACTGATTTTATATGGAAGATGATTTTCAGGTTATGAATCTGAGAGAATATAGGAATAGTAGTACTTTTTAACAGAAATAGCTAAATTTGAAGAAGTAGTTTTAGAGAGGGATATAAAAAGTTCTGGTTTTGATATGTTAAATGTAGTAGTAACTCTCTACTTCCTCTCCTAGCATCTAGTCCCTTCCCTCTCCAATACATCCTTCACATAGACTGGCAAATTGATGTTCTTAAAGAATAAAAATGTTTCATTTCCATGTTCAAAAATCTCGAGTAACTCCCTCCTCACCTCTAGGATAAAATGTAAACCATTTATCCTGGCACTTAAATCCCATCACATTCCGTCTCCAGTCTATGTTTCCAGAATAATTACCCATTATTTTACACGTTCTATTTGTCTAACCTGCCTTTTTGCTTTTCCCTGGACATACCTTTCCACCTCTAACTCTTACCTTTAAGCTTTCTCCCATGAATTTTCCTCTCTATCTGCCAATACACACACACACGCACATACCAAACCATTCCTTTCTTACCTTTAGAAACTCACCTCATCAATCATCCCTCTCTTTAGCCCCCATGCTCCCCGTTCATCCTACTCTGCTGAAACTGATGCCAAATCTACAGTCTTTGATTCACTTAATGTGTCCATTTCTTGATATTCTCTGTGCTTTCAGATTCTTTGACTTCATACTCTCCTTCTATCTACCTAGTGGGTTCCTCCTACTGCTTCCACTTTAATTGAAACCTTTCTCAAGACAGAAAATCTACCTCCACATTCCAATTCTCACTGGGTAGATCCAAATGTGTATTTCTTGCAGCTTACTTAATACAAGAATGTTGCCATTATAACCCCAAACTCACCATATGTGAAATGGACCTATCATGTCTCGCCTTCCCTATTTTAGTCCAAGGCAACACTACTCTTCTACTCACCCTTATTCATAACCAGAAATGATTTTTCCATTTTTTATCCTACGCTTCTAATCCATCACCAAATATCTAATTTCTACATCTACAATATATTTCTCATCTATCCTTTTCCTCTTTCTTCAATGGCCACAATGCCAATTCAGTTCTCGTTACTTCTAATTTGGGCTGTTTACAGACTTTGTAACAGGTCTCTCTGACCTCAGTTTTCTTTCACATCTCTAATCCATCCTACTCAAGTCTTATACATATTGGAAATATAATTCTCATTCTGTTACCAAATACTTGGTATTTCAAAACTTCTGACTCTAACCTTCCTTTTCAACGTTATATGGCCACTGTTACTGAGTCATTTCAGTTATGTCTGATTCTCCACAACCCCGTTTTGGAGGTTTCGTTGGCAAAGGTCTTGGAGTAGTTTGTATTGACTTCTCCAGTTTATTTTACAGATTGGGGCAGCTAGGTGGTACAGTGGATAGAATACCAGTGCAGGAATCAGGAGGATCTGAGTTCAAATCTCACCTCAGACACTTGATACTCACTAGCTGTGTGACCTTAGGCAAGTCACTTAACCCCAGTTGCCTCATCCTGGATCATCTCCAGCCATCCTGATAAATATCTGGTCACTGGATTCAGATGGCTCTGGGGGAGAAGTGAGGCTGGTGACCTGCACAGACCTCTCTCACTCAAAAAGAAAGTCAAGTGCAAGTCATGTCATTATTTCTCTGATGGCATGGTCTTCTTCAGCAACAAAGGATGAACACACACACACACACACACACACACACAAAGTATTTTACAGATGAGGAACTGTGGGAAACAAGATTCATTGACTTGCTAAGGATCAGACAGTCAGTAATTTTCTGAGGTTGCATTTGAACTCAGGTCCTCTGTATCACACTTAGAGCAATGGAGAAAAGACAGGACATGGAGTTAGAAGAACTGTGTTCAAGTGCATATTACCCTCAGAGAATTTAGTCTATAAAGGGAGGGGGTGGGGTATTATAAGGCACTCATCTCACAGGATCCTAATAAGACTAACATGCAATAATATACGGAAATATATTTTACAAACCTAAATGAGTGTTTAAAAAAATCTAATGCCATCATTATATTTTCCTGACTTTTGTCCAAGAAAAGAAATCAGAGCAGAGAGAGAGAGAGAGATAGAAAGAAACAAAAAGAAATACTAGAAAGCATTTTGGAATGCTTGACTAATAGAAATATTTTCTCATTTTATTTTGTGTACACATATGTTACTGTTCTCTTAAGGTAATGACATGGGGGAAGGTTAAAAATGATAAGAAAAGAGTAGCAATGGTAAATTTAAAAGAGAACAATTCTTGAGATAAGCGTGGCAAATTTTTGCTGGTCTACTGATTTTTAAAAGCTATTTGCAAGTTTTATTTATTTGTTTTTATATTACCTTTTATTTCTTATAACTGTATCCTTAGATTTTTATATCAATTTATTTATTTAACTTTTTACATTCATTTTCACAAAATTTTGGGCTCCAAATTTTCTCCCCATTTGTCCCCTCCCCCCACCCCAATACACCCAGGATTCTAATTTCCCCTATCATCAATCTGCCCTCTCTTCTATCATCCCTCCCTTCCCTTATCCCCTTTTCTCTTTTGTCCTGTAGGGCCAGATAAATTTCTATTCCCCATTACCTGTATTTCTTATTTCCTAGTAGCAAGAACAGTACTCAACAGTTGTTCCTAAAACTTTGAGTTCCAACTTCTCCCCATTCCTCCTTCCTCACCCATTCCCTTTGGGAAGGCAGGCAATTCAATATAGGCCATATCTGTGTAGTTTTGCAAATGACTTTGATAATAGTAGTGTTGTGTAAGGTTAACTATATTTCCCTCCATCCTATCCTGCTCCCTATTGCTTCTGTTCTCTCTTTTGATCCTGTCCCTCCCCAAGAGTGTTGACATCAAATATCTCCCTCCTCCCATTGTCCTCCCTTCCATCATCCCCCCCCACCCTGCTTAGCTCCTTCTCCCCTATTTTCCTGTATTGTAAGATATGTTTTCATACCAAAATGAGTGTGCATTTTATTTCTTCCTTTGGTCAAATGTGATGAGAGTAAACTTCATGTTTTTCTCTCTGCTCTCCCCTTTTTCCCTCCACTAAAAAGTCTCCTGCCTACCTCTTCTATGAGAGATAATTTGCCTCATTCCAACTCATCCTCTCTCCTCCCACTACATTTCTTTCTCACCGTTTACCTTGATTTTTTTAAGATATGATCTCATCCTATTCAATTCATTCTGTCCTCTCTGTCTCTGGGTATGCGTGCTTGTCTGTATCTGTGTGTGCACGCACATGTGCATGTGTGTGTGTGTGTGTGTGTGTGTGTCTGTGTGTAATCCCACCAACTACCCAGATACTGAAAAGTTTCAAGAGTTACAAATATTGTCTTTCCATGTAGGAATGTAAACAGTTCAACTTTGGTAAGTCCCTTATGACTTCTCTTTGCTGTTTACTTTTTCATGCTTCTCCTCAATCTTGTGCTTGAAAGTCAAATTTTCTTTTCAGCTCTGGTCTTTTCATCAAGAAGGTTTGAAAGTCTTCCATTTCATTGAAAGACCATTTTTGTCCCTGAAGTATTGTACTCAGTTTTGCTGGGTAGGTGATTCTTGGTTTTAGTCCTAGTTCCTTTGACTTCTGGAATATCCTATTCCACGCCCTTCGATCCCTTAATGTAAAAGGTGCTAGATCTTGTGTTATCATGGTTGTATTTCCACAATACTGGAATTGTTTCTTTCTAGCAGCTTGCAATATTTTCTCCTTGACCTGGGAACTCTAGAATTTGGCCACAATATTCCTAGGAGTTTCTCTTTTTGGATCTCTTTCAGGCGGTGGTCAGTGGATTCCTTGAACACTTATTTTGCCCTCTGGTTCTAGAATATCAGGGCAGTTTTCCT
>CM053771.1:462870663-462909235 GCA_028658325.1 Potorous gilbertii
CCTGTCTGACTTGATTTTCAAAATCCTTTTTGAGCTCCTCCATGGCCTGAGCCCATGGGGTATCTCTTTCAGATATTTGGGATACAGAGGCTTTGACTCCCATGTCTTTACCTGGTGGTAAGCAGACCTCCTCTTCATCAGAGACAAATGGAGGAATGATTTTCTCAAGGAAATAACCATCTATTGTCTTAGTTTTTTTCCCTTTTCTGGGCATTTTCCCAGCCAGTTACTTGATTTCTGAGAGTCCTCTCCACCCCCTGGCCTAGATCCGCCCCACTAGTGCTTGGGTCTGGGATTCAAATTCTGCTCCCCAGCCTTAGGGCTTTTGGCGGCAGGCCTGACTGCTCTTCAATGGGAGCATATCTGTTGGTTCTCAGGTGGGGGCAGGGCCGCCTCTCAGGCTCAGTTCCCTCAGGGGGTTTATACAGAGATCCTTTGTAGTGGAGCTAGGGTGGAGCTCCTGTCTGCTCTGGGAGTCTCTGGCTGAGCTGCCTCAGCCTATGCCGCAGCGGCCGCCTCCCAGGGGGTCCGAGTCCCGGAGATCCCCCGCTCCCCTCTCAGCCCGTCTCTCTCACTGACCTGTGCGTCTGTGGGTGGAGGGACCTTCGAGGCCGCAGGAGATTCAAGTCCCTGACGCCTGCTGGGCTCTGCTGGCTCCTCTCAGTGCCTCGTGGCCGGGGCAGGGGAGGGGAGCCCTCAGCAGGACAGGACTCCGCTCCGGTCCGGGGCACCCCTGCGGTTGGTTCTTCAGGGCTCTCTGCAACGGAAATCTCCTTCACTGTGTTGCTGCGCGGCCTCCACTGCTCCAGAGTTTGTCAGGAGTTCTTTTTACAGGAAATCTATGGGCTGTGGGTTCGGACCTAGCATAGGTGAGTCTTTCTACTCCGCCATCTTGGCTCCGCCCCTTTCTATCTCTTATTTAGTAAAAAATTCTTCCCTTCTCCATAAATCAGATAGATACACTATTCCTTTCTCCTCCAGTTTGTTCATGGTATCACTCTTTCTACCTAAATTATGAACCCATTTGGACTTTATTCTTGTATATGGTGTCAGGCATGGGCCTATGCCTAGTTTCTGCCACACTGTTAACCAGTTTTCCGAGCAATTGTTGTTGAACGGTGAGTTCTTATCCCAGAAGCTAGGGATTTATCTTGGCTTTATCAAACAGAAAGTTGCTATATTCCTTGCCTACTGTGTCTTAAGTGCCAAGTCTATTCCACTTGTCTACCTTCTATTTCTTAACCAATACCAAGTGGTTTTGATAATTGCCTCTTTATAGTACAATTTGAGATCTGGAAGCTCTAGGCCACCTTCCCAAGTGTTTCTTTTCATTAGTCCCCTTGATATTCTGGACCTTTTGTTCTTCCAAATGAATTTTGGTATTATTTTATCCAGCTCTAGAAAATAATTATCTGATAGTTTAATTGGTGTGGCACTAAATAAGTAAATTAATTTAGGTTGAATGAACTTAACTTTCTTGAGAAACAAATATGCAATAGAGTTTAAAATATGACACAGAAATACTACTTAGTTACCACTGACTACTAGTTATGAAAGGTAATTTACACCTTTCAACATTCCAGTGCCCTTTCCTTAGCAATAAACATGTAAGTGGGATAAATATTGTTATTCTCTGTTTAACAATGAAAAAGCATAAATGTTGGTGAGTTGAAGAGAAGTATCTGTGGAAAATTAGGCAATGAATCTGAATCAGAAGACTTGAATTCAAATCTCATTTCTGTTGCTCTCTTCACTAAATTATTTTGCCTTTTATGATGATGCTTTGACTTAAAGTTGACATTAACAAGAAAAAGAACTGAAATGGGTGATTGCTTTTATCTAATCTGACCATATCCATTAACCACTACCTAAAAGGTGACCCATCTTCCTAACCATTAGGTTTTATCAATTAGAGAAAAAAATAACAGATACAGATAGATGGAATTATACAGAAAAGTGAAGAGAGTATAAGGATGGGTGAGGGTGGGGGAAATAAAGAAACATTCTAGAGTAAGGTTAAATATTCTCTTTTCAAATCTCACCATATGATTTGGTTGAATTTGGCTAATCACTTATCTATTGTGTGTTCAGTTATGAAACCATTTTATTATGAAGTGAGGAGGTAAAATCAGAGAGCTTCGGACATAACTTCCAGGTCTAGATTTATGATCTAATGGTCTCCCGTTTTTAATTAATCCATTAATTTCTAATATATTTGTATAGGGTATACTCAAATATAGCATATGAAAAGTCAACACAGTGAAACAAAACAATGAATATATATGTGTATATACATACACACATACATATGTGTACATATGTATATAATGTACATAAGTATAATTAGATATGAATATGATAGTGAAGAATTCTCAGTTTAAAGTAGATCTGATCCTAGGCCTGAGTTTCAGTTTCCTGGAAACCACGTGATATGGGGGAACTCTAAAATTGTGAAACCATCCCATCACCCCTCCTCACTTGCTCAACCCCACTTTCTTATCACACCTTAACAAGGGAATTTTTGCTTTTGACTAAGTATAAATTTTTTGTTTTGTTTTTTTAATTCCTTATATCTGGAGAAATTTCTAAGGATAAGTTGTTTGCTCAAGATAGTAACCAATAGAGTTAAAGGTGGGGTTTTTTGTCATTTTAGCTATATAACCATGCATCTGCTTCTGTACTGGGCCTCCCTTCTCTAGGCTTCCTAATGAAGGTGACACCCACTTCTTGTGAGAACCAGATAAAGAACTTTCTGTTTGTACTTTGAGATGCTTCTGAGTAGTCAGTTTGAATAGGGGCCTCACTATCCCACACAATTTCAATATATATCTATATATAGAGAGATACATAGATTGCATATCTGTCTATATGTTTATATATGAATGTATACATACATGCATATATTTATGTGGTCACACATATACACTCGTATATACACATATAATAATCAGGAGTTGACTCAAGCCACTCTTATGGTATTATAAACCTTTAATAGGAATGAAATTAATACTCATAATCAGTCTAACAGAATGAATTTTATTTAGCTATTGAAGGGTAGTTCAATAGAAATACAGAGAAGGAAAGATCTGATTAGCTAGGATAAAGCATTAATTTTGTTAACCACAGTTTTCCAGGTTTGTTCTGGCTGCTGATAAAACTTATGGAGAGACTTCAGCCGTGTCATTCTAGCCCTGTCATCAGGAAGCCTCATCAACCAACACAACCTTAATCTCCATAAACAAATCAGCTATCAAGAATTGTTTCAGCAACTTTTAAGGGAAACCTATGTTAATCTGCATATTGAGTATAATAAGGGTGAGATATGGTTAGGGTATTGGTCTTCTGTAATACAGAGTGTGCTTATGAAGAAGATAGTATGACTGATGTGTGTGTGTGCATATATGTTTTATTGTTTACAGAAATTCTGGTCAGAATACTTTTACCGAAGCAAATCTGCAACTTCTATTGCTAAGAATTTTACTGTAGAATTGAAAATTTAAGTGACTTGACCATGATCACAATAATAGTGTGTAAAAGAATGAGGAATTGACCTCAAGTTATCCTGATTCCAATGCCAGCTTGTCTACCCCTTATGCTATTCTAAACCCTACTCCCATAGATAGATAGATAGATAGAAAGTATATAGATATTAAATCCATATACAAATCAGCATTGTGAAATAATAATACAATTCTTTATATGATTGAGAAGTTAAGAAATAGTGGGCAGTGAGAAGGGAGGCATTTTGTATTGATTAACATATTATTAATATGAGTTCCCAGTAAAACACTTGTCTTAAATTGCACTTCCTCCCTATGTCTGTTGAGGGCAACAGCATCTTTTTATCATCAGTATCATTTTAAACTCCTTGGTCTTTTGAAGTTTTGCCAAAATTAAGGGGTATCATAAATTACAGTAAATCAGCCATATGCTTATGTATTCTACATTCTACTAGATAGAAACAAGCACAACATCTCATCTTTAGGTGGAACATAGTAAGCATTAGTTGAAATGAACTGAATTTGACGCTTCATTTTGCTGTGGAAAAATATTTGTATTCCTGCCACGTGTCAGACCTACTCTCATGTGCCAACTACCTAAGGAATAGTTAAGTGTAGATACTCTTCATGACCAGAAAACTGGTTCTATTTTATTGTCTTTCTGTTTGTTGTTTGTCCAGACTATTTGGAAAGATAATGTACAATGACATGATCAGATATCAGTTTGTCTCCTGGAAGGAGGCCCCACATGATTAAAATCAAGTATTTTTGAAGTACTCAAAGAAAAAAATGATGAGGTTCTTAACCTTTTGTAAATCATGTAAATCACCGAAAAAAAGATATTACCTAGTTAATTTCATCAGAGTCTAAAATTTCATATTTTTGAAAATCATTCCATGAAAGAAAATTGATTTTTTAAGTGTTACATATTCCATTATTTATCTGGGGGAGGGAGGGGAATTTGCTTTAGAAAAATTAACTTGTGTTCATGGCATTTTCTTAGCTGTTTAATGTGCCATAGTATTAGAATTTTATTTACTAGTTAAATTCTCTGAGTCATTACTTGCAATCCAAAAGAATTTTTAGCGTATAAATTAATTAAATTGACTTTTTAGTGGAAATACCAGTACATATGGTCCACAGTTTCCAGGGAGTAATGATGTGAAATTGGTTTACAAACACCATGAATTAGATATTCTGAAAATGTTTCTATTCTAAATTTACCATAAGGGTACCCTCTTTGAGCCAACAATATCACTACTAAGTCTGTATCCCAAAGAAATCAAACAAAAAATAGAAGTACCCATACATACACATGCACACACATTTGATAGCAACCCTTTTTGGGGGGCAAAGGACTGGAAGTTGAAGGGACACCCATCAACCGAGGAATAGTAGAACAAGTCATTCTCTGTTATTGTGATAGAATTCTATTTTACAATAAGATATGACAAAATAAATTATTTTCAAAAAACAGGAAAACTTATGTGAAGCAATGCAAAGTGATGTGAACAGAACCAAGAAAACATTACCTGTAGCAACAGCAATATTTTCATGAAGACCAGATATGAAAAACATAGCTACTCTGATCAAGATGAATCCAAAGAACTCATTGTGAAAAATACTATGCACCTCCAGAAAGAGAGCTGCTAAATTCTGATTACAGATTGAAGCATATGGGGTTTTTTTGCTTTTTTATTTTTCATTATTTTAAAATGTATTTAATATGGAATTTATTTATGACTTGACATGTATAATTGTTAATCATATTGCTTAATTTCTCAATGAAAGAGTGAAGACCTGGAGGGAAAGAAAGAATTTGGAATATAAAATAAAAATATATATGTGTAAGATTAATTAAATGAAGGGTAGAAAAAAGAATAAGGAAAAAATAAAAGGTGTACCCTGTCACCAACGAAACAGCATAACAATGTACTCTATGAGTGGAACAGGTATATTTAGTAAAAACCCCTCAGGGAGTAGAAAAGGTATATTTAGTGAAAACCTTTTGTCAGCCCCATTTGTCTCACCTGGCCCTGAGAAACTGAACTATAGAGATTCTGTGTTGTTTTTTTCTTAAAATTCTTTTTGTGCTCTGAGATAGTTCTTCACAGAGATTGCTTCTGCTTACTCCCAGATTACTTTTACTCACTCCTTTATCTCCTTTCTTAGACATTACTCCATGTTACATGATAGTCCTTGAACAGAAATTGTTCACTCCTTTACCCCGTTTTTTCTAAAAACTACTCTTGTACACTTATTCCTTGTTGCTGGGGTAGATTTTCTGTGGATAAATTGTACCCTCAAGGCTCAGCCAATGGGTAAGAGGAAGGGGGTTAGGGTGGGAGTACTGTGGTCAGGGTTTGTAAATTTTGCTGTGCCGAGAACATCCTTGCCCTCCTCAGCCAACACCATCTTGAGCGCAGGCCGGAGTGCCCTTTCTCGAGAAAGCTGGATAAATATCTTTCTTTTTTACTTTTTGGTCAAGACTCTAATTTTATTAAGGAAGGTTGTCCCACACAACTGGATCATTAAAATTTGGGAATTCTTTGAACTACCTAATAAGGAATGAAGAATGAAAACTGGGGAGCCAGGCAGGCAAAACATATCCCTTTCTCCAGAGAACTGATTAAACTTGATTTAGCAACATTTTACTGCTGTTGTATTTTATATTATTGTAGAGGTTATTAATATTTATCTCTAACTTATACTCCATTCATTCAATATAACATTATAAAATCCTTATGACATTTCTCTAAATTACTCATATTTATTTTGTCTGATATGATAGCTTGCCATTACATTTCTATGCCACCATTTGTTTAGCCACTGTCTATTCAATGGACAATCCATAAGAGAATATACACCAGAAAATACAGAGCGAAGGAGCTCTCTCTTCATGAACGAAATAGCTCCTCTCAATGAGGGACTTTTAGAACTCATGCAAGGATTAACTTCCCAAAATATCTAGTACCTCAAACTGGTACATGATGGCAACTGTGGGCTCCTTCCATGTCTCCCAGAGATTTTCCTATCAGCACTCTGAAATGGGGCTGGTCTCTTCCATTTTTCTTCTCAGAAGTACAAGCTAGAAGTATTAGAAGTGGCTCAATGCTTGAAAAGTGCCAAGAAGACTTGATGCTTGAAAAGTCCTAAAGGGGACTCAAAGCTTGAAGAATCCAAAGAGAGCAATCCAGAAACCTAAATCTCTCCAGTTCATGCAACTCCACCCTGTCCTATAGGGCATTCATCTACATCAGTGGGGAGAGTCCAATACCAATGGGCTTTGGGAAAAAGGTTACACAAAAAAGATATCAGATGAAGAACACTTCTGCTTTCTATGATTTCTTCTGTACATATTCCTTGTGCTTGTTACCTCTTTCCTCTTCTAACTGCAGTTTTTACTGATGTTATAATTTTTTTCATCAGTTCATGTGATAAGGACATAAGATGAGTTCATGTACCCCAGTTATTTTGCTTTCTTTGATCTCCATATTGATTTTAATAAGCAGTCCAAACCCAGTGTCACATGCAAAATGATGAAACTATTTTTCCCTGCCTATATTACATCGTGTGATAGTGACAGAAACTACAGCTGAATCTAGAAATAACTTTCATTCTTTGCACATTAATACCTGATGACTCGATTATTTTCTAAATTTTGTTTTAAATAATAAGTGTTGATGTTTTTCTTCCTAATACCTGAGGAAAAGATAGACCTAAATATACCAATCTACTATTCCCAGGAAGAAACTGAGGCAATAGTTCATAAAGAGCATGATTTTAAAATATTTTTCAAAAGATTAAAATTTAAAACTACATATACCAGGTTTAGAATATTAAACTAGTTATAATAGGAAGAGCAAAATCACCCAAATAAGTTATTTTAATTGTCGAAATGTTAATAATTTTTGATTCTTTTACTCATGACCCATATAGAAAACTATGAGCCTATTTTTGAGCAGATTAATTTTTTCTATGAGAAGTCGAAGTTCCTTCTTTCTGACTGGAGGCACAGATTTTAAACCAAATAAAGCAGTCCAGAAATCCACCTAAAAGGAGATGGCCTGTACTACCAGGACAGATGGTGTCAAATACTTCATATTAAAGAGGAATTTATAAATCAGTCTTAGAAGGAAAAGCATAACTATTCAAAAACAACTTTGTCAGGTTATTTTGACGGATAACTTTCAGAATTTTGCTAACAACCACTAGGAAATACCAGTCTCACTTTAGATAATATCCATAATAATGAGGAGTCAAGGATACACTAGAAATGGGGTAACAATAGGAGTAGAGTACATTCCTCACTATCTTACTTACTAGCAGAATAAGATTGGATTACAAGTGCTCCGCAACTTTTATGTTCCCCTTTTCCTCTGAAACAGAAAGGTAGGAAATCTCTTAAAACTATGATGTGCATATGGAAAATATATCATGTATTTATTACTTTATTCTATGGGACTTCAAATCTCTTTGAGACCAGCAATGCATATTATATCCATGTAACTCTAATAAAGAAAAATGCCTGAGATACGGAAGACTTGTGATAAAGTTCTCTGAGTCACTTAATGACTGAGCCACCTAAATAAGTACCCAAGATCTTAAGTTACAGATGAGTTGCTTATCTTCCTCCCACTGAAAGTTTCCCAGAGGGATGAAATCACAGATTTAGATCAAAACCAAACAAAAACAACCCTCCCAAAAAAATTTCTCTAAGCTCTGTTAAAAAATATTTTTCCCTCTAGCCTTCAGCTTAGGGTAGCTAGATGTGTGAGTAAGCACACAAACAACATACAGAGGGAGTGGCAGGGGGGAATTTGTTATCACAGATTCTTAGATCTGAATTCATAAAAGGAAAGCAACTTTCAACTGAATTCAACAGACAGGTCCAATTGTCTGATCATAGTTACCAGAGAGGGAACTACCAACATATGGGTTTCCAAAGCCAGGCTCCATAGTGGTCCCAGAGTCCTTGTTGGGACAAACAAACACTTCCAATAAGTAAGTTTCAAAGTAAAACTTCGCCCTCAGAGTATTTATAGCTTTTATAGAGCCTGCGAGCATCCCAACTCTTGAGAATCAATGCCTTATTAACGAAAGTTGTGGGTTTTTCTACAAATCTGCCCTCATCAAACTCTCCTTAATGGGCAGGCCCATTAATGGATGGGGAAGATCTTTAATCCCATTAATAATACAAATACATATACTGTTACTAATTAAAGAAATTCTTATTTCTTTGCTTTACTTGTAGTAAAGACTTGGTTGATGAAGGCACGATTCAATCAGAGACACTTGATTATACTGAAACAAAAAGAGCAAAACATCCCCTTTTGCTTGCCATTACATTAGAAGGCACAATGAATAGAACAGTCGGCTTGGAATCAGGAAAACTCATCTTCATAAGTTCAAATCTGGCCCAGACACTAAGCAGCAACTGTGTGATTCTGGGCAAGTTGCTTAACCCTTCTTGTTCAATTTCCTCATCTGTAAAATGAGCTAGAGAAGAAAATGGCAAACCACTCCAGTAACTTTACTCAGAGAACCACAATATGGGGTTATAGAGAGTCAAACATGACTGAAATGGTTGAATGGCAGTGAACAGACTTCAACTTCATGGAGAAAAATCAAGGCCAGTTGCTTCAGCTCACTTAAAAATATCCCTCACTATCAGTCAGTCAGTAGATATTTATTAAGCATTTACTGTATGTGAGTTCTATACAAAGAAGAGTCAAAAAGCATGATTCCTGTTTTTAAAAAGTCCACAGAGTGGAGAACACCATCCAGCCCAGCACAGAGTGCCACCAGGCACAAAGCGCAGTGTGGCACAGCAGGAATAGGCCTGGAAAAGGCTTCAGGGAGCCACGGGCAGCAGCAGTTCTCAGATTACTCAACCCACAAACACCACAGACAAATTTAAAGGTCAGTGGTAGGGCTCCTTCACCCAGGAGAGGGGAGCATGGTCTGGACCACCAGCAGCAGCCACTGCAGTGGCAGCTTCCATTATTGGAGCCCTTTACTTAAAGCCCCTGGGGAAAATTAAGCAGCTGGTAATTGGAGCAGAGAGATGGGGAGAAAATTTGGAACTCAAAATTTTGTGGAAATGAATGTTGAAAACTAAAAATAAATAAATAAAAATTAAAAAAATAAAGACAACAAGTCCACATTCTCCATCCTGATGTTTTGAAGTATCCTCAATCTTTTCTGGTGGCAAAGAATAGGAAATGGAGGGTATGCCCATCAACTGGGGAATGATTAAACAAATTTTGCTATATAGTTGTAATGGAATAGTATTGTTTTGTAAGAAATGATGCAGTGGTGGTCTCAGGGAAAAAAAAACTGTGAAGATCTATACAGACTGATGTAAAGTTAAATGAGTGGAACCAGAAAATCATGATACAGTAGAAATATTATATGATAAGAAGTTATGAAAGACTGAGGTGCTCCAATCAATACAATCGGAGTAATCGGAGATAATTTCAAAGGACTTATGATGATTAAATATACTATCAACTTCCAGAGAGAGAGCTAATGAACTTTGAGTGCAGATTGAAGAATATTTTTTCACTTAAATTTTTTTTTTGTTTTTTCTCTTCAACATGGCCATTATGGAAAATGTTTTCACTACTTCACAAGAATAATGAGTATCATGATGTTTCTTTCTCAATAGTTGAGCAAGAAGCTAGAATTAGGGATAGAATTTGGAAACAAAAGTTCTTAAAAATGAATGTAGAGGCCAAAAACTGGAAATCAAGGGGATGCCCATCAATTGGGGAATGGCTGAATAAATTACGGTATATGAATATAATGGAATATTATTATGCTATAAGAAATGATGAACAGGAAGACTTCAGAGAGGCCTGGAAGGACTTATATGATCTGATGCTGAACAAAAGGAGCAGAACCAAGAGAACTTTGTACACTGCAACAACCACAGTGTGACAGGATTTTTCTGGTAGACTTAGAGCTTCATTGCAATGCAAGGACTTAAAAAATTCCCAACGGTCTTTTAAGGCAAAATGCCTTCCACATCCAGAGAAAGAAATATAGAATTCAATCACAGAATGTAGCAGATTGTTTTCTTTTGTATTACTTTTTGGTTTGTTATATAATTTCTCCCATTCACTCTGATTCTTCTATGCAACATGACTATGGTGAAAATGTATTTAATAGGAATGTATGTGTAGAACTGACACAAAATTGTATGCCATTTTGGGGAAGGAGCGAGGAGGGAGGTGGAGGGTGAGAGAGGGGAAAAATAATCTATATGGTAGTGATTGTGGAACACTGAAAATAAAAAAAAAATGAATGTTAAAAAGACTTTGATCAAGGCTCACTCTTTTTCCCTATATCTTTTTTTCTTTAAATTTACTCCCAGATGTTCTGCCACAACTGCTTTGTAGGAGAAGTTAAAGCAGTTTCCTTACCACAGTGTCTCTCAAATCCTTTCCTTTTAGAGGAAGTAAAAATCTTCAGAAATTTACCTGAACTAGGAGGTATAAGATGAAAGTTAAAATGAATTTTTGGTCATAGATAAAGTAACAGTGGACTTTATATATTGAGGAAAGTTCTGTTCACTTTTTCAGTTATATATGGATAGTAACTTTTTATTAGAGAAGCTCAAAGAATGTCCAGTAGACAGTCAAGGTGCTTATGAGCTGGCTAAAATGCTGTAACTATATGATTTTTAGGTTTTAAAAGACCCCTAAAATAGTTCAAGTTGATGATCAACTGGAACAGTGGATAGAGGCTTGTAGGGATAGGAGAGATCAGAGTCTGATGGAGAAAAGTTCTGGAAGAAAGCAAAATTATGATACCAATGTAAAGCAAATTTGTAATATTAGCTATGTGCATTGATTCTATGAACATAAGTTCTAGTCAAATGTGTTCCTTATGATTTGATTCCTTAGGTTCAAGTTTCCATTTAATTTAATTTGCATTCATGCTTGGGATTGGAGAGATTTTGTTACTATTATTTCACTTGCATTGTTTTGTTATTAAAATTATATTGCTATTAATTAATTGTGCTCCTCTGCTATCTGTAACAAAGTAACAAAATAAAAGCACTGTTGGAAGTCTCATGACCATGGTTTAGAAAATATCCTGATCTACGAAATACCTGGAACCAAGGTCAACTAGCTAGGGAGACAAGAGTGAAGGTGGAGTGGAAAGGAACTAGACAAATTGCTGGAATCAAACTAGTTGTGTTTTGCAAAGAAATATTCGATGTATTTTGTATATAATTCAATGGAATATTATTATTTCATAAAAGACAATGTGACAGATTCAAGAAGAGGGAAAGATTACTGTCAAGAGAAATGTGGGGAACTGACATAAAGCAAAATAAGTAAAAGACAAAAAAATTAGGAAGTTGTTGACAATAATGTAGGAAAATATGAAAACCTTGTTCAATGCAGGGATAATCCTGATTTAAATGAACTCCTGCTGAAGCATATCTGCCTCCTTGCAATATCTTCTGGACATTAATGCAACTTTCTGATTTGTGAAAACAAGGGAATGTTTCTTATTCTCATGTAAGAGGCAGGGAATAAAATTAAATCATGCTACGTAATGTTGGACCATGGTCCAACATGAGCCATGAGTTGTCAGACATTACAAATATTTTTGTTTTATTTAAGATATATATTGAAGAGGACATTTAGTTGATGGTGGTGGTTGAGAAGTCATAAAAAGTGACAAATTTTTGAAGGACATCAATTTTAAAAAAATTAGGAAATGGAGACAAAGAAATATGTTGCAAGCAAGAGATTCCTCTCCACCCACAAATCTTACATAATAGAATGCAAGCTAACTGAAAGCAGGGACAGTTTCATTTTTGTCTTGGTATCTTCAAAACTTAGCACAGTAACTGACATATTGAAGGTGTTCAATAACTGCGGAGTGATTATTAATTGGTGGATAAATCTATGTTAAAAATGAGAATAAAGATTGTTTTCCCATCATAGAATGAGGCAAAGGAATAGTCAAGAAAGAATCGGTTAAGATATAACAAAGTGGACACTTTACTTCTTAGCAAACTACTATGATGTGGTCAATAGTTAATTCTTCAGATATTAGTTTAAGAGTATATAGAATTAGGCTAATCCATTCATTCAAAAAATTTTGAATCACCTATTATATTCCAGGGACTGTGAATACAAAGACAACAGAATTGTTTCTGCCCTCAATAAGATAGAAGTATACACATTAAAAAATATAATTCCTCATGTGAAAATGCTGGAAACTTCTTTGATTTCTTTGCACATATGCTTTTGGACAGTTCTACCTTTTTTCTCCCTTCCAGGTGTTTCTAAATTTGACTTTGGATTCACTTAGAGAACATCATAGCAAAGAAAACTGACACACTAAGCATTTTTTATTGGTTTTCATGTATCTTGTTCAAGATCAGAGCACCCATTTAAATCATCTGAATGGGCAAAGGCTTTGAAGTTTACAAAAATCTCTGATGAGATGAAAGCTTCAGAATCAAGTTGCAGTTCATGTTATTTTCAAGTTCTTTCACTGAGTTTCTTTCTTTTGAAAAGAGAAAATTCCAGGAATCCGATTTTCAACATAAAATTACAGCTTTTAGAAGTCAACTAAATAGCTTAGTTTTAAAGTGCAAAACCAAGTAAAAGAAAGAAAGAATTGTTAACATTCTACCATGAAACTACTTTCTAAGTTAAAAAGAATAAAAAAGACATCAGTGCAGGACAAGCAATTTTCTGATTTGTAAAAACAATAGAAGCTCCTTGCCCCTCGTTTTTTTTCAAATTGATGAAATAGAACTAATGAATTTTAGAAAAAATTAATTTGATTTGTAAGAGAATCAAGTTAACAACATCTACTGCAATATTTGTACATGCAAGTACCTGTGAGTTCTCCCCTGCCAATGCAAATCCAGGGATTATCTCTTAATATACACACTTTAAGAGATGTTTTGATTAAAAAATTTAATTATCTTGAGGCTATCCTGCTTCAATTTCAGAGTCACTCTGAACTTATCTAGGCTTGTCCTCAGACCAATAGCAATGTGGCATAGTGGAATGAGTGGCAACCTGGAAACCTAGATGCCCTGGGTTCAAATTCCTCTTATTACACATACTTTCTTTATGACCCTGTGCAAGTCAATTATACTTTAATTGTGTTAGACATTAATCAAAACTGTAAACTGCAAAGAAGGGGCTGATTCCTCATCTGAAAGTTCCATGTATCAAAGTAATCATAAGTGTAAACACTATATCCCCATCTAACCTGTTATCTAAATGTACCAGGGAAGGTTGATCAGGGACTCTCTGTTCATCAATCTGTGCCTATTTCTCCACTTATATAGGCATGAACATTGGCAGTTGAGGTGAACAGACATGCTAAGGTGGATGAGGAGGGGATGAGGGAGTAGAAGCAATTGTAGAGAAATGACCCTTTCCTACCTCATAATTATGCTGCAGTTTCATGATATGTTGTGGTGGAACCATCTCAAAGAATTCAATCAGACCACCTCTAATCCAAGTATAGGTATGTATTGAGACTGACACCTCTCATGAAACCACTTAAGTTCCAAAAGGAACCAGTAACTTCAAAGAAAACATGATGGATTTTAGTAGGGTAAAGATGAAATTACATAACAAAAATTATGAATATTAAAAAGACAGAAGGGAATTGTTAAAGGATTATGTATCAGGGGAGGGGTCCTAGCCACAGTGAAACTGTGCAAGCAATTACCCACAATGCATACAGAAAAACCCATTTAGGGAGGCATACATGTGTGAAAATGATATTGTCACATTATCATGTGTCATAAGTTCAGTCTATGTCAGTTCTTCATTATTGCTGCACAGGTACTTACTTAGGGAAAGTCCATTCTATTATTGTTTTGGGGTCCACATGCTTTTTGGACATCCTGGTGGCGCTGCTTTCTGATTAGTTAACTATTGTGGTCCCTGTCTGAGACTAGATGCATGTGTTTGTGATTAAGTGTATGGAGACATCTGCTGTTTCTTTGGGAAATGATCAGGAATGGATCTGGGGGCAGTGGCTAGCTCGAGGCAGAGACTGGGTTCCCATCACATGAACATGCCTACTGGTCTGTGAGAAATATGAGTACATGGACACACATGTTGTCCTAGTGAGCAGTGAGGCATATTGTTTTGTTTGTCTTTCTCCTTTGTTGCCAAAGAAGATCATGCCTTCATATGGAGAAGTTAAAATAGTGAGTGTGTATGTGGGAGGGTGAGTGGCTAGATAGGAGCAGTGGGCCTGCTGTTCAGTGGGGCCTATAAGAAAGTTAGAATGGTGGAGTTGAGACAGCTTTATTAGAATTCCATTGTTTAGACTATTATCAAGAAAAGGTCAGAGTTTAATAGACTTTGGATAGAGATGTAATATCATTTTACAGAGAATTCCAACCTCTAGGGTACTAAAACTGGAAATCATAGTACTGGTGACTTGTCTCCTAAACACCAGGAAGCCCAAAACTTTTGTCTTGGGAAGGATCTTGCAAATGAGGAGCTTGTGTGTAAGTTTTTGATTCTTTCTTTTTTTATAGATTTATTTATTTATTTTTATATTTTGACATTCATTTCCACAAAATTTTGAGTTCCAATTTTTCTCCCCATCTCTCTCCTCCCCCCACCCCATAACATCTTGCATTCTGATTACTCCTTCCCTCAATGTTTCATCCCTTCTATCACACCTCACCCTTCCCTTATCCCCATCTTCTCTCTTTTCTTGTAGGTCAAGATGATAAATTTATATACCCCATTAACCTATATTTCTTATTTTCCAGTTGTATGCAATAACAATTCTCAACATTCCTTGCTCATACTTTGAATTCCAACCTCCCTCCCTCCCCATCTACCCACCCTGAGAAGGCAAGCAATTCAATACAGGCTATATGTGTGTCGTTTTGCAAAAGACTTCTAAAATAGTCATGTTATATAAGACTAATCATATAGCCCTCCATCCTACCCTGTCCTCCTTTATTTTATTCTTTCATTTGACCTTGTCCCTTCCAAAAAGTGTTTACTTCTAGTTACTCCCTTCTCCCATTTGCCCTCCCTTCTATCATCCCCCTCACCCCACTTGTCACCTTCTCCCTTATTTTCCTGTAGTGTATGATAGATTTTCATACCAAATTTAGTGAGCATGTTATTCCCTCCTTAAGCCATATGTGAAGAGTTACTCTCTTCACTTTTCCCCTCTTCCCTCCTCCCTTTTCTCCTCCATTGAAAAAGATTTTCTTACCTCTTTTATGCATGATAGTCTACCCTATTTCATTTCTCCCATTCTTCCCCCAATGTTTTCTTCCCTCACCCCTTAATTTTATTTTATTTTTTTATGGGTATCATCTCTTCTGATACAACTCAACATGTACTCTGTGTGTGTATGTGTCTGTGTGTGTGTTTATAATCCCGCCACCTACCCAAATACTGAGAAAAGTCTCAAGAGTTACAAGTATTACCTTTCCATGTAGGAATGTAAACAGTTCAGCTTTAGAAAGTCCTTTATGATTTCTCTTTCCTGTTTATCTTTTTCATGCTTCTCTTGATTCTTGTGTTTGAAAGTCAAATTTTCTGTTCAGTTCTGGTCTTTTCATCATGAATGCTTGAAAGACCTCTATATCATTGAATTACCATTTTTTCCCTTAAGGAATTATACTCAGTTTTGTTGGGTAGGTGATTCTTAGTTTCAATCCCAGTTCCTTTGACTTCTGAAATGTCCAATTCCTAGCTCTTCAATCCTTTACTGTAGAAGCTGCCAGATCCTGTGTTATCCTGATTGTATTTCCACAATACTCAAATTGTTTCTTTCTAGCTGCTTGTAATATTTTGTCCTTTACCTGGGAACTCTGAAATTTGGTCACAATATTCCTAGGAGTTTCTCTTTTGAGATTTCTTTTAGGAGGTGATTGGTAGATTCTTTCACCAGTTCCTCTGGTTATAGAATATCAGAATACATGGCTTCTGCTGCTCTAGAATTTAAGTGTCATTTTTCTTGATAATTTCATGAAAGATAATGTCTAGGTTCTTTTTTTGATCATGGATTTCAAGTAGTCCCATAATTTTTAAATTGTCTCTCCTGGATCTATTTTTCAGATCAGATGTTTTTCCAATGAGATAGTTCACATTGTCTTCCATTTCTTTCAATCTTTTGGTTTGGTTTTGTAACTTCTTGGTTTATCATACGGTTATTAGCTTCCGTGAAATCCACTCTCATTTTTAAAGAACTATTTTGTTCATTGAGCTTTTGCACCTCCTTTTCCATTTTGCTAATTCTGCTTTTTAATGCCTTCTCTTCATTGGCTTTTTGGACCTTTTTTTTCTAATTGAGTTAGCCTATTTTTAAAGGTGCTCTTTTCCTCAGCATTTTTTTGGGTCTCCTTTAGCAAGCTGCTGACTCCCTATTCAAGATCTTCTATGGCCTGAGGATATTTCATATTCATTTTGGAAGTACTGGAGGCAGAAGTCTTAACTTCCTCTGACAGTATTGCTCTTCCTCATCTGAAAGAATGGAAGGAGATATCTCTTCACCAAGAAAGTAACCTTCTATGGTCTTATTTTTTTCCCCTTTTTTGGGCACTTTCCCATTCAGTTACTTGCCTTTCAAATTCTTTGTCAAGAGGTGAGTCCTTGTGCTCCTCCTTCCCCCAGGACCATGCTTAAGCCTGAGATTAATATCAGCTGTTCAATTCCCCCAGGTGCTTTGGATGGAACTGGGGCTGTCACTGAGGGCTGAGGTTCATATCCCCTGCTCAATTCCCTCAGAGGCAAGAATCTGAGCTGCTAGGACAATGGACTTAGGCTGCTTCTGCAACCACTGTAGCCCTTTTCTGCCGCTGTTGCAGCCTCTGCCATTGCCTGAGGCCAGTCCTGGGGGGACCTCTTTTCCTTCTCTCCCAGCTGGGAAAACCTTCCCTCACTGGCCTTTGAAGCTTTCCTTGTTGCTTGTGGGTTGAGGGATCTGGGACTCACCCTACTGGGGATTCTGCTCTGGAGGTTTGTTCTGGTCCTGTTCCTCTGGTGCTGGGCTGGGCTATGCTCACTTAGCATCCTGTGGGTTAGACCTTTCCTGTTGGGCTTTCAGGTTACCTTTGGCTGGGAATCTCTTTCACTCTGTCATTCTGTGGCTTCTGCTGCTCTAGAATTTGTTGTGTCATTTTTTTACAGGTATTTTGTGGGCTGTGGAGGAAGCACTAGAGTTTATGTGTCTTTCTACTCTACCATCTTGACTCTGCTCCCTCAGACAAATCTGTGAGCTTTTTATTCTAAAAAAAAAAATGGGAAGCCTAGTGTCAGGTCTAGGGAAAAAGGCAAGTCAAGAGGGTCTGGTCCTGCAACAGAATCTTTGCACTGGACTTCCAGCTGTGTGGTCATTGAAGGGTACAGTCCTGTTGTTTTCAGTAAAGGAAGAGCATCCATAAATCCTAAGGGAATAGTTGTATATGGAGGAGAAGAGTGATGGGAGAGAAGAAAAGCTAAGGTTTATGTTTTGGAGACAAGGGTAGATTAAGGTATTCTGCTACAGAAAATTGTACCCTATCTCCCCTATGTTGATTCATGCCTGTTGGCTCAGTCCTCTCAAAGTTTCCATGCTTCCCTTTGGGCTGTTCCATGCCGTGTGCCAATAACATCAAACAATTATATACCTTACTCATATAGAAACTGCCTTTGTTATGATTCTTTGTTTATTCAATATTTTGCCCAGTGGATTCATGTTGCTACAGTATTTTCTTGAAAAATTCTCCTAAGCCCATAGTAAATTAGCATACGGGGGTAATTTCAGTGAGCATTACAATATAAAAGATTATTATTTACTGTTATTGCAAACCATTTATAATACATAATTGTGGACCCCTGATATAAAAAGAGCCTCAAGGTGACTGTGGGAAAGATTTAGTATTCCATTAATGTCACACAAAAAGCAGCCATTACACAATGAGCATCAATAATTTCTTCTTCACAGTGTGAAAAAAGTAGGGTTATTTGTGCACAACAGTAAGCAAGTTTATGAACTCAAAAGCTAAAAGCCTTGAAAACAAGCCAAATTCTTTAATGGACTAGACAAGAAAGATGAAACACTGACAAATTGAAGTAGTATTACCAAGGTTTGAGAACTTTAACCTTGTGTGGCTTGCAATTTTAATCAGTTGTAAAAGATATTATAAATATAGTTTTCTGAGTAACATGCTAGAAATAATGATAGAAATACTGATTCATATTTATACGTTTCTTAGTGGATTACAAAGTGCTTTATTCCACAAATACCTTGTGAGGAAGGTAGTTTATTAATAATCTCTTTGCAAAACTCTCCTCCTACACCATACATTAATTCCACATTTATAATTTATTGTGTAAGTAAGTCAACTATATTGATGTTGGGGAATAAGATAGGTTGAGAAATTGTCCCTCATATTCCTATTATGTAATGGCTATAAAGGAATTCTGTGACCAATAGAAACAACTTGTGAGGTAGAAATAAAACATTCACATTGTGTCACATGTAAGAGGGAGATAGGCTTTGGTCTGATAAAAGGAGTGACAACAGCTGTCAGCTATTGTCCTTTCTCTAGTGCCAAGGTAATTTGTTTCTTCTGACTAGTTAGTGGAAAACAAGATAGGATTTGAGAAGGGGAATAGAGGGTAAAACTTTTGTTTCTAGCCTCAGAAAAATTCATCTGACTGTAGGAGTTATACCATTTGGGCCCTGAGACTGTACAGTGAGGAATAGAAATCAATTCCCCTAATTAGCAGGAAGAAAGGGCAATTTAAATAGTAATTAAAATAATTTTAATTAAATTTAATAGTTTAATGTACAATACAACGGATGTATACATAGTACTGTGAAATACCTTTTCTCTGATAGCTTTACAGTTGAGTAACAACAAACTATGTGTTTGCTATTTTCAAAGTGATTTCACTCTAAAGGAGTGATTATACTTCCCTATGATAGTAGAGAAAGCAATAGTAGGGGAGAAAATCATTTGTGGGACAGAGTATCAATGGATTGTATCAATGGACAGTATCATTAGTAATAGCAGAAAAGCAAAGAATGTCATCTGTAACAGCTGACTGTAGAAGCAGAGTAATGAGGGGAGTGGCAGCTTCAGAAATAGAGTAAAACACCAGAACAATGAGCGTCTACATTTCAACAGGGGTTGATCTTGGGGTGCCCCAGAGCCAAAGAAATAGAGGAATCAATTCATGGACCATAGCAAGAAACAGAAGCAAAAGGAGCTGAGAAACAATAAGGCTTACTAACAAGTACACTCATGTATGCTTAAACAAAAGAAGCAAATGAAGCCAAATAGCCAGAGACAGTAGTGAAACCTAAAATTTTCATTTCCCTAAAACATGAGTTTTGCAAGGATTTTCTTGATTAGAAAGTCTTAAGTATTATCAAAGTAGTATGTATGCCTGTGCGGTAGGCACATACATGCACACATAAAAGTACTCATAATCACACATAATTGTATGTATATATTCTCCAAAATGCAATTTTATTTATATAAATGTATAATTTCTAATATTCCATATACAGATTCAATATATACCATTTTTGGATATATATTTAATTGAATGGGTACATATATCTCTATTTACATGTGTATATAACAATTTGCCCATCAGTTATTGATAACTATTGCTTGAATTCTATGTTATTATTTCTTGTATTCTGTGGTGCTTAATTGATCTGTTGATAGTATGGACACCTTTTGGGGCCTTTGACACATATGTTGTTTGAACAATGAACTTGAAAACTGAATACTATGGGAATTAAGCGCAGTGGAAATTTTAAAGCGAGCACAAGATATATGCTTCATATACATAAGTTGTGGAGTTTTATTGTTTAAGAAAAGATTCTCATTTTTTGTCTTTTTACAATATATAGTGGAGAAAGGACTTTGGATTGGCGGCCAGAGAATGTACATATTAATGTTGGCTCCATTACTGAAAACCTCGGTGATCTTGGTTGTCAATTATCTTTTTTTAAGTCTCTGAGACTTCCCCAGTTAAAAAAAAAAATCACATATGATATGTAAGGTCTCTTTTTCTAAGTCTAAAACTATATGCATTCACTGCATCTAAGAATATTCTGTAGACAATGTGAACTGGTTAACAAGGGCCAATTGTTAAATTTTCAGGAAAAAAAGTAATTACACTTTAGAAATTGAGAAACACAAAATAATCAGGCCTGATTTCATTGTTTTGTTGATTAGTCAATCAAGATATAAGATAATGATGCAGAAAAATAACAAATCAATTAAAAATTTAAAAAATGTTATATCTAGATTCTTCCCCATGTTCTATTCTCCTCACCCCCAAACTGAATCTTATCCCTGCCCCAGCTTTCTATAGATGAGTATTTCTCTTTTAGTCCATTCAGAATATCAGTTCTTCCAGCATAATGCCTCACACAGATATTCATTTCTATAATAATATGACAAGAGGTAAAAAAAATTCCCTATATTTGACTATGATTTAGTGAAATTGAGACCAAAATGATGAATATTATAAAAATTATTACCTCTTATTATCTTTATAAATACAAAAAAGAGAGAAAAATTGAGATTGAAACACAATCAATGCAGTTATCTCTTAAAGATATTTTGTTTTAATTTTAAAGTAAATTATAATTACTTTCTCATTTTTTAATTCCAGTGGTATTAAACACTTTGGAGTCTTAAAATTTCCTTAAAAGGGAACCATCATTCTATAAATATTGGATTTGGAGAGTACCATGAAATAACTGACGTTAAATGATATGATACTGTGGAGAGCTATTTTCCCCTGCCTGGATAGCAAAAGGCCAATTCATGGAATCATAAATTTTGATTATAATGCTACAAAAGGTAACATAAAATGGGGAAGATGAACATCATGGTTTCTGAACAGCTGTTAAAAATTAACTCGAAAATTAACAAAAACATAGTTAAAATATATGTGTAGAAGAAAGAATGTCAAAATATGAGAAACTTTTAAAAATTAGCTTAACTATATTCTTCATTTTATAAATTTTTATTAATATCATTTTTTCCTTTCTAAAGACTTAATGCTAGCTCTTATCCCATTAAAGTACATTTATATACACTGTGATAGTATTTTTAAAAATATCAGATATAAAAGAGACCTTGAAAGATCTGTAGCCTTTTCATTCAAGAAAAGAGAATGATCTACCATTCTAGTTATGTGAGTATTTACTCAATAAGCAATGTTAATTTTAGAGCTATAATTTATGCATATGAACCGTGATTTTATCTCAGGAAGTTTAGAGGGTATAAAATTTTAAATAATGAGTTTAGTGTTCACAGTTTAGATTTTTAAAACATTTGTGTTTTACACAATTTTCACCATTGCAATACAGAAATAATGGATATAAGCAATGAGTTAAGGAATAACTGAGAAGAAACAATAACAAAATGCACATGTTTAATGAAAACATATAATTTAATAAGAACTATTAATAAGAAACTATTTTGAATGAGAGACTTATGATTTCATTGAAATAAGGTCCTAATATTGTAGGAAATTCCCTCATCAATGTATAAGTGTACTTGCTCTTCAACTTAAAGTCAGAATTGACTGCTATGTTGAGAGGTTAAGAGACTTGAACTGAATCTATGTTTTTGTTTTTAACTAACTATACCATGCTTCTTCAAACATAAACCAATATAGACATAAATTCACATATTTTTAATCAGATTTCTTAATGAGTGTATCATTTTATTAGTCTTGAGAATAATATTTCCGCCTAAGCTAGGTTGAAAATCTAAAACTGCTTTATTTCCAAGAGTATCCTGAATATCACATGTATGATTTGTCTTTCATTCATATGTGATAATTAATGCAGCAATGTATTTTCCTTTACTTGAATGGTCTGAAAGTGGCAAAGTAGTTCCCCCCCATTCATCATTGATTTGACTTAGGAATACCTGTTTATACTACGTAGATGCAACCATCCAAACCAATAAGAAATGTTATTTTGGTGTACTTGGCAACATTCTTCACCCACACCATGGGAACTTATGGCAAGAAATGCTGTTATATATGTCTGACTATGTCTTTGGCCTACAACTGCTCACTTGTTGACTTTCTGACTTTTCAATCTCCATTGCAATCAGATATCAGTCTGGAACTCATTATCAAACTTGGGAATCTGCTGTTAACAAAACATGCTTTCAGCATGTGATCATCTGATATTGATTAAGCCCTGCCAGCCTTAAGAAACCTCACTTGTAGAAGTGCTCACTCTCAGTGAATTTAATAACTGAAAAGATCGTGGGTACTGAAGTAGGATCTCTGTCAATGTAAAAATTATTCAGAGGGTATTTCCCTTTTCTCATGCGCTTTATACCCTGACTCACATCCGATTCCCTTGTAAGTCAAGACATTACCTTCCTGATGTCATTTGTCCCATTTGAGGATGAAGGACAAGCAACAACTTACATAGGACTTTAGGAGCCATCTTGGAGTGGTTCTCTGAGACAGGATGTTGAAGGGACTTGAAATCTGATCATTCAAGTTTGAATCTCTCTCCCTCTCTCTTTCTCTCTCTCTCTCTCCCTGTCTCTGTCTCTGTCTCTGTCTCTCTCTCTCCCTCCCTCTCTTTCTCTTCCCATACATATATATGTACACACACACATACACACACACACACACACACATATATATATATATGTATATATATGCATATATACATATATATATGTACATGCATATATAGCTATGTAACCTTGGATTAGTATTGACCTCTTTGAGTCTCAGTTTTCTTATCTGTAAAGTAGGAATACCTGTACTTGTGCCCAGTACCCCAGATAACTTTGTAAGGGAATAAATCATAGTTCCATTTTTGTTCTGCATTAGTGGAGGGAGTTTCTACCCTGAGAAATCCTGCAGAAGGATGAAATTACAGGGACAGACAAACCCCTTCAGCTAAGTGCTACTGTGGATAGGGTATTCAGCTTGGAGTCAGGATGAGCTGAGTGCAAATCCAGCCTCACATACTGGGTCACCTTGAGCAAGTCACAACTTCTCTTATCTTTAAAATCAGTATAATAATAATAGCAACTGCCTCCCAGGTTTATTTGAGGATCAAATGTGATAACTAGTAAAAGTCTTAGCATAGATCCTGGCACATAGTAGGTACATAAAAAATGATCATAGTCTTCCCTTCCAACCTTTCTCCTAAAACACACACACACACACACACACACACACACACACACACACACACACATACACATACTCACTCACTCACTCACTCCTAAGGATTACATTATTACTTCATAAAGTTTCTGAGAAGACCATGTTCCTTCTATTTCTCATAATTCTGTCTTCTGGGAGATGAAGTTTAATTCCTCTTTCACAAATATCCTTTATATATTTACAAAATTGCCATCAGGTGTTCCTGGAATATTCTTATTCACCAACCTAAACGTCCCTAAATCCTTCAACTACCATTCATATGATGCGGTCTCCAATCCTGTCATCATCCTAATAGAACTCTATCTTGCCAATGCATTTCCAAAATTGTTAAGGATAACCATACCATAGGGATGTAATGATCCTTGACTTTTCTAGATGAATACTTCCATATCTCAATAGGGAAAAATCATTTTATCAGGTTAGAGGAGAGTGGCCCATGTATTTTTCAAGCATACATCAAGTTGGAAAGGCACTCTTTTAGTTTTTATTTTTTGCCAATGGTAACTGGAAAGCTGTATCATGTCCCAGAGACAGCTTTATTTACTTTTAGAGAGAGGTAATACCCATTGCTATTTTTTTTAGGAAAGGATAACACCACTCCCATCATATGATTTGACCTATGTATATAGAATCACACATCTAAGAATAAAAAACAGCAGCTCTGTAGGGGAGCTTAGTGATTATGTACTTTAAACCCATCATAGTAGAGATGAGTAAACTTATTCTCAAAGAGGAGTGATTTTTGAAATGTCACATAGGTAGGATGTGGAATGGCAGAAATTCAAATCCAGATCTTCTGACTCCAGAATCAGGATTCTTCCCATTGTACAATCTGAGTTATATTGTTACATATTAAAGTATCCCCATTAAAATATTCACAATTCATGATACCCATTTGAATCCTAAAATTCATAAATGATTTAACAGAAATTTAGCATTTATTAAATATCACCTACGTACAGAGCATTGACCAGGTGTTGGGAGAGATATGAGGATTAAATTAAATATAAACTTGTCATCATGGAGCTAAATCTACTCAAGAGATATATGTGTGTGACACACATGTCCATATATATATAGATACATAGATAAAGATGTGTGTGTATATATGGAGAGAGAGAGATCATACAAAATGATATATCTTAAGAACACCAGAAAGTTATTAATCAAGACCTATAAGAAGTGTGAGGAAACGGGATTATGATTGATCAATAGGAACATGGGACTGTTCACAATGAAGAAGAAAAAAGGAGACTAATCAGTGTTTTTAAACACAGCTACAGATATATACAGTTTCAAGATGGCATATGGGATTTCTGATTAAGTTAACCATATGCTTGAGAAGGCTAAGAATATAATTAGCAAATTAAGGCTGGTTGTAGAATAAGTCAATATTTATCTATTTTCTCCTAAATCTTCACATTTTGGGTAAATAAAATGCTAGCACCATCTGGATTCGTTTACATGTGAGCACAGATTTTTAGAACATATGACAGAATTTTTACTTATTAATTTTTAACACCAACATGAATGGATGTACTCCATTTGGCCTTAGATGCAGAGTTAGATTAGGTAACAGTTGGAAAAAGGTCAATTTAGAATTATGTGAGCAAAAAATATCTTCTTAACAACTAGACTTATAAAATTGAAATGGGCTTCCATTTGACTGAGCTTTAGTGGTTCAAAATCATGGTGTTCTACAGAAGGATTCATTATCAAGTATGGGTTTGAATAAAAGGTGATTGAGGTCATTTTTAAACCATGAATTTAAGTGATTTTGTGTATATACACACATATATATATATACGTACATTTACATATCCACACATATGCACATATATACATACACATAGATGTACACACACACACACACACACACACACACACACATATATACTATTTGTATAGATGGTGCTGGCAGCACATTTATTTGGTGGACATCTCAGTTGACACATAAATTGATACAGGAGTAATAACAGATTCCTGCTTTGTATAATGCTTCACATTGTTAGACTATAAATCATAATCATAGTAAATTATAACTAACATGTATATAGTATATTAATGTTTCTACAGTATCTTAAATACTTTAGAGCTCATTTGATCTTTATATGAACTCTCTAAGATGGATACTATTTTTATCTCAATTTATCAGATGAGAAAACTGATGGAAGAGTTTATCTGATTCACAGTCACAAAGCTTGCAACTGCTGAGAGTGGTTTTTAACTCATCATCCTTACGCTGGATTGTTACACTATGGACTATACCAATTAGTTATCTCTGTTCTGTTACTATTGGGTGTGTGTGTATAATATTTTACAGAGTACTGCTCTTATAATTCAAGTAAGTCTCTTAGTATATTCATCCACAGGCATTTATTTAATATCTTTCTATTTGATGTGTCTTTCCTGAAGGAACCAAGATGTTTATTGCTATCAGTTTCATCCATTGGTTTAATGTGACTTCTGGATTCAAGTTTTAAGTCTTAAGTCTATCTTTCATTGATATTTGTTAAGAATTTAACATTCATTGAGTAGATAACGGTGAAAGATTCAGTGAGATGAAATTCTTGTATAATTTAGTAGAGTGTGTAGCTTAATTTTATTATTAATTATAACAATAACATGTATTTTAGTAAAATTTCGGACAACATGAAAAGGCTATGAAAAATAAAATTATCATGTGCACAAAAAGAAAATTGTGAATTGGATTGGTAGGTTAAAATTTAAAATATATGTAGTGATACAAAATTATCAAATGCAATCACTAAAAGCAATTAAACTCTTGGTTAGAGATTTTTTTTGCAGTTGAAGAAAGACAACTTATGAGTTATCATTGAAATGTGGGTTAGTTTCAAAAACAAAAGCAGAAGCATAAGATTTCATCCAAGGACGTTTTAGTGAAGAATGAAACAGATGTAGACTAACACAAGAACTACTCCTCTAGAAAACTGTCATACATATATATATATATATATATATATATATATATATATATATATATGTATATATATATTAATCAAAATAGGTTAAGGATCTGAATTATATATTTCCTGTTCTCCGTCAGATAAGTATTTTATGGGCCAACTAAGGAATATAATATTTTGGACTCCCAAGTCATAAATGAAACATTCCTGACAACCGAACACAAACTACAAAGCTCTTAAGATATAATATTATTACTATTTTTTATAATTTTATTTATTTTAGCATTTGAGTTAAAACATAAATGATAGAAAATGCAAATTTTCCATCCAACTTTTCAACTTTGTCACATTATTCTCATAGGCATGATCATCCTGACTTTCCTTTAAACAGCTTTATAAATTATTGCTACAATTAAGAAATTATCCTCCAATCTAATCATTCTGATATATTTAGAAATTACCTTAAGATCACTCTCTCAACTCCTAAAGGAACTGACAAACTGAATCCCAAAAGGCCAGGATTCTGTGTGTAACTGAGAGATAGAGTGATTTTCTTATAATGTTGCTCAGGAGTCCCCATTGGTTTCTTTCCCAATATTATTTAACCTCTTTTAACAGCAATCAAAGAATTAGTAAATATTTATGTCAAAATGTAGCAAGGACAAAAGTACAATAATTTTTCCAAACTGGAAAACATTTACTCCCCTCTAAACACTCATTCATATGCAAAGGAGAGTTGTCTTGAATTTAAAGGGGTTGTTATAAAAAATATCCTCCATTTTGATTTGAGGTAGAGGTTGTCATAGTGCCAATTTCTGGTGTTAGGTGGCCTTTTCTCCCTTCACAGAGTCTACATTCTGTGCACGGTACAGTCAATATGGGAATCACTCCATTGTCCCGCTGGCATGGCTCCTCCTTGGGTTGGAAACAATCATTCTGTTCCTTATGGTTACTGCCACAGCTCCTCACCAAAATTGGCCATTGTTCCCACTGACTCCAGGACAGGGGTTGTAAGTGGAAATTCAAATGGTTTTTACAGATTTCCTAGCCTAGCTGCTTGCTTAGGTACCTCTCTTGGTGGATCTGCCCAACTCACCAGTGTTCACCTTGGCATTCTTATCTCATAATATTTATTCAACCCAGGTGAGTTCTTTAAAAGCATACTAGGAATAAAATGTCAAGTATACATGGTCACCTGAGGCCTGAGTGCCTGAGTGGGGACACGAGGTATTATAAAAAAGCAAAGCAGCTGTTGCTCCTCCTACTTAAAGACCTTCACTTCCTCCTCAAAAGTTATCAGAAAAAGAGCAAAAATTAGTTGGCTTGAACCTTTGACATATATAACATGCAATTGTGTTTCAATGGCCAATGAAAAGCCTTTTCTTCATCACATGAGAAGCTGATAGCAAACAGAGTTATACAACGTATTCTCTGGACTAAGGCAAATTTTTTTTCTAATTATGCATTCTCAGAAGCAATATCACCCAATGTCCCAGAGGACAGGAATAAAGCAGGGCATTTTTATGTTAAAATAATAGGACCCTCATTGTCTGGACTCCCCACCCACAATTACATTCTCCCTTTCATTCAAAGGTGATATTCCTTGCACATTGGCTGAAATGTGTCTTAAACTCATCGTACACATATATCATCATTTTGATAGTTAAAAACCTCTTTGCCATTACTGATCACTTTTCCCTACCTCTGCTAAAAAAATTGCTGAAAACTTCTTACAACTTTGATCATTGTATCACAGATTTAGAGCTTGAAAGGATCTCAGATGTTATCTAGACTAATCCTATAATTTTTACTAAGAGATAACTGGTCCAGAGGGGTTAAATGGCTTGTATGAAACTACATATTTGAAATTTTCTATATACCAAGAACAGAGCATCTGTTTTATTGGATTTGTGATTTCTAGACTACGTGAGGAAAAGACTTTCGTAGTCTAAGCTACTTACTAAAAAACTTCAGAACTTAGAGATATAATTCTTGCTGTGCCTCTGTGATAGACAGTAAAAAAAGAGTAACAGATTTTTGTTTGGGGATCTAATTCTAATTCTACTACTACTCTTATCAGTGTGACTTTGGGGAACTTACTTCACCCCTTTGGTTCACACTCAAAATGCTTAGATCTCACCCCCAAAATGGTTGGATTTTCCAGAACTAAATTTTATGCAACCATGATCTTGCTCAAATAAATTCAATAGGTTCCAAAAGACCAATGAGAGTTAGGACTTTGGTGAATAAGATGAACAATCCATGAAAGAGCTAAACCTTTGAACACTCCTAGGTCAGCTGCTAGACCAGGTACTTAACATAATCAATATTACCCATTAGACTGGGGTTGGATAATCTGTGTAAGACACCACCAATCATGGGTCAGGACATAGCATATTAAGATAATAACTATATTTCATGGAACATTAATATTTACCTTTCTTAGGTATGCTAAGTTGGTAATGGGCATAATAATCCAAATGTTTATCTTCCTTAAAGATGACTTACATTAGAACAGTAGCTAGGCATCAAGGATACCTCCAAACATTAATACATCAACTCTTATCTTTATCTATGGCACCCAGTAGTCTCTACCCATTGGTGTTAGCTCCATATCACCATTCCCATTAGCATCCACTTCCACTCTAAGCAACAGCATTTTCTTCTAATGCAGACTTGCCATGACCGTTCCTAAATTTTAAGAGGGTCCTTTGTGACGGCTCTTCCTTTATCGGCACTTCTTTCTGAGAGAAATTTGAAGCAATCTGTGCAGGAACCTCTCTATACAACTAATGTATCATACTGCTTTTTGGAAGAGCAGCTCTTAAGACACTTGCTCTCAGATGGGTGGATTGAAGTAAGGAATCAGGTCCACTAATGCCACATCATACGCCGTCAACTAACTCTTCTCTTATCCCCATTTCCCTTCTATTCTCTGAAGCACACTATGAGTCATATTGAACGCTTTCATAGATGCTTGTTAAGTGACTGAAGCTAGCCTAAGGTCCACTCATATATTCATTACACACTTTATGCCTAAAAGAATAACATTATTTCTTTAAAATCATATACAATCTAAGAATGTCTTTCTTAGTTTAAATATAATCTGTTGTGTATGTGGAAGTTGCAGCCCTGCTTTACAGCAAGGACACAAATGCAAATAATTCCAGTAACTACTGTAGGTATATCAGAATATCCTGGATTACAAACTAATATAATTAAAAATGAAAACTTGTTAAACTAATTACTCTTTTTCTGGATCAGTAGCTGGGCAAAAGTCTAGCAATCTAATCTAAATCACTTCAGTTTTCAAATCTTGATGTAGTCATGAAAATTTGCTGTTTTCACAAAGCTTGCATTACAGCAAAACAAATATAGGGCAATCTAAGTAAAAGAAAATGCTCTTAAGTTTTAAATCCTCCACTATGTTCTGTTAGAGATAACATTTTGCAGAATTATCACTGCATAGTCTATGGTGCTGTATACTTGAAAAGTAAAGTAATGAATTATTGATAGAATTCATATGTAAGTTTTGCTGAGACATTCATGAATAGTCTTTCATGTTTGTTCCTATCTACAAGAATCTTGAGAAATAGTTGATGTATTTTAATTGTCCATTTGAATGTGTATTCTGTGGAGGCATTGTAAACTGTTTCTGAATTATTGTTAAACATGTTCCTCAAATGTAAGAGTAATATCCTCAGTAGATCAGTGGAAAAAAGCAATTTACCCATAATACTCCTTATTATTTCATGTTGACTAGCTGTTTCCATGTCAACTGCAGAGAGCAAAGAGGTTCAGACACCATATGGTTTACAGAACCATCTGTGTACCCCAAGGACTGGCTCAACTTTCACTGAAAATGAACACTTGTTTTGGGAAAGGTTAGAATGGCAGAAATATAGATCAAAAGCTATCTAGTGATTCTCCTAAAACTTAATTTCCCATCTGTTGATGTTAAATTATTTTTTGTTATTATTCAAGAATACCATTTAACTCTAGGAGGAAATTATAAAATCTTCACTGTGCAAAACATATCCATTAAAAAAAAAAGGGAGATGGGCTTTACATATTTAAATAGAGTCTATCTTATCTCATAATGAGAGCTAATTTGATGTGACAATAGCCCTCAGTTTACATTTAGAGTTTTGTTTTCCACTTTCTGAGAATGGAGAAGATTTGAAATTTTACATGTGACATTTATAACAATGATAGGGGATAGTGGGGTGTGGGTGGAATAGATCCAGTAACTATTTTGTTTTGTTATTGAGTTGGGCATTTTGTTATTGGTGTTATTTTGTGTGTGTGTGTGTGTGTGTGTGTGTGTGTGTGTGTGTATGTGTGTATGATTTTATTTAAGGGACTTCCACTGGACAAATTTTGTCACTGTAAATTTTCAACTCTTCGGCAACTTATAATCTTAGAGAACTGTCTGCGCCACTGAAATCTTTGTTGACTTAACTGTGGCCGGGGTTAGTTGTGGCTAGAATGCTTCAGATGCATTATTTAAACTCTGGTCCCATAATAATTATGAGACCAATTCTTAGGAGGTCAATTTTCTTTCCACTTTATCACAGTCACTTGGTATACGTCTGTCACAAAGTATAAATAATTCTTATCTGGCGCAGCATTTATTAAGTACCTAATATGTATTATGTACACTATTAAGTACTTTAAAGACATCGCCTCATTTGTTCCTCACAAGAACTTTGGGAGTCACGTGTTTTATGTTCCTCATTTTGCAGTGGAGGAAAGTGAGGCAGACAGAGATTAAATGATTGGCCTAAATTCAAACGGCTAGTAAATACTTGAGGCCATATTTGAATTCTGGTCAACCTTACTTCATGCCTAGTGCTAGAACTCTTAGAATAACAGGAGGCACGAGAGAAATGGAGAGGACCACAAAAGTCATCTGACTCGATGTGCAGCTAAACAAAGTCCTCCCAAAGTCCTCCTTTTGGCATCTGTGAAAAGGCCTTTGGAGATAGGGAAGTCATTGTAACACTCACGTTCAACTCTATTTTCTATAACTGTAAGGTATGAGTGGGCGTAAGGGAGGGAGAGATTAAATTCCAGAAGTGATTAGAAGGGCCAGAAGGAACATACAGTATGTATCTAACCCCAAAGGTTAAAGTTTCAGGCTCATGATAAGAGATGAAAAGTAGAAATAAAAGGCGAGGTGGCAAAGAAGGTAATTCTATTCAAATGCAAAACTTCATCTTCCCGGCTATCTTTATCTTATTTGACCTATTATTCTAATCTGTCAACAATTGATTTAACCCAACAAATTAGCCATTCCACCCAATGGACTGTAATAATATGGATATTTGGAGCCATTTATGTCTGATTCCAATAATGATTTCAAAAGGAAAAAACTTCTAAGAGAAGAGTCTTTCCTGTGACACATGAGAGGAGCAGCATTTGCTGGGCCCTATGCCATGGAGAGTGGGGAAGTTTGCCTGAGGCCTTATTCTGAACAGGTTAAGCTAGTGCTTTTCCTTAAGAAGTAATGCAGTTCTTGAGATGATTGGTTTTGGTTGTTCCTGTTCACCTGAACACAATAGGTCATGAGTAGCTCTTTTTCTGAGGAATCATCTGAACTTTAATTGATGGCCTTTACAACTCCCGAAACCAATGCTCCACTGAATTAAGTAATACCCTCACTGAATATCCTTACTGAATAACTTTCCTCTGCAAAGATCAAGTATTCTTCCCTTTGTTGAAAGGCCTTTTAAGAGTCTCATTTCATTTAATAACAGTCATAAACTATCAGAGGACCAGTCTGAGTCAGCCAGAGCTAATAAAGTATTCTACCAAAGACCTTATCCTGTTTAGAAAATAATTACTAAATTCTATCTGTTTGGATTTGGTTGTTCAATTAGTATTGAATAGATCTTACTATACTACCATTCAATTCTCATATTTCCATTGTCTCCATAGAAATTTTGTGAGAAACTTTGTCAATTTTTTTTTTTGTAAATCCAAATGTACATTATTTGATAACATTCCAAACCCACTCCTCCAAAAAAAGAAGTGAGATTAGTCACTGTGGTGCTGAAACCAGCTTGTACTGATTCACTAGAGATGATTTTACAGTTTTCAGTGGAAACTTTTACCTTGGTAATCAGCGAACACTAGAAAGCAGGTCACAGTTCACTGTTTTGCTTATTGTATAGACTTAAGAAAGTCATAGGGAAATGTTTAATAATGCAGATTAAATTTCAGTGTGTGTCATGTGTACTCATTTTAAAAAAAAAGAGTTGATTGTTAAATATTTACCAACTTCCTCCAGTTCTGATAAACATATCCTGGTTATTGTGAATCAGTGATTATCCTTTCTGGTGCTTACAACAATTTAATAATTTGTTCTAGAATTTTCTAAGATTTGATATCATTTTCATTAAGACTAAAGTTTGGTGAATTTTGCTATTTAAAATATCAGAACCACATTAACTCATATCAGTTTAATTTATGATGTAGAAATGAAGTTCATCCATGTCCAAGAACAGTGTTCTTTCACTATTTCTTCTTATGCTAGGAATCAAATGAAAAATACTAAATTTTGATCATGCTGGTTTCAGTCTGAACTGGGCTTACATGAACATTTGGAGCCTGAAAGGGTATCAGATTTGAAAAGAAGAGTAAGGGAATTTGTGTGGCTTCTTCCTTGATGGGATATCAGCTGACTGAATGACAAGGCCAGTATCAAATGCTATTTAAATTGTAAATAATATTGATTAATATCAACATTTATTCATGACATTTATTGCTAAATTACATATGTTTTAGGGTATAATTGCTTTGTAACTTAATGATTCCATATAATACTTTTACCTTACCTTTTATCCCTCCAATTTTTAGTAAGGTATCTATTTTATAGAATTGAAAGTCTAACTTGGGGTATTGTTAATGAAGAACAAAAGTGGTATCCACATGGGGCAGAAGAAAATTTGGGGAAAATGAAATATATGAGAGTCTAGGGAGGATTGTTAGGCTTGAAAGAGAAGTTTTCACTCTGCCCCAAAGGTCTGAGATATAAGCAGCATGGAGATTTCATTGTACTGAGAAATGGTTTCATTTTTCTAGAATAGGTTAATCTTCCTCCACTTCAAGTTTTTCTTTCTTTTTTTTTTAAAGAAATATCCATAGATAATCCTAAAAGATCTGGATTTTACATGATATTCATTAGCTAATATCACTAGAATGTCTTATAAATAATGTCTTACAGAAAATAGGGTTTGGCACAGATTATGGTTGTGAAAAACCATTTCCCAACTACCTGGTATATTATATCCCCAGACAAAGGATTTTGCTTATAAACTTATTACCATAGAGCTTTTGGCACCTAAAAATTGTGAATAATTATTATGCAATAGTGGACTTCATTTTAAGAAATTCCCTTTTAATCAATATATTGTTAAACTCTTAGGGCAAAATTGTAATTTGACTTTGATTTAGATATGCTTTTGCCCATTTTTATATCTCTCTTAAATTTTACACTCTTTATAATCTTTTCTCCCAAAGGGGCTAAGTGTCTGCATCTGACCGTTCTATTTCTGGAAGCTGTGACCATTTTTACTTTTCAATGACTTGGACTTCCTCCCCTCTTCTTCTGACTTCTTTCCTAGCAACTAGTTTTGAATGTATGGTTTATTACCTCTATGGAGTCTTTTATCCTCTCCCACTGACTTCCAAATCATTGGGGAAATGGAAAGCAAAGCCTCATTTTGGAAATATTAAGTTTTCCTGCCTTAATACAATTAACTAATATAAGCAATTTGCCTTCACAAAATAAAATGATTTCTCAAAGATGAGTTTTGGGAAAAACAAGGACAATCAGAGATGATTTAGACATTGAGGTCTAGAAATTATTTGCAATTATGCATCTTAAAGCATAACAAACTATTATCCAAGATATATACAAACTATGGTTGATACAGTCATAGTATCTCATTCTTTTTTTTTCTTAAACTGAAAAACCTATGTGTGTGTGTATGTATGTATATATATATATATATATAATATATATATATATACACATGCACACATATCTAATATTATATATAATATGCACATACATATATACACAGATATATAGGTACATGCATTTATAAAATACATATATATATATAGTTTATATATGTATCTATGGAGTAGTGAGACGGCATAGTAGATAGAGCATGTATCCTGTAGTCAGGAACACATCAGTTTAAATCTGGCCTAATGTAACACCAATCAAGTCACTTACCCATGTTTGTCTCAGTTGTTTCACCTGTAAAATGAGCTTGAGAAGGAAATGGCAAACCACTGCAGTATCTCTGTCAAGAAAACCTCAAGTGGGTTTATGAAAAGTCACACATGATTGAAATGACTGAACAATAATGATGTAAGTTTCAGTCTATACAACAATGATATATACATGCATACATATGTGCATAGAGAGAGATATGGTGGGAGGGCACTAGGTTACCACTGCATTTTATGTGAATTCTTTGCTCAGTAAATTTAAAAAATAAAGGAAACAGCATAAAATGAAAAAAAAAAAGTAGCATTTCCCAAAACAGGAATCAGTTGACTCTGTTAGATATACAGGCATCGCAATACTCCCTGTAACCCTGAGAGATTTTATACAAGCTGGTTACATATTTATTTTATTTAAAAAAGAAATGTCAATTTTAAAGTATTTTCAGTTTAGATCTCTTTCTCACACCTTCCCACTTTTGGGGAAAGTAGAAAAACAAAATCTGTTGAAAGTATGTATAATGAAACAAAACAAATTTCCGTATTAGCCATGTACAAAAAATTATGTTTCGATTTGTAGCTTTTTTTGGGAGGGGAGGTATATAATATATTTCATCATGAGTTCACTGCAGTTGTAGTTGGTTATTGGGCCAATCAGAATTTCTAAGTATTTCAAACATGCCCTAACAAAAATTGTTAATTTTGCATACTTTGTTCTCCTGGTTACACTCAGTGCCCCTTGGTACATTTCCTTCTTCTGAATGAAGAACACGTAGGATGGACATTTGGACTTGGGAGACCTCCCAGATTCTCTATTTAAGGTAGGCGTTCAAGACACACACCTCATTACTTCCTACCTGAATGCTCAACTGAACTTCATCATTCTCTTCAGAAATGCCTCTTCCTGCAAGATTAAATCAAATCCAGATATTACACCTTGTTACTTCCTATCCCTTATGCTGTGAATGTAATAAATGCAAGATGGACATAGGAGAGCATTTCTTTGATCCTCCTTTTAAGGAGAGCACCTGCAGCTGTACTTCCCTGGTTTTCATTATGCCCCAAACAGGTACTCTCCTCCAGCCCACTTTCAACTCCTTTGCATGTATTGTTTCACTCAATGAGATTATGAGTTCTTTATTGTCAATACCTGTCTTTTGCCTTTCTTGGTATCCCTTATGCTTAGCACAGTTTCTGACATATAGTAGACATTTTTCAAATGTTTATTTGCTGATGACTTTACATCAATTCAGATGTCTTTCCAGATTGCGCTGACCATCTCCATTATTTCTTATATCCAAATACTATTCCAACACATTCATATACCATAACTTGTTTAGTCATTATCTAATTGATGGGCTACCCTTCCCTTTCTAATTCGTTTTCACTGTGAAAAGACTGCCATGAATGTGTTTCTACATATCGGTCTTTTTCCTTTTTTAAAAAAAATCTCTTTGGTGTATCCACCTAGCAGTGGTATTACTGGTTAAAATGGTATGTGCTTTAACAATGTTAGTGGGATAATTCCAAATTTGCTTGTTTATTAGTTACCATAGATCAACAATTCACCCTTCTTTAGTAAGGATATGAAATAATCTAACGTGAAACCAAAAGTTGTAAATGTTTTATCCATGCATTAATTTCTAGAACAATATAATCATAGCATGATAATATTATGTTACTTCATCTTTAAAACAAAACAAAACAAAACTTATACTTTCATCACTGAAAGTTACCCTTTCCACAACTGAAGAAACCTACATGACTCTTGGAATAATTAAGCAATAAATAAACATTTATTAATTGTCAACTGTGTTTCAGGTGAGAGGCAATGCAAAATAGTAGATAGAGAATTGCCAGTGGAGTCAGAAAGACCTTAGTCCACATTTCAATTGTACTGTATATGTACAGAATAAACAGAAAACAATCAACAGAGGGAAGGCATTAGAATTAAGGTTTGGAGAAGGTTTCCAGTAAATGATATGTTTTTAGTTGCAAATTAAAGGAAGCACAGGAGGTCAGTTGGCCAAGAGGATGAGAAAAAAGTATTCTAGTCATGGGGCCAGTCAGAGAAAGTGCCCAGAAACAAGAGATGGGAGTTTCTTTTATGAAAAACAGACACTAGGTGGGTGGAACCAACATGGCAGAGTAGAAAGACGCACCTACTCTAGCTATTCCACCACAGCCCATAAATTATCTGAAAAAAATGACTCTAAACAAATTCTAGAGCAGCAGAAGCCACAAAACAACAGAATGAAAGAGATTTTCAGCCCAAGGCAGCCTAGAAAACCGCCAGGAAAGGCCTATCACAACGGGCATGGAGAAGAATGGAGCCTACAGAGCCCAGTCCTGCCTTGGTTGTGTCTTGGAAAGGACAGGATTGGAGCAGGCTTCAAGGTGCCAATAGCAGCAACTGAGGGTCCCAGATTGGTTAATCTAAATGCCATAGGCAGCTTCAAAGGTAAGTGAGAAAGCTTTTTCACATGAGAGAGAAGGGAGCAAGGTCTCCCTTATCCCTGACCCTAGGCTGCAGGTAGAAACAGCAGCATCCATTTTTGGAGCCCTCCTACTAAAGACTCTGGGGGAATTGAGCCACTGATTTGAATCTCAGCCCTGAATGGCGGTCCTGGGGTGAGGAAGAGTGCTGGCATGGTAGGGTTGGTGGAGGCTAAGGAAAGGGAATTCTACTTTCAGATCATGGGCAGAAAAGCTTTGGCAGCTCCCAGACCAGAAGACAGTCCTCTCCCTTGATTGTGCTACCTTGGAGGAACTGATATCTTACAGGTACCCAGAGTATACCCTACTCGTGACAAAGGACACAAAAGTCAAGTAACTAGTTGGGAAAATGCCCAAAAAATGGAAAAAATAATAATACTATAGAAGGTTACTTTCCTGGTTAACAGATGTCTCCTCCCATCCTTTCAGATGAGGAAGAACAATGCTTGCCATCAGGGAAAGACATAGAAGTAGAAGTCAAGGCTTCTGTATCCCAAACATTCAAAATAAATATTCAATGGTCTCAGGCCATGGAAGAACTCAAAAAGGATTTTGAAAATCAGCTCAGAGAGGTGGAGGAAAAACTGGGAACAGAAATGAGAGAGATGCAAGAAAAGCATGAATAGCAGGTCAACACTCCTTAAGGAGGCAAAAAAAAATGCTCAAGAAAATAACACCTTTAAAAATAGGCTAACTCAACTGGCAAAAGAGGTTCAAAAAGCCAATGAGAAGAAGAATGCTTTATAAAGCAGAATTAGCCAAATAGAAAAGGAGGTTCAAAAGCTCACTGAAGAAAATAGTTCTCTCAAAATTAGAATGGAACAGATGGAAGCTAATGACTTGATGAGAAACCAAGAAATCACAAAACAAAAGCAAAAAAAAAAAATGAATAAATGGAAGATAATATGAAATATCTCATTGGAAAAACAACTGACTTGGAAAATAGATCCAGAAGAGATAATTCAAAAATTATGGGACTACCTGAAAGCCATGATCAAAAAAGAGCCTAGACATCATCTTTCATGAAATTATCAAGGAAAACAGCCCTGATATTCTAGAACCAGAGGGCAAAATAAATATTGAAAGAATCCACCAATCACCACTGGAAAGAGATCCAAAAAGAGAAACTCCTAGGAACATTGGGGCCAAATTCCAGAGTTCCCAGGTCAAAGAGATAATATTGCAAGCAGCTAGAAAGAAACAATTC
>CM053771.1:462909735-462939042 GCA_028658325.1 Potorous gilbertii
CCAAAGCCAGCAACATTGTATGTAATAATATCATATCAATAACATTTTAACTACCATTGCAATTCGGTGGCAGATTTTTTGATTGTTTATACTAGTTAAATTAGATTTTTCCAAGGATTTAGTCAGTCCTATAAAGAAAGCTCCTTACATTTTTCTCATCCAGACCCTATAAATTCTTCAAAAGACCAGCAGTTTTATTGATGTGAATTTAACTTGCCTCCACTGAAACAGATCATACCACATATGCATACTATAATAAGTGCATTTTCTTAGCTCATAAAAAGCAAAAATTCATAATCCATATTTTAGGGATAATGTTATCCTAACTTTTTGCCAGATTGGTCTTCATTGAACAGACACAATAGCTTGATTTAAATCCAGAACTCAAGATCATAGCAAGACCTTCAAGAATTTGTCCCCTGCTGTCAAAGGCTTCAAGAACCAGATCTTACCTTGGTAAGATGTTCTGATTTCTTATCAGAATGGTACTGTATTGGAAAACATTAAAAATGACCAACTTGAAACAAAAATTTTTCCAAAAGTCATTGTGTTTTCTCTGATCTAGATGCAGATTTATAATTTTTCATGTGTGTAAAGGAGATATTATTGGTTTACTATACAAGGCAACCCATATGCCAATATTTTTGAGGGAGTAAAAATGCATGATGAGTTCTTGAACAACTTAAACTGTGCCATAAGATTGATTTTTTCATGTTATAAATTCAAATAGAGTGTTAAAATTTGATTTTTGATAAGAATCAATTCAGACATTCTCCTCCAAACAAAGTGAAAGGCTAGGAATATATCTCTGAGAATATAAACTGAAATATTAATTGAGATTACATTTGATTACATATTTATTATTTGGGTAGTGATATTTTACTGGTCCTGTGGGGGCATCTATACAACAGTCCTCATATGCTTATTGCATAGATGCCAAGGTATAACATGTAAAATTTAATTTTAATTTTTTCAGATTCATGTATTCTTTGTTATGAATTTTTGTGTAATTTGCCTAATTGCAAAGTCATCTAGTTCATCATAATATAATATTGTTTATCAACTTCATTAAGAAGGAAAGAGGAAATAAATAACTAATAATATTTATAAATTGTTTGAAAGTCAAAAGATATTGCAAAAATTATATTTGCTATTTTTGCTATTTTAAAGCAAGAAAGGGGATAAAAATAAAAAAATAAATTAAGCATTTCATTATAAACAAATCAGTCTAAGGAATTCATTTTAAGGATTATTATTTAATAAAAGTACAAACATTAGATATGGGTATTTCAGGAAATAATTCTTACATTCTGTTAGCACTCCAAGTAACATTTAGCCTGTGCAGGGTCTCTTCTAAGTAACTTCCACTAATTAAATTCATCCATTGGCCAACTTGCCAGAATGAACTCATCAGGCCTACTGAAGGTGACATTTCTTTATATTCTTATTTGTTTGTTTGGTTTTTCTCTTTATTCCATAAGAAGGCTTATTATTTTTTTCTCTTCTGCCAATCTTCCTCCTTTTTTACTCCATTTTTCCAGAAGAGAAAGTGAATAATTAACACAGGAGAAGAACAATATATATCTTGCTCTACTTTGGACTAAGATATTATATATAAAACATGTTTCTTAAAAATTTCCAGTTCTGGTACTTCATTGAACTTTCATTCTTAGTTAACTCCCTATACATTCTCCTCTCTGAGATTCTTATTCCTTCATTTTAAATATATTGACTTCAAGCCTGACTGAAGAGTATGAAAGAAAGGAAATATTTAGACAAATAAAGTGAAAGGGTGGATGGACACAAAAGAAGTATAGGGCAAGTGAATATTCTTGTATGATTGTACTTAAAATGAATTAGTTTTTATAATACTAGCTCCTCTATGAATACAAATATTTGGCTTATAGGAGTAAACAGATGCTAACAGATGCTAACATGTACATAACTCTTCATTTTATATACAAGTTTTAGAATGATATTAAGATATATAGAAAACCAGTCTCTGACTCTGGAAGACCTTGGTTCAAATTTCTTCTCTGACTCTGCTGGCTATTCGACCGAGGACAGGTCATCTCAGCTTCACCTTCCTTTTTTTTTCTCTTTCTCTTCTTAACTCTGCAGTTTGGCTCATGAAATTACTAAAGACATCTCAATTGCTAAATTGAATGACCTCTCAATCCTTATCATTCTTGAACCTTCAAATGAAGTCTTTGAATCTCTTTTTAACACTGTATTCATGATACTGTCTTCTCTCTGGGTTTTTATGGCAGTATTCTTTCTCAGTTCTCTTTGGTTCTTCTTCAATCCAGACCCTTCTTCTCAATCTCCTTTGTTATATCTTCAACCAAATGATACCCACTGGATGTCCCTGGGCTCGCTTCCATTCTCCCTCTATACTATTTCCTTTGGGGAATTAATTAGTAACCACAAATTCTGTGTTAGATCTATGCTAATGATTGTTAGTTATATTTATCCAGCTTTAAACTTTTTTCTAACCTCCACTCTTGTATGACATATTTCCTATTGAATGTCTAGAATAGGAAATCTTAAATTCAATATGTCCCAAACTGAACTCCTTGTCATAAACACTCCAAAACAAAACTTCTTTATTCTTAACTTTTATTCTATTATTGAGAGCACTACCCTCTTTCCATACACTAGATTTACAGTTTTACCTCCTCACAATCTTTTTTGTCTGCACACACATAGTAGAAAATTAATAAATGTTTGTGCAACCTTTAATTGTCAAGGTGCCACTCTATGGCAGAGACTCTTCAGCTTATTTAGACTTTTTATACCAACAAAATTATAGGAGTAGTCTAAAACACAAAACACACAAAAAAATAAAAAAAATTCAACTAACTTTGATTGTTTGGTTGATTGTTGTCCTTTGTTTTCAAAAAGGACCAAAATGACATCACTACATTGGAATCAAATTACATTATGTTCTACTTTGGCTGATCAGACAGTATGAACTCAGAAGACTCTACCACAGGTCAGGCACAAATAGTCCACATGAATATTTACAGTGGAGATGTCTCTAAATAGGGGTATCCCATTTTCTTCTTTTGAGATACTGCAATTCAGGTTTTCTCATACAGCACAGTATTTCTTGATGTGAATATGCCATGCTGGGCAGTCTTTTGCCAGTGTCCCCTAAGTCACATAATAAATTCCAAAGTTCTTCATCGAGACTTTAAGGGTATCCTTGTATCACTTCTACTGACCTCCATGTAAATTCTTGCCTTTTGTGAGTCCTCCATTGAATAGTATTTTAGACATATTCATTTGGCATTAGAAAAAAGAATATGAGAATTCCCCTGGAGTTGAACTCTTTGTAGTAGAGACTGAATGCTTGGCAATTTAGCTCATGAAAGGACCTCAGTTGGAGCCAAGATGGATGAATAAAGGCAGAGACTGGCCTGACATCTCCCCCATCCTCTCTGAATACATTTTAAAAATGACTCTAAAAAATTTCTAGAGAAGCAGAGCCCACAAAAGGACACAACGAAACAAATTTCCAACCCAGGACAACTTAGAAGGTCAGCAAGAAATGTATGTTGCACCTGGGTGAGAGTGAACCAAAGTCCAGAGAAGGTTCTGTCAGTACAACCTTGACCCCAGAACACCAGCCCTTGAGACTGACTGGATTGGCAAACGCCACAGTTCTCAGACCAGAACTGTCACCTAGGGGATCAAACAACTGGTCCGAAGGAGATTACAAGGGTCTTTTAGCTGGTAGGAAAGCTCTAGTCTATTGCTTTGCCCATACTCAGATTCAGGTCATGATCCTTGAGTCCTTGGGTGGTAGTCCTGGAGAGAGGAGGAGCACTAGCACAGTAGAGTTTGCCTCTGCAGTGCAAGTTCCCTAAACAGATCATTGAAATTGTGCAAGGGGGCAAATGGGGGTAAGGAATAACATCAAAAGATTTCTGCTGGACATTGACCATCTTTGTGGTGTGTGCAGCAAACACTTTTCGGCTTATGTGACACTGGCCTCTCTTGAGGTATTTAATTAACAGATAGAGTCATGATTGGAGAGTAGGTTACTGCAGAGGGTTCCAGGAGGAGGACATGTCTACATAGTCCAACTTTCCTGGTTGTTAAAAAGCAAAACAAAAAGCCTCTGTCAGCTTGCTGACTGACTTAAAAATCTAGAAAAACTCTTACGATGCCAGCCTCTGGGAGGAGCTTTTGTCTCTTGAAACAGGAATGTATCCCTCTCACAGCTCTAGGGCAAAAAATGTTGTTTTTGGTCACTCATAGACCAGAACACAGGCCAGAAGAGAAGTAAATACCTTTCCTTGGATCAAACCACCTTGGTAAAACTGAAAAATCCCTAAAAATGTCTCTGAGAATAGCTACATAAAATCCATAAAGCTTGGGACAGTACACCCTGTACCCTGCAACCAGATCCTCACTTTAACAAAGAAGTATAAATCTAGATAATCTAGGTATCTAGATAAGCTAGGCAAATGAGCAAGAAATAGAAAGAAAAAACAAACTATGACTTGAGAATACCACTATGGTGACAAGGAATATTAAAGAAAACACTCAGAAAAAGACAATAAAATTAAAGCTCTTACATCCAAAACCTCCAAGAAAAGTACGAATTGGTCTTAGGGCATAGAATAGTTCATAAACGATCTTAAAAATCAAATAAGAGAGGTAGAGAAACAATTTGGAAGAGAAATAAGAGTGATGCAATAAAAGAAAATACTCCTTAGTCAAGGAGATATAGTCAACCCCTTAGTAAAGGAGATATACAAAAAAGTACTAAAGAAAGTAAAATCTTAAAAAACAGACTAGATCAAATGGTAAAAATGGTCCAAGAAAACCAATGAAAAGAAGAATGAATTAAATACCAGAATTATCAAAATGGAAAAGGTCAAAAAAAGCTCACTGAAGAAAATAGCTCCTTGAAAATTAGAATAGCGCAAATGGAAGCTAAAACCTTTATGAGAAAATAAGAAACAATAAAGCAAAAAGAAAGGAATGAAAAAAAAGAAGGTAATGTTGAAACCTCTCATTGTAAAAAGAAATTACCTAGAAAATAGATCAAGGAGAGATACTTTAAAATTACTGGTCTTCCTGAAAGCTTTGATCAAAAAAACAAAAAAAGGCCAAGAGATCATTCCTAAAATTATGAGGGAAAATTGTGCTGATATTCTAAAACTGGAGGATAAAGTAGAGATTGAAAGAACCTGCTGATCCATTCCTGAAAGGTATCCCAAAATGAAAATTTTCAGGAATATTAAATGCAAATTCTTGAGTTCCAAGATCAAGGAGAAAATATAGCAAGCAGCTAGAAATAAAGAATTCAAGCATCTTGGAGTCACAGTCAGGATAAAAAAAAAAAGATTGCGGAGTTTCTATGTTAAAGATATGACAGCTTGAAATGTGATATTGAGGAGGGCAAATGAGTTAGAACTATAGCCAAGACTCACTTACCCAGAAAAACTGAGTATAATCCTTCAGAGGAAAACATGGATAATCAATAAGATAGAGGGCTTTCAAGCATTGTTGATGAATAGACAAGAGCTGTAGAGAAAATTTGACTTCTAAATACAAGATCCAAGAAAAGTCTAAAAAGGTAAACAGGAAATGGAAATCATAAGGGACTTAATAAGTTTAAACCATTTACATTCCCACATGGGAAGAAAATATTTATAAATCATAAGACCTTTTTTCATTATTAGGGTTGTTAGGAGTATATATATATATAGATAGAGAGCACAGGTGTGAATTGACTATGAAGGGATGATATGTAAAAAAAAATAAGGGGTCAGAGAGGAATGTAAGGGGAGAAGGTGAAAGCAAGGGTTAGAATCTCACATAAATGAGACAAGAGAAAGCTTTTACAGCAAAGGGAAAGGGGGAACTGGGAAGGAGTAAGTGAATCTTACTCTCATTAGAGTAAGCTTATATTGGTTAACTGGACAGAAAAGGTACATGACAAATGTTGGATGGGATGTGGAAAAAATGAGACATGAATTTACTCTTGCTGGAGTTGTAGACTGATTCAACCACTCTACAAAGCAATTTGGAACTTTGCCCAAAGGGCTATAAAACCATGCATATCCTTTGACCTAGCACCACCACTATTGTACTGTGCTGGCAAGGCCTTTGCTGGGCCTTGTTCCACTCTCATCCAGATGTGACAAACCTTTTCTAATTCTTTGTGTCTCTGGGATGAGAGTTCTGGAAACTGCCACTGCTGCCCATATACCTACTCCTAATTTGCTGGTTCCTGACCTGACCTGGTCCAAACTATTCTACACTGTGCTCTTCTCACACCCTTGTGCAACAGACCTCTCTTGTCAACATTTCAGGTTGGAAATATATTTTACTCTGTCTTTTTGGTAGGATTCTGCTGCTCTATAATTTGTTTAGAGTCATTTAGATATTTAGAGATGTTTGAGTTACATAGCTCAGGAGAGTGCCTGCCTTTACTTTGTCATCAGGACTCTGCTCTAAGCCTAATATTTTCTAAAAATATTTTCTTTTTCTTTTTACATCTTTGAGATTTCTGTGTCCCTTCTCCTAGAGACATAAATGTTAACAAAGAATGTTTCAAAAAATTAAAAAAAGAAAATATTAGCAAATTTGATCACAATGCATCCAAAAGAATTTGAAGTTCTAAGTAGTGTTTTGCACCTATGTCCTACTTGCTTTTCTTCAAAGAAGACGTTTAAAGCTATGTATAGCTTCATTCATTCTCTTTCTCCATTACCTGGAATGTGCTCCCTCCTCATCTCCATTTCCTAGCTTCCTGGAAGTCCCAGTTAAAATCTCCCTTTCTATAGGAAGCCTCTTCCAGTCCTCTGTTCCTACTCTCCATTGATTATTCCTAGTTTATCTTGCCTTTAACTTGCATGTACAAAGTTGCATATGTCTCTTCCTCTAGATTGTCAGCTTTTTGAGAACAGAGGTTGGCTATTGACATTCTTTGTATAACTAAAGCTTAGCATAGTTCCTTGCACACTGTAGATGATTAACAATTATACATTTGCTTATTTATAGACCATCCCTATATATCTCTTCAAAGATGTTGTGCGAGTTGACCTCTTCTTTTTGGCTAATATTATTCTTTATTTTTTTCAACATGTGTTTTTTTCACTGCAGATTTTGTGTTGTTCTTCTTTTGTGCCCTTTTTTTAAATGTTATTTTCCTGGTTCTGCTTACTTCCTTTTGTATCAGTTTAAGAAAGTATTTTTGTATCTCTCTGCATTAGACATATTCATTGTTAACTATAATACAGTAGTATCAAATTACATTTATGTTTTGTTTAGTCATTTGCCATTTGAGAACATTTACATTGTATCCAATTCTTTTTTATGACAAAAATGATCATATAAAAATTGTGGTATATATAATAGGCCTTTCTCATTTCACTGACTTACTTGACTCCTAATATTTTTTAAAGCTTAATTTTTGAGTAGGAGAAAAATAGATTGTATTTCTTCTAGCTCCATAAGACTCATGTTCTGAGTATCACTTGCTAGAGTAGTAAAAATGCCAAACATCTCAATAAATTACTCTGATACTTGAGAACTACCTCACAATAGGTTCCAGTGTTTTCCTGTTCTTCCAGATGACTCCATAAGTGTTTACTGGACTAATCATATTAAAGCCAGACTAATTGCAGTGATTCATCTGAATTGTTCACCATTTCTAAGTGTTATGTTACAAAATGACATTAGAAACAGCCCATCTTTGGCTTCAAGGTCCACATTGCTGTGTGACCTTGACCAAATCACATAACTCTCAGGGATCTTGATGACTGTCTGAGACAAATAGAGTGGGAGATTCCCTCAAGGGCAATTGCTTATACCAGTGAAGTTGCAGGTCTATTAAAAAATGTGGTACAAAAACTAGTTTAAACATGAATCTTACTCTGAGTTCCCTCGTTTGTGAGTTCCCTATACCAGAGACATCAAAGGCCTCTGCTTTATTCCAATCCCTGTGTGACCAAAAAAACCAAAACAAAAATATATTGAAAGTCTCCTGTGATATCCTTGCTAATCTGTTGTCACTTACGAAAGTTGTGAAACATTTCAATTTGACTAGCTGCAGATTCCCATATTGTCTATTCTGGAGGGAAAGTCATAATACAATACTTACATTTCAACAAATAAGAGAAAGGAGTCCTGAAACAACCTTAAGAGGTAAAGGCATACAGCAGGCACCTACCAGGAGCTGTTCCACTTGTGTTACTTTGACTTCATAGCACACAACAGCACATAGTATAAGAATCAAAACAATCTGCAATTATTCTAGGTCCCCTTTTGCAGAATCTTTTTCATTATGGCTACAATGATTCTTGGCTTCACTCGAGTAAATTGTTAATGTTTCAGGAGATCGGGTGGACCCAGTCGTTAGAAGGGTCTGCTGCTTATTCCTTAGACAAATCTCTGTGCCTTAGGCAGGGCTGTGGTTATTACTCTAGGTTGACCCTATCCTATCTATCATTTACAGAGTTATCCCTGTGGAATGTTCCTTATCATTGTGGAATATTACTTGTCAATGTGAGAAACCAGTTTGGGAAAACTTTGAAACAAAACTAGCTCCTGTTTATTAGTGGGCAATAATGAGGCTTTGCAACTGACTGAATTGGAATATTTTAATCTGAGATACCAGCTAGATAAGAAAGTAAAAAGAGAAGAGGAGGTTACCTGCCCAACTAACAACTCCATTCATACCTATTCAATTAATAGTTTGTTGCTGATGTAACATGGCTCTCTATTCACAAAAGAAGACATTTGCAGTGGCATTTCCACAATGCAGGAGTAGTGGAGCCTCAGGGTTTTCAAGGGAAGGCGTTAGGGAGGAAGCAGAGAGGAAGTCTAACATTCCTTTGCTTTTCTTATCATTATGCAGCATCTAACTCTGCAAGGTTGGGTAAAGGTGATTAACTTTCTTAACTCAGATAGCCTGCCCTCTGGACTTCTTTTTTAAACAATTCTCCATAATCTAAATATTCTAGGACTAGTAGATAAAAGGAAGATCAATTCAACCCACTCTTATCAGCTCAAAAATGTTTGTTATGGTAAGAATTACCTGTATGATGAGATTTTTAAGATGAGGGGGAGGGGGTCAAGGAGCCAGACTTTAAAAATATGATTTCGTATAATTTTACTATTTTTATAGTACATTTTTATACTATAGTAGTATAGTATAAAAATATAATACATAATACATATTTTTATATGGTACTGAATCCACAACATTCTCTGAGGTCAAGAAAATGTATACATTGCTGATATAGAGAGGAAGGACCCAGATTCAGATCCTGAGTCTACCTATGACTGTTTTTATGACCTTGTAGACACACTAAAACCTCTATAGGCTTCAATTTTCTCCACTATGAAATGAAGGAATTATACTGGAGATCTAAAAATTCTCTTCTATTACTAAATCTATGATGACATGATTCTGGGAAAAATAACTTGTCTAGTAAGACCATGGAAAAAGAGACCATAGAACAATTATTTTATTGCTCTAGGCAGGAAGGTGACATAGAGAATAGAAAACCCATTTTGGAGTTGAGAAGTACTGAGTTTAAATGGTTCTGTGGATAGCTTACTACCAATGTGTCCCAGTACAAGTCATTTAACCTCCATCAGCCTGTTTCTTCATCTGGAAAATGTGTGTAGTAAAAACACCTCCTAGGATTATTATGAAATCAAATAAAATCCTATATGTAAATTGATCTACAAACTTGAAAGCCCTAAATGAATACTAGCTTTCATTAACAATTATAACTGGCCATAGGACATTATATGTAACGAAAGATACTAAAATCTGCAATCTCTTCTTATTGAATTATAAATTAATGTTAATTCCCTTGCTCCTTAGACATGTAACTAACATTCCCCTTACTGTTTGAACTCTTTTCCACAACTGGAAAGTATAATACAATAGTCATCTAGAAATTTTTTAATATCTCATCAACAATGTCATTACCAAATGCTATTTAGTAATACATATTTATAGTATTGAGTTGGAATATGTACAAATGAGTTTCAGTACCTGGTAGCGCACTAAAAATAGGTAAAGAGAATGGTTAAAAAATTGAAATCACTTCCTCTGATAGAGAAAAAATATATAAGAATGACAAAAATTGAAAAGACTTGTAAAAGTTGAAACTTATCAGATTTGATACTTTGGGTGATGAGTGAGAGACACAAGTCTTTAAAGTAAAATGCATTGTAAAGCAATAAGCTTGGAAAATTACTAGCACGTCTGCTTGCAGGGATCTTGGAGCCAAGAGCAATTCTAGTCATCAAGGATAAGGGAGATGACCTTAAAACTGATTTACAGGACATTCTACATTTCTTTACTGGATTTTATGAGCATCTCTATAGCTTGCATGCCTTAGGCATCAAAATGGCAATGGTAGAATTTCCCTTAAAAATGTATTTTTACTCAATTTGAAATAGGTAATAAGATCAGAACACCTGCCTCCAAGGTGAAAGTGATATAGCATCAGACAATTGTAGGCAGTACACATAAACATTCGTAAAATATAAATTAAATAAGCCAAAGTAATAATTAAAAGTTAAATGAGGAGCATGAAGAAATTGTATTCCCAAGGTATTGGGTTAAATGTCTGAAAATTACACTGATACCATATTTAACTGAAGGACATTTTACAAAATGATTAGCATTGCAATTGTTACCAAGTCCAAATAATTCTCTTGCAAAAAAAAATTGTGGAGTGAAATAAAAGATAGGCATGAAGAGTATTCTTGAAGTTTTAGTGGAATAAGAGGATTGATCTCAGCTAAATAATTTTAAGTTTTAAAACTGAGAATGAGATCCTGTATAATTGCTTACTGCCTTCACAGACATGGTTGCAGGTATTCTAAGGATCCTGAACTCTAAGTTGTTTCTCTGTTCAGAATACAAGGGAAGAAGTAAACCATTTAAGACATCTAAAAAAAATCTCAAATTCTGGTATTAGGGAAGAGATTTATTAATAGCTCATTCTCTTCTTATAGGAAAGATAAATTGATGTGGGCAAGGAGAGGGACTGGTTAGGTGAATATCAAACTTGACTAATGCTTAATCTCAAGGAAGCTGACTTACAGAAGTGTCTCTACTATCTCAGTGATCTATATTGTTGGTTCTCTGCATTTAAAGTTTTTCTCAGATATTTTGGATGATATGCGGGAGAGGAGACATACTTATCAACTTGAAAGATGTCAGAAAGATAAGAGGAATATCCAACACATTGGATATCAGGCTTCAAAAAAAGAAAACAAAATTAAAAAATCCAGTTTTGCTCAGTCATTTCAGTCATATCCAACTCTTCGTGACAACATTTGGGATTTTCTTAGCTAAGATTCAAGGGTGATTTTCCATTTCCTTTTCCATCTCATTTTATAGATGAGGAAACTGTAGCAAGGAATATTAAGTGGCTATCTCAGGGTCACACTGCTAGTAAGTGTCTGAGGCCAGATTTGAATTAGTTCAAATTTAATAGACATAATAAAAAGTCTAATGCTTGGATTTAGAAAATTATATTCTTAAGTAAAAGGTGGGAAAATATTGCTAAATTGTAATTTGTAAAGATATGGCAATTACAATAAATTATCAAATCAATGTGTTTTGAAATAGGATATGCCAGTAAAAATATCTAACATAAACCAGGGTTTCATTAAGAGAAATAAGAAATGGTAAGAATGAAGAAGGATGAATAAGAATATGCCCTTCTCTGACTACAGCATTCTTGGAATATTGAGTTCAATATTAAGAAAGGAACTGATTAAGTGGAGAGGATCTGGAGAATGACAACCAAAGTAACAAAAACTGTATAAAAGTAGTAAAAGGGGCTGTTATTCATCTTTAATGAAAAGACTCAGTGTGTTAGAGAGGGAATGATAGTTCTCTTTAATTAATTTCAGCATTCTTTTTCATTTAGAGTTACAAATTTTCTCCCACGCATTCAATTCCTTACTACCCACTGAAAAAGCAAGCACAATTACATAAATTACACATGAGAAATCATGTAAGACATATTTCCATATTAGCCATACCACAAAAAAGTCAAAAAAATGAGAATGTCATACTTCAGTTTGCATTCAGATAGTATCAGTTTTCTTTTCTGGAGGTGGATAGTTTTTTGTTTAGGAATTTGTTTTACCTTGCTTGGTTCCAAAGGGTAGGTTGGTAGACAGCAGGCATATATTAAGTGTTTACTATGTACCAACTTACCAAGATACAAATAAAGGCAAAAAGAAAGATAGTTCCTACCCTCAAGAAGGTGATATTCTAATGTGGGGATAACAAATAAAAAGAAATTCATAACAACACATAAAAAGCAGGGCAGCAGTAGAAGGGGGTACTCATTGGTGCACAGTGGCTGAGTCCAGAAAGGGGAATGAAACATTATCTACTGAACTCCTTCCATGAAAAGGAGGCCCCCTTGAAGGAACTAAAAAAATGGGAAAGGAATGTAGTCATGAGAAAATGATATTCCAAGGCCAGAAAGCTAGGCACTGTAACAATAACAAAGTACGAATAGGAAGGCAGCTATGATGGCAAAAACCACAGATGTAGAGGTAGAGAAAAAAGTGGGCAGACATGAAAAAGAGGAGCATATTTGTATCAAATTTTTTTAACAATTAGTGTTAGTCAAAGGTTGAAAGGAATGCCGTAGGACATAGACATCCTCCTTTTATACAGAGAATTTTTATTGTGGTACAATAATTTGCAATTATAATTCAATATCAACTTTGAAGTTTCAGTTTTTCATAATTGAGATTCTTTATTATATTTTCGTTCCAAATATATTGTGAAATGTGATTCATATTATTAAGTATGAGACAAAAATATTATAACATAACAAAAACATATGGTCTCAAGCTTATAGTGTAGCTTAGGTTTATATCTTAGCATTATACACTGGTTCTTCTATCCAGTCTCATGCAAAGTGATAAAGTGATATGATATGTGATATGATATAATGTGACACATCATATGACATGACATAACATTGGATCATATGTTACATAATGCAACATATTCATGCAACTCATGAAGTAGAAATAGAGCATGAATCTTCCAACCAGATTTAATTTATTTTTGTATATACTATAATAATATTCTCATGACAACTTTATAGAAAAGAGGAAGACTAGAAAAGATAATTAGGTTGTTAGCTGTGTGAACAATACAATTCAGAGTGCTTATGCTCACCTGAAATTTGTTTATTAGTATTCATTAGGGATCTGTCCTTAACTATGTTCTGTTCAATACTTTTATTAATGACTTAGAACAGAGGTCAGCAAATTCTGGCCTGCAAGCTATAGTTTGTCTACTCTTGGTTAAAAGTGAGGCATTGACTGGAGCACACACACACACACACACACACACACACACACACACACACACACACACGTGTATTTTTTACATATTACACCAAGCTGAAAAGATTGACTAATATGTGACTTAATTCCAAAAACTTAATAAACATAACAGTTAGAATTCAAAAAGTTCTGAATTAATTGGAATGATGGACTGAATCTAAAATAGGAAAAAAGCCTCATACAGGTTCAAAACTTCTAGACACACAGATTTTATGGATGGAGGAGACATGTTTAGATAAGAATTCATGTATAAAAGAATTGGGTTTTAAGTAGACTTAAACTTTGTAAATAAAGATTATAATATCATGGAAGTAAAAGAAAAGATCCAGTATCAGATTGAACCAATAGTAATTTCTGCTGGTGAAAGGAAACTATTCATAGTTATAATTGACCTTTATTTTTCTTTTAACATTTTGTGCACACCAGTTAAAAATCTTAGATTGTTTAAAAGCAGGAATCTACCACATGATTGTCCAACAAGTCTGTGGCAAGGCCAAATAGTGTCTGGACCAGTCATGTTAGGCCACTTAACTTCTTCTATTGACATAAGACTATACAAATGTCATAACGATCTAAATGATAAGTAAAGGGAGTTATGAAACTGACGCTTTCTATTCTTGTCATGGTTTTTCTATGAATGAACCAAGTGACTCTAGGGAAACATTAGCTTCTCCTGGTCTCATTATAAATATAAGAACAAAATAAGGAGGTTCAGAGTTAAGGGCTCTTGTGGGGATGAAAATCTATGATTTGAAATTTTCAATAATTTTCATTTCTCTGCTTCACTGATTTAAAAAGGACTTACCTAATGCTTATTTCCCCCAAATTTATTAATTTATTTGTGATCAGTTTTCAACAATAACTTCCATATGTTCCAAATTTTCTCCCCCTCCTTCCCCCTCCCTCCAAGATGGCATGCAATCTTCAGTGAGCTCTAATACATTCCTGTTAAACACATTTTCATATTAGTCATGTTGCATAGAAGAATTAAAAGGAATGGCAAAAACAAAACCTAAAATGACAAAAGAGAAAATAGCCTGCTTCGTGCTTCATTCTGACTCCATAGTTCTTTTCCTGGATATGGATGACATTTTCCATCATGTGTCCTCTGGAAATATTTTAGGTCCTTGAATTGCTGTGAAGGATTAAGTCTATCAAAAACAGTCTTCACACATTGTGGCTTTTACTGTGCGTAATATTCTCCAGGCTCTACTCACTTTACCCAGTATCAGTTCAAATGAGTTTTTTCCAGACTTTTCTGAAGTCCTCCTGTTCATCATTTCTTATAGCCAACAGTATTCCATTATATTCATATAATGGAATATAGTATAATATAGTATAGTATAGTATAATATAATATAATATAAACTACAACTTGTTCCAACATTCCCCAATCGATGGGCATCTTCTCTATTTTCAGTTCTTGGCCATCACAAAAGAGCTGCTTTAAATTTTTTTGCACATGTGGGGCCTTTACCCATTTTTTATGATCTCTTTGAGATATAGTCCTAGAAGAGGGATTACTGGTTCAAAGTGTATGCACATTTTTATAGCCCTTTGGTCATATTTCCAAATTGCTCTCCAAAATGGTTTGGATCAGTTAACAGTTTAGCTGACAATGAATTAGTGTTTCACCTCTCCCATCTCGTCTCCAACATTTATCATTTTCTTGTTTTGTCATGTTAGCCAGTCTGATAGGTGTGATGTGGTACCTGCTGACTGCTTCTTAATATAGATAAAACTATGAAGGATATGAGGACATAAAATGGATATTAAATATATTTCCTATCTTGTAGAAGTTTGCTTGATTCAGAGATGTTTATGAGTGTGTATGTGCTACTCCAAAATAATAAATAGTTTAGAATCTTATAATTTCATCTCTTGCCCCTTACATACACAACAATATTCGTAGAAGAATATAGTGGGGAGATAAAAAACTGGAAATATCTTAGGCATCTTCTATTTGAGTAATTCTTTTTCAAATTTTACTTAGCATTTTATTTTCCCTCAGTTATAAAACAGTTTCCAATATTCATTTTTAAAATTTGTATTTCAAAATTTCTCCTTTCCTCCCTCCCCACCACTCTTCATTGAGAAAGAAAGCAATTCAATATGAGTTATACATGTACAGTTATGCAAAATATTTTTTATAAAAGTCATATTGTGAAAAAAACAGCAAATAAATAAATAGAGTATGCTTCAATATTTATTTAGACACCATCGGTTCTTTCTTTGGTGATGGATAACATTTTCATCATCAATCCTTCATAGCTGTCTTCTATCATTGTATTGCTGAGAATAGTTGTTATTCACCGCTGATCATCTAACAATATTTCCATTACTTTATAGAGAGCATATTTAACTTTTCATCAACCCATGCAAGTCTTTCCAGGTAGTTTTGTTTGTTTGTTCATTTGTTTGTTTTCTGAGAGCATCCTGCTCTTCATTTCTTATAGCATAATGGTATTCCATCACAATTATATATCACAACATGTTCAGTCATTCTCCAGTTGATGAGCATCTCTTCAATTTCTAATTATTTCCATCAGAAAAGAGCTGCTCTTAATATTTATGCACATAAAGGTCCTTCTGGATTATTTTCTGTCTTTTGAGATACAGGTCTAGTAGTGGTATTACTAGGTCAAACAGGATGCATGGCATTCTAGCCCTTTGGGCATAGTTCCAGATTGCTTTGCAGAATGGTTCAATCAGTTCACAACTCCACCAACAGTTCATTAATGTCTCATTTTTTCCACATCACATCCAACATTTGTCAATTATATTTTAGGTCATATTAGCCAATCTAAAGGGTGTGAGGCATTACTGAAGATTGTTTAATTTGAATTTTTCCTAATCAAAAGTGAGTTAGAATATGTTTTCATATATTTATAGGTAGTTTTTATTACTACTTCATCTGGAAAGTGACCAAATATTTGATCATTTATCAATTGGGAAATGACTCTTATTTTTATAAATTTGACTCCATTCTCTATATGTGTGAGAAATAAGACCTTCATCAGAGAAATTTACTTCAATATTTTTATGCAGTTTCTATTGATAACTATACTTCACTCCATCTTATTCTATTCTCTTTCTCCTTTCACCTTTTCCATCCTCAAGTATTTTCCTTCCTATTTAGCCCTCCCATCTGTCATCACCCCCTTATCTTATACCCTTCCCTTCCTACTTTCAGAGGGGTAAAAGAGATTACTATATCCAGTTGAGGGTGTATGTTATTCCTTCTGATGACAGAAAAGTTCACTCACTCCCTCTCAGTTTCTCCTGTTTCACTCCACTATAAAACTTTTTCTTGCCTCTTTAATGTGAAATAATTTACCCCATTCTACCTCTCCCTTTCCCTTTCTCCCACTGCATTTTTCTTTCACCCTTTTATTTTATTCTTTAGATAGCAGCTTTTCATATTCAACTCACACCTGTTCTCTGTGTCTATATACTCCTTCTAACTACCTTATTAATAAGAAAGTTCTTATAAGTTACAAATATCATATTCCCATGCAGGAATAAAAACACTTTAAAATTAAGTCCCTTATGATTTCCTTTTCCTGTTTACCTTCTTAGGCTCCTCTTAAGCACTGAACTTAAGAGTCAATTTTTCTATTCAGTTTTCCATGAAGAATGCTTGAAAGTCCTCTATCACATTTAATTTATTTTTTCTCCTGAAAGTTTATGCACAGTTTAGCTAGGTAGTTGATTCTTGGTTGTATACCTAGCTCCTTTGCTCTCCAGAATATCATATTCCAAGCCCTCAGATTCTTTAATGCAGAAATTAATGAATCTTTTATTACCCTAACTGTAGTTCCGTGACACTTGAACTGTTTCTTTCTAAATACTTGCAATATTTTCTTCTCAAATGGGGAACTCTGGTATTTGACTATAATATTACTGAGAGTTTTCATTTCATCATCGCTTTATGGAACGTATCAGTGAATTCTTTCAATTTCTATTTTATCCATTGTTTGCAGAATATCAGGGCACTTTTCCTAGATTATTTCTTGAAAGATGATGTTCAGATTTTTTTTTTGGTTTATCATGGTTTTCAGGGAGCCCCATAATCTCATAATTTTAAAATTATCTCTTCTGGATCAATTTTCCAGGTCATTTGCTTCTCCAATGAGATATTTCAGTCATCCACTTTTTAATTCATTGTACTATTATTATTTCTTAGCTTCTCATAAAGTCATTAGTTTCCATTTGCTCCATTCTTAATTTTAAGGAATTATTTTCTTCAGTGACATTCTGGACTTCCTTTTCCATTTGGTCAATTCTGGTATTTCGGAACCCTTTTACTAGTAGGTCTAGTCTGTTTTTTAAGGTGTTAATATCTTCAGTATTTTTTGTGTGTCTTCTTTACCATGATGTGGACCCATTTTTCCTAATTTCTTTGCATTGCATTACTCTTGTTTCTCTTGTCAATTTATCCTCTACCTCTCTTACTTGATTTTTAAAAGGTTTTTTGAACTCTTCCATAGCCTGAGACCAATTCCCATTTGTCTTAGAGGCTTTGGATGCAGGAGTTTTGACTTTGTTGTCTTCATTTGATTATGAGTTTTAATATTTTTTTCACCATGGTAACAGTATTTCCCCCCCTTGGTTTGCATATTTTCTCAGCCTTTTGGTTGACTTCTAACTCCTTGTTAAAGTAGGCCTCTGCCTTTTGGATGGAGGGTGCATTACCCCAAGCGTCAGTGGTCTTGTGCAGCTACTTACAGGGATGTTTCTAGGGATCACTGTAAGTTCTTAGTTCTTGAAAGGTGCTATGATTTAAAGAGAGGTGTTTGCTACACTCTTGGCCTATGTTCTTGTCCCTGAGTGACCACAAACTCTATTCCTGCATTGGAACTGTGATGAGGGTTCTTGCTCCACTGTGGTCACAAGTTCTGCTGTGATAGTGCTCTTTCTTGCCTTGGGACTGCCACCCAGGACTGTGACCTGGATCTGAGTAATGGGAAAGCAACAGTTTTGTTTCAGTGCTAGGAAAAAGACCCTTGTAATCTCCTTCTGACCACCAATTTGACCCCATTACTATCTGTGGCCTGAGAACATTGGAAGTGATGGCCACAGTTTAATTAGTTACTCATAAGACTTGCTTCTACTTTATTTTTCCTGGGGCTGTGCTGGTATGGCCTATACTGGGTGCATTCCACTCTCACCCAGGTATAACAGAGCTTTCCTGAGACCTTCCTAGTTGTCTTCCTCTGCAAATTTATTTCACTCCATATTTCTGTGGCTTCTGCTCTTCTAGAATTAGTTTAAAAACATTTTAACACTATTTGGAGGCATTTGGGGGAGAACTCAGGGGAGTCCCTGCCTCTACTCTGACATCTTCTCATTTCATATAATTCTTAAATCAATTAAAGTATACAATGCTATTGCTTAGCTATGTATATTATGTTGTAGTAAACTTGTTTTTCTTTTTTTTTCAGTGGTATGGGGATGGGTGAAAGAGAGATATATTTATTAACTTCTTTTTATAAAATAGGAGGGACTATGACAAATATGAAAACTTATATAGTCATATGATATCACCGGGTTGTTAGAGTTACTTCATTACTTTATTATAAGATGTTTCACAAAGTTGGAGTTATCTATAGATGTTAGTAATATCAAAATGAAATTCAACCATAAAAATTTTTTTAAAAATAATTTTATTGAACACTAAGAACCACTGAAATGGGGAATTCAGAGAAATGTCAGAATACATTTGTGTGCTGACATGGTAGGAAGTAAAAAGAACCAATGGGAAAAATACATGTTTACAGCCATGGAAAGAACACTACATGATAAAAGAACACAGAGTCTGGGTAATGACCAATCACTGTTTCAGGGAACAAGTGGTAAAAAAGAAAACAAACAAAAAAACAAAAAAACAACAACAAAAACAAACCTACCTCCTTCCTCACTATAAAAATTGGGGCATGATCAGCATATGCTGTCAGACTCAGTCTCTCTATTATTTGATTTTACTTTACTATTCATGGTATCGTAGATAAAGTGCTAGATTGCGATTTTTTAAGACATGGATTCAAAACCCATCGTTGAGACTTATTTTTTAAAATTTATTTTCAGTTTTCAATATTCACTTCAGCAACAGTTTGAATTTCAAATTTTCTCTCCATCTCTTCCCTTCCTCCACTCCAGGAGAGCATCAATTCTGATTAACCTTTCCTCCAATCTTTCCTCCCTTCAGTCACACACACCCCATCTTTTTCCCTTCTATTTTCTTGTAGGGAAAGATAGATTTCTATACCCCAATGCCTATATGGATTATTTCCTAATTGCATATAAACTCATATTTTAACATTCATTTTTAAATCTTTGAGTTCCACATTATGTCTCTTGACCCCACACTTTCAATGAGAAGCAAACAATTCCATATAGCTTATACATGTGTAGTCATGCAAAACACTTCTATAATAGTCATGTTGTGAAAAATCTATATTTCCCTCTATCCTGTCCCACCATCCATTTATTCTATTCTCTCTGTAGAAGGATAGACCTATAAAAGTTCCCTCCAGAGCACACAAAATACCTGTATAAATGACTCTGAACAAATTCTAGAGCAGCAGAAGCCACAAAACAACAGAGTGAAAGATATTTTCAGGCCAAGAAAGCCTGGAATGTTGACAGGAATGGTCCATTGTACTGGGCACGGAGTGGAGCACAGCCTGGCCTTGGCCACAGCATGGCATGGACAGGAACAGAACAGACTTCAGGAGTCATAATCACTGGCAGCAGCTGTAGATCAAAGATTGCACAACCCATAAATGCCTAAAACAGCTTCAAAGGTCAGTGAGAAAGCTTTCACCTGGGGGAGAAGGCAAAATGGTCTGGTCTGGCCAATAGCAGCCACTGTAGTGGCAGCATCTATTTTTAGAGCTCTCAGACTAAAGCCCCTTGGGGAATTGAACCACTGATCTGAATCTCAGCCCTGAGTGGCAGTGCTGGGGTGAGGAAGAGTGCTGAAGTGGTGAAGTTAGAGGTGGTTGTGGAGAGCAATTGTACTCACAGATTCTGGGTGTAACAGAGGGCTTGCAGTTGCTGACAGATGAGAGCACAGTCCAGGAGAGAAGAAAACCTTCTCCCTTGCTTCACTAAGAAAGCAAGAATCTATCATATCTTTTCTCCACTGTTTGGGCATCCTCCCAGTCTATCAGTCATTTGACCTTTTCAGTTTTTTCTTGAGTAGAGGGATCCAGAAGTTGCTGCCCAGTCATTTACCTGACCTTTGAACTTCTTGTTAAATTGGAGGGCTCCAGAAGCAGCTGCTGCTTTGGCAGTGGTTCTTGCTACCCCAGACCTGGGGGTGGGGCTAGACCAAGTTCCTCTCTCAGCCAAGTGAGAGACTCTTCTCATTGACCTTCGCAGCTCTCTTTGGAATTTGTGAGTTTAGAAGTCTGGAAATTGCAATAGCCACAAGTAATTAAGTCCCCTAAGACCTGATCCATCTGCATCTGTGCCAGTGTGGCCCACAGCAAACTTCTCTTTGCTCCCTTTCTGGTGTGATAAACCCTTCCTACCAACCTTCCAAATTGTCTTGTGGTGGAAATCTGCATCAGTATGTCGTTTTATGGCTTCCCACTGATCTAGAATTTGTTTATAGAGTTATTTTTAACAGAGTTATTGAGGAAGTTAGGGGGAGAGCTAAAGCAGGTCCCTGCTTCTACTCCACCATCTAGGTGGAGACATATTGCAGAGGTGGAGACATGCAGAGACATATTTATTGTATAACTCTAAGCAAGCCACTTATGTTGGTGGGATCATCCTCTGACTCCTTTGTCTCTCATTTCATCATCCATAAATAGGAGATAATAACATCTATCTCAAAGTTGTTTTGAGAACTTTTACTGCAAATACTCTTAAACAATAATGACAGTAATTGAGGATACCAACGATGATGATGCTACAATCACCAATGAGCAAAATATTAGGAAATGATTATGGAATAAATGTTGGAACCTTCAAAAAACTTCAAAAGGCAGGCATGTGTACATACACACATCATATTAGTTACAAAATCAGTTTCCAACATCTAGTCTAGATTAGTAAGTGCTATTTCAATTATTTTAAAATACAAATAAAATTAAAATTTGGATATCTGAAATATATTAGTGCTTTACAGAATTTTAAGTATGCAATAGAATTGAGTAACTACTAGACTTTTATGAAAGCAATTATGAAATGTAAATTTTTCAAATAATATTTTAACACAATGTTTATAGATAAGGCACTGTAGTAACATGGAAGGAACACTGGATTTTATTTTGGAAGATCTTGGTTAACATTTCTCCTCTCACTAAATATTTAAGTTTTGGCAAGTCCTTTGACTCTTTGGGTATCAGTATTGTCTTCCATAAAATCAAGGGCTGAAATAAATTATTTTTGAGTTCCAGGACTTAATCTTACGGAAACATTTTTATTACAGTCTATATCACTATATTATACATTAGGTACAACACAAATTGACATTCATAGATATCTATTTTTAATGGTGAAAAGTATTTTTTAAAATTTTTGACTGTTATTTGATTTTCTTTCTTCAGAGTTCACATATGTGAATGTATGTATATCATTATATTATATGTATATACATACATATGAGAACTCTGAAGAAAGAAAATCAAATAAATAACAGATATCTCTGAATGTCAATTTGTGTTTTACCTAATGTTTCCTAGGATTTATTAAATAGAGAGAAAGCAGATAACAGCTGAAAGAGCAATTTGTACATTGCTTGATTTGGAGTAGTCTTGTTAACTTTTGCTAATGTCACTTCTTTTTCAGGAAACACTGGGTGGAGAGGAAACATGGCTAGGAACAGTTCTATAACACAAGAGGTTTAAAGTATAACATGCCTCTTCTAACTCCAAATTTTTTTGGATCTCTTAAAAGGTAAGTCAAATACTTCAGGATCTGGTACTTGAGCCTTGTGCACAAACTTAGCTGAATAAGTTTTTGATTGAAAGAACAAAAATTTTTGCTTCTCAAAGAAAAAGCCATTGTAAATTTTACCCTGTCTGAGTTTGTAAATAAAAATTGAATCATCTGTAGAATGTATAATACCCTTGGCATCACATTCATCCAGCATGTTTAAATTCTGTTATGCCAGGATAAAGGGAAAGTATGCCAATATGATAAATCTGTTGTTGCTTTCTAAAATAGGTTTTGCTTCTGGTCTTATGGTGTTATTCTTCTGTCCTTGGATGCTTCAGAGTGCAAGATAGGAAGAGCTGGAAGGGCAAACTGTTGTAAATGTATAATGCATGGAAGATTAGCATAATAGGACTGTTAAGTTCATTTTAAAAATTTTCCTCAAGTGAGAAATTGCTTAATTATATGTCTGTTTCAAGGCTGGATTGTTTTATATCTAAGCAAAAACTTCTTGGCATACAGTCCCATTTACTCAAAGGATTATTAGTTTATTAAATCCAATTCTCCTTTCCTAAAGAAAAAAAAAATGAAGTCAGGCTTTTTCAGGTCTTAAAAGGAAAATATAAGCACTGCAATCATTTAGGAGTTTAGTGATACAATAAAGATTAACACAATCCACCTTTTGAGGCTAGGTGGGCCAGCATAAAAATGACAAGTTTTCCTATAACAGCCCTTCAATTAGCAGCTTCATACAGCAATACCACTGTCACTGCCATTGTTGATATTGGTATAAATAATCATAAGGAGTATTTCACTTAAACATCCCGTACTGTTATCAGAAAGGCCATCATTGGAAGTAAAAATTGATATTAAAAATAGGAGAAAAGAAAAATTCCTTTCATTTCTTGATTCATTTTTAATCTCTTTTATTCTGTCACTTTCTATATCTAATCATTTGCCAAGTCAAATTTGCCAATTTTATCACATTGAATCATAAGATCATTTACTTAGTGCAAAATGTATGCATGGCCAAAAGAACTATTTTTTAGAGAACTCACATGAGGTAGGCGATCACATGGTGGTCAGAAGAAGTGATACAAAGACACTCTCAAGGTCTCTCTCAAGAACTTTGGATTTGACTGTGCAGCATGGGAGACAATGGCATAGAACCACTCAGCATGGCGTGTCCACATCAGAAAGGGTACTGTGCTCTATGAGGAAAACAGAATTGAGGCAACACAAGGCAAACATAGGATGTGCAAATTTGGAGTATCCACCACAGATATTCATGTGGACTATCTGTGCCCAATCTGTGATAGAGCATTCCAAGCTCCTATTGGTCTGATGAGGCACAGTTGGTCACGCTGAAATTTCACTTTATCGCAGTGATGTCATTTTGATTGTCTTTGAGGATGAAGGACAACAAACTATGATTCATCTTCTCTTCTCACATGCCCAAAATCCTGCTTTAGGTCCATGTTATCTTTTTCCTTTATTAATAATTTCCTTCTACCTAGTCTCTCTATCCCTGTTTTTGTCTCTCTGAGATCTCACCTCCATTCAGCTCTTAAAATGCTGGGGTTGTTATTCAATTGTTCAGTTATGTCCAACTTTCTATGACCCCACGGTCCACAGAACACCAGGCCCTACTATCCTTCACTGTCTCTCACATACTTGAACCTACATCTCCATCTCTGCCTCTGCCATCCCGTTTTCCTTTTACCTTCAATATTTCCAACATCAGAGACTTTTCCAATGAGTCCTATTTTATTACTATGTGGACAAAATATTTAAGCTTCAGTTTTTTTTTACCTTCCAGTGAATAGCACGAATTAATTTCTTTAAGTATTGACTGATTTGACCTTCTTGCTGCCCAAGGGACTCTCAAAAGTCTGAAAAGGTGCTAAAATATTCTTCCTGAAAGAAAATGCTTAACTGTATGAGTTCCAAGATGAATAATTTCTATGATATTCTGTTATTCCAGGATAAAATATAAACATTTTATCCTGATACCATCTGTATTATGTATTGCCCTTCAACTGTTTCCAAAATACCTCTCAATATTATGGACTCGACACTATCAATTAGTGTTATTTTACATATTCCCCCCTTATACACTCTGAATTTTAGCAAAACTGAACTACTTTGTCTTTGTTGAACATACTATTCCATCTTCTACCTACAGAACAAAATTCACTTCCTACCTTTCTTGACTTTTCTACATCTCCTTTTTCCAATCTCAGGTTTGATATTGCTTCCCTGCTCCATAGATGCTATATTAGTGTTCTCTCCTTTTTCAGTATTCCTAGAACTTTTTGCCTGACCTTTCCTTTCCTTTTTCTCCCCCCTTTTTTTCTCCTGATTTTCATACATATCTCCTGATTCGAATTTAAACTGGAGGGCAGAGACATTCATTTTGCTTTGTTTTTGCCTTGAAATCTCCATTCCTAACATATAGCAAGAAGTTAGTAAGTATTAATTGAGTTACAGGTTCAATTACAGTCAACAAATACTTATTAAATTCCTATTATATGCCTGGCATTGTGCTAAGCACTGAGAACAAATAAATAAATAAATAAATGAAAGACAGCCCTGTCCTCAAGGAGACAATGGTCTAATTAAATTGAAAATATACATAAATTCCAACAATAGTAACATCTACCTTTAGTAACTGATTTAGTAAAACTCATTCATGGTTCAGTTCATGAGTTTTTACTTTCAAATCATATTTCAATTTCTTTCTCACTTTAAAGACAAAGAGGAATCACAAAGCGAGATGATACTAAACACAAAAAAATAGTGAAGCAAGAATGTATAGAAAAGAAAAGCTTGGACCTATCTTTTTTTTTTTAACTTTGCAATTTACCTTGGGATCCAGGCTGTTTAGTTTCACCTGTACCAAAACAAATAGGAATGCTTACTGGTAAATTGCTGGTAAATTATGTTTTAAAGAGGGAGAATCTGGTCAGTATCCTATAAGAAGTTTTATGTTTTCATTTTTGTTTCTGACATGATAGAGGTTGTTATACAACAACTTCATTCCCAACAGATGTCTATTTCTGTGTCTGCATGTAAAATATTACATCTATATGCACATATACATGAGCATGTAATATATGCATGGATTGAATAATATACATGCACAAAAACATTATATATGCAAACGTGTATAAAAACATACATGGGTATAAATACATACATACATGTGTGAGCATGTGTGTATTGTAAACTCACAGGTAATGACTTGCTCTATCTTTGTAGTTTAGTACCTTCTCTGCCATTTCTTTTAAAGAATTTCCTAGATCACTGAAAGATTAAATAGTTCATTCAACAGGTCAGGGTCACAGGCAATTTGACATAAGCTTATCAGAAGCAGAACTGGAACCCAAGTTTTCCTGATGATAATGAACGGATCCAGTTTCTATTCACTAATCCACACTGCCTTTCATGTAAATGCTTATATGCATGGGTACATGTATCAATATATACAAATATATTTCTTTGAACTTCAGCTCCCTCATCTGCTATACAAAGGTTTACACTAAGATCTGTCACCTATTCTCATGATAAAATTTTATGATTCTTTAACATTTTATAATAACGGAGCTAATAGTCCTCTTTCCTTTTGTTTCCTTGTATCCAGGAACCTTAATTTCCTTTCATTGTGTTTAAAGAAATATCTAAGGAATGGTATCATACGTCACTTTATTTGTGCACAATCTAAGGGAGGGATAGGAAATCTGCAGCCTCAAGGTCTTATGTGGTCTTTTAGGTCTTTGGGTGTGGTCTTTTGACTAAGTTCAAGTGTCATAGAGGAAATTCCTTTATTGTGGGGTTTTGTTCTGTGAAATTTGGATTCCATGAAAAGGCTGCACTTCAAGACCTAAAAGTCTACATGTGGCCTCTAAGGCCACATCCTTGGTAATTCTACTTGATCCCAAATATATTTTCCCAGCACTCAGGGTAGCTAGAGACAATTTGGGAGCACTAGAAAAAGCCAAATGTGAGGCAGGGAAAAAAAGGAAGGGTGTTATATTCTGGGCTTTACTATGCAGTCTGTGCATCACACATTCTTATCCTTCCTTACGATTAGTTATGTACTGCACAGCCTCAAAGAAAAATGTTAATTTTGTAACTGGAATGACTGAAGAATCCTGAATCTTAATGGCAATATTTTTTTCATCTTATTTTGCCATATAACTTAATAACAATTTGGGTGTTTGTGCATATGTGTGTGTGTGTCTGTGCGTGTGTTCGTGCATGCGTGTGTGTGTGTGTGTGTGTGTGTGTGTGAGAGAGAGAGAGAGAGAGAGAGAGAGAGAGAGATTCATTACCTGAGGAAAGGGTATCAGTTATCTTTGCCTTTATTTCAAAATATGCTTAGAATAACAATAATCTTTTCCTATTTTATGGAGTGTAATCTGGTAGAAAAGTCTCTGAATGGATAGTGAGTTGATTTTACTTCTCACAAGCTTTACTACTAACTCCCTGACCTCTGGCAAGTGATTTGCCTTTTATTTCTGTGACTGGACTTACTCATCTGTAAAATGAATATAGTGAAAAATCACCCCTCCTATTTCTCAGAGGTACTGTGAAGCTAAAAGAAAAACTACTTCCAGAATTCACAGAACTTTTACCAATGGTGCTACAAAAATATAAATGCATTTTTTGTTATTTCGATTTGAGGTCTTTCAATTTTTTTAGAATACTCTTGCTTTCAGAATGCCTTGCTTAGAAAAATTTGTTAGTGGGCAAGGAGACTTAAATAGTTTTAACAACATGAACTTATATCCTTTAAAAAATTCTACTTTTTAAATCTTTCCGTGTGCTCCCTTGTACATGAGTAGATAATGGGCACTCCCGGCTCACTCCACTTCTTTGATGGACATATCATAATATCCTGTGGAGCTACAATAGGAGAACAAGGTTCATTAATTTCTTTATAAAAATATAAAGAACTAGATAGTTCAGCAGGGGTGCTTCAGAGTTGGAGAGAAAGAAGGAAAAAAAATTAAATAGCAATTTATTTTCTACATTTTTTGATAATTGAATAACACAGTCTGAAGACAAAATATTGCTTAGTAATGAATAAATACAATAAATGCAAAATATTTGCAGCCTCAAAGAGCATTATACTAATTTCATCTATCACACTAATTATGTTCTTTACAATAAGAGAAAAGGCACATTTTCATGATCAAATGCAGATTTGGATACTGGCAAATTGTTTCCAAAATGAGAATTAGAACCCCAAAAGTGAACACTGCATATTTGTGTTACTAAAGAAATAACTATTATATCACAAAGTACTGCTATCCATATATGTTTATTACCAAAAAGAGATTCCCTAGTCTTCTCTAAATGGCAAGGACAGAATTTGGCATGATATATCCCTTCATGGGGAATAAGAATGAAGACTATTGGAAGTTTTTGATATAACAAGGAAAATGTTTCTCATCTTTAGAAGGTATATTACAATATAAGTCAGGGCAGTAAAATCTCAGAGATATTTTGGTAATAAGATATTTATGTGGGCATAAATTATATACATAATATACATAAATAATATACACTAGCCATCTTGACCCAAACATTTTGAGGTTACAATTCCAAAGGTTGAAATTCAGAATAGATTTCATGGGCTTAAAAACAAAATCAAACTTTGTTCTTCTCAGAGATTAAGTTAACAGAAATTACTTTTTGCCTCTTACTGGAAAAGAAAACTGGTGTAGATTTTGTTAACGAATATTTTGGCGACTTAAAAAAATATTATCTACAAAGCTGGTCTAATGTGTAACACATATTGGGGATCCAGAACAGCTTCTATCACTTAGTAGATGAGTCTTAAGCTATTGATTTATATAGAAACTAAGTGTCACTCCCTGGCCAAATAACTGTGGAATGATAGAGAATTATATGATCTCAGGTATTCATGACTAGTCAGTACTCTATTCTCTATAATAGAGATTCTTAACTATGTCTATAGATAGATTTCAAAGAGTCTCTATGAATCTGGGTAGGAAAAAGAATGCATCTTTATTTTCCCTCATCTTTCTAACTGAAATTTAGTAGTTATGAATGCAGGCAACAAAGAACAAGAGTGTTGACTTCATAAAATAAACTAAGAACCCATGTTCTACAGTATGATACCTTACAAAGAGCAAGTTCTTAATAAACATTTTTCCAAATTAAATTTCATTCCTTGGGAGTTACATCCCTTAATAGTCACATTTTCTGGATGAGAAAAATTATGTAAAGTCCTTTGATCTATCCCCTAACATCCATCGTTCGAAACTGCATTACATTCATAAACAAAAACTAGTTCAGTCATATAACATACATGCATATATATACACATTTAATGTACATGACAGAAATAATTATTTATATATTTTAATACATATATATATTGTTTATGGAACTTTTTTAGACATGGCTAATGTAGGGATTTTTCTGTTGGACTATGTATATGTATTACATGAATTTTGTTTTTCTTCTCCTCTATGTAATGTTAATGCAATCTTCATGGGAGTTAAAAAAAAAAAAAAAAACCAAACACTTCCCTGCCCCTTAATGGGCCTCAGCTGGAATCCATTAAGGGAAGCTCCTTTAGGGGAGGCTTGTTTTGTAGGAAGGTCTACATCTTTTGTTAATTGCTAATGAGACACTGGGTCACAAGGGTCATGCCCTTCAGCTCTGGAAAGTGTATATATAATCTGAGGTGAAGTTTTGCTTTGGCGGCTTACTCTTTGAAGAAGGATCACATGCCAGAAGAGAATCTGAGTAGCTATTAAGAACCCTCTAGCTTTGAAAACTCAGATGTTGTTGCTTTTCTCTCTGGTTACAATGTATCTATATAATAGTCAAACAGCTGGATCTGTCTTTTGATCTGTAATGTATATATTGCTTATGGTCAGATAGTTAGAAGCCCTGTCTGTTGGTGGTCTGTGTTTCTCTGTTTATGTTTTCTCTGTTGGTGTGTGTGACTGAGGAAGTTCATTGGCCCCTCCAAAGTTGCTTTCCTATTAGAAAAGCAGATCTAAG
>CM053771.1:462939542-462957108 GCA_028658325.1 Potorous gilbertii
AAAAAATATTCTTCTGCTACAAACATTTACAACTCCAAGTGCCATGGATTAAAAAAAACGTTTTCAAATACAGAAAGCAAGAAGTGCTAAAAACCAGTTAGTGGGAATAGGATAAGATACATATTATCCTTGTTGGCTTATCTGCTATTGGGTCATTTAAAAAGATGCTTTCAATGTGCCTGCAGAGAACGTGTTTACACTTTAATGCTTTAATTCAGATGTCAGAATCACTTATTTCATCTACTTATATAATAATCCATCACACACTAAATATAAAAGAATAGTATCATTATAATAATTTGATGCTGGGCCATTTCCATTTGAACGCAATCAAAAGAGACAGTTTCAACAGATAAAACTAACAGCTACAACTCATATTTCTGTTATATCTTATTTAATGAATATTGCCTTTCATTCATTACGGTATTTAATCCTCAAAACAAGCCCATGAGTCAGATATAGGAGTACGTTAAAGCCAGCTCTAACCAACTTTTGAGTCGTTAAAATTTCAATGTTTTTATACCTTAGAAATTAGTATTCACTACAAATCAGGGCTTCATAGATTGAGCTTCTTTTGAAAGTCTAATTGTAAGAAACTGTTAATAATACAGGTTCAAATTTTAAAAAAAGTGTCTGTACTTATTTTTCTTCAAACACCTAGCTGTCAAGCATTTACCAGTACTAAATTTTATGGTTTATACATTCTGTTTGAGCTCAGCAGGAGTGTACAAGTACGTTCAGTGAATGAAGTTATCACCGGATTGAAGGCCTGGTGATTTAAGGTTAACAATATAAGTCATAACTATAAGAACAACAAAACAATATCAACTATAACTTTCTATTATTTCTCTTCTATTATTATTTCTATTTATGTTTCCGTTCTCTTTATGCCCTCAAAACTCTCCTAATTAGATGTCGTTATCATCCTACAATATTTTTGAGGAAATTTGGGTTCAGAAAAGTTTTATGAATGTCCATCAGCTTAAAACTAGTAATTATTTGAAGTGTGGTTTAAATATGAAGTTTCCTAATGTCAAATGAAACAATCTATCCACTATACCTGACTACTTCTCAAAGCTATTTTAAATTGACTTTATAGGTTCTGTGAGTTTATTCCTTTTCAAAGGATGAAAAATGGATAAGGACCAAAACTTTTAGAGTAACACAATTTATCTCAAGGCTAGGAATGATTCCTGGGGGCTGAAAGGGGTATTCGCAGGAAGCAAAAAAGATTCTAGTAATTATTTGGGGATTTCTGTGCATCCATTGTTTGTTTCTCCATTATTTTGGGGCTCCTCTACGTCCTTTTTGTTTTCTGCATTGTTGCTATATTGTGGAAAGAAGATTGTTATGATTCAATAGTGTTGCGGCTATTAATACCTGTATATGTTAGTATTTTTATCCATATTTCTAAAATCTAGATAGGACACTAGGAAAACCTGAGAGGAGGCATACCAAACTAAAGGAACTGATGGTTATCAAATCTCACATTGAACACAATATGAATTAAAATGCAGCTTGATGTACAGGGTCCTAAGTTATAATATAAAATAGAAGATTAAACGTTTATCAGAGTAGCAGATCAGTACACACTGAAAAGAAAAATGTCCATTCTTTTCTTTTATCATAAAATAAATTTTTAGATAGTCAACTACTCTATCCTTTGGTTCAATCAGGACAGCAATATGTACACCCGTATATACACATCTATTCATATGCGTGATATAGATATGCAGAATAATATAGAAAAAACAAAAACTTGTGCTATCAAAAAAGGATGACTCATATTTTAAGCATTTAGGAGCCCAGGTTAAGAGTGAGGTATTAAAGAAAATTTGTACTTTACCTTACTGACCCTAATAATTGTACATAATCCAATTTTTCCCTTCCTATGACTTTAAGTGATTAATAGATTACATAAGATTATTCCAATAGAGTTTAATGTTTATACTTATATTTCACCATTATATTGATAAATGTATACCTATATGTAACAGCAAGAACCCTGGCATACATGGAGGGCCTGCTGTGCATGTTTTTACATCTGTTTTTATAAAAGAAAAACAATTTTTGAGGGGTCGACCATCACTTTAATCAAGCAGATGGATCATTTACTTATTTCAGGAGGAAAAATCATCATCTTGAACTTAGAGAAAATACAGAGAAATGAAAATCAACAAGTAAGACTTCAAACTGTCTGACTGGAAGCAATATACACATCACAGATCAACAGACAGATCCAAATGTCTGAGCATTACATGCATACATAGTTACCAGAGAGAGAAGCACCAACATCCGGGTTTTCAAAGTGTTGGGGCTCCTTAGCAGCTGCCCAGAGTCTCATCTGGCCAAACAAACATTTCCAATGAGTAAGCCCCTAAAGCAAAGCCTCATCTCAGAGTATTTATACGAGAAAGAGGGCATCACAACCCTTGAGAAACAGTGCTTCATTAGAAATTAGCAAAAGGTATGGGTCTTCCAAAAACAACAGCAAAAATCTCCCCTAAAAAACCTCCCCTTAACGGTTAGGCCCATTAGTGTGTTGGGAATATCTTTAACTCTCATTAGAATTACACCATCAAATTACAGATTAGTGAGATTTATAACAGCAAAGAATACTAAATTGAAGATTATGCATGCAGACTGAAAAAATTAATGACATACTAATGAAGGGATAAAGCAGCTACATTGTGTCATAAATGTTTACCATCATTTAAATTTAAATAGTCAAAGATTACCAAGATCAATGCTCAGAAAATGTGATTATAAAAGTAATTTTAACTTGGTCAAGGTTTTATGAAGACAAAGAATTGGCAAATAAGCTCTACTCTATTGCAAAATGGAAACATGATATACTTTTTCACACTAATTAAGCACATAAGTAAGAATTTAGAAAAGGAATTCCCAGTAGCTCAGTTAATCTCTTCTTAGGAAACTGGAATTAAAAGAATTTATAAGAGGCTTAAGATCTGAATTGAGTAAAAGGCGTTAAATTCCCTTAGGAATCAAACTACTAAACTGATTTTGTATTATGGTTGTTTTTTTCCCCCTTTATTTCCATCTTATTATGCTTTCCTTGCTTTAACAGAATCTCTTTTGTGGACTTATTCATAAAAAATAAATCTTAGTTCACATCCCAGTTGTCAAGTTGAATTTCAAAGCATCGACCAGAAAGAATTGTATAACCTTTTCTCCTCTGAGTCAGAGATCATTGCAGACTCATTCTTCTATGACTCCAAATTTCAGGGATAAAAAAAAAAGTATATGAAAAGAGTATTATTTATCTATCTCTCTAGCTACCTGTATACCTATCCATGAATAAATGGAACAGAGCTTAAATCCTTGGTGAAAATGAATTTGTCCTCCAAGTACGATGGAAATTATTCTTAACAACAGAGTTGAAGGGAGAAATGAATAAACTCACTAGTTGCATTAACTCTTTCAAATCAGTAAACTGCATTTTTAATAAGATTTTATGAGGCAAGGATTTATGAACTAAAAAGAAATAAAGTATCATTTTGGTTTTTTCCTACCTGTAAGCACTTCAAAACATTGATGACAACAGCAAATAGAGTTCTCTAGTCTACAACGATGATTTTACTGGAGTAAAATACGTTTTTCTTAATTCTTTAGGGAAGAAAAAGCAATTTAGACATTGAAAAATGTTTCTCCAATTTTTCTGTCAAGCTGATGATGTTTCTGGGTGACTGGGATAATTTCATAGGTGTCTACTAACACTGAGGAGACTATTTGTTTTCTTTGGTTATTGCCAGCGAGCTTCTAATCATTGTCCTCCACTTTATATACCACCTCTAAGTACTTGTGAATGATGAGTCTACACCATTTCCAACCCAAACAAGACAAGAAAAACGTATGTTTCTCCTTCTTCCTCTCTTATCTTTACCATTGTCAATATTAATCAAATCAATTCTAACATCCTTGGAAGGGGATCTTTGATGAATTTCTCTGTGATACCTCTCTTAATTCCTATAATTTACACAACTAAAGTATTTCTTTCTGGATGCTATGTTTTATATATATTGTTATGAAATTATGTTTGTACATAAAGATGATTGTCCCTTTCTTTGATCTCTTTAGAATATAAGCGTGAAGTGATATGAATGTATTGAAAGTTGTGTACATATTACTAAATTTTGGGAGAAAATTCCATTTTCCCCTCAACAGCTATAACAATTAACAGCCCCACCAACAGTGAGATAATGTGCCTGCTTTTCTATGGTATCACCAATATTTTCAAAAATAATTTTGGCAATTTTATCAACCTGATGGTTTTAGGGTGACATAATATGTAGGATTGTTTCAATTTGTACTTTTCTAAATGTTACAGATTTGGAGTGTTTTTTATTAAAAGTTATTTATTTTCAATTTTTAACATTTACTTCCATAAAATTTTGAATTCCAAATTTTCTCCCTATCTCTCCCTCCCCCAAACCGTGACAGTGTGTACTGAAACCACTCCTTCTCCCAATCTGTCCTCCCTTCTATCACTATTGCCACCTTTTCCCATCTCTCTGCCCTCTATTTTCCTGTAGGGCCACAGATTTCTGTGCCACATTGCCTATACATCCTATTTCCCAGTTGTACGCAAAAATAATTTCTAACATTCAGTTTTAAAGTTTTGAGTTCCACATTCACTCCCTTCCTCCCTTCCCACCCATCCTCATTGAGAAAACAAGCAGTTCAATAGAGATCATAAATGTGTATCCATGAAAAACATTTCCATAACAGTCATATTCTAAAAGAGTAAGCACATGTCCCTGTGTTCTTTCCTGCCCTCCATTTATTCCATTCTCTGCCTTGACATGTCCCCCCACAGTAGTGTTTGGTTCTGATTACCCCTTCCCCCAATTTGCCATCCTTCTATTATACTCCCTCTTGTATCCCCTTACCCCCTACCTTCCTAGAGGGTAAGATAAATTTTCATACCAAACTGAGTGTGTGTTATTCCCCCTGAAAGCCAAATCAGATGAGAATGAGACTCACTTATTCCCTCTCACCTCCCCCCTCATCCTCTCCATTATAAAAGCTTTTTCTTGCCTCTTTTATGTGAGATGATTTACTACATTCTACCTTTCCCTTTCTCTTCATCCCAATACATGACTCTCAACATTTAATTTCATGTTTTAAGTATCCTCCCTTCATATTCAGCTCACCCTGTGTCCTGTGTGTGTGCTTGTGTGTGCATAGGTATACACACACATATATAGGTATACACATATATGCACACACATACATATGCACACATATATCCACACATATACATGTATACATGCATATACATATCTACAAGTATACATATACACACATATATGCACATACATACATGCATGCATAAATATAGAGTAAATATATACATGTATGTATGGGTATATATGTGTATATGTATATATGTGTGTATGTATGTATGTAAATATATATTCCCTCTAACTATCCCACAATTTTCTTCATTTATTTCTTGTGTGTATGTGTGTATATAAATGTATATGTATATATATGTATATATAAATGTATATGTGTGTGAGTGTGTGTGTGTGTGTATATATATGTATATACATCTTTTCATAAAGGAATGTAACCAGTTCAACTTTAGCAAGTCCTTTAAGATTTCTCTTTTCTCTTTACCTACTCATGTTTCTCTTGATTTATGTGTTTGAAAGTCAAATTTTCTATTCAACTCTGGTCCTTTCATCAAGAATGCCTGAAAGTCATCTATTTCATTAAATGACTATTTTTTCCTTAAAGTATTATATTTGCTGGGTTAAGTGATTCTTGCTTTTAATCCTAGTTCCTTTGACTTCTGGAATATCACATGCCAAATCCTTTGATCCCTTAATGTAGAATCTGCTATATCTTGTGTTATTCTGATTGTATTTGCACGATACTTGAATTGTTTCTTTCTAGCTGCTTGCAGTATTTTTACCTAGACCAGGGAACTCTGGAATTTGGCTACAATATTCCCAGGAGTTTCTCTTTTTGGATCTCTTTCAAGAGGTGACTGGGGAATTCTTTCAATATTTATTTTGCCCTCTGGGTCCAGAATATCAGGGCACTTTTCCTTGATAATTTCATGAAAGATTATGTCTAGGCTCTTTTTTTTTGATCATGGCTTTCAAGTAGTCCCATAATTTTTAGATTGTCTCTCCTGGTTCTATTTTTCAGATCTGTTGTTTTTCCAATGAGATATTTCACATTATCTTCTAATTTTTCATTCTTTTGGTTTTGTTTCTTATTTCTTGGTTTCTCATAATGTCATTAGCTGCCATCTGCTCCATTCAAATTTTTAAAGAGCTACTTTTTTCAGTGAGTTTTCAAACCTCCTTTTCCATTTGGTTAATTATTTCACTTTTCTTAATAGAGATGGACAATAGAGGCATTTTTGAATTTCTCTGGGAATGTTTCTTCTTGCCACATGACCCTGAAGATTTCAGTTATCTTTGTAGATAAGATGATATGAGAGATCTCTGGAAGAAATAGAATGGGAATAGAATATACCTTTTTCTCAGGAGTACATGGCACATGTACAAAAATTGACCATGTACTAGACCATAAAAACCTCACAATTCAGTACAGAAAGGCAGAGATAGTCAATATATCCTTCTCAGATCATAATGGAATAAAAAGTATATGTAATAAAAGGCCTTGGAAAGATAAACCAAACATTAATTGGAAACTAAATAATCTAATCCTAAAGAATCAGTGGATTAAACAACAAAGCCTGGAAACAATCACCAACTTCATTCAAGAGAATGACAATAATTAGACAACCTACTAAAACATATGGGACACTGCAAAAGCACTTCTTAGGGGAAGCTTTATATCTTTGAATTTCTACATCAATAAAATGGAGAAAGAGGAGATCGATGAATTGGGTATTCAGCTGAATACGCTAGAAAAAGAACAAATTGAAAATTCCCAAGTACATACCAAATTGGAAACACTGAAAACCAAAAGAGAGATTAATAAAATTAAAATTAAGAAAACCTTTGAACTAATAATTAAAACTAAGAGTTGGTTTTATGAAAAAAAGCACAATAAAATTGATAAACCTTTGATTTAGAAAAAGAAAGAATAAAACCAAATTACCAATATCAAAAATGAAAAGTGTTAACTTCCCTCCAATGAAGAGGAAATTAAAATAATTGCTAGAAATTACTTGGTCCAACTGTATGCCCATAAATTCGACAATGTAAATGAGATAGACAATTACTTTAAAAAATATAAATTGCCCAGATTAAGAGAAGAGGAAGTTGAACACTTAAATAATTCCATCTCATAAAAAGAAATCGAACAAGTCATCAATGAACTCCCTAAGAAATAATCTCCAGGGTCAGATGGATTTAATTCTACCAAACATTTAAAGAAGAGTTAATTCCAATATTATATAGACTATTTGGGAAAATTGGGGAAGTAATCCTCCCAAATACATTTTATTATGTAAATATGGTTTTGATACCTAAACCAGGAAGAATCAAAACAGAGAAATTTATAGACCAATTTCTCTAATGAATATAGATGTAAAAATGTTAAATAAGGTGTTAGCAAAAAGAATACAGCAGCTTATCACTAGAATAATGTATTATGATCAGGAAGGATTTACACCAGGAATGCAGGAGTATCTCAATAGATGCAAAAAAAAAGCTGTTGACAAAATACAACACCCATTCCTGTTGAAAACACTGGAGAGTATAGGAATAAATGGAACTTCCCATAAAATAAAAAGCAGTATCTACCTAAAACCTTTAGCAAGCATTATATTCAATGAAGATAAGTTAGATGCATTTCCAATAAGATTAGGGGTGAAACAAGGATGTTCATTATCACCACTATTATTCAATATGGTACTAAAAATGTTAGCTATAGCAATTAGACAAGATAAAGAAATTGAAGGAATTAGAACAGGCAAAGAAGAAATTAAGTTATCACTCTTTGCATGCAGATATGATCTATACTTAGAAAATTCCAGAGATGCAAGTAAAAACCTACTTGAAATAATAAACAACTTGGGCAAAGTAGCAGGTTACAAACATTTACACCTTTTTTAGTTCACATCTTATTTTAGGATGAAATGAAGCACTTTTAACTGATTGAATAGTTAACAAAAGAGGTTTACTTTCCTCTGCTATAAAAAGGATATGAAATAAGGATACAGTGGCATTTAGCTCCCACAACATGTAGAACCCTTAGTGGAAACCCATTATATCAGTAGGAAAGAGTGTCATAATTTAAATGGTCTTTAAACAGCCACCAAGTTTGATGGATTCATGTGGGTGGGACTTTTTTCCCCTTTTTTGTGACCAAGAAATTTCAGTAGGAGTCGATTAAGTCTGGCTTATGGTTTTGTTGCTTTTTAGAGAAAATCCATGCTACAGAAAAATAGGCAGCCCTCATCCTGGTATAAGATGGAAGATTTGTCCTTATGGGAGAGGAAAAAAATGTCCTTTCAGTACCATTGACAACTGATAGTCTCTGATTTGGGGTTAAGATATAGGTGACTCTTTTGTTGCATAAATGTGATTCGTAAATACCTAGTCCTTAGGTTCAAATGACATATGTATGGAAAGGCAGAACTTGGCAATGACAAGAAGAAATGTTATTCATGCAACCCATGCTGAAGAAAATTCTCATAGGTCAATCTGCCTTGAAACAATGCAGTTCTCTAGGTATGAGTCTAAGAAAAGAACACGGTCATTGGAACTGCAGCTTCAGAAAGATTATGATCTAGAGGAAACAATATTTGAACTTGAATAAACTATGAACACTGAGACAGTCTAGTTTTCATTCTTAAAGATGCAGTTGTCATCATCTCCATCAATCCTCATCTATCTCCATTTGTTTTTTTCCAATTTTAGAATATCTTGTTATCACAGTCTGTGATTTCTAGACAAACTTGTCTCTTTGTCTTTGATGGGTGCTCCTTATTCAGAATAATCCTCTCTGGTTCTTCCCGAAAGCTCATACACACTAAAAAACACAGCTTTGCATTTATCACATTGTAACCTATTGTTATTATTAGGAAGTGTATTTGGCAAATATCTTAGCGTATTCAGTGTTATTCTGATTCAGTGTTATTAAAACCTGCTATAACCTTAAAGATTTTGCTTTGAATTATGGTGGTGATACTTTCACAAGAAAATTACTCTGATTTCCATTATCATCACATTTCTCAGCAATTTCACTCCCAATACTAATGTATTTACTTGTACTTATTTTCCTTTTGCTCCTTAACACATTTTCCCCTTTTCTTCTGGCACTGATATGGTAATATGCACTGATGAAAGTAGAAAATTGTTCTGACTTCCCGCTGAAATTCTATCCTAAGACATTATTTTAAGATTGATTTGATATATGAATTTCTACTGCTTATTACTAGCCTATGTTAGTAAATCTTATTACTAACCCATGTTAGTAATCTTGTTATTAACCTATGTTTGCAATATGAGTTTTTGGAACTGACAATATTTCTATCTATTCCTTGATTTTTCACTCTATTACTTTATGAATGATATCTCTATAGGCTATCTAATGATACTCCAGAATACATGAGTGACATATCACCTGTCCTTCTTTGTTAGTGTTGAACTTCATATTTATACAGGATATACATATACACATGCATACGTATACATATATATATATATATATATATATATATATATGTATACGTATGTGTGTACACATTTTCTGAAAAGTTAATATAAATGAAATTTTCCTCATTAGCTTTTGCTAAAATCCTGTTCAAACTTTTCACTGTAGATTAGAGATTTCTCTGGGTTCTTGATGATTAATTCAGGAAAACAAAACCTCTGTCATATCCTCATAAGCTATAAAAATATTTTGAGGACAGACTTAATGATCTGATATTTTCCATCAGCAAATCAATAAGAATCAATGAGGGACCTACTAGGTAACAGGCATTCTGCTAAGAACTTAGGTTTTGGAAGAAAAAATGGAAATAATTCTTCTCAATGAGGTCACATTATAGTAGAAGAGAAAACATGTACACATATGTATAGTTGAGGTTATATACATATAATCTGTGTGTGTACATAAATATACACATATCTATGTGTAGTAATGTTTGTGGAAAAGCTTTTTGCAGCTGGTAATCAGGAAAGGTCTAATTTAGGTGCATACAGATGATCGGAGTATTTAAGGCACTTAAAGATCCTAAGAGTTCTAGATGATGAGGAAAATAAAGCCAAACAGGACAATCTGTGCTAAGCAGAGATGGGAAATGGAGTTTGAGTTAGTAAACAGCAAGAATATCATCCTACTTATATTTAGAGAAGTTCTTAAGTAAAAGGAAGGATGCCAGATCATAAACAGCTACAGTCACAACAACTTATAAAGACAAACCACCTAAGGCATGGATTGAATTATGAGCTACTTCCATGGAAGAAACAATTCCATGAGTGAAATTAGGCATTGTTAATGTGTGAAAGGATTGAAGAAGTATCTTTCTTTAATTACAAGTTCATTGGAAAATAACAATTATATGGAAAGTATATATTTTTAAAATATATAGAATAAAATAAGTATATTTAAAATAAAAGAAGTAAAATTATATGAATTTTTTCTGCAGCTTTAGAGCACATTACCATCAGATTCTGTTTTTTATTTAAAAGATGAAAATCCTGACCCAATGCAGACTCAGCCATAGCAGAGAAGGAACAGTCCTGGGTGGTCTGAGTTACCGAATGGCAGTGCTAATTCCCAAAGTACTTAGCACAGGACAGGAGTCTAGCAGAAGTCTTTGAGAGAGAAATGTAGGGCTTGTGGCAGTAACAGTGGCTACTTGTGGAGCTATCAACCCACAGACTGAATGTTTGAGTCACCTGCTTAAACTTCAGGGAACCAAGATGGCAGCATAAACTGTAAGTGCTCTCACCCTCCCGTGTTGACCTTGAAAAACCCACAGAATACTGTCCCAGGTTGGAATACAGGAGGCAGCAGAAGGTGTATAGCAGTCTTTTAGCTTGGGAGGCTAGGGAGATTAATAAGAAAGGTCCCTCTTGCCTTGACTGAATGGCATATAATAGAATACTATTGTGCTATAAGAAATGACTGAAAGGCAGACTTCAGAAAATCCTGGAAAAACTTAGGTGAACTGATGCTAAGTGAAGTGAGCAGAACCAGGAGAAGATTATTCACAGTAACAGTCACTGATTGTGAGGACTGATTTTGATGGATTTAATCCTTCAAGACTCCCTCCCTTATCCTCTCCCCCTGCCTTATCTCCTTACTCTCTTATTTCTTTCTCAATTTAGAAGACATTATACCTTTCTAGATACATTACATACTTCCTTAACCCAATCCCTATGAGAGAATGGTTAACAACACGACCTGCCACCCCCACTAGCTTACTAGCTTCTTCTGTATAATTTGTTTTTCCCTTTTAGGTCCCATTTGCACAATATAATTACTCTTTTTTATTATCTCTCTCTACAGTCTTGTTTAGATTGTCCCCATCATGCGTAGCTTAGCCCCAGTCTTTCTTTCAAATTACCCAAATAATTACAAAAATCATGAGTACTTCTAATATTTTTCACACATATGAAGTTAAATTTTACCTTAAGTTCTGCTATATTTTTGTTGTAAATATCTGAAAGTCTTTCTGTTCAATAAAGGTCCTTTTTCCCACTCAAGTTTATACATAGCTCTTTTGCTCTATGAAGTATAGCGTACCAAGACCTATGGTCTGTCAGTAAAGTAGCTGCAAGGTCTTTTGTAATCCTCATTGTACCTACATTGTATTTATTTATTTTTTATTTTCTTGTTGCTTCCAAAATTTTCCCCTTTACCTTTCAGTTTCGAAAGTTGACTATGACATTCCTCTAAGTTTTCCTCCTGGGATCTCTTTCAGATCGTGATCACTATTTTTCTTTTCTCTATCTCTGCTTTATCTTCCTGTTTTAGAACTTGAGGACAGTTTTCCTTGATAATTCCTTATAATATTGTTTTAACATCTTTTTTTATCATAATTTTCACGTAATCCAACTATTCTTATATTATTTTTCCTTGAACTGTTCTCCAGATTAGTCGTTTTTCTGATAAGATGTCCCACCTCTTCCATTTTTTTATTCTTTTGATTTTCTTTTTTTTCTTGGTGTCTTAAAATGCCATCATCTTCCCTTTGACAAATTCTAGTTTTCAAGGAATTATTTTCTTCCTTAAGTTCTTCGCTATTTCGAGTTGGTTGACTTTCTTTTCATAATTTTTCTGATTTTCTTTGTTTTTTTTTAAATGTTGTTCTAATTTTTCTTGACTTCTTTTATTTGAAATTTAAAATCTTTTTAAAGTTCTTCTGAGAATTTTCTGTACTTGCGATCTTTTGATGTTTCTCATTGAAAAAGGAGTGGCTATTTTTAGTTCTATTTTCTTCCTATGAAGATGAACCCAGATCTTCTCTATTGCCATAGTTACTATCTATGATTATGTTCTTTCTTCTTTGTTTATTTTTTTATTACTTTGTTTTTAATAGTTATTAGTGTAGTTAAGTTATAGTTCCAAGATATGGGGAATTATGTCCCAAGCCTCAGGTCTTTCTTACTGTTATTTTCTGAGATCTGTCCAAGGGTTCAACCTTGGGCTGTCCTCTCCACCCCTAAGCCATAGACAGGGCCCCCAGTCAGGCTACAGCACAACTAGTTTTGCTCCCTGTAGTACCACTCAAGACTGCAAAAAACAACATTCCTATCTCCTCTGAAGTTGAAAACGGGAACTCCATTCTCTTACAGAGAGCCACAAGGTTTCTGCCCCTCTTCTACAGCTTTCAGAAAGTGTGTGCTACTTGCTTTTCCCCCTCAGGGGTAGCCCAGCCCAGTACATTTATGGTCAGCAAAGCAATGCTTGGCATCCTTTAACCATGGAAGGTCCTTGAATCTTGTCCTACTCAGCTGTCACACTGTCCTGGTCTGAGGCTGCCTTTCAACCCCAGTGGCCCCCAAAACTTGTTTACTGATTCCACAGAGTAGGTCTAGAAGTGTTTAATCTTTACTTAGACTGAAAATCCATTTCTACAGGTTGGGTCTTTCCTGGGTGGGTTTTTCTCAGAACTTAGAACTGCTTTACTCTGACTTTTATTTATTTCTGTTGCTCTACATTCTCTCTGCAGTGTTGTTCTGTCTTTTTTTTGTGGAGAAAATTTGAAGAGCTGGAAGTTTTGTGAAGTACTACATCATCTGGCCAGAATCCCCTCCCCATTATGATTTCTCAGAAATTAAAAAAGCAATAGGAGTGGGGAGATATCAATTTTGACTCAATTTTAATTTCAACAAGAATTTATTAAGTACCATACTATTTTCAAAAACCCTTCAATGTAAAAATATGATTGATTGTTCAAATATTCAAGGATCTTGCAGACTATTAATGTGCACTAAATTACATTAGATTATAGTACCGTCGATGACTTCAAATATTTTGAATGGTCGCCTATTTCAGATATCTTGAAAAAAAATTCCTTCATTCTCTATAAATTATTTCATATCAAGTAAGGATTCTATCTTTTTGTACTTGGTCTGATCCAATTAATTTTTCTAGGTATTATTATTAATCCTATTAAACATTATTTCTAGGTCCTTCTACCACAGCAATAGTAGTGTACTCTACATATATAGTATGCATATATACTACATGTATGCAACATACACATGAAGAGACTCCTCTGTCTTGACTCTTTTGCCCTGCCAAATTTATTTCTGGATCTGAATGGAACTCTAAGGGTAAGACGAAGTGTATTTAGCATTGTAATTTAGTGTGCTTACATAAATTACAAATGCATTACAAGTGCATTACAAATGTAAATGGGAAGATTGAAATCCCTTAACATGTGAAATATTTGAATTTCTGAAAAATCAAATGTAAAGTAAAAGTTTCCTTTAAAGAGAGTAGAGAAACATATCTCAGTTGTCTGAGACTATAAATTCTGCTGATTGCCATTAAAGGAAAACCGAGCTATAGTAGATAGAACTATTTCCCTTTTTGGTCTTTCATCTTATTAAATACTCGAATCTGAGATCATCAATTTGTATGTTCTCTGTTTAAATACATGTCACCACCAATCTACACCTGCATATCCTGATTTAGGTACAAAGATAATTCTCTGGATAAGCAAGGGGATGGGAAATAACATATTTAAAATTAATGCATAAATGCATAATTAATACATATATAATCAATGTATAAATTGATATCTATAAATATGTTTTATAAATTATTATAAATTTGTTTGGAGAATGTTTTCTCCTGTTGTTTATATGCCATTTTCATTTTCAAATACCCTGGGGAATAAATTGAGCAGTTGGGTTTCTCAGGAATCTTTCTTTAACTGACTTTACCTCTACTGTCTGTCTTTGCTTTTTGTACAACTATTGCCAATAATTTTATACTACATAAGATTTTACACATTTTTTCTAAATGTTTACAAATGTATTGATTCTCTACATTCATGTAACTACCATTTGTATTTATCTAGTAAATATAGTATTTCATGAACAGGGGCTTTCTATTTTCTATTGATCTTTACATGTTAATTTGATTAAATTATTAAATTGGTGTGAAATCATTAAACTTTTTCTTTCTGAAATTATTATTTTTCATTGTCCTTAATTTGTTGGAATAGATCCACATTAAGGTATTTCTACTACCACATGGCAGTTACATTTTTCACTTTTATGCTTTCTAACTTTACACATTTTTTTTGTCTTTGCTTTAATTAGTATGATGTGACAGTACAAAAACACATACTGAAAAAATGACTCCAGTAGCAATAAAAATTATTATCTGTATATTATAATATAGTCACTTTCTTTTAAGGGTGTGAGAAAGTGTGTGTATATGTGTTTATTGTAGATATATACACACACATAAATACACACACACTATATATATATATATATATATATATATATATATATATATATATGCAAATATAAAATATACCTGGCTACATTTCGCCATATGATATAAATATATATGCATATATATATTTATTAGAAAACTTTTAAAATTATTCAGGATATAGCAGTTGTGTGAGTCTTTGGCATCTCCCAATCTTTATTCCTAAATAATGTATTCCAATATATGTCTTCTATATATCCAGTATATTAAATCACTTATTCCCAGTCTTTTATTTTTTTATCAATATGCTAAATAAATATGAAGTGAATTTGAAGACTTTCATCAAATTATTTGTAGAATTTCTGTACTTTGTTTTAAAAAATATTCTTGCTGCATAGAATGCAACTATTTCTATAAAGATTTTCTTGCAGATATTTGTCATGAGCTTTTAAATATTAGATGAGCAAATTAATTATGAAATGATGATCTTAATATGAAAATGATGGTTATTTTATACATGATAAAATCATTCTGTCAATGACTTCATTTGCCTCCTGAAAAAGAAACAGTGAGCCATATTGTGATACCTTATTCTTCTTTTGATTTTATGAATAAGAAGAGTAAGATTGATAATATTTAGCTATTTTTGTCATATATACATTTTTTCCCCCATCAGACAAGATTCTCACATTTAGAAACCAAAAGGCCAGCTATGGTTTATATATAGTCTAAAATTTTTGTGATTCGGACTTCACTCTCTTTCTCATTTTTTATCATTTTGTATTTTATCTATCTACCTTATGGATATTATTTACATATATAGTATGCATATATGTGTGTACATATTTACACACATACTTATAAATTGTACATAGACATGCATATATACCTGTATAAACATGTGTATATGAAGAAAACTAACCAATTGAGCAATTACACTAAATATTAATGCAAAATGTCATACAAAATATATAATAAACTTATTAAAATATAAAAGGGTAGTTAAAGGTCAACAATGGATAAATGGTCAAAGTATGTAAATTATGTTCCAAAAATACATAAATTTTAAAATTTGACCTGAAAAAATAATCACTTAAAATCAAAAGAATGCAAATGAAAACATTGTCATATCAATTACAACCTTGAAATCGGCAAATGAAATTTAAAATAACACAAATCAATACAGGAGAGCTTATGGAAAAACCAACAAACTAATTCGTTCCTTGAACAATTACAGATTTACAGAATATATCTTTTGGTAATAAAGTAATAAATATAGTAATAAAATAATATTTTTATTATCAGTAACATATTTAATAGTATTAATATATCATATGTAATTATATCATATATTAATATATAATTAATACATAAAATATATTAATGTATTATTGATTATATAATATATAATATAATATATATTAAAATATATACTATATTATACAAAATATATAATTTGCAATATATGTAATATTCAATAAAATAGTAAATGCAGTACTAAAAATTACACAGAGTTAGAAATACCAGATACATTAATTCTGTTGTTGGAAAGAACCTGAAAATATTGTCAAAACCAGCTATTAAGTAAGCACTCTGCTTAAAGATATTAATAGCAACATTTATTAGATTGCAGGGAGTTGAAAAATAAAGAATGCAAACAACTTTATGTTGTTTCATTGGAGAATGCATGACCAGATAAATTGTAGTATATTTGTGTAATGGAATGCTGCAATACAGCTAATTGATATGCATGAGGGATTTTTTTAACATGGAAATAATTTTAAAATAGTATAGAACCGAAAAAAATACATAAAGAATGCATGATTAAGACTATGTAAAGGAATAATTAATAACAACAAATGGACAAATAAATAAGCTTTTTGGAGACAGAAAATTATGGAAAATTAATGATGTCTTAAAATGCTATCATTTGAATGTCTTTTATTAGATTTTAAATAGTTGCAAAGCAAATTTCATCTTGCTATTATATATTGGATATAGAAAATCATTTAAAAATTAAATGCTATCAGAAGCAGTAAAAGACACAGCGAGCTTAGACAAATGATAAATGCTAAAAAACAGTTTTCTAAAGTTGTATTTCCTGTGAGAAAAGAGTGAGTAAACCAAAACCTCTGCTAAAGATTAAAATATTGATGGTAATAGTAATGAAAAGAAAAAAATAACTTGGCTTACGTTTTCATTACAAAAGGTTAACAGGGAAAAGTTATGAAAATAATAAAAAAAATTAAATAGGGTGTTAGATACCAAACACTAGAGAAGAAATGATAAGTATGTAGGTATCACTGGAGCTAGATGGTGAAGAAGACAAAATACTAGCCCTAGAGTCAGGAAAACTCTAGGGCAACAAAACATTTTGTATGAGAATAAACATTGACAACTAAGTAAAAATTGATTGTCAGATCAAATCAAAATTCTCTGATTTTTGAAATGCAGAAATTCACCCATGTTTTTACTAGATAATCTTTCCCTATCCTTAACACATACAGTGAATATGTTTTGATCATCCAACTGTACTTACTCTTCCACATTCAAGTAGAAGTGATAACACCAACTAAAATTATTCAAAGTGTCACATCTTGTTATCACTTGGAGATCCTCACAATGTAACAATCTATTCTATGGCTACATCATTTTATCCTAAGATAGGGGGAGGAATATTGTCTCTTTGTTAAAAAAAATAGTTTAT
>CM053771.1:462957608-462990673 GCA_028658325.1 Potorous gilbertii
AGATACCCATCAGTTGGTGAATGACTGAACAAGTTATGGTATATGAATGTAATGGAATACTGTTGTGCTGTAAGAAATGATGAGCAGGTGGATTCAGAAAAACCTGGAAGGACTTATATGAACTGATAGCCACGTTGTGCAATGACAGACTTTGGTAGACTTATCCCTCCTCAGCAATGCAAGAACCTCAAACAATTCCAAAGGACTCATGATGGAAAATGTTATCCACATCCAGAGAAACAACTATGGTGTCAGAATGCAGAGCAAAGCGACTGCTTTCTTTTTCTTCTTTCTCATGGTTTCTTCCATTCATTATAATTCTTCTATACAAGATGACTAATGTGAAAATGTTTAATTTGAATGTATACATAAAGCCTATATCAGATTGCAGGCTGTCTTGGGCAAGGGGGGAAATTAAAACATGTGGAAGTAAATGTTGAAAACTAAAAATAAATAATTAACTTTAAAAATAAAAATAAAATAAAATAAAATAAAATGAAAGCTGCTAAATCTTATATGACCTTGATTGTGGCTCCAAGATATTTTAATAGTTATCATCTGATTCTTTGAAAGCTCTGGAATATAGTTATAATATTCTTAGGAGCTTTCATTTTGGGATCTTGTTTGGATGTTGACAAGCATGAAAAGATAAACAGGAAAAAAGAATCCTAAGGAATTTAATAAGTTTAAATTGTTGACATTCCTATATGGGAAGATGATAGTTGTAACTTGTAAGAGCTCTCTTATTATTTAGGACACTTAGAAAGAGTATATATAGACAGAGGGAACAGATGTGAGTTGAATTTGAAGGGATGATATAAAAATTAAATTAAATTAAGAAGTTAGAGAGGAATGTATTGGGAGAAAGGGAAAAGAAAAGCTTGTAATGGTAATTTAAAATGGGAAGCTCTTTCTCATTGATTAATAAGCCCATGTGAACTGCCTGGGTCACATGGAACAATAGGTCACACGGAAGCCTGAGTCACTTAAGTCTGAGTCACATGAAACCTGTGGTAGGGATGGTTTGTTGAATGGGTGGAACAGGAAGGGTAAAACAGGAAGAGATGGAGCTAGAGCAGAGTTGAGGGCAAGTTAGTTATGACAACAGGCAGAACTGAAAGATGCAGACAAGCCTGCAGCTGGCTGTGAGTATGAGAAGGGCATTTTGTTTAAGGGAAACCTGTTTGCACTATGTTTCATGGAAGTCTGCTTGTGATTTGTTTAATGGAACTAGTTTATGAGAAGCCTAGCAGGCGGATGGTTTGGGGAGAGTGGATTTGGCTTTCCAGTATCTGAATAAATGTTTTGGTTCTGTCTTCCATGTGGAGAGTCTGTTGTATTTCACAATTCAGAATTGTGCCATGATACTCATGGTTACCATGGGCATTGTGAATGTTACTTTGGTGCTACAAATGATGACGAGGATGGGATGGTGAAATATCAGACCTCTTTTTTGGAGACAGAAAGGCAGAGGAGATGTAGGAAGAATTGCATGTCCCAGAGTGGGAGAATCTGCCTTTTTCCTGCCTTGCAAGAGAATGGGCTAAAAACACAAGGCTTTGTGAAAACTGGGAACCAAGGCTAGAGAAGGGAGAACCCAGAGACTTAGAAAGATGTTTGCAGGGAATCATAATAGAACCAAGGAAAGAAATGGCAGGGGTGTGTAAAAAAAGGTTGGGTTATGCTAAGAAACTATTGTATTATATGTAAAAGCACACAAACAGCTGTAAGAGGAAGCTCAGATGAAAAAGGAGTTGGCTGGTTTGGATGAGAAGATTTTATGTAGCAGCATTCAAACTCTCCTTTAGCAGAGCAAGCTGGAAGGTCTCAGGTGATAGGAGAAAGAGCTGTTGTTGGTTTGGCTCACAATAGGCAAAAAGTTAACAATAGGAAATTGAATGCACCCCTTGCACAGGCTGGACTTGATTTGGGCCTAAATACAATCCAGGAGGATGTGTGGGAGGAGAAGCTGCGGCTCAACCAGTATTAAGAAGCAGGGGGATCATGGGGCCCCCACAGTGTTAGGGGAGGTAATAGAGGATTTTACTCAGCAAGAGGTCACAGGCATTTTGAGCCAGTTCACCTAAAGGATGGGAGAATTATTGATACTTTGCATGCTGAGAATCAGTGAAAAAGATAAATTTCCTCCAGAGAGGAGTAAATAGAAGATTCAGACAAGAAAAGAACTGTTTACTGCTCTATTGAGAGTAGGGGTAGATTTTGGAAATATAGGTGGCATTCCAACTAATGTATTATACAAGTATTAAGAAAAGGGGCTTGGTTTTAGACTGGGCAGGGAGATGAGAGCTGCCCCTGCAGATCCTCTTGAAACATTGTATCCAATTTCATCTCACCTGCAAGAAGAATGGGGGGTTGGCCAGGACCCAGATCATATTAAAGAAAACATATCTCTAGTTGGAAAGATGACGGAGGGGCTGCAAATTGGTAAACAATAGTGAACGAGACTATGATAAGGGATTCACAGACTCCAGAAGCATGTATATACCCTCCTTATTTCTTTTTGGCTTTTTGTCAGTTCACTTTGTTTGTCAGATTTGTTTTCTACAGGCTTACTTTCACCTGTAGAAGCTGGATGTTACCCCTGCCCCTGTCTGATGTACTGCATCATCCCTGGACCTGGCATTGACCAAGCTCCACATGCCAGCTGAGGAACTGTCCCCTTGAATGGGGACATTCAATGCTGCCCCTTGGGGCAGGGACAGCTCTATGTCCAATTTCAGCAGGAAGTAGCAATGGGAAAAGAGACCTTTGCCCCTTACCACAAGATTTTGGGACCTATTCATTAGAGTGGGCAATGATGGGGTGCTTGTGCTGAAGTCCTACCCTACGATATTGTTTTATGTGCTCATTTTGTGTGATCCCTGTTATATTGTAAAGTTCTATTGACACCAGTTGCCTAAAAAGACACTGTTTTATATGCTTATTTTCTGTTATCCCTGTTGTAGTTCTATTGATACCAATTGCCCCATCAACCTATGTGATGAATACAATAGTGGTAATTTACATTGGAGAGAACTTGCTCATTTATTAATATGCCCATGTGACCTATCTGGGTCACATGGAAGCCTGAGAGTAACATGAGTCTGAGTCACATGGAGCCTGTGATGGGAGGAGTTTGCTTAATTGGTAGAACAGGAAGAGGAGGAGCTAGAGCAGAGCTAAGAGGAAGTTATTCATGAATCAGTCATAACTGAAGGATTTAGGCAAGCCCAGTGCTGGCTGTGAATGTGAGAAAGGCATTTTGTTTAAGGGATGCCTGTTTGCGAATTTTTTGAAGGAAGCCTACTTGTGAGGCATTTAATGGACCTGGTTTGCAAGAAGCCTAGCAGAGGAATGGCTTGGGAATGCTTTTGTTCTCTACATTCCTATTGTGTGTAGATTTTTGTTCCTATTATGGATTTGACCTTGTGGTGTCTGAATAAATATTTTGGTTCTGTCTTCCATGTGGAGAGTCAGTTGCATTTTGCAATTTAGAATTTCGCTGTGATATTCATGGCAGTGGATGTTGTGAATATCTCATTGGTGATGCAGAAACTGGAATGTTACCCCTGCCCCTGTCTGATGTACTGCATCATCCCTGCAAATAATCTCACATAAAAGAAATAAGAAAAGTCTTTCGCAGTGGAGGGGAAGAGTGGAGAGGTAAGGGTGAGTGAGTGAAACTTACTCTTATTAGAATTAGCTCAAAGAAGGAATAATACATATACTCAGTTGAGTATAGAAATCTATCTTACCCTACAGGAAAGTAGAAGAGAAAGGAGAGAAAAGAAGGGGGTGGTTATAGGGAGGGCAGACTGACAGAGGGGATAGTCAGAAGCAAAATACTTTTGATGAAGGACAAGGTGTTGAGAATAGAATAAACAGGAGTGGGAGGGAGAAAAATACAGTTAGCAATAGCAACTGTGAAAAAATTCTTAAATGAAGTTCTCTGACACATGGAGAACTGAATCAAATTTATAAAAGAGCCATTCCCCAATTCATAAATGATTAAAAGATAGAATAATTTTCTGATGAAGTATTCAAAGCTACCTATAAATATATGAAAACAATGCTCTAACTATTGATTGGAGAAATGCAAATTAATATAGTTCTGAGTTACTACTTTACACATCTATTAGATTTACTAATAGTAAAGAAAAGGAAAATGATGTTTGGTATAGGGATGTGGGAAAAATGAGACATTTTAATACATTGTTGGTGGAGTTGTGGACTAATTCAGCCATTCTGTAGAGCAATTTGAAATAATGACTGATGGCCTATAAAACCAGGCATACCCATTAACCCAGCAATACCACTATTAGATCTGTATCCCAAAAGAGGGGGACAAAAGCAAAAAGGGAAAAGACCTATATGTACAAAAATACTCATAACAGTTCTTTTCTGGTGGGAAAGAATTGGAAATTGAAGGGATGTCCACCATTTGTGGACTCACTGAACAAATTATGGTATGTGATTATTAAGGAATATTATTGTGATATAAAAAATAGTAGACAGGATGCTTTCAAAAAACCTGGAAATGCTTATATGAACTGATACAAAGTGAAATGTGCACTCTACAAAATAACAGCAACATTGTGAGATGATCAGCTTAGGCTCCAGTGCTGGGGAACATATGGTCTTAAGGTCTTCAGGTGTAGACCATTGACTGAATCCAACTTCAGGATCATAGTTGAGAACCTATAAGTCCATATGTGGCCTTGAGGCTGCAGGTTCCCTATCCCTGGTTAACCATTCTCAGCAATACAATGATGCAAGAGAACGCTGAAGGACTTATGAAAAAAATGGTATCCATCCCCACAAAAAAGAACTAATGATGTCTGAATACAGACTGAAGTACTCGTTTTTAACCTGATTTTTCCTGAGGTTTTTTTGAGGGGTGGTCTGGTTTTTTTCACAACATGACTAACACAGAAATGTTTTGCATGACTACGTTTTTATAACCTGTATTGAATTTATTGCCTTTTCAGTGAAGCAGGGATGGAATGGGAGAAAGAGAATTTGTAACTCCAAGTTTTAAAAATGAATGTTAAAATTGCTTTTACATGTGATTGGGGAAAAATAAAACACTAAATAATTTTTTAAAAAAGTCTACAGGTCCATCTTGTGGATTCACTCAAAGAATAAATCCATCTTAGTCATAAGGTAGAAGAGGATGGTCATTTCTAGCCCCTCACTACTAAACTTTCAATCAGATTTCCCATGCCTCAGCTAGATAACCAATCATGTTGTCCTCCAACCGTATCTTGTCACCAATGTTGTTCTGTTTTTTGTTCTCTATTCTCCAGAAAAATCTTTAAAAAAAAACTTTCCCTCATTTGGGGTCTCCAGATATTCTATTTATTGATTTTGCCAATAAATTGATTGTGCTCAGAACCATGTGAGTATACCCTATTTTAACTGTTGCAAATATAATAAGGATAATTGAAATATGTTTAGGGTGATAATTCATAGAATTATTGTCCTAGCCTCAGTCTTGGGAATCTTAGATGTCAAAATTGGCCAAGCAATACAAAAAATAAGGGTAGAAAGAGAAAGGTGCATAGTGTGTATTAAAATATACAATTTCAATCTACAATTATTGTTAAGTTCCCTTTCTCTTGTCATTTGTATAGAAGGAAAGTATACCATTGCTCTCTACATACTTTCAGCTACAATATCCTCCTTTCTTTTGTAATAACCAATGCTTGTGAGGCCTTTCCATTTTTGTAAAATATGAGTAGCCATACACAGAATGAATTCTTCAAATTCTCATATCCTTTTGGATTATCTTGACAATACTAGATCTGAGAATCTATTAATAATTGTTTCCCATTTAACATTTTTGTGTTATATCCGCAATTTTTCATTAAAATTAACATACTTTCCAGAAGATGTGGCACCAATTTCTGATCCAGTTCAAGAAAAAGCCATACCTGCCACAAATTCAACTTAATGCAGCAAATATTTATTTCCACATTAAATATGTGGAAAGTGAGAGGCAATGGGAAATAGTAGAAAGAAGACTGGAAATTGAACAACCTGCATTCAAGTTGTACCTTTAACATACATTAAGTATGCAACAACTGGTAACTCATAACCTTACAGCAATACAGATAACTTGCTAAAAACAATAAATTACAGATGAATGTTTCATCTACATTTGTGAAGGGAGTTGCTATGTAGGGAAATCACCTATACTGACAGAATACAGAAATGGAAATGGAAAAAAAATGAAATGAAAAAATTACAGAGCTATAGACGGCACTGCTGGATACACAGATTGAGTATGTTGCAGTCTTTACTCCTTGAGGAGGTGACAGTAAGAGAGTAAGAGAAATAAATTACCATATCTGTATCCACATTTTCATCTATGCATGTATATAAGCACAGATGCCTCACAATAATATAGAAAAGACCATGCTACATTGATATGACTATTTTCATGTTACAGCGAAAAGAACATTGAACTACGAGCGGGAAAATTATGTTTTTAGTATAGACATCAGCACTGCCTGGGACCCTTTCTAAATCAATATGCTCTGATGTTCAGTTTTGTGACTAAATTCATTTATATTTCTAACAGTGATTTCTCTGATTTATGTAGAATGGAGAAATTTGTGACCAAACAAGATATAGAGAATATTATGAAATGCAAAATGGATAACTTTGATTACATTAAATTGAAAAGTTTTTGTATGAAGTCAATGCAACTGAGATTAGGAAGGAAGTAGAAAACTTGGAAAGCATTTTTACAACTAGTGCCTGTGAAAAAGACCTCATTTCTAAAATATATAGAGAACTGAGTCTAATTTACATGAATATGAGTCACTCTTCAATTGAAAAATAGTCAAAGGATATGAACAGTGTTCAGAGGAAGAAATTAAAGCTATCTATAGTCATGTGAAAAAAATGCTCTAAATTACTATTGATTAGAGAGATGCAAATCAAAACAACTCTAAGGTACGCCATCACACCTATCAGATTGGCTAACGTGACAAAACAGGAAAACGACAAATGTTGGAGAAGATGTGGGAGAGTTGGAGCACTAATTCATTGTTGAGGGAGCTGTTTGCATATCCAACCACTCTGGAGAACAATTTGGAACTATGCCCAAAGGGCTATTAAAATGTGCATACCTTTTGACCTAGCAATATTGTTTCTAGGGCTGTATCCCAAAAAGATCATAAAAATGGGAAAAGGGCCCACATGTGCAAGAATATTTATAGCAACTCTTTTTGTGGTGGTCAAGAGCTGGAAATCAAGAGGATATCCATAAATTGGAGAATGACTGAACAAACTGTGTTATATGAATGTAATAGAATATTATTGTGCCATGAAAAATGATGAAGAAGAAGACTTCAGAAAATCCTGGAAAGATTTATATGAACTGATGCTGAGTACAATGAGCTGAACCAGAAGTACATTATACATAGTAGGAGCCATAGTATGTGAGGGCTGTTTTTGATACACTTAACCCTTCACAGCAATGAAAGGACTTAAAACATTTCCAAAGGACTCATGATGGAAAATGCCATCCAGAGAAAGAACTATGGTGTCAGAATGGAGAAAGAAGCAGAGTATTTTCTCTTTTATGTTTTCTTTTGTTTTTCTCATGATTTCTCCCATTTGTTGTAATTCTTGTATGCAACATGACTAATGTGAAAATGTGTTATGTAGGAATGCATATGTAGAGCCCATATAAGGATGCTGTCTTAGGGAAAGAAGTGGGAGGGAGGGGGAGAAAATTTGGAACTTAATGGAAGAGATTGTTGAAAACTGAAAACAAATAAATTAATAAATTTTGGGAAAAATTGGAAAAAATAGTGATTCCTCTTGTTAGGAAAGGTTTTCTATATCACCAAATGCTTTAGAAAATGAATCTGCTGCTATCATTACAAGGAGAGGAGAAAGGATATTTGTTTATCCCTAGGAAACTCATCATCTTGAAGTTTGCATCAACTTTGGTGCTCCTACCCCATGAAAACCCTCAGTAGCCTCTTTCCTTCAAATTGGAGAATTGGAAGGCAGAGAAAAGACACATTCCTCCCAAAGCCTCCATTTTAGGAAATCTCTCCCCAAATCCCCCACCCATTTTCATCTTCCTTTTATGTATTGTCTACCTTCATTAGCATCACTGAAGGCAAAGGTTGTCATTTTCTTATTTGTAATCTTATGATTTAGTGCAGTGCTTGGCACATAGTATATGGTTGGTAAAGGTTTATTGAACTGAAAATTTAATTGTTTGCTGAAGGACATCATATCTTTAGTTGAAGCTTAACCTATATGGGGATATATGTTTATCTTGAAGTGTGGTATGGAATAATATTGTCCAAATAGGCTGGCATCAGGTTATGTACAACCCAGAATGCCAATTGAGCTTTATTATCTATTATCCAAGCATGACACCTGCTTTATTTGGTAGAAGTCATATCTTTTCCATCCATGTCCCCATAGACCTTTCTTTCCTGCTAAAAGATGAAATAAAACAGATTTTATAACTCAATCATGATTAGACTAGCCATCACTTTATTGGACCTTTAAAATTTATACCAGTGCTATTACTTTCCACCCTAAATACATGCTGTTCCTTCTACGGCTTCAGTATCATTGGTTTAAGGATTTGAGTTAGGATAAACTGACTTTAAATATTGCCTATATGACCAGGGTAAGACTTAAATTCTGTGCATCTCAGTTTCCTTACTATAAAAAGCGGGCAATAATAGCACCCACATTGCAGGGTCATTAAGAAGATCAGGTAAGACGACATTTGTAGAGCAAGTAACACAGTAAATGGCATATAGTAATACCATAGAAAGATTCATTCCCTTCTGACTATCACTGCCCTCTGTTATCAAAACTCCTCAACATCTTACCTACACATAGCCATGATGTCACCACCTATCTGGGATACTTTACTTTCATGGATTTTTTTTTTTGGTTTTACTTTTCTGGATACACCTCACTTATCTTTTCTACTGCCATACATTTATATACAGTGGATGTGTTGAAAGTAATTTAGAATTCAAAATCGTATCAATGTGAATGTTGAAAACTAAAACTAAAGAAATTTTAAAAAATAAAAAAGAAAGTTACTCTTTCTTGTTCATCTTTGTGCCCATGTTGCTTAGCACGATACTATTTCCAAAATAGATGTTTTATCCATGTTTGCTGATTTATTGGCTGATCAATGGGTCACAAATTTTTATAAGTGCCAGATGTTTCCCTAATTTCATTCCCTCCTAGCTCCCTATCCATGTTTGATTTTTATTTCTCACAAGTTCATAATTGATCTTACACATCCAATAAAATTGATCAGTCCTCCTAGCACTGACTGATAATTCTCTTTCTTTTATGGAACACATGTATGGCCTAGTGGTAGTCATCAATACACTTTATTAATAACGAGAATGCATACCTCTACTGATATAGCACTATTCTTGTGTAAACTTGAAATAATAAACAGATAGCTAATAGTCAAAGAGAAGATAACTATATGAATTATAAGAATGATTATTGACTTCTCAATTCTCTGGATGAAATGGATATTCACAGTAGCATAGGTACAACTACAGTATAATATCTTATATGCAGCTGGCTACATTGAAAATCAGAGAACTATGTTATTGGTTATTTGCTTTATGTTGAGTATCTAAATTTCAAGATGAGCTATACATCTGAAAATCTTAATCACTGGTAGAGCACTTATCAAGGCCTTCTAACAGACAAAACATTAGGGTATGAAAATAAAAGATTTTAAAAAATTTCTTAAGTGGCTCATTTTCATTTAGCAATGACTCATGCACAGATAAGAATAACAGAAAGCAAAGTTTTATGGTAACAATGGAAAGATACAAGGTACTCTAAACAAATTCAAAGAGAAAATACTGCCTGAGAGGGTCTTAAAAGGCAGCATGTTTTCCCTGGGGCAACTCAGCTGAGCATTAAAGAGTGATAAGGATTTAAAAATATAAGACTGAGGAGACAGTTCAATCTAGTTATAAGTGATGATCTTTGTGAATATTCAAAAGTGGGAATGCAAATAATAGTTAATAGCCTAGTTTGGAAAGAAAGTATAAGATGAATTTGAAATTAAACTGGAATCGAGGAGGGCTATTAGGAGACTTGCAAATATGCAAATGAGAAATGATAAAAATTAGAACAATGAAATGTCTCTTGAATGTAGAAAGTGGAGTGGATGTTGTGGAATTAGAATAACTGGGAATATGACAATAGCTTGGATGTTGGATACTGAGGATAGGACAAGAGTTAAATGGAGAATTGATTAAGGAGTGAGAGGAATCGATGCTTTCTAGTGCAAGAGATGGAAGTAATGATATTATAAGAAAGAGAAATTTGACAGGAGAGAGAGATTGTGGATGGAAGATGATGAATTTGGTTTGGAGAGTGTTTAAAGGGCCCATCACAACAGCCACATGGGGATTTCTACAAGTTACGAAAATGGAGTTCAGAGGATGTGCATTAATAGATAGTTGATAAGCAAAACCATTGAAATCAGGTGTGATCATGAAAAAGAGAGAAAGGGAGGGGAAGAAAAGAAGATAGAATATTTTGAAAAATTAAATTATTTATATACTCCAGGAGATAAAATTTATTAGTATGATAGGTTCAACAGTCAGATTAAAAGTAGTTGAGGAGTGAATGTCCAATGGGAAAATGTTAACATGTGTAGTTCACTATTTCCTGTGGTTTAATAGTAAAAAAGAGTACATATGGTAGTAACTTGAAAGGATGAAAGAGTTTAGCAAAGTTTATGTTTTTTGGGTTTTTTTTGAAGATCGTGAAAACTGTAGAGAGTGAGGAAGCAATCAGTAAATATGAAGTCATCCAAGATGGTGGCACAGTAGCTAGAGCATTGGGCTTAAAATCGGGAATCAGAAAGATTCACCCTCATGTGCTGAAATCTAACCTCAGATACCTACCTAGTAGCTGTGTGAACCTGGGCAAGTCACTTAGCTATGCTTGCCCTAGTCCCTTATCTGTAGAATGACTTGTAGAAAGGAAATAGTAAATCCCAAAATGGGGTCATGGAGAATTTAACATGACTGAAATGACTGAATAACAACAGTGTCAAAGATGAGATATTAAAAGGGAATGATGGAAAGAATAAATTCTTGGAATATCCAGAGTAAATAGACTGAGGGTCACACATAGAGAGGCTTATAATGACAAAGAAGGCCTACCTCTTTTTTTTCAGAGAGCAGAATAAAGGATCTAATTCTGGAAAACACAGAGAGGTTTTGAGGTAGATGGTAGAAAAGGAAACCACATGGAAGGTAGCTGTCATCTTCAAAAGGAAAAAAAAGACATGTTCTAAGTGAGGAAAAGATGAATCAGAGTTGGGTGCTCAGAGAAAAGTTTTGAAAAAGCCCAAATGGGAAAGATGATGGGTACTAAAAAATTAATAACAAAATAATTTTGTGTGGCACTGAAGGCTCATTTCAAGGTAGATAACAAGAATCTGTAGTGGATGTTCAGAACTGAGCATGACTGGTTTTGTCTGCAACTGTTGTCTCCCTTTCTCATCCAGCCTTAAAGGACAATAGCCACTTGAAGGCATGATGCCTTTGTGGATCAGTACTGAATTTTTAACCTGTGCTATCTCTGACCTGAGCAGTTCGTCCCTTTTAAACTTCTTATCTTCTGGTACTTCTACTTTCATTGACTTATGGAACTGCCTCTGGGCTTAATGAGGACATCTAATTAACTGTAGCCCTACTACAACTCAAAACTTCTGAGCTCAAGAGATACACAAACTTCAGCCTCCCCAAGAAGTATGCATCGCAACTCACAGAAAGCCTGAAAATAAGATACATTACGTGTACTTCTGAATAGCAAGATAGATTCTAGTTTGCCATACCTCATCTCTTAAAGACAAAATAGAGATTATTTTAGTCTAAAAATAAGCAAGATAAATAAATGCCATACCAGTATAGTCAGTGGGTTAAATAGGCTCTCTCATGTTTTCATTTTTGCCTGTGGATATAGAAAGGAAATTTCACATCTTGCAAACTCACTAGTTAATATTCTTTCTATACATATAAAAACAAACTGATATGAACTAGTTTCTGCTCATAAATATGTCGTCAATAGTAATAAAGAAATACTACTGAAGGTTAATAAATAATAAGAAAGTCACAATTTATTTGAAAAGGAAATCGAGTGATGTTTTAAAAAAATTATTCAAAAAATGATTTCAATCACAACTGCAAATTCAGTCTTCCTTTCAGAAAGCTTTTGTCAGAAATATTCCTATATTTTCCAATAGAGACATCTCTCTGAGATTCTAGTCACATGTGTGAAATTCTGTCAAAGCAGCAAGTATATTTTAATTGAGAGGATGAAAATTTTAAAGCCACAAGAAACTATTTCAAACTTTACCAGTTACTAGTAAGGTATCATCCTTCACTTATCAACTTAAAAAGACATTTTCAAAGAAATCTGTCATTTTCCTTTGAAATTATAGACATTTTGAACAAAAACACAAAGACTGTATCTACAAATAGATGGCAGGGAGTGGAACTAAGTGAAATTCTGCCTGTGAATTTGCCTTTTCTCTTAAATCCAGGGCACTTAAGTTCCCTCAAGTAACCTTGAAAAATTCCTGAGTGTCAACCTCATTGTGTATTCCTCCAGAATGTAGTGTATATATTTAACCAGCTCATTAAGTATGTTGCCTTACTGATCCGTTGTGTTTTTACCTTCTTTGCTGTGTAATAAGATTCATAAAAATTTCATGCTGAGCTTGTGAGCAGCAAAGATACACTTGACGTTTTCTCTTAGTTCCTAGGTCTTCTATATTCTGGAATCCATTGTAGAATAGTGACTAGTTCACGTGATAATTATTTGAAATTTAGAAAATAGAAAATAAACATTTTAATAAAAGCTTTTCATATAATAGGTGGCTTAGATAATTTTGAGATGAAACAAATGTTTTATTTTGAGTGTCTCTGTGTATTAGTGATAAAAGCATTCAGCTCATATACCTTACTTCATTTTTGACTGTGTATATGGTTAAATAAAATAGATAACACTGTTTTTAGAGGGTGAAATCTTTAGGCCAGTTATGGAAAGAAAAATATCCTGCTCTGCCTGGCCTTAAATGTACTCATAGAACAAACAAGTAATCCCTTCAAAAAGGGGAAAAATAGAAATGGGAAGGAGGCAGAAATAAAAATATATTCATTTTTTCTTGCTGTATAGTACCAGGGATAAGATCCATTATTTCTTGTACTGGTTACTCATTTTTAATTCAAAGAACCTTATCATGTCACTACAATTAATAGACACCTTTTTAATTATGCCAAGGAATAACGAGGAAAATTCCTCAAGGAATTTACAATCAAGCTAGAAAAATCTAACTCTGAGATTCTGACGTTTACCCTGGGTAAGATATTTTGGGAACTGCTAAAACTTTCTGTTTCTCAGAGAATTGTACGGCTATCAATAGAAAGTGGGCTCTGAGCTCAAGGCTTGGCTTCTCCAAGTAGCGTGAAATCACAGATGCCAAACCATTCCTGTATCTTGTCACTGGCAAAGACTTCCAATTGTGTCTCAATGTGATTAGTTCATTATTAGTTCATGAATAAGAGGAATGAGATTTAAGACAGGTCCTGGTAAAGTGAACCTGCCAGGATTCCACTCTTTTGTCGTTCTGATGTTGAGTCCTTTGCTTACATATCCTTGACAGACAAGCAGAATGTGACAAGTTCTTTTAGTCTCTGACATTGACCTAATCTTCACTGTGTTTTATTGCAACTTCTCATTGTAGGCTTTCTCTCTTGCAGCACACAAGCAACCAGTCTCGTATTACCATATTGCTGAAGGCCAGATAAAAGAAACATGATCACTTCAGATAAAAGTGGCAAATAAAAGTTAACATTTTATAGAGACAAAAAAAAATTGTTATAGAAGGACAGACCACTGGGTCAGGAGTCAGGAAGACCTGAGTTCAAATCTAACCTCAAACACTTCCTGGATTTCTAATTTCTTAGAAATTACTTAGCCTGTGTTTGCCTTATTTTCCTCAACTGTGAAATAAAGATAATATCAGTACCTACCTTGAAGGGTTATAGTTAGGATAAAATGAGATAATATTTGAAAAAACATTTACCAAACAAATAGTGGGTCCTACATAAATGCTTATTTTTCTCCCTTCCCTCCATGAAGAGGGCTATGTCATTTCTGACTGAGAAGCCACTGTATAGGAATTGAAGTTGAGTTGGATATTGAACGATGGCTTATGAAGCAGAGAAAAGTGGATAGAGTAGGCACTGTAATTAGTAAAACCTACAAGGGCAGCTTTTTCATATTTCTCTTTGGCAGCTCCAATATTATGATTCCTCAGAATTCCTTAAACAGTCTGCATAATTGATTACTGTCTAAGGGATCTTAGAAGGCACCTTAGAGGTAAATTAACATGACTTTCATTGCAGATGAAAAAACAGAGCCACACAAAGTTAAGGGATTTCCCCAAGGACAAGTATCCATGTTGTAGGTCAGCCAGAGCTAAAGGTTTGGAATTCAGGTTCTCAGGCTGTTTTTTTTTTTTTCCACTGAATCACAATGTATCCGTTGTCATGCTCATCTAATGTTACTTCACGAGGTACATCTACATCTTGCTGTTTTCAGGACTGATTTAAATTTATACCAAAAAGGATAAAAAAACAGTTTAGGAAAAATTACACAGTATGGCAGTGACATCAATATTGGTATCATACATTTTGGTAGTTTATTATGTTGCTATTTCTAAGTTCCTTGATTACTCTGATAGTGTATGAATATTTACTAACTATAAAAACAACAAAATAAAAAGCAATTAAACAGAATACCATCAAAAATAGTCCAGAGTACATTAGGGATTTGGAAATCTCCTCCTCACCCATACCATTAGATATATTTTTATTTGCCATATAACTATTTCTAAGTTCCCATTTTTTAAGCCTTACTGCAAAGTAAATAATGTTCTTGCTAGTCTCACGTCTCCAGAGGCACAAAATACAGGGATAAAATAAATTAATTCTATGGATATATAATTATTTTCCAGAATACCATTGTCAACAAAAATACTTAATCTTATAATTAGATTTCTTTGTGGAAATCAAATGAAACTTTATAAATATTCCTTTTGCTTTCAGTTATTTATAATTTATTATATCTTATAGTTTTAATCTTTAAGTATTTTCCAAATTGACCATAATTCATTGGTATCCAATTTATATAATATTTATTAAACTCTAAAATTTTCATGTTTATTCAAAATATACTTGCTTTTAGAAAATTGACTTAAAAACATTTTTGGTGGGGGCCAACACTTCATTTGTTTGGGTCCTCACCATTTCTAATGTATTAGGAAATGGATACATGCATGTATTCACTTTTTACCTAAGCCTTCATAACATCTTCATTTAGAGAAATCACATTAATACGTTTGAAGAATAATTACCAATTTTCAGTCTATTTCATATTGCACATTTCATTCCTGGAATTTATTCTTCCAATATTTGTTTGTACACAGCAAACTGAAGTAACTGGGTATAATCATAATTAGTCCATTTTAAGAGATGGAGTGTTAGAATTTGCTATTGTGTCTATCTATATATATGTATATATATATGTATGTGTATATATATATATGTGTGTGTGTGTGTGCACATGCATGACTATACTTATATAAGAATAAACACGTGCATAAATATATGTACATGCATACACATGTATATTTACATATCTAAACACATACACATACATAAAATTGTAGTTCATCTTAAAAAAAGGTTTTAGACGATTTTAAGAACTATAGTATTTAATGATGTGCCAGGAAGCAGAAGAAAGTTAATTTAATAGTATACTACATTGACAGATCAGTCCATCAGACCAAATATGCTAAAATGTCTTCAGTTTTGGGTATCAAAATTTAAGAAAGTCATGTACAAGCTAGAGTACATGAGGAAATCAATAAAAGTATTTTATATTTGAATTCATATCTTAAGAAGATCAGTTGAAGAAACTAGGGATGTCTCGATTGGACAAGAGAAAAAATGACAGGCGTATGGAAGCTAAGTTTTCTAGTTCCTCTCACATGGAAGATAAATGAGACATTATATCTGGTCCCAAAGGATATTTGCAAGAATAACAATTGGATGAAGCCAGGAGACAAATCAAGGTTTGATGAAAGGAAGAAATTCCTAAAAATTGGAGATATAAAAAAAAGTAGAATAAGATACCCTGGGAGGTGATTGTTTTCCTTCATCGAAGACCTTCAAGCATAACATGAATAACAACATGTGGTTTATTTCGGGGTGCATCATTTTCCAATTATATGTTGTATCATATGCCTATCGATACCTCTTTTACTCTGAAATTATATTGTAGAAAGCAGTTCCTTATACATTACTAATGCTTAAAGATGACTTTTAAATTTCATTAATTTTACTTTGAACTTAAGAAATAAAACAAAAATTTCCATAATAGTAGAAAAGAAAAACAAAGGATTACACACAGAACTGTTAATCCATTGTGTACAATTTGCTATATTTTTAAAATATAGAATAAATTTATTGTATTTCTCATTCTTTTTTCCTTTTCTTCCTTCCTCCTACCCCATTTTGGAGGTGACTACAATTAGACGCAAAAGTATGTATGTGTGTGTGTGTGTGTGTGTGTGTGTGTGTGTGTGTGTGAAACCATTCTATAAATACTTGTACTTATCAATTCTTTCTCTGGATGCAGAGACTGTCTTCCTTCATAGGCCCATTGTGATTAATTTATGCATTAAACAGTCAAAATAACTTATTCATACAGTCATTCTTAAAACAATATTATTGTTTCCATATACAATGTTCTCTTGGTTCTATTTATTTTACTCTTCATTATTTCTTGCTAGTCTATGTGTTTGTCTTATGTCATTGAGCTCATCATTCCTTTTTTCCCCAAATTTATTTATTTTTAGTTTTCAACATTTATTTCCACAAAATCTTGAGTTCCAAATTTTATGCCCCATCTCTCCCCTACACCTACCCCATAAAGCCTTGCATTCTGATTACCCCTTTCCTCAATATGCCCTCCCTTCTTTCACATACCTCCCTTTCCTTATCCCTATCTTCTCTCTCTTCCAGTAGGGCAAGATAGATTTCTATACTCCATTACCTTCATTTCTTATCTCCCAGTTACATGCAAAAACAATTCTCAACATTTGTTCCCAAAATTTTGAGTTCCAACTTCTTTCTCTTCCTCCCTCCTCACCCATCCTCATTGAGAAGGAAAGCAATTCAATGTAGGCTATATATGTGTAGTTTTGCTAAAGACTTTCATAACAGGCATGTTGTGAAAGACTAACTATATTTTCCTCCATCATATCCTGCCCCATTTATTCTAGTCTCTCTTTTGACCTTATCCCTCCCAAAAAATGTTTATTCCCAATTACACCCCTCTTTTCATTTGTCCTCCCTTCTATCATCCCTGCCACACCCAATTTATCCCTTTCTGCCCTGCTTTCCTGTCGTGTAAGATAGATTTTCATACCAAATTGAGTGTGCATGTTATTCCTCCTTAAGCTCAATGTGATGAGAGTAAGCTTCACTTTTCCCTCTCATCTCCCTCTTTTACCCCTCCATGGGTGTATAATCCCTCCAACCACACAAATACTGAGAAAAGTTTCAAGAGATACAAATATTATCTTTCCATGTAGGAATGTATATACGTCAACTTTAGTAAGTACCTTATAATTTCTGTTTCCTGTTTACCTTTTCAAACTTCTCTTTATCCTTGTGTTTGAAAGTCAAATTCTCTATTCAGCTCTGATCTTTTCATCAAGAATGCTTGAACATCTTCCATTTCATTGAATAGCCATTTTTCCCCCTGAAGTATTATACTCAGTTTTACTGGGTAGGTGATCCTTGGTTTTAGTCCTAGCACCTCTGGCTTCTGGAATATCATATTCCAAGCTCTTTGATCCCTTAATGGAGAAGCTGTCAGATCCTATGTTATTCTTATTGTATTTCCACAATACTCGAATTGTTTCTTTCTGATTTCTTGCAATATTTTCTCCTTGACCTGGGGAACTCTGGAACTTAGCTATAGTAGTCCTGGGAGATTTTCTTTTCAGATTTCTTTCAGGAGGTGATAGGTGAATTCTTTCAATATTTATTTTACCCTCTGATTCCAGAATATCAGGGCAGTTTTCCTTAATAATTTCATGAAAGATGACATCTAGGCTCTTTTTTTGATCATGGCTTTCAGGTAGTCCCATAATTTTTAAATTGTCTCTCCTGGATCTATTTTTCAAGTCACTTGTTTTTCCAATAAGATATTTCACATTATCTTCTATTTTTTTCATTCTTTTGGTTCTGTTTTGTAATTTCTTGGTTTCTCATAAAGTCATTAGCTTCCTTCTGCTCCATTCTAATTTTTAAAGAACTATTTTCTTCAGTGAGGTTTTGAACCTCCTTTTCCATTTGGCTAATTCTGTTCTTTAAAGCATTCTTTTCCTCATTTTCTTTTTGAGTCTCCTTTGCCATTTGAGTTAATCTATTTTTAAAGGTATTTATTTCCTCAGCACCTTTTTTTTGGTCTCCTTTAGCAGGCTGCTGACTTACTTTTCACTGTTTTCTTGCATCTCTCTCATTTCTCTTCCCAATATTTCCTCAACCTCTCTTACTTGATTTGCAAAATGCTTTTTGAGCTCTTCCATGGCTTGAGACTTGTATATTTATTTTGGCAATTTTACATGCAGAAGCCTTGACTTTTAATTCTTTCTCTAAAGACCTAGATTGTTGCTCCTCATCCTGAAAGGATGGAAGAAAATACCTGCTCACCAAGAAAGTGACCGTCTATTGTCTTATTCTTTTTTCCCTTTTTGGGGGGCATTTTCCCAGTCAGTTACTTGACTTTTGACTTCTTTCTCAAGGGGAGCATATACTCTGAGGACTTGTTAGTTCTCAGTTCCTCCAAGGTGGCACAGTCAAGGGAGAGGAGTTTATTCTTTTCCCAGTCTGTGCTCTGGTCTGTGAGCAGGTTTCCCTCTCTGGAGTCTCCACCAGCTCCACTCTGCCATCTAGCACTCCTCCTCACTCCAGGGCCCCCAGGAGCTTTAGGCTAGGGCTACAACAAGGGAAGCTGCAGCTGCCTGGGGCTGGGCTAGACAGCTGCTCTGCTTTCCCTTCTCACTCAATTGAAGGAGTTTTCTCACTTACCTTTGAAGATGTCTTTGGTGTTTGTGATTTGAGTAATCTGGGACCCACAGCTGCTGCTGGTGGTGTGGCCCCTTGAAGCCTGCTCCAGTCCTGTCTTTGCTGCTGCACTCCATGCTTTGCCTACACTGGGCTATGCTCTGCTCCATGCCTACCTGAGCTCATCATTTCTTATTGCATAATAGTGCTCCATCACAATGTTTATTATCCATTCTCCAATTGAGGGGAATCCTTGAATTTTCCATTTCTTTTCAGCCACAAAGAAAGATGTTACAAATGTTTTGGAACATGTAGATTCTTTTCCTTTTCCTCTAATCATCTTAGAAAACAACTTAGTTTTGGTATTACTGGGTCAAAGGCAGTTTAATAACTCTTTGGACCAAATTACAGATTATTCTCTAAAAGGATTGGATTAATTCACAGTTCTACAAATAGTGAATTATTGCCCCAATTTTTCCACATCTCTTCCAACATTTGTTGCTTTCCCCTTCAATCATTTTAGCTAATCTGATAAGTGTTAAATGGTATGTTGGGGTTCTAATCAATAATAATTTACAGCATTTTTGTATGACTATAAGTTGTTTTGATTTATTCTTTGGAAAACTGCATGTTTATATCCTTCAATCATGTCGGCCATACCCTTAAAATAAATTTGTGGGGAGGAGCAAAAATTGTCCTGGAATCCCCAGATCATGAGAAAGTCAGTCATGCTGCTCAATCTTTGGTCTGTTCCACCTCTTTTCTGTGCCTAGCCCCATTCCAGATAGATACCCTCTTCCCTTCCCATCCCTTTTACAGTTTACTTTTATTTTTGTCTTTCCTGTGAAAATGTAAGTTCCATATTAATAGGTACCCTTTGTGTTTTCTCATTTTTTTCCCATTCTCAACAGTTAACACAGTGCCAACTATACTGGTTGTTGTTTTTCATTCTCAAAGTGGACTAAACATCACTATATTGGGGTCAAAATATAGTGTTTCTGATTGTGGCTGTTTAGACCAATATGAACATATGAATATTTGGACGTAGGACCTAATCATAGTTCCATGCTGTCTGTCCTAAATAAAAGTCTATCTAGTAGAGGGGATTAGAGTTAGAATTACTGGACACAGAGAGTGGCATGAGTTTAGAAGAATGATTCAAGGTTGAATAGAAGAAAAAGCACCTAGAGGATATTATAGATGTATCTTGAATGCTCTTTAAAAAGTTCACTATACCAAACTTATATTAAGGTTTATTGAAATATTGCAGACTAGATCAGTAGACAGAGTTTTCTTAATGGACTAAGGCTCAATAAAAGAATAGTAACCATATCCCATTTCCCTTTGACTATCTAACATGACTACATCATGCCAAAGGAGGCAATAGAGTTTGTGATTTTCTCTGAACAAATATACTGACAGTTGTCCCGAGTGCCCTCTTATGTTAGGTGGAGCCTATCACCTCTTTGGTGAGCATGGGATTGGCAACAATTAGGTCCTCATCACTGAAAAGAATAAAGAAAAAGGACAGTTGGCTTCCCTACCCCTTCCCCAGTTCTTCTCAGCATAGAGAGCTAATTGATTCTTTGAGTGCATTTTCCTTCAGGAGGAGACTCCATTTTCAATATAGCTGACATTGACATATATGGCCAATAGATTGCAGACACAAAACAAACTTACTACAGGAATAAATCTGCCACCAACTTGAACTTAGAGGAATTGTCTAAGTAATATATTTGAGAAACAACAAGAAAAATGAATAACATTTACACAAAAAGAATGTGGAAAATACTTCACAGAGAGACAATAGGGCATGGTGGATAAAGTATCAGCTTTTGCAGCCCAGGTACTACCTCTAGCCCTGAAGTAACATAACAGTATGACTGTGATTTTGCTGCTTAAGTCTCAGTGTCCCAGGCAAATCTCCAAGTTTTTCAGGTTTTAATGAGAGTTAAAGATCTTTTCTGACCATTAATAGGCCTCATGTGGAGCCCATTAAAGGAAACTTGATTAGGGAAGGCTTGTTTTATAGGAAGAACTTTTATTAATTTCTAATGACTCTCTGGGTCAAAAGGGTTGTGATGCCCTCTGATTCTGAAAAATGTATATATACTCTGAGGTGAAGTTTTGCTTTGGGGTTTACTCTTTGGAAGAAAGTTCACGTGCTTAATGAGACTCTGAGTAGCCATTAAGGACCCACCACCACTACCACTTTTAAAACCCAGATGCTGGTGCTTCTCTCTCTGGTAACCATGGATGTATGTAACAGTCAGATAGTTGGATCTGTCTGTTGATCTGTGTTGTGTGTATTGCTTACGGTCAGAGAGTTAGAAATCCTGTCTGTTGGTCTTTATATCTCTGCTTGTGTTTTCTCTGTTGGAAAATGTAATTAAAGAAGATCGTTGATCCCTCAAAAGTTGTTTTCCTTTTAGAAAAGCAGATTTAAGAGCCTGTGCTAACAGGTCATCCTGGATGTGTCAAGATGCTTGTTGCTACACAGGCAAGTTGCAATCTGTATCAGTGGAAGGAATTCCATACCAGGAATTACCTTCATGTCACAAGTTTGTTACATGTTCAAATATTGTAATTACATGTAATGTGGTAGGTAATTCCAAATTCTGATTTTATATAAAAAGAAACTGAGTCAATGTACTAGATACCTTTTTTGTAATACATTTACATCACTGAAAATTCATATCTATGAAAACAAAAATATATTTAAATAATTATTACTTCAATTAGTTTTAAAATGGTATGTTTAGACTCTTTTAAACATGGTAATTTTGTTTTCATAGATACTTCCTCTTAACACCCAAATTAAGCTTTCTACAATGTGTATTCATAAATAACAGTCTATCAAGTATTAATTTATTTTACTTTGGTAGTATATAATATTTACTCTAATGATGACATTCACTGTTTAATAAAATTTACACTTTGCTCTTTCACTTTTATTCATCTGAATCACTTAATATAAGCCTTTTTCATATTAGGAGAATTTCAAATTAATATGAATTTTTCATAATTTTGTTTGTTCTATGAAGTGTCACATATAAACAATCATATGCTAGACAAATAAATGCATATATATATTTTGTCCAAACAGAGAAAACCTGATCGTCTAAAACATATGTGCATTTGTCAGGATAGGTTTGTATAGCAAAAAAAAAAAGGGGGGGGGGGAAGAAAAAGTAAAACACTACACCAAAAAAGAGTTTCAATATTCAGTTTGCATTTCCAGAAAAGTAGATATATATAATATTCAGGGATTATTTTGTTTTTCTCAAAGTGGAAAAAAAAAAACTTTCTTCATCAGGGAAAATGATCTTTTGAGGTTATGGGGGAAAAAAACCACTCTTTCAGAGGTAATTGAAGATCAACAGAGATTCAACTTTGTTAAGAGTTCTTTGTTAGGAAGGTTTTGGCCACTTTAAATCAGTAGTTCCTAACTTTTTTTGTATTATGGACTCCTTTGGCATTCTGAGAAGAAATATATCATAATCAACAGAAGTGTTAAATCTCTTAGTGTCACGATAGTAAAGAGACAATTTCTTTCTCATTCAAGTCCAAGAAATCCATCCAATTTTTTTGTGGATCTAAGATTAAGAAAGTCTGCTTTAGAGGCAAAGAGATGTAGTAATTATAACATTGCTCACTGAAAAGTACAGTCACCTTGATTTTAAGAATTGAAAGTTAAATCTATGAGCTCAAAGCCCTGACTATTTCACTTACTGTGCGACAGTGGGGAAGAAATTTTCTGAGGATTATTTTTCCTTTTATAAAATGGGATTGATTTTTTACCTTTCTTTGAAGCAAATGCTTTGTTAAACTTGAAGCAATTTATATGTAACTCATTCTTATTATTAAATGAAGTTTAGCATCTGGAACTCAATGAAAAACACTTCAGGTTAGAGACAATATCACAACACTGAGCCTGAAATAAAGTAGTCACTTATTAAATATTTGTCATTTCATTGCAGAACCATTATCACTTGTATTTAAGAAATAATGGAGAATTGACAAGATTCTTTTTCTTTTCTTCTTCTTCTCTTCTTCTTTTTCTGTCATCATTTCCAATCTAATAGGTGTGTTATGGAACCTCAGGTCCTTTATTGAGTTAATTAGAGATTTGAGTGATTAAGAAATTTGCCCAGTGTTACATAACCATTATCTTCTGGGGAGTGGGGTGGTGTTGATTCTAGATTTTCTCTGCTGGAAGACGTGCTTTAGCTTCATTATGCCATATTTTTTTTTCAGTGGTAGGCTTGGAACCAGGAAGTTTTAAAATTTTATACTCTCTTAGATGTCCTGGACATATCTTAAGTGTTCATTCAAATGTTGGTACTAACGAGGTATTGTCTTTGGCCAGCAGAAGAAAAATCACTAAAAAACTAGAAAAAAATTAAACTGTATTCATATTGAAAAAGGAACCAGATAAAGTGATGGAAGAGTGACCAGCAACTTCATCACAAAGAGCAAAAGCAATGATATCATCATGTACAAGTAAGAATATTTCATGGCAATTTGTCATACCTTATAGTACTCACAGTGGACATAATGAAACAGGTTTGAAGGTATTTACACTTTTTGCCTACAATTTTGGAGGGAGAAATACACTCTAATAAAACTTGAATTTTATGCAGATTTTCATTCTTTGCCCCTGCTTGGGACTCCCACAAGGGGAAAAGACATGAAATTTATTTCCAGAAAGAAACAACAAAAATGTAGTATCTTTCATCTAAAATATATTTTAGGAAAATTTAAGTAAAATAATTTGGATTTTTAAATATTATGCCAACACTTTTGTTTCTTCTTAGGAAAATAGAAAACAAGTGGTCATTTTAAAAATATTTAGGTTTCCTATTAAAGATTTAATAATAATTATTAAAGACTTAAAAATAATTATTAAGGACAATAAAGACAAAATATTCAAATTTTGAAGTTTTTCATTTTATTCCAAGATTAATGTCTATCAGTGGTAAAAATGAATTTTTGTTTAAAAATTAACAAATTATTTCTCCAATTAAAAAATAATTCTCTGAAACAACTTATGAAAACAATCAAAGAGCAATTTGTAGAGTCTTGGGCGTATGTATTTTTGTTGTACTTTGTGATTCCCTGTTTGGAAATTCTCTGAACCATCAGTGAAGAAAACATGGAAGGTCAAGTTTCAAAGTCCTGTTAGTGAAGCTCATGGATAATTCTGTCATTCATCCATGTGGCAATAATACTCATATGCTGGCTGCTTTAGTTAGCAAGTATTCTTACCAAATAGTATCTATCACTTGACCAGAGAAAATAATTCTGAAAGAGGTCAATGATCTTAATAGGAAATGTATCTACTTTTTTTTTGCATGTATATATAGATGCATATGTAATGTACATGTATATAATATTTCATGAATATGTTTATGCATGTACACATATTTTGTGTATATATTTATGTGTTTATTTGTGAATATGTATGTATACATTTAAATATACATATATATAAATATATTTTTATATACATATAGATATGTATATATACAAATATGTGTATATATACATATGTTTGTATTTATATAAACATATTTTGTGTGTATGGGCATATATGTATTTATGTGCACAAACATATGTGTAAACACTTATAAGTTTAAGTATTTTTAAACTTTAGGGACATGAAAAATTTTCAGATGTTTTTCCTGCATCTGTTTTCCTTCATTGCCTGTTTTATTCAAAATCTATCAGAATTCAAGGCATGGAAATGACTTTCAGTCTGTAATTACAATATGTTGAATGTTAAGACAAAAATTGTGCTTTGCTATACAGTAAATGTATATTGTAACAGTCTATTACAGCACTACAGTATTTATAGGGCTATCACTGTTTAATATAAGGCTCATTTTTTTTCAGGAACTTTATTTTTCAGAGTTGAAAACTTATAGGGTGAAATTTACATAGGACCTAGGATAGTAAAATAAGTATTCAAAGAAGCCATAGTACTTTGAGTAGTTAAGACTTCCTCAGTGATTGTGGTTTGGTCATCATTTAACACTTTTTAAAATGTAGAATATCTAAGTTGGCAGATGTTACAAAAAAAAAACCTTTTTAGCAATAGGAGATTTGCTCAAGGATAATAGCTTATTTAGGGTTTTATCACATTCTTTTTTTTAAAATTTTAGACAAATACTAAAACTTGAATACATAATAAAAGAAAAAGAAACATAAATATAAAATAAGAAGAAAAACATGTCGTGAACAGCAAAACATAGAAGAGGATTCAAAATATATAGCAATAGTTTATCATTTCAAGAAAGCCTATGTATTAAATACTGTGTGTTAAGTTGAAAACTGTGCATCTTTTCTTTGGCTTCCTTGTAGGAGTTCTTTTGTTCTCTGCTGTACACTTTTTACTTTCTGCTCTTTTTCCCCTTCCTCCTTCCTACCCACAACCATACATAAACATACACTTTCCCTAAAAGATTCTACTCCTAATCTTGTTTTTATTTGTACATATCTTTTTTTTCTCTCTCCTAACTCCTCTACTTTACTTCTATCTGCTGCCTTGCTTTCCTATTTCTTGACAACCCCAACTCCAGCAATTCCTCCCTCACCCTCCCATTCCCCAAATCTTTGATACATCCCTTTGACCTATTCTGACCCCCTTCCCCCTAAAGCTTCCTCCTTCTTCCTCCCATTCTCCTAAATCTAAACACCCTTCTATATATCCTTGTAACCTATTCCCTCACCCTCCACTCTATTGATCCCTCCTTTTTCCTCTCATTCTCTAATTAGTGCATTCCTTTTTTTTTAATTTAGATTTTTGTATTCTTCTAGATGTTTATGTATTTTCCAGAAGTAACATCCCCTCTCCCCTCTCTAATTTCTCTGTATTGGTTCTTCCTTTTCCACTTCATTTATATAGGATAATTTAGTTTTTGAATGGATTTACTTTTAGAAGTCATATCATATTCAGGTCTACCCCCAATCTCTCTTACAAGCTACCAATTTACTAGTAAGAAGCTTAGATATAAGTTTTACATTTTCAATACTTAAAAGGTAAACATTATATCCTTATGGAGTCCATTGTAATTGATCATTGATATATACCTTATATTTTTCCTTGACTTTTGGATGTCAAGTTCTCTCTTGAGTTCAGGATTTGTTTTCTTTTAACAGAGTACTGCAACTCTGATAGTTGGTGAAATGTCCACTTTTTTACATTCAAAATTATATCTAACTTTGCTGGGTATTACATTTTGATCACAGGTCCAGTTCTTTTGCTCTTTGATACGTAGTTTTCCAAGACCTGTGATCTTTTAGCCAACTGTAGATCTTGTGTGATTCTGATTGTGGTACCATCATATGTAAATTTTTTTGTTGTTGCTTCTAATATTTTGTCCTTGATTTGGGGGTTTCAGAATTTAACAATAATATTCCTGTGAGTTTTCCCTGTAGGATCTCTTTCAGGTATTGTTCAGTGGATTGTTTTTTTCTATTTCTACTTTCCCTTCTTGTTCTAATGCTTCAGGAAAATATTTTAAAATTATTTCTTGTACTATTGTATCAAGATTTTTTTTTATCAGAACTTTCAGGTAGTCCAATTATCCTTATGTTTTCTTTTCTTGATCTGTTCTCTAGATCCATTGTTTTTCTTTTGAGATATTTCACATTCACTTCTTTTGCTTTCATGCTTCATATTTTGGTTTTGATTTTTAAAAATTTCTTCATCTCAGTACTTTACTGGTTTCCCCTTGGCTGATTGTGATTTTCAAGGAATTGTTTTCTTTTTTAAGATTCTGGATCTCTTTTTCTAATTGGTTGCCTTTCTTGTTATAATCTTATTTTTCTTCTATTATTCTTATTTTTCTTTTTAATTTTTTTCTCCATCTCTTTCATTTGATTTTTAAAGTCTTTTTTTTAAAGTTCTTCAATGAATTCTTTTGGGCAGGTGACAATTTGACATTACTCTTTGGGATTGAAGAAGTTTTCTTTACTTCAGTATCTTCCTCTGAAGATGAATTCTGGTCTTCTCTATTCTTAAAGTAGCTCTTTATGATTGGTTTCTTTCTCCTTTGACTATTCTTTTTTTTTGTAATAATTTAGTTTTTCTAATCACTTCTAATCCTGAGGCATGGAAAATGGTGTCTCTGGCATCTCAGACTTTTCATTTCTCCCCTCTGACCTTAACATCAGTCCAAGACTTCTAGACTCCTGTAAGTATCCCACTGACTCTGCACTCACCTACAGGTGTGGGCTGATTGCTTCAGACTCCCAGCAGCCACTTTCTGCAGCACAGCAGCGTCTGGCCTTTCTTGTCAACAGACTTTCCCTAGATCTTCCCCAAGTCAGGCACCCAACTCTCCTCACTAACCCTGGGGTAAAAGTTCAGGTGGTCAGAATGGCAGCCTTCAAAACCTGTTAACTGCAGGGCTTGAGGACTGCTATTTAAGCAGCTTGCTACTTATTGTTAAAATAGCCTGGAGGTGTTTGCTTTTCACTGGGAAGAACTCTAGTCAAGGGATTTTTCTTTGGATCTTCTCCGATTGTCTGAGGAGGAACCCTGTTCTGCCCCTACTCATTGTTTTCATGGCTGTATGTTTGCACAGAGGTGCTATTTTACCTCTTTTGTGGAGGAAAATTTTGAAACCTTGAAATTTTCTGACCTACTCCACCATCTTCCCAGAATCCTCTACTCTTTTCACATCCTTAATGCAAAGACATACTCTCATACACATATACTCACTTTCCTTCCCATTGTTAATGTGGACAAAATAATTCTGGAAAAGAAAAAAAACATCAGGAAGAAAATAAAATCATTCCTTAAGAACTGTGTGGGATAGTATGACCCTCCCCTGCTTCCTCCCCTTACCAAATTGACTGCTCAGAGGCCTCTCAAAGTAAAAACAGAAAATCTCCTTTATTTGATTCTCTCCAGAAGTGGTCCTTTCACCAGTAAAGCTGGGGAGGCACCTTACAGAAGCGGAATGGCGTCTTATGTAGACCCTGAAGAAGAAGTCCTCCTCCCACCCCTAACCATTATTCTCATTGGCTGAGAAGCACGGTCTTACACTCTAGGCGTGAAATCTAATCAATCCCTTTTGAAACCCAGTTCAAATTTCCCGCTCCTTAGATGTTACAAAGCCTTTGAAAATACACGTCATTATATGCAAATTAGACATTGAAAACATATGCAAATGAATCATTAATGACTCATGCAAATAGGGCATGAGAACTTATGCAAATCAGGCAGACCAAAGTGAGGACTGCAGATTGCATGTGCATATGCAAATTAGGTATTGAGGTAGCCATAGCCAATTATTGATCCAACTGCACTGTATAGCCTTATATGGAAATCAGCTGACTTTGGAGGAATCAAAACCTGGGCCTCTGGTCTCCTCCACTCTAGGGAGGAGTCTCCACACCATTGAGAAATCTTCAGTAAATCTGTTCCCATTCAGGACTTAACATCCTCGCTGGGCCTTGTGATGGAAGGACTCTCTCAAATATTTGTATTTCTTTAGAAAAATCATCTAGATAACTAAAGTTTTTACTTGCCTCCTGGATAAGTCAGAGATATAAAGATCACTCAGTCAGTCATGAGATTTATTCAGAACCTACTATATGCCAAGCACTCGGTTAATAAGAGAGATACAAATAAAAGTAAAGCTAATCCCTCTTCTCAAGGAGCTTGCAATCTGATGGGGGAAGACAACGCTGGAAAGGAAGCTCAAAGGGGAACAGGAGAGAGTTCTTGAGGCAAGGGCATAATGGAGAGTTCTAAAGAGTACCAAAAAGAAAATAGCTAAGGTGGGGTGGGGGAATAAGGGAGAAAACTGTACAGAATCTCCTGTTTAAATAGATGTCCTAGAGCTAGAGGCCCTGCACTCTTGCCAAACTGTCTTAATGAAAGAGTGAGAGAATACTGATGAACTGTGGGAGCTAGGAAAATTCAAACTTATAGCATAATGAGATTTCCCAATGATGAGTTTCCTAGGGAAAGTAGTCATGGTAGAGAATTCCAGAGAAGTCCAAAAGCAGTGTAGCTTTTGGGAATTGGTGAGAAAAACTGTTGCTAGATAAATACAGCATATTCTAGAATAGGCATTTGGTCCTCATCTCATGTACTCATGCATTTGCTAAAAATCATTGTTGTGAATGAAGACAATGGGGTAAGGTTAAGCATATAATTTCCACATTTTAAGTGAACATTTTAGCCAATTCCGATGGGCAAGCCATGGAAGTAAAGAAGTTGAACTGATATTCGCAGACATTTTCTGCCTAGTCTTTTCAAAGGGGCTGTTTTTCTTTGAAATGCCTTCTTAAACATGAAAAGCCAATATTTATGGATGTTCTGTTGTAATCCTAATACATAACTCCAAGAATTCAACTTGAAAGAACAGAGTGTCATAGCAAGACATTAAATGTGGGTTCCAATGATTGGATTCTGATCCTGACATTGCCTCTTATTGGTGCTGGGACCTTGAGTAGGTCGCTTAATCCATTTGAGCTTCAACTTCCTTATTTGGTAAAGGGATAAGAAAATTATCTGTTTCACAGGGTTTTACAAATGAATCAATGTATACAAACAATTTTCAAATATTAAAGCCTTATGTAAGGACCAATCATCTGCATCTCATTTTAATAATTTTTGGAGGAGAAAATGAGGCTGGTGACTTTGCACAGTCCTCCCTCAATTAAATCCAATTCACTTGTATGTATTGGTATCACATCCCTGATATCATGGTCCTTTTCAAGGATGAAGGGCAAGCAGCACAAGCAAGGGTGGGGGGCAAGGGGAAAGAAGGGTAGGAAGTGGTTGAAGAATGCCTTTGTCCAGACTATGATAAACCCATCAAGCACCCATCATTAGTGCATAACTAATATCTTTTATAGTGATTTAAGGCTATTAAGCTCTTTTTGTGTTTTATTTCAGTTGCTATTAACCCTGTAAGGTAGGTTGGATAATAACCTTCATGTTACAGAGAAGCAAACAGGGTTCAGGGTTCAGTGGTTTGCTCACCTTCAAACAGTCTACCAAGTGTCTGAGACAGGATCGACACCTAGGAATCCCAGCCTCTGTTACCTGTGTTGCAAATGTCATCATTCCAGGCACTTATATTAGACATTGAAGGTAAATGAGGCCCAAATTTGAAAAAGTAGAATAGTAGATTTATTGAACTTGGTAAATTGCACGAAACATTTAAATTTTCCTGGAAATAAAGGCCGATTTTTTATTTCAATAAACTTTCCAAAGACAGTTGTAAGTCGGCCAAAGGGCAATGGAGACATATGATTAGTGAGGATCAGTTGCCATATATTACTAACACCAGCAAATGAATGCAGAAATGTGAAGTAAATAGTATTATTAACAAAGTCTTGATAAGCAAATGAATTGGGCTAGTCATTCAGAAAGAATGAGATATAATCAATCCACTAAACTTGTTACATTGGAATCTAAACAGTGTCAAGAAATGTAGAAGAACATTCAGTTCTGGGCATCTTTTTATTGTCTGCTATTATATGTGACACCTAGGAGTCACATCAAGATTCAGTGTGTCACTGATATATGCTTGTTGACATTAGAAGTAAAGATAATTGACAGACCAAGACTTTGGCAAAGGTTTGTATCTATTTGTTACTTACATAGTGAAGCATAAAAAAAACCCAATATTTTGTATGATTTTTTTTTCCTAAGTAGAAAAATGACCAGTTTTATAAAGTGTTTAATTTGAAGTAAAACATAATAACTTGGAAATTACTGGTCAACAATTCAATTTTATTTTCTCTTGTTAATTTTGCAGGAAATTTTACTGTACAAGCTACACTGTAATCACCATCTAACGCTACCCGAACTGGTCATAGACACACACACACATACACACACACAAATTCAAAAATAATAGCAATAGAATATACAGAATAGCAATAATTAACAGAGAAATAGAGGGAACAAACTGCAATTAAGAAGGGTTGGGGAAGTTTTGTCATAGAAGGTAGGATTTTATTTGGGACTCAAAGGAAGACAATTAGGTCAGTAAACAAAGCAGAAGTGGAGAGAGCATTTCAGTTATGACACAACTAAGAAGAATGCCCAGAGCTGAAGATGGAGTGTTTTATTCAAAGAACTTCTAGGAAGTCAATGTCACTAGGTCAAAGAGTACATGTCATAAAATAATTTGTAAGAAGACTAGAAAAGTAGGAAGGGATGAGGTTGTAAAGGGCTTTGAATGTCAAACAAGAAGCAGCAGGAAGTCACTGGAGTTTATTGAGTTGGTGGGGGAGTAGAGGTTGACATGGCTGCAACTGTACTTCCAGAAAAATCACCTCCGTGGTGATACAGACGAATTGGAGTAGAGAGAGATTTGAAGCAGGCAGACCCACCAGAAAGCTCTTGTAATAATTCAAGCACGAAGTGAGGAAGGCCTGCCCTAGGAGTGTAAGCGTGTCAGAGCAGATAAAGGGACATAATTCAGGGATGTTGCAAGGATAAAATCAAAATATTTGATATGGAGGGAAATAGATAGTGAAGAATATAGAATAACCACTAGATGAGCCTGAGGAACTGGAAAGGTAGTGTTGCCCTCTACAGTAATAGGAAAGGTAGAAAGGAGTGGGGGGGGCTCTGAGTGGTTAAAGGGAGGGTAATGAGTTCTTTTTCTTAGACATATTGTGCTTAATACAGCTACTGGATGTCCAGTCCAAAATGTCTAAAAAGTCGTTGGAGATGGGAATTGGAGATCTCCAGAGAGATTGGGCAAGATGGGTAGATTTGAGGATTATCAGCATACAGATATTTATGAAATCCATGGAAGTGATGAAATCACCAAGTGAAGTAGTATAGATAGAGAAGAAGGACCAGTTCAGAACCCAGAACTCAGAATCAAAAGGGACACCTACAGTTAGAGAGCATGGTCTGAAGGATATAAAAGTATCAAGAGGACTAAATGAGAAATGTTGCAGCATAGAACTCCCACAGTTGTGCTCCAGCCAGGAGACAACCTAGGCTTTTAATTTTCTACAATAATATGATTTGGACAAAAAGGATGATACCACAAGCAAATTAGGAAAGCAAGGAACAGTTTATCTTTCAGGTCTATGGAGAAGGGAAGAATTTATGACAAAAAAAGAAATAGAGAACATTATGAAATTCAGAATGAATAATTTCCCTTACACTAAACTAAAAAGGTTTTGTATAAACAAAATGCAACCAAGATTAGAAGGGAAGCAGAAAGCTGGAAAACAATTTTTACAACCGAAGTCTCTGACAAAGGTCTCCTTTCTCAGGTATTTAGAGATATGAGAAAAATATATAAGAATACAAGTCATTCCCCAGTCAATGAATGACCAAAGAATATGAACAGATAGTTGTCAGATGAAGAAATTGAAGCTACTATAGCCATGAAAAAATTCTCTAGATCACTATTGATTAGAGAAATGTAAATTAAAACAATTCTGAGATACAACCTCACATTGATCAGATTGACTGATATGACAAATCAGGAAAATGATAAATGTTGGAGATATGGGAAAATTGTGACACCAATTTTGATTGATGGAGTTGTAAACTGATCCAACCATTCTGGAGACCAATTTGGAACTATACCCAAAGGTCTCTAGGACTGTGCATGCTCTCCTATATCCAGAAATACCCCTAGTAGGTCTATATTACAAAGACATCATAGAAAAAGGAAAGACGGGGGGCGGAGCCAAGATGGCGGAGTAGAAAGACTCACCTATGCTAGGTCCGAACCCACAGCCCATAGATTTCCTGTAAAAAGAACTCCTGACAAATTCTGGAGCAGTGGAGGCCGCGCAGCAACACAGTGAAGGAGATTTCCGCTGCAGAGAGCCCTGAAAAACTGACCTCAAAGGTACCCCGGACGGGAGAGGAGT
>CM053771.1:462991173-463022641 GCA_028658325.1 Potorous gilbertii
ATACATATATATATGTATATATATACATATATATATATATGTATATATATATATATATATATTTATATGTACTTTGTAGCCAAAGGTGGAGAAGCCCTATACATCAGTTAAAACAAGACCTGAAGTTAGTCAACTAAATTTTATTCAATCTAACTGTGCTTTAGAAAATGAGTTTCTTATTGAAAAATTCAGACTTAAGATTGAAGAAAGTACCAAAAAACATCAGAGTCATAGTTATGACTTAATAACATTTGTGAATTTTAAATGGAAGTGTGGAATAGATTTAAAGGAATAGATCTCACAGAGTATCTGAAAAACTATGAACATAGATTCAGAATATTATGCAAGAAGTCACAACAAAAAATCTTTAAAATTATAAATGGGCAAGTGAAAGCTAAAAACTCCATGAGACACCAAGAAATAATGAAACAAAATTAAAATGATGAAAAATAGGAGGAATTTTGAAATATCTCGTTGGAAAAAAATCACCTGGAAAATAGATTGAGGAGAGAATATTTATGAAGTATTAGTCTAAACAAAAGCTATAATTAATACAAAAAACTTATGAATTATATTTCAAGATATTATCAAGGAAAACTTCCTTGATATCTTTAACTCAGAGAGTAAGATAGAAATTGAATAATCTATACCACACAAGACTTGAAAGAGGTCCACAAATAAGAAAAACATCCCAGTAATATTATAGCCCAAACTCAGAGCTCTAAGGTCAAGGAGAAACTATTGCAAGCAATAGTGAATGAGGATAGAAAGAAGTATGTCTTTTTTTCATGTGTATGTGTCATCTTCACAAAATTTAACCATTTTCTGTATCATAAAAACTAGACCCTCAAATATGGAAGAGAAGAAATATTAAATGCATGTTTTTTCAGACCATGATGCAATAAACACTATGTTTAATAGAGGCTAGACAAACACACATTAAAATTAACTAGAAACTAAATAATATAATTTTTAAATGAATGGCTTTTTAAAAAATCATTAAAACAATTAATAATTTCATTAAAGAGAATGACCACAATGAGACAACACAGCGAAATTTGTGGAATGAGGTCAAAGAGGGTTTGGGGAAATATTTATATCTTTAAAAATCCACATCAATAAAGCAGAGAAGGAGTAGATCAATGAATTGGGCATGCAACTAAAATTATAGAAAAGGAATAAATTAAAAATCCCAAATTAAACATGAAATTGAAAATTCTGAAAACCAAAGGAGAGATTAATACAACTGAAAGAAAGACAACCATTGAAAAATAATACCAGAAGCTGGTTTTATGGAGGAAAAAGAATGAAATAAAATCATTGGTTAATGTAACTTTTTCAAAAAAGAAGAAAATCAAATTACCAGCATGAGAAAGGGAAAGGCTGAATTCATTACCAATGAAGATGAAATTAAATAATTTATTTGCAGCTATTTTGTCCAATTATATGCCAAGAAATCTGACAGTTTAAGTGAAGGGGATGAATATTTACAAAAACAGAAATTTCTCAGATTTACAGAAGAAAAAACCAGAATGCTTAAATAACCCTATTTTAAGAAAATAAATTGAGAAAACCATAAATGAAGTTGCTAAGAAAAAAATCTCTTTAAGACAAGATGGATCCACAAGTGAATTCTAGCAAATATTTAAAGAACAATTAATTCTAATGTTGTATAAACTATTTGGAAAAAAGATGTAAAAAAAAGGAGTCCTGCTAAATTTCTTCTATGACAAAAATATGGTTTTGATATACAAACAAAATATTAAAAACAGAGGAAGAAAACTATAGACCAATTTTCCTAATGAATATTAATGCAATTTAAAAAAAAATACTAACCAGGAGATTACAGAATACCAGATTCCACAAATTAGAGATTCCAAAAAAGATCAAACACTATTATCAGATGGAATTTATTCCAGAGATGTAATGCTAAAAGTCTTTCCAATATGATCATGGTTTAAACAAGGATGGCCAATATCACTGCTCTTATTCAATATTGTTTTGGAAACATTAGCTATAGCAACAGAAGAAAAATACATTTAAAGAATCAGAATATCCAGATGAGAAAGTAACACTCTCACTCTGCTGATAATATTATGGCATACTTAAAGATGTCTAGAAAACAAATTAAAAATTAGTTGAAATAATTAACAACTTCAGCAATTTCAGAATACAAAATAGGATTTCTGTATATTATCAATGAAGTCCAACAGCAAGAGACAGAAAGAGAAATTCCATTTTGATTATATCAATTTTAAAGTTTTTCACAAGCAAAACCAACATAGGTAAGATTGGAAGGGAAGCATGAAGTTAGGAGAAATTTCTTAAAGGCCTCATTTCTGATGGAGATATATATATATATATACACACACACACACACACATATATACACATTTGTGTGTACTCATATATGTGTATATATATATGTATATGTGTGTATATGTATATATTATATATATATATATATATATATATATATCTGAGTCAAAATTATAAGAATATGAGTCATTCCTGATTTGATAAATGTCAAAGGATATGAATAGGAAGTTTTCAGAAGAAATCAAAGTGATCGACAGTCATATGGGGGAAAAAATGTTACACAACACTAATGAATACAGAAATGTACATTAAAAGAACACTGAGGTACCACTTCAGATCGACTAATATTACAAATAGGAAATCCTGAATTCCAGTCTGTCCTTAGACCCTTGTTAGCTGTGTGATAACGGGTATTCCCCTTAACCTCTATCTACCTCACTTTCCGCAACTCTAAAATGGGAAGAACTGTAGCCCCTTCCTCCCTGGGTTGTTGTGAGAATCAAATAAGATTATTTGTAAAGTGCTTAACACAGAGCCTAGCACATATTAGGCACTTAATTATTGTTTGTTTCTTTCTTCATGCTTCCTCCCTTTCTTCTAGTGCCATTCATAGTGTCAGATATAGAATAAGCAATTAACGAATTTTCCCTGATTGATTGATCTATTGAAGTCATAATTTCTCCATGGCCTGTGTGACATTCAGCGTCCAGCATTATTCTCCATCCACAGTCCAGAAGTCTGGATTTCCTCTGAACACAAATTCCTATCTCTTCGTTTGTACTTTCTTCACCCCTTTTCCTCACCTCACCACATTCTCCATTACTACTTCTACTTGACTAGTTCCGTATGATGTTATAAGAAATCATATATTGTCATATAATAGCAATGGAGTCCTCCCTGAAGCCTGTATATTCCTTAAACATTTTCCTTTTTCTGATTGTCTGCCTCTCTGTCTCTGTCTCTCTGTCTCTCTCTGTCTCTCTGTCTCTCTCTCTCTCTCTCTCTCTGTCTCTCTCTCTCTCTCTCTCTCTCTCTCTCTCTCTCTCCACACACACACACACACACACACACACACACACACACACACACACACACATAAACATGTACGCATGACACAGCTGCAAACTTTTTCACTCCTCAACTCTTACAGCATCTCTTTCTCTGAATACTCCACAGAGCTCCCTTCATACTTAAAAGACTGAAGCTACTCATTAAAAACATCCTTTCCTTCGTGGTTATATATTTCAAATCCCCTCAACATTATGCCCGGCTTTGGTCCAGCCAGAAAGAAAGAATTGACCAAATTGACCATTTAAAAAAAAATAACAACTAGCTCCTCCTCTTAAGGGGATAGGCACATCCTAAGGAGGGAGACCTTCTCTTCTGGGAGATTACTTCACTCTCAATGTCTCCTTGACTCATTTATCTTTAAAGTAGCTTCTGCAGGGGCAGCTAGCCGGTGCAGTGACTAGAGCACTGGGTCTGGCATCAAGAAGACAAGTTCAAATCCTTTCTCAGAGACTAACTCACTGTGTGACCCTGGGTCAATCACTTACCCTTTGTTTCCTGATGTTTAAAATGGGATTACAATAATACCCATGTGACAGATTTGTTGTGAGAGCCAAAATGAGACAATTTTGTAAAGCTCTTTGTTCAGAGTGTGACACATAGTAAGATTTTTAAAAAAATAAGTATACATATGTTTCCTTCCTTGTAACAAGAGAAACTTCCATAATTCTTAAAAATAACAGCTCATGAAAATTGTAATTGTCCCTACTGTTCAATCAAACTTTCACACTGTCTTCCCCCTTTCTTTTATACCTAAGTATTTAGATTAAAAGCAACATTGTCTATCTCTCTCTTTTCAACTTCCTTACTCCGACTCACTTCTTAACGTAGTACAGGAAGTCCTTCTGGATCATTACCAGACTAAAAATATTATCTCCAAAGTCATCAAAATTTATTACTGAGTAAACTAATGCATCCTTTCTCAATAGTTTTCTTTCTTGAACTGTCTACAGCCGGTGACACTTTTGACTATTCTTGCCTACCAAAATATCTCTTTGGGTTTTTATGATACTATTTACTCCTGCATTTCTTACCAATAAATACTACTCAGCATTCTTTGCTGAGCATCTTTCATGTTCCATAATCTTTTTGTGGGCATTGCCTTGGGGTGAAGACTTATCCTTTTTCTTTTCTAGATAAACTATTTTTCTCCCCTAAAGATCACATAACCTCTTGGGGATCAGTTCTCACCTCTCTATAGATGATTCACAAATCTGTATATTTAGCTCTCTCTTGTCTTCTGAGTGACAGTCCTGAGTCACTAACTGCCAAAATCAGTGCAACCAAAACAGAATTCATTATAGTTCCCTGTAATCTCAACATTTGTCCTAATTTATTTTAATTTTTTTTGAAGACACCATGACTTTTTTATTCACTCAGGATCTCAAGCTCAGAGTTACCTCTTTACTGTCCCTCAGCTTTCATCCCCAATTAATTATTAATTCTTATCAATTCTGTCTCCACAACTTCCATGTTTAAATTCTACTTCAATAACTTACTGCTTGTGGGTGAATCACCAGGTCTCTCTGGGTCTCAATTGTTTCACTGGGGAAATTAAAAAGTTGGACTAAATGACTCCTAAAATTAATATTCCATGACCTATAATCAGTATAGGTATATAAATAATATGGAAAGAGTGTCAGCTCTGGAGACAAAGTTCAGCCAGTTAGCTCAGTTGTTTTTCTTATATATGTCCATTTGGGATTTTCTTGACAAGGATACTGGAATGGTTAGCATTTCCTTCTCCAGATCATTTTGAAAATAAAGAAACTAATTTCCCAGAGTCACACAACCAGTGTCAGGCCAGATTTGAACTCAGGAAAATGAGTCTTCTTGTCTCTAGGTTCAGGATTCTATCAACTATGCTACCTGGACCTCTATTCAAATTCAGCCTCTAACACTTCCTATGTGACCTTGAGCAAGCTTCTTGATTTTAGTGTGTTTATCTTTAAGACAATGAAATTAAACAAGTGGCCATTGAGGTTTCTTCTAACTCTGTCACTATGATATTCTATGATCCATGCATCTAACCCTTTCTTTCCACTCATTTGATCATTCCTCTAGTCCAAGGCTCATCATCTTTTGTCTGGACAATTAAAAGACCTTCATAATTAGTGTCCCAGTCTCAAGTCTCAGCCTTCTCCAAACAGTCTTCAAAAGAGCTATCAAGTTGGGATTGCCAAATCACTATTCTGACTATGTCATTCACCTGTTTGTGAAGTTTTGGTGGACTTTGATTGTTTCTAAGATAAATTACAAACTTTCTGCTTGACATTGAACCTCTTCAGAACTTGTATCCAGCTAATTTTCTAGATCACCCCAGTGAGACACTATATTCTAGTCAATTTGACATAACTCCTATACCTGTACACCCTCTATGATTCTATTTTTTTTGGAATCCCTAGTTCTTCTCAGGGTTTATTATAAGTGCCACCTCTTTGTCCAAGTTGCTCTCAGTCTCTCCAACCCCACAGAAGTTATATTGTATTTATTTTATCTATATGTTTTATAGGTATATTTTCTAACATATTTTTTGTATATATAGTGTCTTCTCCTTTCCTCAGTATAATGTATTCTCCTTTAATGAAGAGACTGTTTCATTTATGTCCTAGTACCATACATGACGCATAATCAATGCCCAATAGTGTTTCAAAATTGAATTAAGTTCACAAAGATATTATAATCAAAACCGAAAACATAAAGTTTCACATTGCCCAGAATTCACTTTATATATTGGCATTTGCAGGGTACTATGTACAGTTACTTAATTACCCAAACTTTGGGACTGACTCCAGGAAGATTTTTCAGTAGATAAAATGGACTCTATCTCTTAAACCCTCCCCCTATCTTATTAAGTGTTCAGTGATTATTAAGATTGCTGCTGAGCCCCTAAATGCAAATGTTGTTTATTTTAAATAGAGTGACCTGCAGTTACCACCAATTGCAGGGTACCAGCATCTCCTATAATAAGGGTTATTATGCTAATGCTGTGTGGAGTGTGTCTGAGGGAGGGGGAAAAGTGTTTTCTCTATCTTAAAGCAGTCTTTGACAAGGGCTAAATATTCCTCTGGCTCTGAAAAGGTGAAAGCAGCTGAGAGTTATGCCTTTAATTTACCCAGACACTGTTCTGGGACAGTTTTCATGGGTCATAAACATATGTTAAATTATGTTGAAACTGGATTGTAGACTATGTCAATAAATTACTTACCCAAAACAAACTCTGAGCACCTAAAAGAATTCTCATGTGCAGAAAAGGCACAATTTAAGATGGGTTTAACAATTTGTCCATCATGGGTTGAATTTCTCTCCATGAAAAATGTTCCTGAACAGTCTGATTTGATCCTATTTTGACAGGATTTTCAGAGTCTGTCACTACAGAGTTGGCCCAGAACGATTTCACATTTTGTCCTTGTCATCTTGTCAGACCAACCCGCAAAGGAGATCATACTTTAGACCTGGTTTGATATTAAACCACATCATTTTTCCACCATTCTTTATTGTTACCATCAGAAGATTCCACCCTGTGTGCAGACTTGGAACTAGGAGTGCTTTGAAATTAACGAGCCAGGGAAGTCTGAGACTGTCCAAGGTTAATTTAAATGTGTCCTACTCCTTGTTTTTTTTTTTCCCCACTCCCTTTTGGATCTGAAGTTTTATATTATGCAAATTGTGTGCAATGGTGTAGAACTGGAAAAGACCTGCTGACAAGTCACTAAACTGGGTCATAGGGAGGGAGCAGTCTTTACAATAGTTTGGGATCAAAGGTAATGTTTCCCAGTAGCCTACTCTTTAGCTCTTTTCAAGAAACTAACATCACACACAGACTTTCCTGTGAGTTTTTGCAGAGCCACTGTCTTTATCACTTCTAAGAGATTATTTGAGACATAAGCAGCTTGCTTTTCAGCCAAAAGACCCTGTGAGTTAATGTGTGTGTGTGTGTGTGTGTGTGTGAGAGAGAGAGAGAGAGAGAGATAGACAGAGAGACAGAGACAGAGACAGAGACAAAGACAGAGAGAGACAAAGACAGAGAGAGATAAAGACAGACAGAGACAGAGACAGAGAGAGAGAAAGAGAGACAATGACAAAGAGAGATAGAGTGAGAGATTAGCAGTACTTCTGAGAAATTCAGAAAAGTATTACGTTCTTTGTGCTTGATTTCTTTTAGTTTTTTAAAATATCGATGTATTTCATTTGCTATACTAGCTATTCATAAATATATCTATCATCCATATGACAGGTTAAATCTTATTTTTAATTTGTAGCTTTGAAGGTCATGTATAGAGGTCCCTAAAGCAAACAAACCAAATATCCTGATAGGAATATTCATGACTGTGTATGGTAGGAAAAGATGGTATCCAAATGGTAGTTAATGAAAGAAAAAAATGTCTTTAAACCATGATACTAAGGAAACTGGTGCAAACTTTCAGACCTAAGGAAGGTTTATAAAGAAGGTCATAATGTCCCTTCCTCTAAACAGGGATCTCTCTATTTGATCTTTGTGTACAGTTCGAGATTGACTTTTAACTAGATAAAATCTTTCCAAGAGTCTTCTTTGAGCTATACAGCCAATTTAGGTACAGAATAAAACCACTTCCTAAAAACTGCTTCTGGGGTTTGGGGGTTCCTACTTCAGCTAAAATTTTCCATCTTCTTTTATTTTTCTTTTAAAAAGAGAAAGGTCTTAACATCATGAGAAGTAGTTAGGTTTCAGAACTTCCTTGGTGATATAGAAAAGCTACAAGACTGTGTGTTCTTTCTCAAGTCTGAACCAAAGCGGAGGGCTGCCTGGCTAAAATAGAAAGATGGGTAAGTGATTCTCCTCAGAAAAAGCCAGAATGAAAAGGAATTTCACACCATAGGGTGCTGAGGAGCTATCTCTCTCATTTGAATGTCCAATACGAGCCGAGTTTAGGAGAAGGAAACTAGCAGGAACCCTGATAAGAAGTCTGTGTTCTGAGTTGTGGAAAGGGCATTATGTGTAGGCATCTGTGCACAACTTCCTCCCCATCAGATAGCAATGAGCCACTGAGAGAGAACTGATTGGTAGCTCCCTAAACATGCTCTGCTCTGGTATAAACAGTTCAAGTAGAGCAGTTTGCCGATATGTCACTATCACCTCCATCGACGAATATAAGGATACCACGTTCATTGTCCATGACTGAGGCTCCCTGTGCTCTTTCAGCCATCACACTCAGTCAGAGACCATGTCTTTCTTAATGTCCTATTTCAAGGACTGTGTGTATACAATGTTTAGTAAATACATAGAAAACTATTGATTATGCATCAATGTTGCTATAGACTATTTTCACCACAATATTTTTGCATAAAGAATATAATTTTTTAAATTCATAATTGGAAAAGGAATTGAGCATGAAGAGGAATAATAGATGGACAGCTACAATGCTGTACTGAAATCCAAAAATATTGAAAAACAATCCTGAGGGAGGACTCCAGTCTAGTAGGGAGAGCATTTGTAGACTATAAGATGATATGGACAAGAATTGCACTGAATGTAAAGGTATTTATGGGTTATGATCTGCATTAATGGAGAGAATACACATACAATAACAACCAGTGTTTGCATTATATGGTTAAGTTTGCAAAGCAACTTGGATACATTATCTCAGTTGAATTTCATAGTAACTCCATGAATGGGTAACAAAGATATTATTATGAGATATAAGATAATATCTCTTATAATAAGATATATTATATATAAGATATATGTGTGTGTATGTATATAATAAGATCATATATTATAAGATATAAGAGATAGAGATACAAAATCAGGTAAATTCAGTGGTAATATAGCTTAAGGCATGTGGATAAGAAATGTCAGAAGTTTGATTTAAGTACAAGGGATACAACTGGAAAAGTGAAAACAGTCCCTGCCCTGGGGGAAAGAATACATTAGGAGTTTCATTATTTCAGTGATTAAGGGAAGGGATGAATAGAAAAAGTATTTATGTAGGGCCTATTATGTTCTTTTTCTCATTATACTAATTTGATCCTCATCACAACCATGTGACCTAAGTGCTGTTATTCTCTCTAATTTGCAATTGAGGAAAATGAGGCAAAAATAAGTTAAGTGACTTGTTCAGGGTCACACAGCTAGTTAAATAATTGAGTTCTGATTTGAACTCAGGTCTTCCTATATCCAGAGTCACATTCATCCACTGCACCACAGACTTGCCTCATACTTTAATGAGGGAAATAAAACATATAGGAGGTTTCAGTTGCATGTCAGAAAGAAAGTCTCCTGTTTCTTTAGGAGTAAAGTATTTCTTCTATTATTTAAATATTTATTCAATGAATATATTAACATTTTATTAATTTCATCTTGAGGACTTTACAATCATACTTTGTTTTTTTGTTTTTATTTTCTTGAGGGAGACACATGATAGGGGATGACTTCTTTAAAGTTCGAATTCCAAAGACCTTCATCCAGTCTTGTTTGTTACAAAATTGAAGAGTATGTGTGTACGTGTGTGTCTCTGTATGTGTGACTTGACAGAGAGAATATTTATTAAGAATTCACTATGTGGGAAATTCCTTTGTACAATGCTGGAGATAAGACTAAATAAAAACAAGACAGTCCCTAACTTGAAGGACCCCACATTTTAATGGGAGAAGATAATGCATAAAAAAGGAACTGAAAAGCTGTGAGGGAAGGAAGATTTGGAGGGAGATGTTTCTGGCTAGAAGGTGCAAGGATCAGAAGTACAAAACAATGAGTTCAACTATTGAAACGAATATGGTTGGACATTTCAGATCAGGAACATGCCAACTAGGAGAATAGAAATTAAAGTACACATATTGATTTAAAGGCTACCACTTCAGAATAAAGATACTTTAGCCAGATCTGGGTAAACAGAAAGTACTTAAATCTTTCAGATTGAAACATTTTACAGGAAAAGTATTTGGATTTTTTTTTATTTTAAGTTTTCAACATTCATTTCCACAAGATTTTGAGTTTCAAATTTTCTCCTCATCTCTCCTCTCACCCCACCACAAAACACCATGCACTGTGATTACCCCCACCCCCAATCTACTTACCTTCCATTACACCCCTTCCCTCCCTTATCCCCATCTTTTCTCTTTTCTTGTAGGGCAAGATAGATTTCCATACCCCATTAGCAGTATTTCTTATTTCCCAGCTATATGCAGAAACAATTTCCGACATTCATCCTAAAACATTGAGTTCCATCTTCTCTCCCACTCCCCACTAAGAAGGAAAGAAATTCAATACAGGCTATATATGTGTAATTTTGCTAAAGACTTCCATAATATTCATGTTGTGAAACACTAACTATAGTTCCCTCCATCTTATCCAGCTCCTCCCATTTATTCTATTCTCTCTTTTGAACTTATTCCTCCTCAAAAATGTTGTTTCTAACTAATTCCCTCCTCTCATTTGCCCTCCCTTCTATCATTCTCCCACACTCCATTTATCCCCTTCTCCACTATTTTTCTGCAGCATAAGATGGATTTTCATATCAAATTGAGAGTGCATGCTATTTTCTCCTTAAGCCAAATGTGATGAGAGTAAGTTTCAGGTTTTCCCTCTCAACTTCCCCTTTTCCTCTCCATTGAAAAAGCTTTTTCTTCTCTTTTTTATGAGAGATAATTTGCCTCATTCCATTTCTCCCTTTCTCCTCCCATTATATTCTTCTCTCACCACTTAATTTTATTTCTTAGATATCATCTCCTCCTATTCAAGTTACTTTGTACCCTCTGTGTGTGTATACATATATATATGTATATATATATATATATACATATATATGTGTGTGTGTGTGTGTGTGTGTGCGTGTGTATGTATGTATGTATATCTTTGTATAATCCCTCCAACTATCCAAATACTGAGAAAAGAGTAACAAATATTATCTTTCCATTTAGGAATGTAAACAGTTCCACTTTAGTAAGTCCCTTATGATTTATCTTTCTCATTTACCTATTCATGCTTCTCTTGATTCTTCTGTTTGAAAGTCAAATTTTCTATTCACCTCTGGTCTTTCCTTTAAGAAAGCTTGAAAGCTTGAAATCTATTTCATTGAGTGACCATTTTTTCCCTTAAAGTATTATACTCAGTTTTACTGGGTAGGTAATTCTTGGTTTTAGTCCTAGTTCCTTTGACTTCCAGAATATCATATTCCAGACCCTTTGATTCCTTAATGTAGAAGCTTCTTTCAATATTTATTTTACCCACTGGTTCCAGAATATCAGGGCAGTTTTCCTTGATAATTTCATGAAAGATGATGTCTAGGATCTTTTTTTGATCATGTCTTTCAGGTAGTCCCATAATTTTTCAATTGTTTCTCCTGGATCTATTGTCCAGGTCAATCGTTTTTCCAATAAGATATTTCACATTGTCTTTTATTTTTTCATTCTTTTTGGTTTTGTTTTGTAATTTCTTGGTTTCTCATAAATTCATTGGCTTCCATCTGTTCCATTCTAATTTTTAAAGAACTATTTTCTTCAGAGAGCTTTTGAACCACCTTTTCCCTTTGGCTAATTCTGCTTTTTAAAGCATTCCTCTATTCATTGACTTTTTTGGCCTCTTTTGCCACTTGGGTTTGTCTATTTTTAGAGATGTTAATTCTTCAGCAATTTTTGAGTTTCCCTTAGCAAGCTGTTGACTCACTTTTCACAATTTTCTTGTGTCACTCTCATTTCTCTTGCCAATTTTTCCTCCACCTCTCTTACTTGGTTTTCAAAATCCTTTTTTGAGCTCTTTCATGGCCTGACACCACTGAATATTTATTTTGGAGGTTTGGGATGCAGAAGCCTCAGCTTTTAGGTCTTAGGTATGCATTGTTCTTCCTCATCTAAAAGGATGGAAGAAAATACCTGCTCACCAAGAAAGTAGCCTTCTTTTGTTTTGTTCTTTTTCCCATTTTGGGGCATTTTCCCAGACAGTTACTTGACTTTGGAATCCTTAGTCAAGAGGAGGTTATGCTCTGGAGACCTGTAAATTTTCAGTTCCTCCAAGATGGCACAATCAAGGGAGAGGAGTTTACTCCTCTCCTGAATTGAACTCTGGTCTGGGAGCAACTATAAGAACTCTTTTCTGCCGAGGATCTGCCTGTAGAATTCCCTCTCCAGAGTCTCCACTAGCTCTACCACTCCAGGTAGTGCTACTCCTCCTCACCCTATGGCTGCTACTCAGGGCTAAGATCCAGATCAGCAGTTCAATTCCACTAAGGTCTTTAGGCCAGGGCTCCAACAACAGAAGCAGCCTCTGCCTGGGGCATGTAGGTGAAAGACCTTTCTCAATGACCTTTGAAGCTGTCTTTCATGTTTGTAGGTAGAGGAATCTGGGAATCACAGCTGCTGGTGGTGGCACCTTGAAGCCCCCTCTAGTCCTGTCCCTGCCATGGTGCAGCCAAAGCTGGGCTGCACTCTGCTCTGTGTCTGGTGTGATAGACCTTTCCTCCTGGCCTTCCAGGCTGCCTAGGGATGGAAATTTCTTTCACTCTGTCGTTTTGTGGTTTCTGGTGCTCTAGAATTTGTTTAGAGTCATTTTTTACTAGTATTTTATGGGCTGTGGGGACAGAGTTTCTAGAGGTGAGTCTTTCTACTCCACCATCTTGACTCTTCCCCCCACCCGAAGTTTTTAAAAATGAAAAACTATGTAGGTAATGTTTGGAAACTTGAATAGGAAGTTTACACTCTTTTCAACTTCACTTTGACAATGGTCAATGTACTACCTTTAAGCCCTAATATAGAAAAAGAGGCAAAAGTCAGCCTCAGAAATAATAATTGGAATTATTCAGTCTAGCCAACCTAATTATTGAGAAAGTTTTCATATCTCAATTATCTATTATCAGCTATTTTGATCCACTTCATTGGATAATTTATCATTTCCCCAAATAATTTCCAGTTAGATTAAACCATAGCATCAGTATTTGGATTTGAAATGTCATATTCACCCAGATGCTACATAGTATCAGTGAATTTTAATTTGAAAAACCATTAAGATATTTTTTAAAAAACAACAAATTAGAACATGACATTTTTCCACAAATTTCATTATATTTTGCTTATACTACCCTATCCATATTGCATAAAAATTTTATATTTTATATTAAAATAAATGATATACATGAGAATGGAAATTGCTAATCCTCTTAAGACTATATAATCATTTAAATAAGTATTTTAGGAAACATTTTCTACTAAGAAGGTAAGCATACATTTAATGTTTACAAGCTCATGAAAAAGAGTAGAAAAGCATTGTAGTAAGTATTGTGGTGTTGTGAAGGAAACAATCAATCATTTATGTCATTTCTGCACACAAGAATCTTTAAATATGGTGTGGAAAACCGGTTACAAACACACTATATTTAATTGACATTTCATTGGATTTCTTTTTTTATCTTAAATGACATCTGTACTTCCTCCATTGGTATAGATCCAACCCATCAATACCTTCTTACCTTTATACTTCTTTCCCAAGTCAGTGTATAAGTCTTCAAACCAGAGAATAAAAATACACTGGAAGTCTCCTGCATCACTAAGCATTCTAAAAGAATCTGAATATGTCATGGGCCCTTCGTTATTTTTGTTCTTGCGACATGATTGAACAGACTCCTTTTCCAAACATACATTAACTGGATACTGTTGTTTATAATGTTTCCTGAGTATAACAATAAAAGGCAGTAAATGACAAGTGAAACATACAATTAGTGCACAAAATGAAGTTTCAAAGTGACAGAGGTTATCACATAACTCTGAAGTCAGAGAAAAAGTATGACTATCTGGGTCTGGAAGAATGAGTTGGGGCTTGAGAAAGCAAAAAGGGAAGGTGAAATTTCTGAGGTATGGGAAGTAATATAACCACACACAAACGGGGTATGATATAGACGAGCAAGGAGAATATTTGACAGGGATAAAGAGATTGCAAAAGGACGGACCTAGTGTGAAGTTTGGATTCAGTCAAAAGGCCGCACTTGAGGACTAAGAGGACCACGTGTGGCCTCAAGGCCGCAGGTTCCCCACCCCTGAAGTAGGGCATATAACTGGATTCAATCTGACTTCTGATCACATTGCTGATATTATGGGGGAGAGGGAAGACCTCAAGATTCACTTCTAAGTCTTAGCCACTTTCGTTCAACAATGAACACAAATGGAGAATGATGATAATAAAAAAATTATTTATCCAAATTGGTCCCAAAACATAAATCAGAGAAAGATATATAGAAAAAATAAACCATCCTACAGAGAGCAAAGGAGTTCTCCCCTTAGGAGTGAGATAATTCAGCTCAACCAAGAGAGATGATTCTGGATTTCACTCAATGGAAAACTCTCTGGAGTATCTACTTCAGTTATCTGGGAATAGGGACATGATAGAGTTGGCCAACTCCTCTTGATTGCTCTCAGTTTCTTTTTTCCTTTCAACTACCTTGAAATGGTTGATCTTGTCCATCGGCCCTCTTGAAGCTGGAAGCCAGAAATATCTAAACCCACTTTTCTCTTGAAAAGTCCTCGAAGAAGACTTGAAGCTTGAAGAGACCCAAAAGGGAATGCAAAATCCTGGAGCTCTTTGAATCTCACCAACTCTGCCCTGCCCTTCACAAAGAACATTCATCTCCACCATGAAGGAGAGAACCCCATATCAATGGGTTTGGAGACAAGAGTTATATATGCTAAGGTAAATTCACATGGAATGTCTCCCTTGTGGACATGGGCCTGGAAGTTGATAAGGGTAAGAGTGCACTAATTGTATGCATTTCATCATATCCTCAGAAATGAAAATAGGAATTATTGACCTAGGAAAACTAAAAGAAGTGAAAGTAGTGAGTGGGACAGAGGAAAGTCCAACAGGGGAAGTTTCAATTGTCCAATGACAGATGCTATTCTAAATGCTAAGGGAGAAACCTTTCCTTTCATTCTATTGAGTCACGCATTTATCTGTGGTCTCATTTTCTTGCCTTCCTCTGGACATGCCAGAACCAGGGTTACAATGCTATCTTTCACCTAAAGTTTATGTCAGCACTCCCAAAACTGGTAGGGTGATTGAACTGTGAGAGACTATAAGAAACAAAATACTGGGAAAGAACCATATGGACTTCTGTGAAAAAGAAGAATGAAATGCACCCCCTCAGTGATAGCATGTTGGAGAATATTGTGATCTGTTCTCTCCTAGTTACTTTACAAATATGATGATAACTCAATATTCTGATTCAGTTTCTAAGAAGCTTATACTTTTAAATTCTAAACAATTTCTACTTTATGATTTCTAAAGTATGATAATTAATATTGGCAGGAAATCCTGATAATTTGTTAAGGACCCTTTAAAAAATATTCACTGTTTTTAGTATCACAGGATATCAACCACACAAAGAGATATAGAATGGAAGCAATTATTTGGGTCATTATACTATTTGTGCTACTATTGCGCCTATCTTTTCAATTTTCCCCCACATCTTTCTCTTTAACTGGTGAGTAGTGAGATCATTTCAAAAAGCAGGGACTGTCTTTTACCTTTCTTTGTATTCTCAGAAATTAGCAAAGTCTGACACATAATGACTCTTAAAAAAAAGTGAATTGAGTTACTGGGCAAGCAAGAACAACTGAGATTTGAACACTAGTCTTTCTTCACCACAAATCCACAGTTTGCTGCACTGAACAATGCTCTGTTATCCATCAAGCATTCTAGATGTGGAAGGGAACATGTCAAGAAACATTTAATGCATGGCTTGTGCATGGGTCTTAAACCTCTGTCTTTACAGAAAGGGGAACTGAGAGGTTAAACAATTTAAAAACTGGGATTATACACTTCATCTATCTCCAAACCTATAGAATATTCTTTCTAAAAAACTATGCATTTTCCTCAAAATGTGAAGCACAGTTACAGTCATTTAACAGGGCATAGAAAATAACTTCACTATTTTAAATCATCAGATATTGGATCAATAAGCACTAAGCACCTACCACATGTGACTTAGGCTTTCATGGGATTTAAGCAGGTCACATGGGCCTATGGAAAGATCTTCCCATTTAAATTGCCATTGCATTTGGCCCCAAGATCTTTTATATTCATTACATAAGTGAGTGGAGCAAGTGGTATCCACAGAACCAGAATAGGGATAACAGAAAGTGACCATATAAAACAATGTCTTAAGCAACTGGTTATCAACAGAACTTTATAACAATATAACAAGGATCACATAAAATAAGTGAATAAAACAAAGTCTTGGAGGGATCTTGAGTACAAGCAACCCATCATTGCCCTCTTGAATGAATGGGACCTAAAATCTTGGGATAAGGGATGAAAGTCTCTTCTTCCATAGTTACTTCCTGCTAAATTTGAACATAGAGCTGTCCCTGCCCCAAGAGTCTCACTATTAACACTGCTTCAGGTCCCACTTCCTGAGGGGCAATTGAGCAAAAAAGCCAACAGAGTGGGGTCCTTGGGGGTACATGGAACTTCCCTTCACCCATCATAGGCAACTATATCCCTTGAGTCCCAAACAGTTCCAAGAAAACACTGCAAAAAAGCAGACTCAGCTCTCAGTCTTTATCTTGCCTCAGGGCTGAATTCTGAGCTCTAGGGTTCTTCTTTCTCCAGCAGGAGCTGACTGCTCCTGGCTCTTACCTGGGTCTCCATGCAGGCAGCACTCTACTCCTGTTCCATGGCTCACCTCTCCAAGGTTGGCACCCAGGCAGTTCTCTTCTTCTCTTCCATGTCTTCATTCTAAGCTCTCACCTCTCATGCCTGAGCCCTGCATACAATACAATCTCAGAGTACTCCTAAGGGCTCCAGAGAAGCATAGCCACCACAACTGGGAAATGATGAACAATTAACCCATTCCTATACTTTCCTTTTAATTTGCAGATCCTGCCTGACTACTCTATATATGGCTTCTGTGATTTAAGCAGGTAACATGATCCTTTCAATGAATGGGAAAGATCTTCCCAATTAAATTGCCATTACAAATATTTATAGGTTTTCTTTGCTTTTATGATATGAGTTTGATCATTCCTGTGTATTTAGGTTTTGTTTAAGAATGCAGACCTTAGTTAATAATTACATTTGACTAAATTTTTAGTAATTGTTTCCTTTGTATAAGTAAATATAGAAGAAAACAGGATGTCCTTTTATGTCTTTGTTTCCAAGAATACATTCTTTTATTATTGCTATGACTAACATTTCTAGAACAATATTAAATAGCACAGGTGAGAATGGGTATCCCTGATAAATCTCTGATTGTATTGGAGAGGCTTTTAGCTTATCACCACTGCAAATAATGCATGCTGAAGGTTTTAGTAAATATTACTTATAATTTCAAGATATGCTCCATTTATTCCTATGTTCTCTACAGTTTTTAATAGAAATGAGTACTGTATCTGGACAAAGGTGTTTTCTGCATCTACTGAGATAATCATATGATTTCTTTTGGTGTTATTGATATGGTCAATTAGGCTGATAGTTTTCCTAATACTGAAAAATCCCTGCATTCCTGGTATAAATCTCCTCTACTCATAGTGTATGATTGCTGTGTTATATTTTTGTAATATCTTTGCTAATTTTTATTTAATTTTGTGCCAATATTTGTTAGGACAATTGGTCTATAATTTTCTTTCTGTGTTTTGACCCTTTCTAGTTTGTATATTGGCACTCTATTTATGTCATAAAAGGAATTTAGTAGCACTTCTTCCTCACCCATTTTTCCAAATAGTTTATATAGCATTAGAATGAATTGTTCTTTAAATGCTTAAAAGAATTTGCTTGTGAGAACATTTGGCCCTGGGTATTTTCTTCTTAGGAAATTCATTGATGACTTGCTCAATTTATTTTGCTGAGTTTGTGTTATTGAAGAATTTTATTTCTTCTATTAATCTGGGTAACTTTTATTTTTGTAGATATTCCTCCTTTTCATTTAGACTGTAAAATTCATGGGCATTTAATGGACCAAAATAGTTCCTAGCAACTGTCTTAATTTCTGTATCATTGGTGGTGAATTCACTCTTTTCATTTTTTGATACTAGTAATTTGGCTTTCTTCCATTTTTTAAGTCACATTAACCAATGGTTTATTTTATTTTTAAAGATAAAGCCAACTTCTAGTTTTATTTATTAGTTCAATGATTTTCTTATTTTCAATTCTTATTCATCTCCTCTTTGATTTTCAGAATTTCCAATTTAGTGCTAGATATTTTGAACAGTCAGTAACAACATCTATTAATATGGTTGATATGTATTATAGTTTTTCTATTCTTTCTTTTGATTATATGTATTTTACTTTAACTTTGTCTGAGATCATGATTGCTACCCCTGATATTTTCCTAATAAATTCTACTGAAGGTCTTCATTTTATGTTTGTGTATATCCTACTATTTAATCTAACCCCCAAAGATACCTTCCTTATCCTCTCACCCTCACCCTTCCTGCTTACCCTCTTGTTTCTATCTGAATTTAGAAGACTTTTATACTCTTCTAGATATATATTTATTGTACCCTTTTTAACCCATTCCCAAAGAAAGTAGAGTTTCAGAGCTACAGGCCCTCCTCCCCATCTGTGTGTGTCAGTTCTTCCTCTCACTTATCATTTGTATAATTCCTCTTTTTTACCTTTTTTCTAAGTTTTACTTTTTAGAACAAATTTTAAAATCAATTTCTTGTCATGGCATCACTTCCCTGATGTCATGGTCCTCTTTGATAATGAAGGACAAACCACAGCCTGTGAGTAGTTCAAGCTGCCTGAACGGGCACCTAGCTTGCCAGTTCCAATTGGGCACTCCTCTCTACTTCCCTTCTCTCCTCTTCCCTCTCCTCTTCTCTCTTACCCCCTTACCTGCCGAAAGGAAGGAAAATTTATGATGGTCAAAAGCTATCTAGTTAAATGGAGATTTACTGGCTAGATTTCTTTCTCAAAGATAAACCTTTAAACCCTTAAATTTTCTCTGGATCTCATTGTTTGGATAATAATGGGTCCCTGTCCAAATACCATTTCCTGGTTATTTTGGGGCCTTCCTGGCTCAGAATGAAAGTAAATAGTAATTATTTCTCATTTGATCATAATGCTGAGGGTCCTCCCCTCCCAGTTTTCTTTTTTTTAATTCAAAGGGTCATGCCTTGACTCACTTCTTAAAGATGCCATTTCACTGAATGTTTGTTGCCTCATTCAAAGTGAGCACTTGAAAAGACCTTAGCTTAAAAGGGCCAAGGTCATCCACTGCATCCTGGGCCATTTCTAGTCATCCTGATCAATATCTGGCCACTGGATCTATATTGCTCTGGAGGAAAAGTGAGACTGGTAACATTGCACAGCCCTCCCTCCCTCAAAGTCAATTGCAAGTCATGTCACCAGCTATAATGTTAATAGGAGATAAAAGATCTTCCAGGATCATTAATGGGCCTTAGGTGGAGGCCATAAAGGAAAGCTTGATTAGGTGAGCATTGTTTTGTAGGAAGGCCCACACGTTTTGTTAACTGCTAATGAGGCATTGGGTCAGGAGGATTGTGATACCCTCTGGCTCTGAAAAGTGTATATAAATTCTGAAGTGAGGTTTTGCTTTGGGGCCTTACTCTTTGGAACAAGGTTCATGTACCAGATGAGAATCTGAGCAGCCTTTAAGGAGAGGCCCCTCTCCCTTAACTTTGAAAATCCATATGTTGGCGCCTGTCTCTCTGGTACCTATGTGTGTATGTACTGGTCAGACATTTGGATCTGTCTCTTGATCTTTATTTCTGCACTTGTATTTTTTCTATTGGTATATGTGATTAAAGAAGATTATTGACCCCGCAAAATTTGCTTTCCTTTTATAAAATGTTTAATAACCTGTCCTAGCACTCCATCCTGGATGTGTCAGAGTGCTTTCTGCTATCCCACCTCCCTGACGTCATGGTCCTCTTCAAGAATGAAGGACAAACCACACACAACCCTTGGGTAGGTAGTTTAGATGCTGGCCTGATCCAGGGCTGAGAGCTTGCTATTGGGTTGTTATGATCACAGATTCTTTCTCCTGACTGGCCTAGTTGCTGGTCTGCCTCAGAGGTGTAGCCCGCTGCTGGTAGACCCCCAAGGGCAGGGTCTCACTGTTGGCTAGCCCCAGGTGGCACTTCACTAGTGGTTAGCAATGGGGTCAATGACTTTTTAGTGGCTTGTCCTAGGGGTAGGGTCCCTGGGGTGGAACCTTCTTGCCCTGCACACATTGCTCACTTGCCTAGGGGGCTGCTGGTTGGCAGAAGGGTGGGACAGTGATGTACTGCCATAGGCTTAGAGCCCTATTGCAGACAACCTGTCATGAGGTTGGTTGCTGCTACTGCTCTTGGACCTTAATCCCCTCCTAAGCCAGTGAGACAGACTTCCCTGCTAGGCTAGTAAGCGGCTTCCCTACTTCTAGATCAGTTCTGAAGTGGTTTTTCTGGTTCTTTGCCATCTTGATACCAGAAGTCTTCTTTTTTTAAAAGATGATGAAACAGACATCTGGAGTGTGAGATAACTTGTACAATGACACTTAGGTTGTGACAATGTGGTTGGGATTTGAATATGTCCTCAGCTTCCACGCGCAACACTCATTCTACTCATCACTTGACTTACTCTGTTAGACATTTGCTAGCTGTGTGACCCTAAGACAATTTTCCTAATCTTATTTGACTTAGTTTCTTCATCTATAAAATGCACTGGAGAAGGAAATGGCAAATCATGCCAATATCTTGGGAAAACCCCATAATGGATCACAAAGTATCAGACATAATTGAAACAACTGAACACAATAATCATATTAAAGAGAAAAAAGCAAACAAAAGGAAAAATGACTCATATCTGATACAGCCTATTCTCTGGTAGAATCTAAATACTAATACTAAAAGTATACAAGATTAATAGTAAAATATTCTATTTTTCAGCACAGTCCAACAGAGCTCATAGCTAGATACTTTAAATCCATGACAAATAGCTAAAGTTGCATGCAACAAGAATAAAGAAGTCTCACTAATTTGGTATTGCTTCACAGGGCTTCTCTCTGGACAACACTGAGATGAAATGATTTCACTTTTTTTTCTTTCTCTTATCCCTAAATCATTTCATCCTTTGCTCTGTTCTAGAAATAATTGGACTAGAACTTAATTTAAGAAACTAGATATTTCAGTATTCTGATTCTTAAAATATGATGAATAAAATTCTAAACAACACTAGATTCATTTAACTTCATGGATTTTTATTTCTGCTCTTATCTTTCTTTAAAATTTTTCACAAAAAACTATCTCATGAATTTTTATTTGTTGCCTTTAAGAGTAATTGTGTCTTGCTGAACAATAGTTCATTAGTTACCATTAATTTTAAATGACCACAAACTCTATCCACAGGTGATGTCTGATAATCAGGAATCAGCCACAGACCTATTCAAGATCACTTTTTAAAATTGCTATAACCTTTCCCCCCAGAAGGAATCATGTAAAATAGTACTTAATAAGAACACATTTCCCAGCAGGAAGATACTGACAAGTGTAAGAAACTGTAAATCACTCATTTGTCTTAGACGTGTTTTTAAATTCAGGTGCAAAATTTTTTCAAGCTATCAAAAGCAACATGCTAATAATTTAAGACTATTATCTACCTAGATGAGGTTTGAATTCTGCTCTGAATCTGACTAATCACTTTGCAAATGATTAGAGACTTTCTTTTTACCCTGCTAGAATGAGAATGAACTTAGGCATTTCACTACAGTGAGGTCAACAAGGGAGTTGCTTTTCAGGGACGTCAGCTCAGCAAAGCTCAGTTAAGGTCATGTAACTGCAGTACTGCAATTCTCATACAGACACCTAGGAATACATGTGCCTTATCTTAGCAATCTAAATTGTATAGAGCTGTTGTAAACAAATGTTCCATTGTTCATAGTCTTGATTATGCAAACAAGAAATAAGCGTATTCAGGAATGAAATTAACTAGTGAAACCACTTCTTGATGACAGGTATTAATTAATTAATCTTTAAAGAACTTTTACCTTCATCATTGAGAAAACTCTAACATAGGTACACACTGCCTGTGATTTAGTCCATGAGTTACTTGAGGGACATAGAGCTGAGGTCAAGTGATTTCCCTAGAATCACATAGCTTTCAAGTGTCAAAGACAGGATTTCAACTGAGATTGCCCTCATTACAAGCCCAGAACTTGAACCAACATGCTATGCTACCAGGATTTTTGTATATTGAAATGAAAATAAAGGTATATATATGTATACATATAAATGAATACCATTTAAAATGTTACACTTAATATTTAAATGTACTCAAATTACATACATCGATATGCAAAATGTATAATTTACATATATAAATATGTATTTGTGTGTACATACATATGAATACACACATGAAGAGAGAAATAGAAAGAGATTGAGAGACCACTTAATTATATCCTCCATAATGAGATTTTTATAATATAATTTTTACTTTCAGATTATTTTAGGACTTTGTTATTCTATCAGCAATGTATATTATGTATGTATTGTGTGTGTATGTGTGTGTATATATATACATAGGTATGTGTGTGTGTGTGTGTGTGTGTGTGTGTGTGTATACCAGTACCTATTTCTTTATTGTCTTTGAACTTCATGGATTTGAAATTGTATGCATCAAATTTGTTTCAATTGGTAGTCAAATTTAAGAATTTTAGGTACTCGTTTACAATATTTATATCTTTCTTTTGTAAATTGTTCCAGTCTTTTCACCATTTGTCTATTGACTGTGCCCTCAAACATTTTTAGCAATTCCTTATAATTTATAGATGTCCAACATTTATGCTATGTTGCTGGTAATAGATTTGTTGATATCAGTATCAATGGGTGGTCATTGAAAAGATGCCACATTAAACTTCACTTAGGAAAAATCTTCCTAACAATTGCAGATGTCCAAAAGTAATTGCAGATGTCCAAAAGTAGAATGGCAGCCTTAGGCTAGAAGTTCTTCAATGTTAGAAGTCTTCAACAAGAAGTCAGTTGACTTGTCTTTTGTCATATGTTGCAGTGGAGATTCCTTTGTTTATGAACTGAATGTTCCTTGAGGTCCATAAATGTTAGGTTCTAGAACCCCAAGAAGTCATATTCTCTTTCTTCTTAGTTATTTTATCTCTAAAGTGTAGGGATTGGACTAGATTGTCTCTGATACAATGATACGTTTAGTGCTATGTGCGATTTCTGTATCATGGGTCACAGAGGCATTTCATAACATAAATACAATTAAAGACAGTATTAGAAAATTCATTTTTCATTACTGAATGGTTTATAGTCATTTCTTTTTTTTCTCCCTTCCTCCTGAAATGAATGTTGTGTAAGAAAGCGTTCTGAAGTACTGGTTGGAAAATGATACACAATGCCACACTGAATATCATGAAATTGGAAGTATGATTTTTCAGAATTGTATTTAATTTTTATTCCATTGATTTCACTTGTAAAATGAATGGACACTTAATCACACAACCTTTGCAGAGCATAAGAGAAGTGGAGAGCTGATAGGCAGGGCATGACCCTTTTTATTTACTATATAATTTCTTCTATCTGTCTCCCTTCCTTTCCTTTCTAACTCTTCCCTCACCCTCTTCTCCATGAATCTTATGGACTGAGAAAAGGGAAAAGAAAGGTGTTAAATTTTTCTCTATTTAGAAGTGATAGGAATGGGTAAAAAGTCACAAATAAGATTTGCAATTAATTCCAAAAACATTCAGTTAGGTCAGGTATTCCAAATAATTGCCATTAAGTATTTTGTAAAGGATGTTTCCTTCTTTGATTTGACAGGGCCTATGACTTTGTGAAACAATAAGTGAAAAAGAATAATATTTGGCTTTAAAAAAGAAGAGCACACTAGAACTTTTAATTGGTTCCCTTTGTTGTTAGCATTTCATTATGGATTTGTTCTGTATCAGGGGAAAGAGAAAGATTTGTGATCTAAATAAAACAAAACAAAAATCCCACAACTTTAAGTAAGATTTTTTTCCCTCACTGGGCTAAAATTTATTTTGTTTGCACATGCCTTGTACCTGTGGAGCCAGTCATAGTGGGGGTGGTATTAAGAAACATTCTCTTTGGGGGCAGTGTACCTATACGACATGTTAACATTTCTGAGCTTAACTGCAGCCAGAAATGCACAGCAATCCAGGCAAGACTTTGTAAAGTTATTGCATTGTATTGCCATTGAGAATTGTCAGTGAAGGGTTTGAGTGTTTTATGAACCATTACAGAGAAGATTGATGAGAGATTGAATAAGAGTTCAACAACTGAGTCAACACCCAAACACATCATGAAAGGATTCATCACTAAGGAAAAAGTTATACGATGAGCTAGTTTTTATCTCAAAGATACTGTTAGAGTTTATCACTCTGTACCAGGGTGTATGTAAGGAAGATTCTATCACCCTTTTTAAAGTTTAGTTTCTTAGGATCCATGGCAATGGCAACATTTAGTTTCCAAGTGTTAGATAGTAACTCACAGAATATCCCCAAGGATCCTAGATAGTAATTCCTAGAATCATAGTGATAGGCAGTCCTATTGGGACTGCACAGTGAGATAAGGGGTGACATAATGTGATTTTTATTACACTTGCACAGAATGATGATATTGCTAAAGTTAACTTGTGAGCTTAAAAATGGTAAGATGCCTTCTTTGTCTGTTGCCCTATAAAGTTGGTGGGTATTAGTCAATGAGTAGGGAACCCATGGGGGAACACATTTGGAATTAGAGTATCACATAGTGGAATGCATTTATCTACCCTAATCTGTCCCCACTGAGGCTTGGGGGAATTTAGGGGAATACACAAGTTGTGTCTATATTGATTGGTGCTATCAAGATGTAGGGGTAGCTGCCCCTCCCTTCTTCTTGGACCCTGCAAGAAGAGTGATTACTGAATGTTGTAGGAGCTGATACTCCCTCTTGAGACTAGAGTAGAATATCAGCAACTCCCTCTTGAGACTAGAGTAGAATAAAGTAAGATTATTAAGTTTTTTGAAGCCATCTCCCTGTCCTTCCTGTCTGACCAGATCAAGAGTGAATCTGTTAGAGAATGGAATCCAAAAACTCCAATGTCTTCCATGTGTTACTTGTGCAACACAGGGACAAAATAGTTTCAATTCTACTTCTACAAACACTTGTGTTGAAAGAAATAAATTATGTTGTTTTTTTTTTTTTTATCGTTCAGTCGTTTTAGTTATGTCTGACTCTTTATACCCTGTTTGGGGTTTTCTTGGTAAAAATAGTGGAAGGATATGCTATTTTTTCTCTAGCTCAGTTTTGCAGATTAAGAACTGACACAAACAGGGTTCAGTGACTTGCTCAGTGCCACACAGCTAGAATGCATCTGAAGCCAGAATTGACCGAAGAAAGAGAGGCTTTTTTATTTCAGCCCTGACACTCTATCCACTGTGCCACCTGCCCTGTAGGGTGTTTAATTTACCTGCTTGAGCAAACATGGAACTTTATTATAATACGCAATTTTAAGTGGTATATCGATCTCTCTGTGTATGCTACTACAAACTTAAAAATGCTTATAAATCTCAATTTTAATCAGAGGTGAAAACTCTGACATCCTAAATTGCTTGGATAACAAGAAGAAAAATGACAATAATATTAGATTCATCATCACAATCACTATTGGTGATGACAGTATTAATAATACACGTCGGTTATGACATTCTCACTAATGTTTAAGAAACGATATTGTATAGTTACTCTTGAACAGAATGAATCACTCCAAAGGGGGAAAAAGGAACAATAGAACAGTATCTTTATAGCCTGAAAATTCATTCTCCTACAATTACCAGCTCTTAATGTAGAGTACAGAAATTCATAGCTATCACAATAGGAATACATAGAAACATAGGAAATGCATGTAACAGGCACATGTTTTGCATATATACATACATGAGCATACTCATGTACATATTAGCATACATAAACATAGGGACACAAGCCGACAGGAATGTATACATGCATATATGCACATGTAAATATATTTTGGCATATATATACATGCACTTTCATGTGTGTATACAGATTTCACATATCTATAGGTGCTGTGATATACACATGTGCTTATGTATATTGTATCATGTTTATGTGTAGGCACCAGTTAATCGTATTTTCATATACTTGAATCCATCATAAAGATAGGTATCTATGTGTATGCATGTATCTACATATTTATCTGTGTTTGTATTGTGAGAGTCCCTGCCTATATAAATAATTTGAATTACCGTGCATTAAAATATCATAGTATTATGCGAAATATACTTACTAATTGATGAGGATTTAAAAAAAATACTTACAACGTTGATTTTTTCATGAGATGTATTATGATATCAAACACTAAACCACTCAGAATTAAAATGACTCTCTAAATTTGGATTACTAATGCAATGCACATGACCACTCATTAGAATTCTGTATAGTGTGCTTGACCACAGTATGTTCAGTGTATCCCCTGCCATCTATCCTACTATTCATAACACTATTCATCAGATATTCTAGCAACAAGATTTATTTAGTTATAGCACACTTCACTCTTTTTCTGCCTACAGTCCCTAGACATACTATATTAGTCATAGGTTTATTTTCAGAAAGGGCTTTCAACACCACTGAATAAATGATTCACACACATGAGAGAATATTGAATAGTCCTCTCCACAATAAGAATTATTCCAAGAAAAACTGAATACATTCCACTCTTTGTTACCACATGTAAAAGAACAAAACAAGATATATGACAATTCTAATATGAAAATATTCTTATAGGTTATTATCAATAATTGAAAAATTAATTCAATTGGATTTTAATTTTTTAAATGCACAAAAGGAGCAAATACTATTTAAGAAAGCAAAATCAATTGCATTTTTTAACTACTGATATAAACATATATTAATTTTTTTATACTAAATTTATCATGCACCTTATTTTTGCATTATTGATAACAAAAGAACACCCTATGTCCCATAAGCAGAGATCCACTTTAAAAGTCAGGAAAAAGCAATCACCCTGAATAAGAAGCAAATCAGAAAAGCAAAGACCACAGAATCTTACTATGAGAATAAGAAAGATCAAAATACAAATCCAGAGGACAGCACTGAAAATGTATATCTGAAATATCAAAAGAGAATATGAACTTGTCTCAAGCCACAAAAACATTCTTGGAAAAGCTCGAGATGGATTTAAAAAGCCAAATTATATAGGTAGAAGAACAATTATCCAAAAATTTTTAAAATACATTTGACAAAATGAAAAAAAAGAATTCACTGAAAAAAAGATAGCAGCTCCTTAAAAAGTAAAATTGGCCAAATGGATAAGAAGGGACAAAACTTAATTGGAAAAACTGGATGAATTGAAAATGAAGTACAAAAGCTAATTAAAGAAAATGATTTGTTAAAAATGAGAATTGGAGAAGTAGAAGCAAATGACTTTATGAGGCATCAATAATCAGTCAAACAAAATCTAAAGATTGAAAGAATAGAAGAAAATATAAAATATATCATTGGAAAAACAATTGACCTGGAAAACAGATCCAGGAGACAATATCTAAGAATTATTGCTCTACCTCAAAGCTATGATTTAAAAGAAAAAGGTTTCTGGAATATATACTTCAAGAAATCATCAAGTAAAACTGCCCTGAGGGCCTAGATTCAGAAGGCAAAATAGTCACTGAATGAATCCATCAATTACCTACTGAAAGAGAGGCCAAATTGAAAATGCCAAGTGCTATTTTTGCCAAATTCCAGAATTATCAGGTCAAGGAGAAAATACTGCAAATAGCCAGAAAGAAACAAAATATTGAGGAACTGCAGTCAGGATCACACAGGACCTTGCAGCTTCTGCAATAAAAGATCAGATGGATTGGAATATGATGTTCTGTAAGACAAAGCTTGGGCTACAACCAAGGATCAAGTACTCAACAAAATTGATCTTAATGTTTTAGGAAGGAGATGGACTTTCAGTGAAGGATTTCAAGAGCATCCTAATGGAAAGGGCAGAGTTCAATTGAAAATTTGATCTTCAAACACAAGACTAAAGAGAGGCATAAAAAGGTAAAGCGGTGCGGGGGGGGGTGAAATTGTTATGCAATATGGGCAAACCATTTACACACCTAGATGGGAGGATGATATTTGTTAATCTTGAGAACTGTATATTTAAAAGAGATAAACATAGAGGGGTGAGTATAAATTATCTAATGGGAAGATAAAAAATTAAAGGATGTGAAGAGATTTTAATGGGAGAAGAGGAAAGTAAAAGGCAGAAAATTACATCACATAAAGAAACAGAAAAACATATTATAGTAGAGAGAAAGAGGTGAGGGAGATAAGCATTGTTTGAGTTTTACTCTCATAGGACTTAGTTAAAGGAAGGAGCAATATACTCAGATAAGTATCGAAATCTAACTTGCCCTACAGGTGGTGGGAGGTGAAGGGGGAAAGAAAAGGGAGGGTGTGGTTAGAAGGGAGGGAATAAGTAGTAAGGGAAAAGGAAGGGGGGTTGATAGAAGGGTGGTAAGACAGAGGGAGGAAGTGGTTGAAAGTAAAACTCTTGAGGAGGGGAAGGGAAAAGGGAGAAATTAAAGCCTAATTGGGAGAAGAAATAGGATGGAGAGAAAGACATAGATAGTTATCATAACTGTGAATGTGAATGGAATGAACTCATATAAAATGTAGGCAGATAGCAGAATGGATTAAAAACATAATCTTATGTTAGGCTGTTTACAAGAAAAACATTTGAAACAGGCAGAAAAACAGAGTAAAGGTAAAAGACTGGAGTAGAATATATTATGCTAAAGCTGATGTAAAAAAAAAGAGGAGGGGTAGTAATTCTAATCTCAGACAAAGCAAAAGCAAAAATAGATTTAATCAAAAGGGATAAGGTAGGACACTATATCCTGATAAAAGGCAAACATTGAAAATGAAGCAATATCACTACTAAGCATTTATGCACCAAGTGATATAGCACCCAAATTCTTAGAGAAGTTAAAGGAGTTACAGGAAAAAATAGATAGCAGAAATATACTAGTGGGGGACCTCAACCTCTCCTCTCAACTTGATAAAACTAACCTCAGAATAAAAAGGAAGGAATGTAAGGAGTTGAATAGAAATCTGGAAAAGGTAAATATGATAGACCTCTGCAGAAAACTGAATGAGGATAGAAAGGGGTATACCTTTTGGTCAGCAGTACATGGCACATACAGAGAAACCAATCATGCACAAGGACATAAAAACTCATAATTCAGTCAGAGACAGTCAATTCATCCTTTTCAGATCATAATTAAAAAAAAAGAAAATATATGTAATAAAGAAGCATGGAAAGATAGACTAAAAATTAATTGGAAACTAAATAATATAATCCTAAAGAATGAGTGGGTCAAACACAAATCATAGAAACAATCAATAATTTCATTCAAGAGAATGACAATAATGAGACAGCCTACCAAAACTCATAGGATGCAGTGAAAGCAGTTCTTAGGAGAAATTTTATATCTCTGAATACAATAGAGAAGAGATCATTGCATTGGGCATAGAAAAAGAACAAATTGGAAATGCAGCATTAAATATCAAATTAGAAATGCTGAAAACCAAAGGAGGGACTAATAAAATTGAAATTAATAAAATAATTGAACTAATAGATAAAAACAAGTTCTGCTTTTGTGAAGAAAATAAAATTGATAAACCTTTGGTCAATTTGATTTTAAAAAAAGAAAAAAGAAAACCAAATCATCAATATCAAAAATGAAAAATGAGGCTCTAAGGAAGAGGAAATTAAAACAATCATTAGAAATTACTTTGCCCAACTATGTGTCCATAAATTTGACAGTCTTAGTGAAATGGTTGAATATTTATTAATATAAACCCCCCAGATTAGCAGAAGAAGTAAAATACTTAAATAACTTCATCTTTGAAAAATAAACTGAGGAGACGAGCCAAGGTGGTGGAGTAGAAAGATACACATATGCTAGCTCTTACCCTATAGCCTATAATACCCCTGTAAAAAAGAATTCTCAACAAATTCTAGAGCAGCAGAAGCCACAGACCAACAGAGTAGAGGAGATTTCTATCCCAGAGAGACTGGAAAAACCAATGGAAAAGGTCTGTCGCACACCAGATGTGGAGCAGAGCCAAGCCTTGCCTTGGCCATGTGGCTCCAAAAGGAGCAGATCCAAGCAGGCTTCAGGGACAGAATCTCCAGCAGCAGCACAGATCCCTAAACTCACAGGTGCCAAAGGTCAGTGCGATGGTTTTTTTGGCTGGCTGAGAAGAGAATAGGGTGTTCCCATAACTCAAACCTCAGGTGGCAGCAGTAGAGGCAACAGTGGATGGGGCTCCCAAAGCATCCATTAGTAGCCCACATCCATTGTTGAAGGTCCCATCGTAAACACCCTGAGGGAACTGAGCCCTGAGTGGGGTCCTACCTCTACCTGAGCAGCTTATCTTAATCTCACACTGAATAGCAGCCCTGCCCCTGCCTAAATACCCTGAGACTTGGGAGCAGCTCATCTGAATCTCAGCCCCCACTGCTGACTTGGCAGAACTGGAAGCCAGGTGGTTGTGGAGAAGAAACTCAGAAGTTAAGTAACTGGCTGGGAAAATATCCCAAAAAGGGAAGAAAAGTAAGATCATAGAAGGTTACTTTGTTGGGGGACAGGTGTCTCCTCCCATCCTTTTGGATGAGGAAGAACAAGGCATACTGTCAGAGGAAAGCAAGGTCTCTGCCTCCAAAGGGAACTTAAACTGGGCTCAGGCAATAGAAGACCTTAAAAAACAAATTAACAGCTTATTAAAGGAGAATCAAAAAAAAATACTGAGGAAAATAACTTTAAAAAGCTTTAAAAAGAGGCTAACTCAATTGGAAAAAGAGGTCCAAAAAGCCAATGAGGAGAAAGAGGTTTTAAAAAGCAGAATTAGCCAAATGGAGAAGGTTCAAAAGTTCACTGAACAAAATAATTCGTTGAAAGAAAGAATTGAGTTCAGGGAAATGAATGACTTTGAGTTAAACCAAGCAGTTAGTAAACAAAACCAAAATTAAAAAAAAAAGATAATGTGAAACACCTCATTGGAAAAACAACTGACCTGGAAAATAGATCCAGAAGAAATAATTTAAAAATTATTGGAC
>CM053771.1:463023141-463056010 GCA_028658325.1 Potorous gilbertii
CAGAATATTAAGGGAATTAATGAAAAAAAAATACTAGGGAAGGTGGCCTACCAGATATTAAATTGTACTATAAAGAAGCAATCATCAAAATTACTTGTCACTGACTAAGAAATAGAGGGATAGATCAATAGAATAGGTTAGGTACACAAGACACAATGATTAGATCAATCTAATGTTTGACAAACTCAAGGACCCTGATTTCTGGTATACGAACTCTGTTCAGCCAAAACTACTTGGAAAAATGGAAAATACTATGGTGGAATAGCTAAATTATTATTTTTATTTTTAATTATTATTTTTGCCTCATCAGCTTGGGGGAGTGGGGGGCAATGTTAGGAACTCTTTTCAATTCAAAATGAAGTGAAATCATGTAGTAAAGTGAGTTCAAAAGATTATTAGAACAGTGCATTGGTATGGAAGTATTCCAGAATCTGTTTCGCATAGCTAGTGTTTCACCAATGGCTGAAAGGAACAGAGGGAACGTTGGGACCCTAGTTTTGTGCAGGAACTCACTAAAAACTCGTGCTGCATATAGGAACAGGTAAGTGGGGAAAGGACAAACGATCTGACATCAGTAAGACTTAAGGACAAATATAGCCTCCGATGGTGTCTAGCTGTGTGACTTGGAGCAAATTCCAACCTCCGCTTGCCTCAGTATCTTTAACTGTAAATGGGAGTAACAACAGTAACCTACATCCTAGGGTTGTTGGGAGGAACAAATGGAATATTTGTAAAGCACTTATCACAGTGCCTGGCACACAGTAAACATTTTATAAAAAAAATACTTATTATTATTTTGTTTTATGTTCATCCTCATCTAAAGTGAAAATGGTGAAACAAAAATCAAGTATGAACTGAATTAAATATTTAGTCTACCCGCACTGAGAGTGAAGTGGTATTGAGGAGACTATCACCTGAATGTACTATATAAAAGTTAATACTGTGATTGTGCTAAATCTTTGAAGTAAATATTCCTTTTTAAAAGCTATCTGATGTTTAATGGTTAACTTCCATTAGGGAATAGTCACAGGCCTTTATAGATGGTAGTAAAGAGAAACTCTGACCTTTCTTTGTTACCATCAAAAAGTCTGATGGAGAAAAATAGCAGATGGCTCGGGGAGAGGGTCAGAGATTAATATGCCATATAAGCATGTGAAAACATGTGTATAATTATGTATTTATTTATAGACATATATGCACATAAATATAACATATATCTATCAATCTACCTACATATATTCAGATAATAGAAAGTATATTAGGAATAATTATATCATAATTATAAATTATTATAATATATCATGTGTTACATATACATTGAAACATTTTCCCCCTTCTCTTGTTTATATCTGGCCATACAACACGGTAGACCACAATTTTTGAAGAATTTGAAGAGGACTTCATCAATAGAACACTTTTGTTATAAAATTGTCACAGGAGTCAATATCATAAAAATATCCCTCTACAAAGGGAAGTAGGCTAGTTATTGCCAATAAAAATCCCACATACTTCATTACCTTCCTTACTTTGTCAAGCCTTCTGGAATATTAGATATGTAGAATATTTAGGAGCACACAGGATAGGAGCACACAGTGACCACACAGGATAAGAAAACATGGATAGATTCCAGTCTACTTCATTGACAGGAATATACAACGATATTATAGATCCACTGACATATAAAAGTATAATGTTTTCATCTCTACATATGAAAATGTTTTTCACATTATTATGAAGGAAGGCAGGAGAGAGGATGAAAAATCTTGAAGAAAATTTCCTATTGAAGAAGGTATGTACCAGTAATAGTGAAAGTAGAAAAATGCATGTGAGAGAAACTATCTTGCAGTCTGATTTTTTCCCCTGTCAATATTAATTTGGCTAGGATATATAAGCTGTTTCCTTATATATAAAACAGAGGACCTGAATTAAATAATCCCTCCTGGCTTTCAAATTTAGTTACTGCAAATGGGTATACATATGTCTGTTTTTAGCTAAAAAAAAAATCAAGCTTTCACATGTGTTAAGATTTTTATTCTTCATTCATTATCCAAATTGCTAATGAGGTTTTCCTATCTTGCACGATTTTAGTAAAATAGTTCAGTAGGTACAGTGGATATTTAGTGCTGCTGGTGAAAGCATTGTTTGTTATGTCTGCCAGAAGTAAAGCCCAAGTCCAGAACAAAAATATATTTTTGGCATTTTCTCAGTTCATTTGGAACTGATAACTTGGCCACAATATGTACTATTTTTCCAAGTACTATTTCCATTTCACTGAATTCCAGGATACAAGGTATACAAAACATCTAAATAACAATAAGATGACATGGAAAACTGGATCTTATTTTCAAGTTAGAAATATATTAGCACAAATATATCCAATTGCAGAGATAGTTTGGGTTTTCCCCAAAAATTTCATCTAGTTTGTTTATTAATTCTTTTCAGTTCTATTAAAAGAAATCCAGGCTTGTTAGGGAATGGAGGTAAGTTAACTATGTGTTGTCCTGTATCTTCTGTTTTCATGGTTGTTGTTGGTGGTTGTTTTTATTCAGTCATTTTTTACTCATTTGTGGTTTCCATGGCAAAGATTTTGGAATGATATGGCATTTCTTTCTCCAGCTAGTTTTACATATGAAGAACTGAGACATACAAGGTTAAGTGATTTGCCCAGAGTCACCCAGCTAGTGAGTGCCTAAGGCCAGATTTGAACTCTGAAAGATGAGTTTTTCTGACTCCAGGTCTGGCCCTCTGTCCACTGTGCTGCCTAGCTATCTTTGTTATACATTACAAACAAAAACAAAAACAAAAACTGACATCTATATTGTGGTTGAAGACATATAAAGTGTTTTACATATATAATCTCATTTGATTTTCGCAACAATGTTGGAAAGTAAACACTACAGATGTATGTATTTCAGACAGATAATTATCTATCTGAATAATGTGTTTGTGTTTGTATGTATATATATGTATATATGTATATTTATATATACTTATATATGCATGTATGTATTCAAATTATTCATAGCTTGTGGTTAGTTAGCCAGAACATGGAGGTAATGTGACCAATACTTGAGTTCAATCCTTATATGGACAAAGTACTATGGACAAATTACTATAGCTCTATTCTATGGAAGAAATTATATAATTTTGTCCTACTCCCAGCCATAAAGACGGCCTTAAGAGATGATATGAAAAGATCAATATTATCTTATTGTAGATTGCTGTGTTTGTCCTTTATTCTCAAAGAGGACCATGACATCAAGATGATGACATGACTTGCAGTTGACTTTGACTTGAGTGAAGGATGGCTGTGCAAGATCAACATCCTAACTTGGCCAGGTATTCTTCAGGATGCCTGGAGATGACCCAGGATGCAATGGGAGCTCTAGTCATTTTAGTCTAAGGTCTTATCAGATTCTCACTTTGAGTGAGATATACCCATTCAATGAATAGGTCTCTTTAAGTAGTTACTCAAGGGATGACCCCTTTAAACAAAAAAAAAATCAGATGGGAGGGGAAGACCCTCAGGATTTCTAGGTCAAAGAGAAACAGTTAGTATTTAGTATTTACTTTATTCTGTGTTAGGAGGGTGTGGACCTGTTGTCCAATCTGGGAGCTCCAGAGTGAATTGGGTTTAAGGCTTAGTCTTTCAGCAAGAAATCTAAGAGAAGAGAGAGGAGGGGAGGGGAGGGGAGGGGAGGAGAGATGAGGGAGGAGCTGCTGCTCCCTCATAGGTTTTATTTGTTCTTCATTCTAGAAGAGGACCATAACATCAGGATGATGACATGACTTGAAGATGATTTTAATTTGAGTGAAGGAGGACTGTAGATACTTGGATGGAGGGGAAGAATCCTACCTTGGAAGCTCAGTTCCTCTCTCTCTCTCTCTGTCTCTGTCTCTCTCTCTCTGTCTCTCTCTCCTTCCCTCCCTTCCTCTCTCCCTCCCTATCTCTCTCTCTGTCTCTCATGCGTGTGATTATCTATTATTTAGCTACATCATCTAGTTCCTTCATTTGCTATTTTCAGTTGTTTTAAAAATGCAGGCCTGTTATAGAACAGAGGTAAATTGAAAACGGGCTGGCCTCCATTTGTTGTTGTCTGTTCTCATTTTTATTTTTGTTGTTGCTGTCATTCAGTCATTTTTTCAATCATGCCCAACTCTTTGTGACTTCATTGGGGGTTTTCTTAGCAAAGATACTGGAGTGGTTTGGCATCTAATTCGACTCTAATTTGAGTTCTTAAGCCAGATGTAAAAGATTTTATTATGAGTTAGATGTTGGAGAGGAATATGGAAGAAACTGGGTCATTCATGTTGAATAATATCTATACCCATTAATTAGGAAGTTCTGGCATGCTCCTCAGCTGCCAAGAGTGGAAAGCCCAACCAGAATAACCTAGTATTGTGAAATGTCATTATTTAGTGATAATGCCAATATTAAAAAAAAAAACTTGCTATTTTTAGACTACATGGTGATAAGGAGGGAATCTAGAAGTCCAAGCCCCAGGATGCCAAGGAGAAGCTATTTCTTTTCTTAGATGCTTGGACAAAACTCAAAACTGAAGGTGGAAAAGAGAGTAAAGAAAGGAGACACACAGAGAGACAGACATACAGAAACAGACATACAAACAGAAATACAAAAGGAGAGAGAGCAGCTACATAACTACAGGAAGAAAAAGAGCAGAGAGGAGAGGAGAAAAGAGGGGAGGAGAGGAGAGGAAAAGAGGCTACAAGCACTATTGAAATGAATTATCTAAATTCTTGGGGTGGATGCACGGCAGAATATTTGAGATGACCTCTTTAACTTCAGAATGTCAGTTGCCTGAGATTTTTACCCTCATCCAAATTATTCAGGGATAGACATTAATTCCGTAATATGTGAGGTTATTTCCCCTTTATTCTACTAATTGTTTTGGTAATGATTTAATATTTTACGTTTGAAAAATACACTTTGTCCATGTCCACCAGTCAAGTGCTAAGTTCTGAATACTGTGGATAAGTGCATTTACCTTGGTAGTGTACTTTTCAGGGAAGTACACATTGATAATGAAGTTGACACATATACATTGCCAGAGATAGCTCAGTGTTTGGGAGGCTCCGAAGGAAAGTATGGGAGAGAAGAAATATTAGATTGACTATCAAACTAAAGGTCTACAGAACTGTTGTGCTGACCTCACTGATGTATGCTTCTCAAACATGGACAGTCTACCAGCACCATCCCAAGAAACTGAGCCGTTCCATTTGAATTGTTTTAGGAAGCTTTGAAAGATCACCAGATAGGAAAAGATACCAGACACTGAAGTCCTTACTGACTAAACTGCCAAGCATTCAAACTATACTTCAGAGAGCATAACTCCTATGAGCTGGCCACGTTGTTCAAATGCAAAAAATAAACTTGCCAAAAAGATTACTTCATGGAGAACTCACACAGGGCATGGGATCAAATGGTGGTCAGAAGAAAAAATACAAGGACACTCTCAAAGTATTTCTCAAGAATTTTAGAATTGATTGTGTGACACGGGAGACAGTGGCACAGGATCTGTCAGCAAGGTATGCCCACATCAGAAAGGGTGCTGTGCTCTATGAGCAAAGCAGAAATGAAACAGCTCCAAGGAAACAAAGGATGCACAAATTAAGAGTATCATCTCAAATGTTCACACAGACTATTTGTGCCCAATCCGTGATAGAGCATTCTGAGCTCATATTGGTCTGATCAGCCACAGTTGGATAACATTGAAACTTGACTTTATCATAGTGACATCATTTTGGTCCTCTTTGAGAATGAAGGGCAACAAAAAACCAACAAGGGCTAAGTTTAGCTAATCTCGAAGGTTCTTAGGATATGTGTGATTGAAATTTAAGATATTTGAGGTACACCTTTTAAAAGCATTCACTCACTGATAGGTAGTAAGAGAAAAAAATTAATGAAATTGCTTGTTATTTTAAAAATACAAGGAAATTAAGGTATACATGTGGAAATTAATTTTTAAATTGAACACCATAACATGTAGAAAAACAGAGACAGTGAATAACTGACTATAAATCTATATGAAGATAGGAATTTATCAAATCTAGAGCTTCATTAACTCATGGCTAAAGAATAAATGTAAAACTTTTTTTTAATCAGTTTTTGGAAAGGTGGATAAAATGCTGGATCTGGAATCAGGAAGTTCAGCCTCAGACACTTATTAGCTACATGAGTCTGGACGAGTCGCTTAATATTTGTTTGCCTCAGTTTCTTGAACTGAAAAATGAAGTTAATAATAGCACCTGCCTCACAGTGCCTGTGTTAAGCACTGTACAAATGCATATTTTCTTCCCCTTCAACTTAAAAAATAACATTATAGTAAGAAAGTATGTAATTAATAAGCAATTCATTTTTCATATATAATTAAATATGAAACAGTCCAATTTTCAGTTATCACTTGCATTTGATAAGAGGAAGGAACATCCTATTTTAAGTTTTGAGGATTTTAAAAAATCAAGATTAAACTATTCTCTCTTTACAATCTTTTATTTAAAGTTTAGTTACTGTAACTCTGTAGAGTGAAAATCCATTTCATTTAGCTTTTAAGAATCAAATCTGCATACATTTTATATATATAATTTCCCCTTTTATTAAGTTCTTAGCCATTTTGACACCTAAATCACACTGACCTTTTGATCTGCCAAACTTCTCTGATCTTTTTCATGATTGCATTTCTTTGTTCAGTTTAAGACAGCAATTTTGAAATTGCATTGTGATTACAGGACTCCTAAGACTATTTAGCTCTCATTTTTTTTAGAATGAAGTGGTTATTTTTACCTGTCTTCAAGAAAATCAGGAAAATGATAACTAAAACTTCAGAAATAATTTAGAAAAATACATCCTCTTTTATGTGGCGTATACTTAAAAACAAACATCAGTAAAAATAGAACTTGAATTAGAAATACTAAATGAATGGCAAAATTTCATAAAAATTATTTTCTCATGATTTATTGATATGCAAATTGGAGATTTTTTTTTGGAAATGCCACAATTGTTACTTACAAATCAGTGAATACAATTTAATATTTTACTTTAAATACAAAGGTGAACATGGACAACATTTCTAAGAAATTATTCAATTGTCTCAAGGTTCAATTGTTATTATATGACTACCTCCTAATGACAAACCAATAAAAGTGAGTAGATTAAAAAGTCCAATTTCATCATAATCTTTTTAGTTGCTTTAGGGTACCTGGGCTTAAACAGTAAAGTTATCAGCTGACAGAGAACAGATACAGTAGTAAATGAAGGGAACATATAATGAATATACTGTTCCTGAACTTTCCTCTGAACATAACAAAACATGAAAATAAAATGATTTTTACATGTACATTCTATCTCTGAGACATGCCATAAGCTCTCAGTCCATTAAGCAAATTGTTGAGACTATAAGTTTCAGAGCTAGTGATAATCTAAATTAGCAGAAGGAGCTTCCTCATTAGTAGTTCTCTATCTATGTAATCCAAAGCTGATAAAAAAAAATTCAAATTATATGGTATTTCAAATTTTGAAAAACTTCAAAAACTTTCAAATCGTTTTTTTGAGAAATGCTATTCCAATAACTATTTAACTCTCTATCTACACTTACTTAGCTAAGTTTCTGACAGCATAAATGTTGTGTTCTCTTTCTCTCCACATCATGGAATTTCTTTACCTAATACATGGGCCTGAATTTAAAATGTTTCCAAGTATGAGCACACTTTTGCTCTAAGAATATCACTCCCTGGCATTATGATACTCATATGAGGGGGACAGCAGATGGAAAAAGTCTTAGTGTCACACTTACTTACATCATACAAACACTGAGATTTTAGTTAAGGAATTTCCTTAAGGTTGTGGTTCTGTAGATTTGATATATTGATACTTTATTCAGATGTTTGTCTTACCAAAAGCTAATGAGTTTCTCTGTGGAAGTAATATAATCATAGGATGAGTCTTATGATTAACAGTACTGTATTACTCTATATGAGTTAACATGATTAAGGATTACAGTCATACCTGAAGCTGTGTAACTTCCTAAAATAAATGTAACTATTCCCACCCACTCTTGTATTTTAGGTACATAGTTTCCCCCTATTTTGCTGAAATGTATTTTAACAATCCTCATAGAATGAGCATATGGCAATTCAATTAATTGCTTAGTAATTGATTTCTAATAATTGCATAAAGTTTCAGTGCCATTTTGAGTATAGTAAAATACATTCGCAGACCACAAGTTTTGGTGCCAGATTATAGTTCATCTATTAGCAACTTTGGTAAACAATTTAGATACTGAAGTGTATTTATCTATCTATTTATCTAAGATAGATAGATATAGATATATATACACACACACATATGTGTGTGTGTGTGTGTGTGTGTGTGTGTGTGTGTGTGTGTGTAATCCAGGAATATGTCAAAAGAAATAAAAGTATGAAATTTTTGAAATATATAAAACAGTAACCAGAAAAAAATTTGTATGGCATTATCTGGATTCATTGGCAATTTGGAGGGGGTGGGAGTATGGGAGGTGCAGTGTGTGATCATATAGTATTGAAGTCTATCAAATCTTTAACTGTAACCTCCAATATACCCTCTGTTAAGGTGGAGCGGGTTCATGAAAATAGTAAAGTATCCAATTTTTCCCCTTACTACCTAATACTATTTGATCATGATTTCCCGATATCAAAAGGATTATATAGACCTATCTCATGAGTGAATAATTGCCTAATTATTGAAATACCTTAAACACTGCTTTGTTAATGCTGAATGTTGAAAAATTATAATTTTTTAGTATGTAAAAATCACCTTTTTAAAAATTTAACTTACATTGTTCTGAACATAATAAATAAATTAAGCATTTCCATAACAGCAGAATAGAATAAAAGATGATTGTATATGAAACAGCAAATCTATATGTACAAATTTCTATTCCTTTTAAATCCATAATATTGTTGTCATATGATTTTCTTTTTTTTCCTTTTTATCTCCTTACTCTCAAAGTAGAGATGACTATTAGACACAAATGTGTGTGTATATGTGCATGTGTGCGTGTGTGTGTGTGTGTGTAAAACCATTCTGTACATCTATTGGAGGCAGATGGGCTTCTTCCTTCATGTGAACTTTGTCTAATTTTACATTAGTCAAAATGACTTAGTCAATCAAAGGTGTTGTTAAAACAGTATTTTTGTTAGTGTATATATTCTCTTGGTAAAAAAAAAAATGATTCAGTGCTCTGTTGATTGACTTTTTAATGTATTTTTGAAGATTAATGGAGTGGGTAGGAATGACTTGTGACCAAATGGCATTCTTTGACTAATTTAGAAAAATTCCTTTATGTGTATACACTGGTGCTTTCTGGAATGTTTGGGAGAGGGCCATAAAGACATATCTCAAGATATCTACACCCAATAAAAGATGTCTATTGTCCTGGGATGGCAAGGGGAGAGGAAAGTCCAGAAAAGATAAAATTTACTGTAATGACAGAAAATAAGCACATTTAAATGCTAGAAAGTTGTTTGTTTATTTTTCTAATATTCACTGGAACTGATGCCTCAGAGAGGAAAGTAAATCCAGTTCCAAGCACCTCAGATTAAGGTTGTAGGAACCAGACATGACCTAATTACTGTGACACCTTTACTCCTCCTGGGATTCGCTAAAGGGAATCTCAAGGTAAAGTCAAACCTGAAGTCTTTAAAAGGTAGCATAAAAATCATACCATTGTTTGGTGCTACAAATTGCATGGAAAATGTCCTTTAATATAACAACTCATTCAAAATTTCAAAACACTGTCCAGTTGCAATAAGTTATGTAACCGTAGACTATGAAATTCATCAGTATTGACACTCACTTTTTAAATGTAATAAGGAAACATAATAAAATTCAGAAAGTTTGAATCCCTGGTTTATCTTGGAAAACTAAATGTAAGAGTTAGAACTGTCTTTATCCTGTCCTCAAGGACAAGAATAAATAATCTTCATTAGACACTTGGTTTTCTGACTTCACTGTACTCTCATGATGAGCATAAGGAAAAAAGCAATCCTAGTTTATATAATATCTACTGCAGATAATAAGCAGAGAAATCCCACAAGTAACTAAGCAAGGTCTTCCATATTGAAACAATATAAACAATTACATATAAATAAGTATACTCAAATTTTAAAGGAATGATACTAGAGGAAAAAGGAAAGCTCGAAAATATGGTTTACAATTTTTAATAAATGTAAGAAACCAAAGGAATCTCCAGCAATCCCAATACATACTATAGTGATGAGAAGAAGGTTGGAAGGCATTGGCTATGGGAAATATTGAAGAGCATCTTCTCCCAAATGAAATTAATTTTATTTAATGTATACCTAACTAGAGAGACATTTTAGAAGTAGATGTTCTCAGTCAGATCACCTATTGATTAGAGCTAGGTCATAATTAACAGCAAATTAGAATAAAGTTGAAAAATGTCTGCTATCACAAACTCAATCAAATGTATTTAATTAAGCACTTGATGAAAAAACTGAAATGGATAAAAATAAAAGCATTATCAACTTTTTTTCTGATCATCATTATTTTATTAGATAATTTAATGTATGTCAACAAATGTTTAATGGTTTTTCAAAAAGAGATCGCATGGAAGTCAAAGGCAACATCAATTTATATTATAAATATATTTGGAGAACATTATTGAAAAGGAAGATGAAAAGATATGAACTGTGTCACTTCCCCACCCCTACCCCCAAAATTTATAGCAGTACAAGTTAAAATGAGTTTGAGGAAAACTTAGTGTGAGATTCAATTAGGTCAAATTATTTTTAAAGTTTTATTGTTTTTTTAATAGTTGAAACTGAGTGAAATGGATATTAGGTATAGATATACCAACAATTCAACACCAAACTATTCTCATTATGGATTTGAATGCAACTAACATATTAGATTCTTCCCCATTAAATGCACATTCTCCCATTAGATTGTGAGTTCCTTAAGGGCAGGAATTGTATTTTGATTTTGTTTTTTATCCCCAGGACTTATAATACATAATAGGTACGTAGTAAGTGAGACATATGATTCTATGTGAACTACGAATTAAAAAAAAAATCAAGAAAATTTACAAGAAGATATATGTGTGTATATATATATATATATATATATATCAATACAGATGTATCTATCTAAAGATACATTTCTAGATAGAAAGATAAATAGGTAGATAGATAGATAGAAGGATAGGTCCTTTCAAAATGGGGAAAAAACTATGGAAAAATATTGTTCCAAAAAATGATGTGATCACAAATATATTGATAAATATAGGACTATGAACCTACTTTCTTTTTGATGTTATAAACATTTCAGGATAATCTTGATGAATCTATCAAAAGGAAATGGTCTGTCATAGATTTTAATCTATAAAGGGTTATATATTTTTAGTTATATCAAGACCAAAAGATTTTGAAGATGGTGCTGTCACATTTTACTTGTTTTTTTTTTTAAATCTATGGAACAAATAAAATCTTAAAATTTCTCCTCTTAGAAAATAATTTTTAAAATATATAATTTATTTATTTTTCAATTCAAAATTTTCTCCCCATCTCTCCCCACCCCCATTCCAAGACAGCATGCACATCATCCACCCCTTTTTCCGGTCTGTCCCCCCTTCTATTACCTTCCCTTTTCCATTCCCCCTCCCCTTTATTTTCTTGTAGGGCAAAATAGTCTTGTATCTTCTGTAATCCATTGCCTGTATAGCTTAATTTCCAGTTGCATACTAAAACAATTTTTAACATTCATTCTTAAAGATTTGAGTTCTATACTCTCTCCCTCCCTCCCTAACTACCCTCATTGAGAAAATAAACAATTCAATATAGGTCTTACATGTGTAGCAATGCAAATGTTGTAAAAGACTAACCATATTTTCCTCTGTACTTCATTTCTTCCTTCTCTCCCTTGATCTGTCCTCTCAAAATAGTGTTTGCTTCTGATTATACCTTTCCCTAATTTGCTGTCCATTCTATTATCTTCCCTTTCCTATTGCCTTCCCCCTTGCCTTCCTTCAGGGTAAAATACATTTTGATATCCAATATATAGATATGTGTGTGTGTGTGTATATACACCATGTTCATGTAGATACCTACACCACGTACATACATACATACATACATAGCCATACTCACATATATTCCTTCCATATGTACATATAAATGTATGAATGTGTGTGTCTATAAATTTATATATACATATATGTGTATATATGTATGTATTTATGTATATATCTAATATATATTCCCTCTAAAAATTGTCTTATGAGTTACAAATAGCACCTTTCCATATAAGAATATCAATAGTTCAACTTTAATGAGTTTTGTAATGCTCTCTTCCCTGTTTACTTTTTCATATTTCTCTTGATTCTTGTATTTGAAATTCAAATTTTCTCTTCAGCTCTGGTCTTTGCAACAAGAATGCTTGAAAGTCCTCTATTTCATTGAAATTCTATTTTTCTCCCTGAAGTATTATACTCATTTTTTCTGGGTAGGTAATTCTTGGTTTTAATCCTATCTCCTTTGATATCTGGAATATCATATTCCAAGCCCTTCCAGCCCTTAGCATAGAAGCTGCTAAATTCTGTCTTGTCCTGATTATATTTTCACAATACTTAAATTGCTTTTTTTCTTGCTTTTTGGAATATTTTCTCCTTGACCTGGGAACTCTGGGATTTGGCTACAATAATCCTAGGAGTTTTCTGTTTGGGATCTCTTGTAGGAGGTGATTGGTGAATTCTTTCCATTTTTGTTTTACCATCTGTTTCTAGAATCTCAGGGCAGTTGTCCTTGATAATTTCTTGGAAGATGATGGTTACACTCTTTTTTGATCATGGTTTTCAGATAGACTAATAATGTTTAAATTATCTCTCCTGAATCTATTTTCCAGGCCAGCTGTTTCTCCAGTGAAATATTTCACATTGCCTTCTATGTTTTCATTCTTTTGGTTTTGTTTTGTAATTTCTTGGTTTCTCATAATATCATTACCTTCCCTTTACTCCATTCCAATTTGTAAAGAACTCATTTCTTCAGTGAGCTTTTGAACCTCCTTTTCCATTTTTCCAATTCTGCTTTTTAAGGCATTCTTCTCCTCACTGACTTTTTGGACCTCTTTTGCCATTTGGGTTAGTCTTTTTTAAAGGTATTATTTTCTTCAGCATTTTTAGAGATCTTCTTTAGCAAAGGTATTGACTAACTTTTCGTATTTTTCTTGCAGCACTCATTTCTCTTTCAATTTTTTTTCTCCACCTCTCTTACTTGTTTTTCAAAATCCTTTTTGAGCTTTTCTGTGGCCTGAGATCACTGCATATTTGTTTTGGAGGCTTTGGATGTAGAAGCCTTGACCTTGCTGTGTTCCTCTGAATGTACGCTTTGCTCTTCCTTATCTGAAAGGATGGAAGAAAATACCTTTTCACCAACCAAGTAATCTTCTATAGTCTAATTTTTCCCCTTTTTGGGCATATTCCCAGTCGGTTACTTGACTCTGAGACTTTTGTCAAGTGGAGCATAAACTCTAGGGAACTATATGTTCTCAGTTTCTCCTAGATGACACAATCAAAGGAGAGGAGTTTACTCCTATCCTTGCCTGTGCTCTGGTCTGTGAGCAACCACAAACATTCTTTTCTGCTCAATATCCATGGGCAGGATTTTCTCTCTACAGCTGCCACAAGTTCCACCATTACAGCTCACTTTGTCACCCCATGACCACCACTCAAGACTGAGACAAAGATCAGTTGCTTGATTCCCCAAGGGTCTTTAGGCCTAGGGTTCCAAAAATGGATGCTGCTACTGCACTAGCTGCTGCTGCCTCTGCCTTGGGGCAGGGGCTGAGGCCAGACCACACTCGCCTCTCACCTAGGTGAAAGAGCTTTCTTACTGACTTTTGAAGTTGTCCTTGGCATTTGTGGGTTGAGAAATCTGGAAACCACAGATGCTACCCATGATTCTACTCCCTGAAGCCACTTCAGGCCTGTTTATGCAGTACCACTAGGCCAAGTCTGGGCTGCACCCCACTTTGAGCTTCGTGTTGTACATCTTTACTGTCAGCCTTCTAGGCCGTCTTGGGCTGGAAATCTTCTTTTACTTTCTGTCGTTTTATGTCTTCTGCTGTTCTAGAATTTGTTGAGAGTCATTTTACAGGTATTTTATGGGTTACTTGGGGGAGACCTAAAGCAAGTCTATCCTTTTACACCACCATCATGGTTCCATCTTCCCAAGAGAATAAATTTTATACAAATATTTAAATTCTACAATACTCATGCAAAGATATAGTTGTAGGGATATTTTTCAAAAATATTCTTATAATGGGGGGGGGCAGCGCAGAGTCAAGATGGCACAGTAGAATGACGGACCTGTAGAAGTTCCTCCCTAATGGTCTATTGTACCAGGCATAGAGCAGAGCACAGTCCATCACTGCCCACACAGCAGTGTTAGGACTGTAGCAGGCCTCAGGGTGCACAGTATCCCTGGCAGCAGTTGTAGTTCCTAGAACCCTCAACCTACAAACACCAAAGGCAGCTTCAAAAATCAGTGAGAAAGCTCTTTCACTGGTGTGAGAAAGGAAAATGGTCTGGCCCTGGCATCCCCAGGGCAGAAGCAGTGTCCATTTTAGGAGTCCTTACTTGTGCACATCTTCCCAGTTTTGTTAAAACCAGTCACACATTATTTCTCATAGCACAGTAGAATTCAACCACAATTATATATACATATACATGCACACACATATATGCATATGTATTTATATATACCTATCTGTGTGTGTATCACAATTTGCTCAGCAGTTCCTCAATTAATGGACATCTTTTCAACTTCTAATTCCTTGCCACCACACAAAGACCTGTAATAAGCACCTTTGTACCTATTGGTCCTTTTCTTTTTCCTTAATTTCTTTGGTATACAGATCTAGTACTAATATGGTTAGGTTGAAGTGTTTGTACAGGTATATAACCCTTTCATCACAGTTACAAATTGATCTCCCAAATACATGCATCATTCTAAATCATACCTCTAGTAACAATACATTAGTATACCCATTTTTCAACTACCTCTGCAGCACTTGTAATTTTCCATTTCTGTCATGTTATCCAATCTGATAGTTGTGAGGTGGTACTACAAAGTTATTTTAATTTTCATTGTTTTCATTATTAGTGACTGAGAAAATTTTATCATGCAATTATTGATAGCTTTGATTTCTTCTTTTGAAAGCTGTGTGTTCATAACCTTTCACCAGTTAACCAGGAATGAACTCACAAATACACACATATAAACATATATATGTGTGTATATACATACATAAACACACACATATACATGTATGTATGTATTTTTGTGTGTATGTTGTTTTTGTCATTCATTCTTGAGGACAACCATGTATATTTGTATACAAATACATATATTCCCTATTTTGTGGGTAGTTATCAAATGTAATGAAATGTACATATTACCACCCATGGCCCTCTTTCTCACATATTTGGTGATAACTCTTCCCTTGTCTGTAGCCCTGACAGGTAATTTCTTTCCCTTGCTCTCGAATTTCTTAATGAAATCACCAATTATTTCTAAATTATATAACCATTTTGTCCTTATCTTTCTCCTAGTGTATGGGCCTTAAGATTCCTCAGACACTAGATTCCAGTTACGTCCATTACATTTAATTCTGTGTATTATGTACCTAATCTTCTCCACAGATAAACCACTCTATTTCATAGCCAGTACCAAATTATTTTGATGATTACTGCTTTGTAGTATAGTATCAAATATTGTACTGCTAGGTTACATTATTTCACTTATTTTTCACGAATTTCTTTGAAATTCTTGAATTTTGTTCCTACAGATGAATTCTGTTATTGTTTTGTAATTGCATTCATATAATCCCAGAGTTTGTCTTGGCATGTAGAGTCTCAAGTATTTTATTTTGTCTTCAGTTTTTTTGAATGATATTTCTCTTTCTATTTCTTCTTGCTGGACTTGTTGCTAATATATAGAAATATTGATGTTTAATGTGTTTTTTATTTTATATTCTGCAATCTTGTTAAAGTTATCAATTGCTTCAATTAGTTTTTTAGTTTGTTATTGTTCTCTCAGTATGCAATCGTATTATATGCAAAGAAAATTTGATTTAATTGCTGTCTGTTCTTATTCGTTCAATTTATCTTTGTTTTAATGTTATATCTAGAAATATTGAGTGTATATATATATATATAAGCATTTTATAGGGTTATTTATAATACACAACTAGAAATAGTCTAGAATAATATTATGTAATAGTGGTGATAATGGGCAGTTCCATTACAGATGATTGCTCTTTGTTTTAGATACATACTATTTTTCATGTCATGAAAGATTCCAATGTTTCTCTTCTAATTTCTATTCTCTGTTTCTACAGTTACTCAAAAGTCTTTTTGTTTAAATATTTTCTTGAAATAACTTCTGGAATTTCTTTATTCTACTCTATATATTGAAAAACTCCTATTTTATTTTTGTCTTATTTCTTCAACTACTACGCTCCTACCTATTCAGTCACAATTTAATTTCTTTACCTTTCTTTAATTTTTTACTTTTTTCTATACATATGTTATTTTGAGTGATTTTGAGTTGATGGGCTTTATTCAGATGATATAAATTCTCTAAATCATCTTGCTAGTTACCTAATAGATATGATATGACTAGAACAAAATTAATTTGCTTTCTCAGTATCTAAAACAGAAGGGAAGACTGAAGAACTACAACTGTTATCTTCCAAGTAAAATTATGAGTTTCCTCAACATATTGGAATCATTGTGATACATCTTCTTCAGCTCATCTTCAGTATACTCATAACTGTCTCCATAGTTTTAAGATGACTTTAAGGTTTATTCATTTTGTTGGAAACAATTAGCTACGTGTTTGATGCCTTCATGTAGTTCATTACAAATTCATTTTAACAGCTGCAAATATTTAGAAGAGTGAATCTTTTTTTAGTGAGTTATTTCAAGTACTTTCTCTATGTTGCTTTTTCTAAACATATTGAGATTCAAAATCTCCAAGTTATGTATAAAAGCTTCAGATTAAAAACAAAAATAAACTTTTAATTTAATTTCTTCTTGAATTGAAAATATGTTGATGACACCATTTTGAAGTAACATATTTATACTATTAAGAACTAATATTTACTAACAAATTTAAAGTATTTAAGTAATAACAACTTGCCAAAATTTGTAGACAATATTAGTTAGTGTCTGTAAAACAAAGTCTCATGTGAATATTTAATTAGAACACATTTACAGTTGTTTTTTATATTAATCTAGAAAAGAGACTAAGATATCATGACCCAAGGACCACATGTAGGGTGCATCCTTTTTTCAATGGCCTATTAACTAAAAATACAGCTTCTAAGAAACATTCTTTGCTGAGAGACATAGAAAGAGGTGGTAGTAGGCCAGACTTGAATATTTTACCCTTATTTGTGATCTGCTGTAGAAGATAATGATCTACCTGCTTTGGTTTTGTCAAAATTCATCAACCATTTTATTTTGTGACAGACTATTTAAGGGGACTATACCTACTATGATATTGAGTGGATTTGTAGTTCTTTTGTCAAATGTCAAACTCTCTCACCACTTATCACTATCTCAACTCAAGGGAGTGAGTCACACTTTTAATCTCATCATGACTGTCCTTATTTCCAATCAGGAAAATACTTCTCTTACAAACAAACTTTTATCTTATTCTTCTATAAATCCAATTATCTCTTTTTCATTATTAATGAATTTTCCATTGAAGAGGTTCTTTGTTTTATTTAATTAATCTACTGAAGTGTTCTTATAATCTACCATAGAACTTTGGGAAAAACAACATCGTCAGCAACTAAAAAAAACTTGTGAAAGAACAAATTAACAGTCTCCAATTAAACACAAAAATCCTAAAAATTAAAGGAGAAGTTAATATAATTTTAAAAAATAAAACTGTTGAATAATAAAACTACGAGTTGGTTTATTTAAAAAATAAAAATAGATAAACCATTCCTTCATTTGGCTAAAAAATAAAGAAGGAAACCAAAATATCAGTATCAAAAATGAAAATGGTGAATACATTATCACTGAATATGAAAATAATGAAATTAGAAGTTATTTTGCATAACTATATGATAGTAAAGCTGGCAATCTATTTAAAATGAATATTTCAGACACCATAAACTGCCCATATTAATATAAAAGGAAACAGAATATTTAAATAACCTTAAATAAAATAAATAATCTTAGAAAAATAAATTGAACGGGCCATCAATAAACTCCTTAAGTAAAAACTGGTAGGAACACATGTATCCACAGGGGAATTCTACCTAACATTTAAGGAACAATTAATGCCAATGTTATGTGAACAATTTTGAAAAATAGGTTAAGAAGTATTCTTCCCAAATTCATTTTATGAAAAAAATAAGGTTCTGGTACCTAAACTAGGAAAAGTAAAAACAGAAAAGGAATATCATATCATAAGTTCCTTAATCAAAATTGATGAAAAAATTAAAATAAAATGCTAGCAATAAGATTGCAGCAGTATATCATAAAGAACATATACTCAGATAAGGTGGGATTTATACCAGGAATGTAGGACTGGTTCAATATTAGGGAAACTATAAGCATACTCTATCATATGAATAATACAAAACAAAAAATCTTATTATTATATCAATAGGTACAGAAAAAAGCTTTTGACAAACTATAATACCCACTCCTATTAAAAACAGTAGAAAACATAGCACTCAAGGGAGGTTTCCTTTAAATAATAAGTAGTAACTGTGTGAAACCGAGAGCAAGCAAGTATTATGTATAATAGGTACAAATTAACAGCCTTCACAATAAGATATGGGTGAAGGAAAAATGTCCATGCAGCATTAGAGTCCTAGACATTCAAATATAAAACTAGTTCAATTAACAACTTTAGCAAACTTGCAGGATACAAAATAACACATGTAAATAATTAGCATTTTGATATACTACCAACAAAGTCCAGCAACAAGAGATAGAAAGAGAAATTCTGTTTAAAATGATGGCTGATAATATAAAACTTGGGAGTCTATTTTTCAAGACCGACACAAGAACGATATGAAGACAGTTTTAAAACTCTTCTCACACAAAATAGGTCTAAATAATAGGATAAATGCTAATTGTTTTTAGTGGGAGACTGAGCCAATACAATAAAAATGACAATTTAACCAAAGTAAATTTTTTATATTATGCCATACTAATCAAACTACCCATGAATCATCTTACAGATCTAGGAAAAAACCCAATAACAAAACCCATTTGAAACAACATAAGGGAATCAATTGGAAAAATAACCTGAAGGAAGGCAGCCTAGCAATTTTAGATTTCATGCTATATTACAGAGTGCTAAGCATCAAAACAGTCTGGCTCTGTAGCAATAACAGAAGCAAAAAAATGGAAGGAATTGAAATAGACAAAGAAGAAACAAAGCTATCTTTCTTTGTAGATTCTATGATGGTATACTTAGAGACTCCTAGAGAATCAAGTAAAAAAAAAAAACTTACTTGAAAAAATTGCAAGATATAAAATAAATCCACATAAATCATGCGTATTTGTGTATATTATTAACAAAACCGAACAGCAAGAGATAAAAAGAGAAATCTCTTTTAAAGTTACTGTGGACACTATAAAATATTTCTGGCACTACCTGCCAAAACAAAACCAGGGACTATATGAACACAACTGTGAAACACTTTGTGCAGAAATAAATCAGATCTAAATATTTGGAAAAACATCCGTTGTTCGTGGGTGGGTTGAGCTAATATAATAAAAATGACAATTCTACCTAAATTAATTTATTCAGTGATATATAGATCAAACTATCAAATATTATTTTATAGAGCTAGAAAAAAATATCAAAATTTATCTGGAAGAATGAAAGGTCCAGAATATCAAAGGAATTAATGAAAAGAAATGACAGGGAAGCCACAACATATCTTAAATTGTGCTTTAAAGCAGCAATCATCAAAATCACTTCTTATTGGCTAAGAAGTAGAGGGGTAGATCAGTGGAATATGGAGCAAAGAATAGTTTACTCATCAAATTTATGAAGAATGGATGAATTTATGACTAAGTAAGAGATAAGATTATGAAATGCAAAGTGGATAGCTTTTATTACATTAAATTGAAAAGTATTTTACACAAAACCAATGCAAACAAGATTAAGAGGGAAGCAGAATACCGGGAAAGGATTTTTACAGCTATCACAATGTCTGTGATAAAGGTTCCATTTCTAAAATATATAGCGAATTGAGTCAAATTTATAAGAATATAAATCATTCTCCAATTGATAAATGGTCAAAGGATATGAACAGAAAGTTTTCATAGGAAGAAATTGAAGCTATAATAGTCATATGAAAAAAATGCTCCAAAACATTATTGATTAGAGAGATGCAAGTCAAAACAATTCTGAGGTACCACAACACACCTATCATATTGGCACATGACAAAACAGAAAGATGATAAATGTTGAAGAAGATGTGGGAGAATTGGAACACTGATTCATTTTTGATGGAGTTATGAACTGATCCAACTGTCCTGGAGAGCAATTTGAAACTATACTCAAAAGGGTTATAAAATGTGTGTACCCTTTGACCCAGCAGTACTGCTCTTAGTGCTATATCCCAAGGAGATCATAAAAATTGGAAAATGATCCACACGTACAAAAATATCTATAGTAGCTCTTTTTTGTGGTGGCCAAGAACTGGAAATCAAGGGTAACAATTGGGGAATGGCTGAACAAGTTTTGGTAAATGAATGTAATGCAGTACTACTGTGCTATAAGAAATGAAAAACAGGCACACTTCAGAAAAACCTGGAAGGAACGTATCTGAACTGATGCTGAGTAAATGAGCTCAACCAGAAAAACATTACACAGTAACAGACACAGTATGCAAGAACTGTTTTTGACAGACTTAGTTCTCACAGAAATGAAAGGATATAGAACATTTTCAAAAGATCCATGATGCAAAATGCCATCCACATCCAAAGAAAGAATTATGGAGTCAGAACACAGAATGGAGCAGACTATTTTCTCTTCTGTCATATTTTGTTCTGTTTTGTTTTTCTCATGGTTTCTCCAATTCATTTTAATTTTTCTATGCAACATGGCTTATGTGAAGTTATGTTTAATAGGATTATATAATATACAATATTGCATGCTGTCTTGGCAATGGAGGAGATAAGGAAAAGAAAATTTGGAAATTGTGGAAGGGATTGTTGAAAACTAAAAAAAATATATTAACAAATCAGAAAATCACATTCTGACTAGGAAACAGAGTGCCAGGTGAATGGAAAAGATTAGATGAACTATCCACTTTACTAAGTGATCCTAGTAAACTAGTATTTGACAAACTGAAATATGTGTTTGCTGTAAGAACTCACCATTTGACAAAAAGTGGTGGGAAAACTGAAAAGCAGTTTGGTCAAATCTAGGTACAGATCAACATTTCACTTCGGAGAGTGAGATAAGGTCAGAATGGATAAGTGATTTAGACAAAAAGGATGATATCAAATGTAAATTGGGCAAGGATATTAAAAAAATGCTACTGTCCGATCTATGCGTAAGTGAATATTTTATAAAACCAAACAATAGAGAGGATCACAGGACATAAAATGGATAGTTTTGATTACGTGAAAGTAAGCAACTTTTGCACAAAGAAAACTAATGTAGCCAAAATTAAAAATAAACAGAAAACTGGGTAAAAATTTGCATCACGTTTCTCCCGGGGAGAAAAAAGGGTCTCATTTTGCATACAGGAAACTAAGCCAGTTTTATAAAAAATAAGATCCATTCCCCAGTTGATGATGATCAAAGAATATGAACAGGCAGTTTTCAGAAGAAATCAAAGCTATGACAAAATGCTCTAAATTACTGCGGATCAGAGAAATACAAATTGAAACAACTCTGAGGCACCACTTCAGGTGTATCCCCTTTGTAACGTTGTATGAAAGGAAAGTGACAAACGCTAGAGAACATGCAGAATAATTATGGTACTAATACACTCTTGTTGGAGTAATGAAGTAATTGAACAATTGCAGAGAACTATTGGAAACTGTGCCCAAAAGGAAGCAAAATAGTACAGATCTCTTTACTCAGGAGTATCTCTACTAAGTTTAAATCCCAAAGAGATCAGAGTGGGAGAAAAGATCTATTTCTACAAGGACATCTATAGCTACTCTTTTTGTAGTGGCACAGAATTGGAAACTGAGGTGATGCCCATCAATTGGGTTATGACTTCAAAATGTGATATGATTTTGATGGAATATTTTTGTGCAATAAGAAATGGCAAGCAGAGTGGTTTCAGAAGAATCTGCTAGTCTTATACGAACTTACATAACATGAAGTGAGCAGAACCAAAAGAAAACTGTACACAGTAACAGCAATATTGTAAAAATGCCCAACTTTAAAAGACTTAGCTACTCTGATCAACACAATGATCCAAAACAACTCCAAAGAACCCACGATAAAAAATACTATTGTCCTCCAGACAGAGAACAGATAAACTTTGAACTCTGAATTCAGATTGAAGCATACTTTTAAAATTTATTTATTTTTCTTGATTTTTGTATGTTTTATTTTGTATCATGACTATTATGGAAATATATTTTGCATGATTTCACATGTTTAATTGATATCAAATTGCTTGCCTTCTCAAGGATGAGGGAGGAACAGCAGGAAGGGACAAAATTTGCAACCAATTTTTAAAATGATGCTATTTTTTATAATGTAATTGGGAAATACTTCACAAAATAAAAATATTTAAAAACCCATTACATTCTATATTTGTAGATACTCTACTGCCTTGAAATGCTCTAATCTAAAAGAACGAAATCTTTAATCTAACTCCACTTTCTCTCCTCTTTTCTTACATTTTATTCTCCCACCATGTCTTTTCCCATCCAGTTATGCTGGACTCCTTCAAGTTCTTTGAATAATATCCACCATCCTTCAACTGCAGGCATTTTCTATGCTTCTCCATGTATCCTTGAATTCTCTCACTTCTCAACTCTGTCTACTAACTTCCTTCACTTCCTTTTAAGCACAACTAATATCCAATCTTTTACAATCTTTTAGTCTTTCCCAAGTCCTTTAATTCTAGTTCATTCCTTGTTTGAATTATTTACTATTTGTCATATATTTATGTATATATATATATATATATATATATATATATATATATATATATATTTATTTAGTAATTGCTTCTCCTATTATATCTTCTTGAGGTCAGTAAATGTCTTCTGCCTCTGTTTGTATTTCCAGAAGTTCTTGGCACAGTTAGTAGGTATTTTTGGTGACTTATTCTGCATCCCACTTTACCTCCATACCAACTGCCTTTGCCTTCTAAGGATGAATCTTCTTCTCCCTGATCTCCATCCCATTGCTTTCCAGTTTCCCTTACATTTTCTCATATATTTTTTTTTCTTTTCCTGCTAGAATATATGATTCAGGAGAGAAAATTATTGCTTTCTTTTTTTAAGGCTCCAGAGATTTGTATTGCATTTTTCGTATGCAGTAAATGCTTCATAAATGATCAATCCTTCATTTCATCTATTTTTAAATCTATCTATATGATAGCTGTTAGCTTGTTTTTTGAGCCAGTGGCTCACTACGTGGACCATCACAGTCACAGGAAAGTAGAGGTAGAACTCACAGCACATTCCTTTGCCTGATTTTAACAGAGCAAATCTTCATCCTCTGATGGTGTGTGTGTGTGTGTGTGTGTGTGTGTGTGTGTGTGTGTGTGGGAGAGAGAGAGACAGACAGACAGAGAGAGAGAGAGAGAGAGAAATTGTTGAGAGGTAACAGCTTTTAAGGCCAACTTCAAGATTCTTCAGGTTCAGTTCCCTTTGGGACTGGTAAAACTTCAAGTGTTTTTTAAGCATTGAGTCATTTCAGATGCTTTTGGCTTTGAGAGAGGAAAAAGAGGAAAAGCCAACCCCTCTTTAGCCTTGCTGAAAGAAAAGACTGTGGAAAGACATGAAAGGAGCAGACAGTCTCCATTATGTCCTTATATCTACCGTGTTTCTCTAGAGACTTAAGAACATTTCCTTTGAATGATATCTATATCTTACTCCCAATGGGAGAATTCTTTCACTTTGTATTGTCTGGTATATATTCTTCTATGTACACCTCTCATTTCTTTTTGCTATAACGTGGACAAATGAGTCGTCTTTATAATTTTCTATGTATTGTCATTGTGAAACTGTAATTTGGTGAAGAAGGGGTCAGTTTTTAAATATAAGGATAATTTTGGCATCTAATTGGGCACATAGGGTGAGCAGATGGAAGAGTAAATGTTTCTGCATTTGTTAAACTGGGTGACTCAAAGGATGACAATGCAAAGAACAGTAAAAAGGAAGCTATGAAGAGATTCTCTTAGGGACAAACATGAGGAATTAAAAAAGACGTAGATAGAGGTGTTTCTCTCTATATACATATGTGTGTGTGTGTGTGTGTGTGTGTGTGTGTGTGTGTTTCTAGCCTGATACTGCCTCTCTCTGAGTAGAGAATAACAGCCCCAACTTCCTCCTTACATTTCTGACAGAAGTGAACTTGGAGCAGGGTGAGAAGAGAAAAGCGTTAAAAAAGAAACTAGTACTGCTACCCAGTGCAAGTCTGCATTTATAGAAGTTCATCAAAGAAGGCCACAAAGCATTCCTTAAAATTACTGCATAAGAAGCCTTTTTGATTCTGTATGGTTAATTTTCAATAAGCTATTAATAGCACTAATGTCAAACTAATAGAATGAATGTCACAAGTGAAGACTTTAAATTGTTTGCTTTCCTGTTTCGTGGGGAGTATTTGATTTTCATATGGTACTTGTGGAATCTTTTGTTTTGAGGCCAAACACCATGCTTCATTTTCATTTATTATTCACTTTAAAATGTTATTTAAATAGGTTTCTTGAAAAATCAGAGCAAATGGTAAGATTTCACAACTTATCTTTATCAAATTTTGTTCCACAATTTTCATTAAAAAATCTTCTCTATTAAAGTTTACTAGTGGAGTTTTTAAAAAATCTTTCTAAGTCATTACAAAGTATCTTAAAATTAATTATTTAAATTCATTATCTATGTTTTCAACATGTTTCTCATTCATCTAGATGATAGTCAACCGTATTAGCATGATTAGAACGCAAGGACAATGAATTTGTGGTGAAGAAAATGAGGAGTTGTTAGCAGTAATACTGATAAGAAGTGGTGTAAGATAAATAAAGACACACATAAACAAATAAATACAAAAGGAAATAAATGTGTGGGTATATGTGTGTGAGAGAGAGAGAGAGAGAGAGAGAGAGAGAGAGAGAGAGAGAAACAGAGAAACAGAGAGATAGAAAGTTATCTATCTCACCTATCTTACCACGAAGTTGGCTGAAGCCAATTTGTATGACAACAACTAGTTCCATGGTTCCAATTTCCATTACATAATGAAATTTCCTGCTAACATTTCAAACTAAGCGCAACGCTTATCATCCTCATCCTCATCCTCCTCATCATCACCTTTATGGATGATACAAATAAAATGCTTTAAGTTCTAGGAAACACTTCCCATACATCATCTCATTTCAGTTAAACAGGCTTTTATTATACATCTGCTACACAAATGTACTGTTAGGTACTGGAGATGCAGAGATAACAGTCCCTTCTCTCTCAATTCTTAATGCTTGTCCCTAAGAGAAGCTTCTTTTCATAGCTTCCTTTTTTACTATTCTTTGCATTGTCATCCTTTGAGTAACCCAGTTTTACAAATGCAGAAACATTTTGTCTTCTTTCTTTTCACCCGATGTGTCTACTCAGTGGCCAAATCATGTTGAGTCTATCTCTAAAACACCTGTCTTATTATCAGCTCCACCTTGCCTCACAGACTGTCAACATTCTTGCACTGAGTTTATTACCTCTTACCTACAGTATTATAAATAGCTCAGTCTCCCTGACTTTAGTCTATTTCCTGTGTTTGATAAAGAGTAGTCTAATCTATCCTTCCATTTGTTGACTATTCTTTGCTTTCTAGCTGGAGTACTCCTTTCCAGAAATTCCCATATCACTCATTATGTATTCAGAAAAACTGTATACTATGTCAGAAATGATTTTTTTTACATCTACACCTTATGGGAATTTTTTTCTTTACATTTCAATTCAGGTACCACTCCTGCACTGAAACATTCCCTAATCCCTTAGCAGAATGCATTCCCTCAATCTTCTATCATTTAGTCTTTTAGCCTGGATCTGTCATTTATCCCCATACCTCTCTGACTTGTGTTATACTGTATTCATGCCATATATCCCTACCCCAACTCAGCTCAATAAAATATAAAAATATAAGGTCCTTGAGAATAGACACAGTTTTCATCAAATATCCTCCATCTCCTAGAATAATGTCTACAGTGACATGTCTTATCTTTCTTCTCCCTCCCTCACAATCGCTCCTCTCTCTGTCTCTTCTATCTCTCTCTGTTTCTCTCTCTCTCTCTCTCACACACACACACATTTATTTCCTTTTATATTAATTTATTTGCTTATGTGTTTCTTTATTTACCTTGGACCACTCATTTCACATTCTAAGGAACTCCCAATGAGGAAAGTTCTTTCATTGATGCAATTCAATACCTTCCCTGTGACTTATAGCTTCAGTATTTTGCCTGGGATACTAAAAGGTTAAATCAATTGCCTGTTGTAACATAACCACTATGTGTCAAAAGTAGGAAAGGAATACGGGACTCAGAGGCTACCTTTATCTATTAAGAAACATTTCCTTTAATTTGCATTATACAAAATAATTGCATAAGAATATTTCTTGAGTAAATGAGATTTCTATACCAGTGTTTATACATTCTTCCTCATACTAAAGAGAGCTTTGTATCATCAGGATGGAGAATAAAAGTCCTATATATAAGTGAAAATTTTGTGATTAAACCATGAATTCTGGGTAGTTTATCTACCTGAGTGACTCTTGTTATGAGTTGGCAGCTGTGTTTGTGATTCCTTGTGGTGGCTGTATTTCTCATGCAGTTTCCTGTGGTATATACCACTGAAATTCTTAAGGCAAATCATATGATCGCAACTTTGGTCAATGACAGTCCTGAATCAAAAGCCTAAGAAAGCTATATCCAACTGAACATATCCACATCCTTTTGGTCATACTTATGACAGAAATGAGATTGCCGTGAAAAAAATTCCCTTCATTCATTGACATCAATGTTGTCTCTATATTCCTTAATACTCATGCTAACTAGAAATTTTGGTTGCTGTCATTACTTTCCCCCCTGAGTTTCCATTATTAAATATTTTACTTGCATACTTGCTTAAATTCACTTAGAGGCTGATATTAGTCCTTGATTTTAAATAATCTATTAATGTTAAATAATGCCATCTCAAGACATAATGAAATTCTATAGTTAAGAATCATTTGATAGACCTCAAAAGTGTTATTGAAACAGGATAAAACATGCCCCAGTATGATAATTTGTCCTTGGGTTCCATGAGTGGCACGTGAAAAGAATTATCTTAGAATCATTCCTTATTAATTCACTTTTACACTTTGTAGGGAGACAGGTTTCAGCTCAGTATACGAAGAATAGTTTCCTAAAGATAAAATTTATTCAAGAGTCTACAACTCTGTCAAGGAATAGCAAGTTTCCCATCACTGAAGGTCATCAAGTAAAACATAAATGGCTACTTGTTTGGGATTTTGTAGATGGGTTAAAGATTTAAGTAGGAGTTATCTGAAATCACCTCTTTGTTCTCTTCCTATTCAACAAATTTAGCCAGCAAAGGGAAAAATCACATAAATGTATTGAGAATACTCTTGCCAAATCTTAATTATATCCATACTCAGGCTGTAAAAGACATATTGATGCCATAATATTCATTTTTTTTCCTTCAAATCATTGAGATATTGATAGCACTGCTTGAAAAGATCTCGTACTGGAAATTTTCCAAGCTAGATGGCACAATGGATAGAGTGCCAGGCCTAGAGTCAGAAAGACCTGAGTTTAAATCTGGCCTCAGAAATTTACTAGCTGTGTGATTCTTGGCAAGTTACTTAACCCTCTTTGCCTCAGTTTCCTCATCTTGCAATACAAGCTAGAGAAGAAATGGTAAACCACTTCAGTATATTTGCCAAGAAAACTCCAAATGTGGTCACAAAGTTTCAGACACAATTGAAATTACTGAATAATAAAATGGTAAACCTCAGTTTACAGTGTTTTCATATACATATATGCATGATGATCCTCACAGAAATCCCATAAGGCAGGTGGAGAAGGAAGAGTGGCTCAGAAAGTTTAGGTCACTTGTCCAGTAACACATAACTAGAAATCAATAATAAAAATATTAATACATTAATTCTGTGTTTATTACAGAGGGAGAATGAAACAATATACAAATCCTTTTTTAAGAAAATATGTAATATATTACTTTTTGATATATTTTTAGATTGATATATACTTTATGTAAAAATTTTAAAATGGAAAATATAATTATACAAGTTGAAATGTACATTATTTTTATTCTTATAGGAAACCACACAAAAGTGCAATTTATATATAAATTTATATACAAAATTTTAGCTATATACACTCATATGAAGATGAACTAGTATAATAATTCATAGTGTGTGTCAACAGATTGGGTGAGAAGTAGGGCAAGGCTAATGATAAAGTCTAAGGGATCTTTTGGCATAGATTTAGCTTATCAGATGGATTATAGTTGGTACTGTCTGCTTTTCTGTTAGCATGAGCAATTGTATCCACCTAGCACTGGGGAAATGGATAGAAACCTAGGGTCATAATGAAATGTGAACTCTCTTTTAAGGATTAAGATGCAAGGGTTGAGTAGGGAAAGCTCAGTACTCAACTTGGGAGGGAACATTGGCAGGAAAGTCGAGGAGAGAGGAAGGTTTTTCATAATAACTATCATTCTCTGTCATCTGGTTCCTAGATGGGAGGCAATTAAGATAATTAGGTGAAAATTATCTATTTTTAAAATTATATAGTGATATACAGTAATACTGTGATAGTCTATTGAGATGTAAATTTAAAAAAATACATTCTTCTTTTACTATGAAACAATACCACCTAACTTTATGTGGTATTCACATTCCTTTAAAAGAGGTAGTACTTCCTGTCCAAAATCATTGCTATAATTTAAGTCAAGAACAACTCTATCCTCTATGTTGCAATGGGCATTGAATTAATATGATATTCTCTTACTCCCTAGCTATCTTCTCAGAAGGTTTTTCACTAAACCCAGACAATATGACCTGAATATTTTAGCTTTTTTACTTTCAGAATCTTGTCTCCATGTCTCCCAAATGCTCCTGATTGGTAATTGCCTCGACATTCCCATCATGATCAAATTGATTTTTCAATTGTTCCTGTTAAAAGTGTGTCAATTACTTCCCTGTGACATCACTATCTCTCTCACTTGGGATGTAGGCCATCCCAAGATACCTTTTCCTGGCCATTACTATATTATGTGTGTTTTCTCACACTATTAGAATATAAGCTTTTTGAGAGGAGGGGCTGTCTTTATCTTGTATTAACATAGCTGATAGCACAGTGCACAGCACCTAAATGTTTTTAAATGACTTAACTAATTTGTGCATAAATTTTGTTATTGTTTTATGAAATTATAATTAGATGTCTGATCAAGGTATGTGCAACAGAGACAGACATTAATTGACAATACCAATGTTATTCTGTCTTTATTCATGTATATTTGAGGACAATTTTCTCTTTCAAATAGGGATAGACTATACAAATGGGTATTGTTGGTATAATGGTAATGGCTTCAGGTTCAACTGAGCCATCTCATATAGAAGGAAATAGCTTCATGCTCAACCAGATTTCAAATAAATCTGAACTTTACTTCAGAACAATTTCAGATGTAGGCAAAGAATTATACTGGAAAAATTACAAAATGATAGTCATAAACATGAGCACAACAAAAAAAAGTCATCACTGAAGACAGAGCCATGTTGTTTACATCTGTTGCTTTATATTCTTCAAGTGCCTGTGCCATATCCTAAGTATTATTTTTCTTGTCTTATTTCTGCTGAATATATTTTTATCAGAAAATTTTAAAGTGATTCTGAAAATATACTGAAGAAGACTCTAAAAATGAGGTGTGACAATAAAATGAACAAGGAAATTTTATTAAAAAGACTCAAAGTTAAAAAAATAAAAGATTCAGTGGCTGATAGAAAACTGAAAAGTCAAGAGCCAGATCCAGAACTTTGTTTTCCTCTCTCTCTTCTGTAATCTTTTATTTCTTTTTTTTGTTTCTATAAGGATTCATGTGTCTTGGGGTTGGAGCCAAGGTAGTGGATAAAAAGCAGGGAGTTGCTTGAACTCTCTCCCCAGCCCCTCAAAATACCTGTCAAAATGACATGACATAAGTTCTAGAGCAGCAGAAGTCACAGAATTATGGACTAAAGCAAATTTCCAGCTCAAGACGATCTGGAGGGTAAACAGGAAGGGTCTATTGTACCAGGCTGGGAAAGGAGCACAGTTCAACATGTGTCATGCTGTCTCAGACAGGGCTGAAGTAGACCTTAGAGGACTGAATCATTGGCAGCTGTGGAAGTTTCCAGATTTATCAAACCACATATGACAAAGATAGCTTCAAAGTTCAGTAGGAAAGTGTGAGAAAGGAGTATGGTCTGGCCCCAGCTTCAGCCCCAGTTCCAGTGCAGTGACAGCTGCTGTGGTAGCAGCGGATGTTTCTGGAATCCTCAGCTAACAGATCATGGGGAAATCAAGCAGTTGATCAGAAGGGGATTGCAGGGATCTTTTTGTTGGCTCTGAGATAGGATTCTCTTGCTTTGCCCATGCTTAGATCTGGGTTGCAATGGGGCAAGGAGGAGTGCTGGCCTAGTTGAGCTTGTTGTAGCAGTGGAGAGAGAGTCCTCCTCCCAGTTCCAAGGCAGAAAACAGTGCTTGTGTTTGCTCCCACACTATAGTAGAGGCCAGGAGAGGAATAACCTTTGGTTATATCATCTTAGAAGAACTGAAAATTAACAGGTTCTGAAAAATATTTCTGAAAACAGCTGCACAAAACCCCTGAAGCTTGGAGCAGTACACCTTCCATTTAACAAGGAGCTCAAAATTCAAGTAATTGGCTATGAAAATAAGCAAACAATGGGAAAAAATCAGACTATGGAATCACACTTTTTTGATGATAAAGACACTAAAGACCAAAACACACAACCAGAAGAAGACAAGAAAGTCAAAACTCCCATATCAAAACTTTCAAGAAAAATCAAACTTGGTCTCAGGTCATGGAAGTGTTTGCTTGACCAGATGAGGACTCTAGAAAGCTGTTAAGGAGCCCCCTAGCTTTGAAAACTCAGATGTCTGTGCTTCCCTCTCTGGTAACTATGGTCAAACAGTTAGACCTGTCCAGTTATGGTCAGGCAGAATAATCCATGTCCGTGGATCTTTGATTTCTCTGTATAGACTAACACAAATGGCAAAAATGATCCAAAAGGCCAATGTGGAGAAGAAGGCCTTAAAAAGCAGAATTGACCAAATGGAAAAGTAGGTCCAAAAGCTCACTGAAAAAAATAATTCCTTCAAAATTAGAATGGAGCAAATGGAAGCTAATGGCTTTATGAGAAATCAAGAAATTATAAAAAAAAATCCAAAAGAATGAAAAACATAGAAAATAATGTGAACTATCTCAAACACCTGATCCAAAAAAATAGATCCATGGAGATAATTTTAAAATTATTGACCTACCTGAAATTCACGATAAAAAAAAACAACCTAGATATCATCTTTCAAGAAATTATCAAGGAAAACTGCCCTGATAGTCAAGAACCAGAGAGTAAAATAGAAATGGAAAGAATCTATTGATCATATCAAGAAAGAGATCCACAAAGGAAAACTTCTAGGAATATTAGAGTAAAGTTCCAGAGTTTCCAAGTTTAACACAAAATATTACAAACAGACAGAAAGAAAAAAAAATTCTAACATTTTTTGTAAACACAATTAGGATAACAATAGATTAAGCAGTTTCTACTCTAAGGGACTGTAGAACTTAGAATATGATATTCTAGAGGTCAAAAGACGTAGTATTAAAACCAAGAATCACCTGCCCAACAAAACTGAATATATTCTTTAGGGGAAAAAGTAGAATTTCAATGAAATAGAGGACTTACAAGCATTCTTGATTAAAAGACCAGAGCTGAATAGAAAATTTAACTTTCAAATACAGGAATCAAGAGAAACATGAAAAGGTAAACAGGAAAGAGAAGCCATAAGGGACTCATTAAAATTGAACTGTTTACGGGGGCAGAGCCAAGATGGCAGAGTAGAAAGACTCACATTTGCTAGCTCCAAACCCACAGCCCAAGGATTCCCTCTAAAAAGAACTCCTGACAAATTCTGGAACAGTGGAAGCTGCGCAGAAACACAGTGAAGGAGATTTCCATTGCAGAGAGTCCTGAAAAACCTACCGCAAAGGTACCCCGGACAGGGGAGCGGAATCCTCCCCTCCCCCGCCCTGGCCACGTGGCACTGAGAGGAGCGAGCAGAGCCCAGCAGGCATCAGGGACCTGAATCTCTGGCAGCCGTGAAGGTCCCTCCACCCACAGACGCACAGGTCAGTGAGAGAGACGGGCTGAGAAGGGAGCAGGGTATCTCTGGGACTCAGACGCCCTGGGAGACAACGGCCACGGCAGAGGCGGAGACTCCCAGGGTGGGCAGGGACTCCGCCACGGCTCCATTGCAAGATATCTCTGCATAAACCCCCTGAGGGAACTGAGCCTGAGAGGCGGCCCTGCCCCCACCTGAGAACCAGCAGATAAG
>CM053771.1:463056510-463077428 GCA_028658325.1 Potorous gilbertii
CTATAGTCTCTTAATTAAGGGAAACTTTATTTATACTATGTAAATGGATCATTGGCTATAGGAAAAGAACAATTTTCCTAAAAAATATTGAATTTAAGGTGTAAAGAAATGTACCAAGAGAAATGGTGAATTAGTACTTGGAGAGAGATGACTAGAATGCAAGAGAAGCATATGGTATTTTGGGAATGGGTGTCTTTTACATGTACATGATATTTATATTTATGTGAACAGATAACTTTTCCAAGGTAAGAGTGCATAGAGAGAGAAAAAGTATAAGACAAAGAACTGGGTTTGTTAAAATACCTACCCTTACAGGGAAAATGAAGAAGAGATAGTGGAGTAAGAAAAGGTATAGTTAGTGCTGAAAGAGAAGCAAGATCTTGTATTGGCATGGAGAAATAGCTATATAGCACAGATGCCATCTGTGAAAAACTGGACACATTATAAAATATTCATCATGTTCTTTATTCTCTTTGAGGTTAAAAAAGTGTCACAGACTATTTTACAGTTAAGGCACATTTTAATAAGTCGGAGAGGTGTATGTGTAGGGGAGGTGATGATAAAAAGAATGAATGAACTGAATATTGGTTAATAAAATTATGTGGGTGGGGAGAGAAGAGGTTTTTCTGCTTTGTTTTGTTTTGAAACTCAACCTTGAGGATTTTGCAACCCTTTTACATAAGGTTGACTAGAAGGATTCTGAATGGGAATTTAGGGGCAGCAGGTAATGGTAGGTCTCTGAGTAAATGAACAATCACTAACTTCTAGATTCTTGGAAACATTCAGCTCATATCCAATAGCTATTTTCCAAATCGCAATGCAAAACAGAATTACTTCATGCAAAACACTTTCACTGGCAAATTCACAGGGTCCCACCATGTGGAAAGGAAACAGCGTTCCATGTCTTTTCAAAAGTTGATATTTAACCTGGATATCTAGGTTTTTAACCCCTGTAGTTGTTCTTGGCAGGAAGTTGTTGCACTTTCTCATGCTGTAACTAGAGCAGTTCCCTGATATAAAACTCACCATTAATAATTAATATTAATAATTCCCTCCCTGATATAGCTTACCCATGCCTGAATACTAAGATGTCCTTCTACTGGTCAAATATCTCTTGGATTTTGGACAGCCTGTTTCAGAGCCTCTGACCTCATTATGTGACAAAATGGAGTTGCTTCAAAAGAATCATTCCTTTGGATGTAAGAGACAGAGAGAGAGACAGAGAGAGAGAGACAGAGAGAGAGAGATACAGAGAACATTTTTTGATGTTTATTCTCAATGTAATCTGAACATAATCAGTATTTACTTTACCTTTACATTACTCTACATATTCCTCATTGTTATAGCTGCTGTTACCATAAAACTTAAAGTGGATCTGTATCTAAATGATTATTCCATCTAGATTAAACAAATAGTTCTGTGTTGTACTTTGTGTATATTTGTATCTATGTGTGTGTGTATATATGTGTGTGTGTATACATATATACACATGTGTGTGCATGTATACACACATATACTTATATGTGTAGAGAATCTGAATAATTAATATAGATATAGTCTTCTCCAGACTAAAGGGGAAAAATAAAATCACAACTAAATGATTATTTAAAATTATTTGGTTTGTACCACCAATTCAAATAATTTCAGTATTTTAAAGTTCTTAATACATATAAAGCACTATGCTAAACAATGGAGCATGCCAAGACAAAATGAAAACAGTTCCTACCCTCAATTAATTTATCTTTGATTGGTGGGACAAGATGTGTAAATGGAGAAATAAAGGTAAGTTGAACTCAGATCAAGTTAGTGTTTTGTCTGTCTTCAAATTGAGGAGGTAAACAAAGAGTACACTCTAGGTTGCAAAATAAAGGGAAATAGGAGATGAAAAATCAAGTTTGAGGACTAGCAAGTAGGTCAGTTGGAGTGGAAGAAGGGTGAATGAGAGAGCAAGATTGGCTTAAGTGAGATTGTTTTGACTTTAAGAGAGCCAAGTTTGGAACTGGTATTTGGTTTGAGTCAGTAGAAATTCATAGAAGTATCTAGAGTGGGGGATTAATATGGTTAGAAGTGTGCTTTAAGACTCATTTTGGTTGAAGACTAAAGGTTATTCAATTTGAATTTACATGCATACAAACATACATATACACCTGTATGTATAAATATGTATATGTACACACATGTCAGTATATATGTGAAGTGAATATGTATATGTCTGTGTGTCTGTGTATGTGTATTCATTTGGTGGAGTGTCACATAGATTCCATTCATACTGAAATAAATAGAGGAAGGTAATTTTTGAAACTGGAAGCCAAGGAGAGAATGGAGAAGTAATTTTGGTATTTCTATGCTTCTTGGATAGTTGTCAGAAAAATGTTTGAAATATAAAAATGTAAGAGGTTTTCCTAGCTTTCAATATGACTTTTGTGAAGCAAAAAGACTGAGGAGATCAAGTGGGGAAACAAATTGCTGATGAAGATGTAGTATGAAGACAGACCTAAAGTAAAATAGGAGCAGAAAGCTTTTCCACAGAAAGACTTTTCAGCTGACTTTTAAACACAAAATATAAATTCAACAGAGAAATGAGATCATAGAATCTACTTGTAGAACTAACTTGGACATAAAGGTGATAGAATATAAAATTGAGAAAATTTTTTTAATTTTAAAATTGAACAATTAACAACTAAATTATGTTATAAACAGTGGAGGAGAAAAGATTTCCTCGACTACTTTTACTAATAAGTAGACACTAAGACTTTGTGTTGATTAATGGTAAAAATAAGTAAACCAAGAGTATTTTTTTCCCATAACCCTTCATTCAGATGACCATCTCTAATGCATTAAGAATTCTCTGGAAATTACAACATTTTTATAACTAAACAAACTTGCGTTTCCTGATTCTTCAGTAGATACCTAAAATAATCTGATGTTTACCCTTAAAGTTATAGAAGGAATGTATATTGTTGCTTTGTAGTCCTGGAGGAGATATATTTTATTTTAAGAAAACATTTCATAATTTCAATTAATTTAATTAATTATTTCTACTCTTTAGTTAAATTCAGCAAGCATTTACTCTCTGACAGTCGCTGTGCCAGAGATACAAAGACAAAAAGGAAAGAAACCCCTGCCTTTCAGGAGCTGTGGAGCTAGCATGATACCATGTAAAAGGACTTAGTTCTTCCATCAAAGGAGCTAGGTTCAAATAGTGTTCCCCCACTCCTTATATATATTCATCTATACATATAAACCCAAGTCCAGACCTTGACATCTGCTGACAATGTGATACTGGGGAAGTCACTCCCACTTTCTGGAATGCTATGCTCACCTCTTTCATGATATATCAGTAATAGCAATAAGAGTAGCTCCTAATGTTATATTTCATATAGGCTTTGCATAATATTGTGATGCTAACTATATCATATGCTTCATATGAAAAAAGACTTGAAGAGCTCTGTAAATTATTACTTATGCTATTCATAACAATATTGATATAAAATTTTCAAACAAGCTTTTCAAACCAAAATCCTTTATTTAAATTTTTTAAAAAATAAATTAGAATGTGTATGATTTATTTGTCCTTAAGGAAAATAGAAAGTTTCTAGCAAATTAAGACAATGCCAGAGAGTAGTTTAGCATTTGTCAGGTGACCCGGAGAGACATTTGGCAGTGAGCTAATAATAGGTGTGCAATATCCCTGCCTTGTTTTGTGCAAGTGGTACAGTCAATGCTACAGGTAGGAAAGGTTTCCTACTTAAGGCAGAGTTTCTGCAGGAGGAAGAGGGAAACTCTTTGCTATGATTGTATAGATCCTAGGGTGCTACACAATTGCTTTCAGTATATGCCTGAACACTTTTGATTATTACATCCCTTTTTTGTAAAAATGGTTTTAATGAGATAATTTTAATCTGGCAATTTCTTTGTTAGTGTAAAATCTTTTCTTCCTACTAAAAGTATGATATCAAGATGGTCATTCTCATTCAACTCTTCACTTAGGGAAATTTTAATTTCAAATTGCCTAAATATCCAGTTAAGTACTTGTAGGATAGTATTATGCTTTTTTGTATTCCCTGTAAGTCCATTGTAAGTGAATATTCTAATTTTCAGTTGCTGAGTTCTTCTATGAACATGTAATTAATCTAAGGGAATTAGAATAATCAGCATTTGGTGGTGGGCTCCTCTCGAGGATCTCAATTTATAAGACTTGTTAGGTGGATTATGTTCACTGTCATAACTGAAGAAACAGGAATGCTCAACTCAGTTAAATTAGGCAAGATTTTAGTAATGGTTTTGTAATAGTAATTTAAATGGAAAGATCATTTTCATTAGTCAATAGGCCCATGTGAGCTGCTTAAATCACCTGGAAGCCTGGGTCACATGTGGATGGAGCTTGCTGAAAAGGTGGAACAGGAAGAGTGGAGTGGAACTGGGAGGAAGTGAGTGAATGGGGTCAGGTCAGAGAGGACAGAACACCGGCCTGTTGACACAGGTCAACTGCCAGATTGTGACAGTTGATAGTGAGAAGACCCTGGCTGAGGGAGGGGAGGTTTGAGAATGACTTTGCCCTCTACTGTGATCATCTTTATTAACTTGCTGGTCACCAGGATAGATTTTGCTTTCTGGTTCTGGGATTTGGCTTTCTGGTCCTCAAATCTCCATTATGCAAAGAGTACATTAAGTAAGAGGGTATGGTGTAAAGATATAAGCATGAAATAAAAATTTGCTCCTGTCCCTCCCTGAAACATATACAAAAATAATAGTGTGATATAATCAGAGCTATGCCCTAAGATTAATCTGGTAAGTATTAATATGATGAATAAGAAAAGGAAAACACTAGATTGAAGAAAAATTAGGAAGTTATCTCAATAACTTCGATGAGAGCTTTAAACATTCGAATTAAAGATCTAGCAATGGGAATGGAAGAAAGAGACATATCAAAGTCATATCATCATAGTCATTTAAGAAGCAAACTAGTTCAACTTTTCATGTTACAGATGGGGAAACTTGGACAATAGAGAGGGTAATGATTTGTCTTAGGTCACACAGTTAGTAAGAAACAGGGCATGTATTCTAAATAAAGTCCAGTAACTTCATGTTCAAAACTGTCTGCACCATATTACTTTTTACTGTTTGTCCAGTGCTAGTTGTGTATATGAGTGTGAATATGTATTTATGTGTATGGGTGTTTGCATATGAATGTATATACATATACACAGATGTACATGCATACATATAGGCATATACAAACATACATGTATTCTAACTGTATATTTAGACATGCACATATATTTATGAAAGCTTATTGCAATGCATTGACTTATCTATTTCTGCTCCTTTCTTTTATATTTTACCATTACAGCTACCTTCTTTTGTGTCACAGTTTGGGAGTGTAGAAATATTTACACTCCCCAGTTCGAGATTTCATTACATATTACCATTAACATCTGGGTACAAATTTACTTTTCTGTACAGTGTTAGTGATCATCAATTCACCCCTGAGAACAGAAAACATAGCATATTACAATTTTATTGAGGAGTAATATAGGTTAGAGGTAAGAGTTCTAAAGATTTTAGAATCAGAGGAGCTGTTTCAAATTTTTACTCTGCTATTTATTACTGATGTGATTTTAGGTTAGTCTTTAAACCTGTTCAGACCTCAGTTTGTTCATCTGTAATATAAGGCAGTTAGACTTTATGACCTTAAAGATTCCTACAAACTGAATTCCATGATTTTAATATTTTATGTATAAGGACTGGTACACTATGGAAGGCACATTCTGATTTAACTTTGTACTGGTTGATCCTGGGCTTTGAAGAGAAAAGTATGAGAGGACTAGGTGTGGAAGATGCCAGTGTGTTAGATGAAGTGATGTGAAGACCATCTTTTCCTACTTCAATTATTTTCTCTAATACCAGTTCTATAAAACACTAACACATAGACAGCTTTTTTAGGCATTTCATCCACAGGAATATCAGGGTACATGTATAGCTTTTCTACTGCAAATTACCTTAGAATCTCTAACTTATTTAGACTATTTTTCATTGTGCTGAACTTACTCTGCAAAGTGGGTTAAAGTAATTTGCATGTGTTCCCATGTGTATTTTTCAAGAATACAATCATCAGCATATGTAAGTAAGAATAGTTTGTAAAATAACTAACTTAGAAATGATTGTTGAGCACTTTCCAAAAAATGAGATGCTTTATAAATTAATAATGCTGGTGATACTAAATGGGTGGTGATGATTAACTATGTGAATAAGACATATTATGCTCTTTTCAGGAAGGAAACCTCACCTGTTAGGACAAAGAAGGATGAGACTATCATAGGAATTTTCTGCTTAGACATGCAGAGGAAAGATACCAACTGTTAGATCACGTCACATATGGTGATGTATTATACTGCCGTCAAATTTGAAAATGCCAAGGCAAGGCTTTTATCATTAGAAGGAAATTTCACAGGACATAAAAGACATTAAACAGTTGAAAGTGAGACCAGAATATAGAAGTTATCCCAAAAATCTTAGTGCGGTTTTTAACTTTGAGCTAAAGTTTAAAAGTACACTCATTTTGGGACACTTACTCATTGATATGCTCAGTTAAACACTATATATTCTTAAAATGTCAAATGTATGGTAAGAACTGTAATAAGTGCTAAGGGTTAGATAGAATACAGTCCCATTTTCAAGAAGCTGACAGTCTAGATGGGGAGACAACACAAAACAAGTATGTACAAACAAGCTATATGCAGAATAAAAAAGAACTAACCTACAAAGGGAAGAAAGTAGAATTAAGGGGGATTATAAAAGTAGCCATGTTTTCATTTTTTTTTCTGTAGGAGGTAAGATTTTTCCTAAAGGAAGTCAAGGGAAACAGGAGGAGGCAATGAGATGGAGTTCATTCTACGCATGGGGACCAGCCAGTGGAGCTGTGAGATCTAGTGGTTTTTGTTATAGGACTGTAATAGTAATTTAAATGGAAAGATCTTTCTCATTAATTAATAGGCCCATATGATTTGATTAAATCACCTGGAAGCCTGTGATGGGAGTAGCTTGCTGAATGGGCAATACAGGAAGGGTGGAGTAGAACCTGGAGGAAGTGAGTGAGCCCGATGGGGTACAGGGGAATAGAGGGGAGAGAATGCAGGCAGGCATAGGTGACTTGTGCTTGTGAGAACACCCTGAATGAGAGTGGATGGCTTGAAAATGGTTTTGCCCCCTGTGGTGATCATGTTTATTAACTTCTTAGTCGCCATGATGGATTTTGCTCTCTGGTTCTGGGATTTAGCTCTCTGGTGTCTGAATTAATGTTTTTCTTCTTTGTTCTATATAGAGAGTTGTTCATATTTTGAAAATGGGAACAATACTGGCATATTCATAGTCATCACCAGTGCTATGAATATTGCCTTGCTAATAGAAGAATATGGCAGTAAATCCAGTGAATATATTGATTAGGACCTGTACCAAAGTGGTAGCAGTGTTAGAAAAGAGAGGAATGTGTGAGAAATGATACAAATGGGCCGTGGCAACAGATTGCATAAGGAAGGGTGAGTTAGAATTAGAAGCTGGGAATGACACCTAGGTTGCAATCCTGGTTTACTGAAAGAGTGGTGGTGTCCTAAATATTGATATGGAAATTAGAAAGCAGTTGTTGAGGGTGGAGCCAAGATAGCAGAGTGAAACTGTCGATTCACCTGACCTCTTCCACAAACTCCTTTAGAGTCTCCAAAAAACTGAATGAACAAATTTTAGAGTGGCAAAATCCAATAGGAGACAGAATGTATCAGATTTATAGCCCAGGACAGCCCTGAAGGTCAATGGAAAGAATCTGTTACAAGGGGATGGGGAAGTGAAGAATACAAGAACATCACCAGTACAAACTCATCCATAGCCATGGCAGAACAGGAATCACTCCACAATGACTGAATCAGAAGTGGCAGTGTGGATTCTCAAGCCTGTCAGCAGGGAATGGGAGTCCAGAGGAACTGAATGAGAGAAGCACAGGGCCCATAGCAGCAACTGCAATCACTACTGGAGAAATAAACCCACAGACTAAATGTCTGAAAATTACCTACTTGAATTTTAAGTAACCAAGATGACAGAATAAACTGAAAGTGCTCTTACCCTCCCTTTCTTGACCTCATAAAACCCAGAAAATATTGCCCCAGGAAAAATCTTGAAATAGTGGAGACAACAGAAGGGGAAAAGAAGTCTTTCAGTTCAGGAGACTAGGAAGATCGATGGGAAGGGTTCTCTTGCTGTCGCTGAAAGGGACCCATGCAGGACTGGAAGTATTCCAACAAGTACCACTTCAGTGTACCAGCAGAAGAGCCTGAGCCTCAGGGGAGTGGAGACTATATGTGCCAACATCAGGATGCCAGGTGTGCCTTAGCACAGTCATAGGAATTGGGCAGACATCAGCACAGATGTTGGTTCACCTCCCGATGAGGCTACCTGTGCTCTAGGACAAACCTAGGAGAGGAGGAGACCTCCGAACAGGGAGAAGGGAGAAATAAAAGCATAAACAGGGGAAAATAGGATGGAAGGAAAGACATAGATAGTAATCATAGCTATGAATGTGAATAGGATGAACTCTTCCATACAAAGAAGGCTGATGCCAGAATGGATTAAAAACCGTAATCCAACAATATGTTGTTTACAAGAAACACATTTGAAACAAGAGAATACACACAGGGTAAAGGTAAAAGGCTGGAGTAGAACATATTATGCTTCAGCTAATGTACAAAAAATGCAGGGGTAGCAATCCTAATCTCAGACATAGAAACAGCTAAAATAAATCTAATAAAAATAGATGAGGAAGAGAACTATATCCTGCTAAAAGACACCATGAAAAATTAAACAATATCATTACTAAACACATATGCACCAAGTGGGATAGCATCTAAATTCTTAAAGCAAATTAAATGAGTTACAGGAAGAAATAGACAGCAAAACTGTACTAGTATGGGACTTCAATCTCCCCCTCTCTGAAATTCGTAAATCTAACCTCAAAATAAACAAGACAATATTTAAGGAGGTGAATAAAATTCTGGAAAAGGTAGATGTGATTGACCTCTGGGGAAAGATGAATGGGTATACAAAGGAATATATTTTTTTCTTGCAGGTTCAAATCACCTACTCAAAATTTGACCATGTGTAAAAATTTCACAGTCAAAGAAAGACAAAAATACTGAGTGCATCCTTTTCAGATCATGATGCAATAAAAATTACATGTAATAAAGGATCATGGAAAGACAGATCAAAAATTATTTGGAAACTATATAATTGATTCCTAAAGAATGAGTATATCAAACAAGTAATCATAGAAACAGTCAATAATTCATCTAAGAGAACGACAATAACGAGACAAGTTACCAAAATGTATGGGATGCAGTAAAAGCAGTTCTTAGGGGAAGTTTTCTATTTCTGAATGTTTCCATAAATATAATAGAGAAAGAGGAGATTATTGAATTGGGTATACAACTGAAAATCCTAGAAAAAAATTGAAAATTCCCAATTAAGTAATGAATTAGAAATATTGAAGATTGAAGAAGAGAAGAATAAAATTGAAAAATAGAAAAATATTAAACTAATAAATAAAACTAAGAGCTGGTTCTATGAAAAAAAAACACAACAAAATTGATAAGCCTTGGGTCAATTTGATTTAAAAAATAAAGAAAAGATCCTAATTACCAATATTAAAAATGAAGAGGGTGAATTCATCTCCAGTGACGAGGAGATTAAAACAATAATTACTAATTACTTTGCCCAACTGCATCACCTTAAATTTGACAATCTTAGTGAAATGGATGAATATTTACAAAATTATAAATTGCACACATTAACAGAAGAGGAAGTAAAATACTTAAATAATCCCATCTCAGAAAAAGAAATTGAACAAGTCCTCAATGAATTCCCTAGAAAAAAATCTCCAGAGCCAGATGTATTTACAGGCAAACATTTAAAGAAGAGTTAGTGCCAACACTATATAGACAATTTTGGAAAATTGGCAAAGAAGGAGTTCTACCAAATATTTTTTTAAGATACAAATATATTTCTGATACCTAACCCAGGAAGAGCCAAAACAGCAAAGTGAAATTATATACTAATATCCCTAATGAATATCAATGCAAAAAAATTAAATAAGATATTAGCCAAAAGAATACAGCAACTTATCAAGAGAATAATACACTTTCTTCAAGTAAGATTTATACCAGGAATACAGGGCTGATTCAATATTGGGAAAATTATCAGCATAATTGATCATATCAACAACAAAACTAACAGAAACCACGTGATTATCCCAACAGATGCAGAAAAAGCTTTTAACAAAATACAACACTGCTTCCTATTGAAAACACTGGAGAACGGAGGAATAAATGGAGTCATCCATAAAATAAGGAGCAGTATCGACCTAAAACTATCAGCAAGCTTTATATGAAATGAGGATAGGCTAGATGCATTCCCAATATGATCATGGGTGAAACAAAGATGTTCATTATCACCACTCTTATTCAATATGGTACTGGAAATGTCAGCCTTAGTAATGAAAAGAAAAAAGAAATTGAGGGATGTAGAATAGGCAAAGAACAAATTAAGTTATCACTCTTGGCAGATGATAGGCTGATATACTTAGAGAATCCTAGAGAATCAATAAAAATCTACTTGAAATGATAAACAACTTTGATAAAATTGTAGGATACAAAATAAATTCGCACAAATCATCTGAATTTCTATATATTACTAACAAAGCCCAATAGTAAGAGATAGAAAGAGAAATCCTATTTAAATTTACTGTAGACACTATAAACCCTGTCAAAACAAACCCAGGGACTGTATGAACATAATTACAAAATACTTTTACCACAAATAATGTCAGATCTAAATAACTGAATAAACTTCATTTGCTCATGGGTAGGCCAAACTGATATAATTAAAATAACAATTCTACCTTAATTAATTTACTTATTCAATACCATATGAATCAAACTACCAAAAACTGACTCCAGGAAATGCTTTAAAAACATAATTGCATATGAGTTGCAGTAGTGTGTGTGTGTGTGTGTGTGTGTGTGTACAAAATGCACATATATGCATATATATACATATATATATATATATATGAATTTACAGGTATAGGCTACAAGACAAACAAGTACAATTAATAAACACAGGATTAAAGAATTCCTAAACTTAAAGGAACCTTAGAGGCCATATCTTATCACTTGCCAAATTTGGCTATTTTTAGTTGAACAACATCTCTTCCATCCGACATCTTTATACTTTGACAGCTACATTTGCTTTTAGAACCTCCAAATTTCTTGCCTTACCATCATTCTTGGTTTCCCATAGTCAAGTATCCCTTTGCTTTGATATCTTTGACTTAGCTGCCAAAATGATGTTTTTTTCTTAAGCTCCATTCTGATCTCATCGTTTCCTTATTTGATAAACTCCAGCTGTTCCCTATTACTTATAAAGTCAAATTAAAAGTCCTCTGTTTAGCACTGAACTGTCAAATTGCAATCTATCTTTCCGGAGCTATTACATATTATTAACCCCATTCTGCACAATAAAATATGACTAAACTGGTATTCTGTCTGTTCCTCACACAAAGCACTCTGTGTCCCATCTTTATGTTTTCAAACTGGCCACCATCCATACCTGCAATGAGTTTCCCCCTTTCTCTACTTCCCACAATACATCTTGTCCTTCAAGGTATACATTGCACAAGCGCAACTTTCTACCTGAAACCTTTCTTGATCCCTTAAATATTAGTGCCCCTTCCATAATTAATTATATTTGTGTATTTTCTCTTTATATTTAGTCTGTAAATACATTCTTCATATTTTCTATTTATATTTGTATATATACTTGTGTCCTCATTAAAATTGAAGCTGTATGAAAGTAGGGATTATTTCATTAGTGTTTACATATCCCCAATACCAAGTATACTTAATAAATAGTTATTGATTGATCAATCAAGTGATAGAATCCATGAATTTTACAAATGAGGAAACTAAGTCTCAGAAAGAAGATATGAGTTAACTGAAGTAAAACGATTTATAAAAGTTATAAAATGGAATTGTCAGACATATTATCCAAAAAAATAGATTTTTGAGAAAGTAATTGCAAATACATGACAACTATTGGCAAATTGATCATTTTGGCCTCATATAGTGTCATACTTAGCTATATAAAAATTATCTTTTCCCTGAATTCCATTTCTCCGATAGTAATAACGAACAAAACAAAACACAAAACAAATACTCTAATTTCTCCAAATTCTGATGTTCAGTAGGATGTGGAAAAAAAGTTCAGCTTTGATTTGTATCAGCATTTATAAACTGTCACTGGCAGGAAGTTGATTTCAATTTTCTCATTTTGTGAAAGTGATTTTGCAATGTGTTCGTCATGTTCCTCTGTTAAGATCAACAGAGCAAGTCTTCTAGGCATCTGCTGCCTGCTCTTGCTACTGCTACTGATTTTGTGTTCGTTAATCTTATGAAAAATACATTTCACTTCATGGGGAATCTATCAAAAGGAAGGATCTGAAGATGTCAGAGTTGTGTTTATCTGTGTAGATCGTATGAGGCATTTCAAAAGAAACCAATTTACCCATTACAATGCTCATAAAGACTGTAAATTTGCATGGAAGTATCTTTTGCTATAATTTTGACTGAATGACATTATTCCATGACATATTGTGCAATATAGCTTATTTTTAAGAGACTTGGGAGAAGTTTCACAGATTTGTGGATTCGTTTACATTCTTATGATGTTCAATAATTCAAGGATTTTCAAAATACTTGTAAAAATGGTATTCTATAACAAAAAAAATAGCTTAAATTTGGATGAAAGAGACTATACACATTCTCTTTACAAAAATTATGTGTAGGATGAAATAAGTTCTTGTAAATAATAAAGGAATAGGAAAATCTCCCTGTGAAATAATTAGATGAAAGATACCTTAACTTGCTTCTCAAGACTTGCAGTACAGAATTTTAAAATTACAATTTATCAAAGATAGGGTTGATTTTGCCTAACTCATGTACAGAAAAAAAGTTTCAATTCTTTGTCATTTAGAAATTCAGTCTTCTTTCTCTTTCCTATCTAAGGAGAAATACTGCAAAAGTAGATAATTCAATGAGACTTATAGATTGACTATATTCTATTACAGGGAGAATAAAATAAGATATAGGTGATTCCAAAGAGCAGGACCCTTACCTCAGAAAGAAGGAATTGGATAAAGTTTGTAATTTGCAGAGGGACAGGACAGTTAGTTTTATTAGGTGATGGTAATTTTCATGGAATCAAAGTTCACAGATAGTGTGAAATCTTTAACTATAGGTGAGAATTGTACAGAGCGATCAATTACTCAATTTTAATTGGAGACAATATTATTAAACAAAGTTACATGTTTGAATATCAGTGTTAAGGTCTTGATCTTACATATTTGCAAAATTGTTTTAAAACAAAATAACATTAAAAATTGTTTATTTGAGAAATGCACTAGTCTAAAATTCATAGAATTTCAGAGTGAGTTAGAAGAAAAGAATACTAATCATCTAATTCAGCCCTTAACAGAATCATGAATCATCTCTGCCATATTCCTGAAAAGTCATGGACTCTCTCTTTGAATACTTCTGACTATGATGTATTTACTGTGTCTTACTGTAGCTTTGTTTTTCAAATTTGGTAACTATTGAAATGTATTTCCTTATATTGAATGAAAATCTGAAGCATTCTGGCTGGTTCCAGTTCTTTCCTCTTGAGTCACATGGGATAAGTCTTTCCAAAGATGATGCTTCAAATGGTTGATGACAGATATCCTTTCCCTACATTTTTACTTCTCAAGGTTAAATATTTTGTTTCTTCAGTTGTTTCTTATGTGACAGCTAAGACGCTAAGAATCTAGTCTTGGTCCAACTATTAACTAGCTATGTGGTCTTTCAGAAGTCATTTGAAATTTTTTGTGGACCTAGCACTAGAGGCCCTGGAATTCAAAAAGGCAGATTTTATCAAAAAGAACTTTCTGATGTCTGGAGGAAAGTTTGAACAATATAAACAGAGGTCTGTCACAGAAAGGGTTTAATTTCTAGTCCCTTGTTTGTCACCAAGGCTACACCCCTTACACCGCTCTCTTGGGTTTAACATCTTTTAATTCAGAGTAGCTATGTTTAACAACTAGCTCAATGAGTGGAGTAGGGAATATACAAAATAAAATTTATAAGTTAAATCTGCATTACTAACATTCTGTCCCTCACTTTTTAAAGTTTAGATCATCAACATAAAAACAAAGAGAGCCTTGGCTTTATCCTTTACTTATTTCTGAATTATAAAAGATGTCACTGAAAATCCTGACTGGTTTTCTTTGAGGTGCTTCAGAATACCACTGCTACAAAAGACATAATCGGCCAAAAAGAAGTGACATGTTTAAAAAAAAAAAGAGAAAAAAGAATAATGTACTTTAGATTTAAAACCCTTTTCATGCAGCTGGGCAGACAGCATATATTTTCTAAAGGCAAAAAAAGTATAATAGACTGCTAAAGGGAATTGTCACTATTATGGATGAATATTTTCTTATACCTAAATTAAAGGAAAAGAATTTAGTTTAATCAAAGCAGATTTTTTAAAAAAGTGTGTGTATCTGTGTGTGTGTGTGTATGTGTGTGTGTGTGAATTATCACCTTTCAGATGGAAATTGAGTAGTTTATGGCTGAAAATAAACTGTGATATAAATATAAAAATATATCACCTTGTGAAAGACTCAGAATGATTTCTCACCTGTATGTGAATGGTTTGATCACTAAAGTGGCAGGAAAGAAACTCTATATGTTAAAAAAAAAACAATCCTGAAAAAAATAGAGAATAAAAGAAATGCAGATTAAAGGAGGAAAAAAAATAGGTGGTGTATGCAATTTGAAACTTTACAGCTGCAACGGATTAATAACCCCTGAGGTTTTTTGGACATAGATATTTTACAAACATAAAAAATGCTTAATGAACACAAAACAGAATAATTTGAAGACTATGGTATGATTTAAAATGAAATCTACTACTTAGAGAAAATGTCGTGAGTTACTATCCTTTAAGTGAAAGATGAGTGAATGAGGCAAGTGACATTCTGTTTTAATCTGTTGAAAGATATTGGGGTATAGAAGGACTGAAGACTGAATGTTACAGAATGGATCAATGGCACCAAAGTCTGTAGTCCAAATCATAAATGATCTTGAACTCATCAATTTTCATTTTTCATGTACTTCCCTGTCTGTTTTGTTTTTTTGGTAAATATGATGCATTGCAGGTTGAGTAAAACCATACTTTTTAGTGGATTGTGATGTATTTTATTACTAATGTACTTTCTTTAACTTATGAATAAGTTCCTTGTTTCATAGTAGTAACTTAATGTTAAGTAAACGGAGATTGTCATTATCAAAAAAGTTTTTATAATAGAATTAAAAAACACATATATTAATAGAATTATATCAGTAGAAATAGAATTCCATTGAGGGAAACTCAAGAAATAGTTCTGTAAGTAGATGGAGTCTTTGTTGCTCCTAAGATACTTGTAGTATTTAAGGCAGTCACACAGTGGTCATCCTTCTCTGGGAACTTAGAACTACTATTGTGAGAGTAGGCTAGAGTGAGTAGGCAAATCCAGATAGTGAGCATACATAACCATAACTAGGTGAAAGACGCTGAGATGCCATTGTTACAATTGAACAGTATTCTATCTTTGTTACAGAAGTTTCATATAATGAAGTTGAGCATGTTAACACAACTAGCTTAGCCTCATACCTAAAGTATATCTAATTTTATAAGAGCTTCCTTTGCTACTTCACATCTGTTTAAAAAAATACAAAATCTGAGACAAGTAAATACAACTTTTGAGACAATTAAAATTTACTAAGAAATAATCCTTATAGGAAGATGTCTAAAAAACAGGCAGCTAGGTGGTACGGTGGATAGAGCACCAGTGCAGGAGTCAGGAGGACCTGAGCTCAAATCTCACCTCAGACATTTGACACTCACTGTGTCCTTGGGCAAGTCACTTAACCCCAACTGCCTCATCCTGGGTCATCTCCAGTCATCCTGATGAATATCTGATCACTGGATTCAGATAGCTCTGGAGGAGAAATGAGGCTGGTGACCTGCACAGCCCTCCCTCACTCAAAATAAAAAGTCTCGTGCAAGTCATGTCATTATTTCTCTGATGGCATTGTCTTTTTCGCCAACAAAGGACAAACACACACACCTAAATAGAGATTGGATATATAGATGTATAGGTACAAATCATACATACATATATATGTATGTATATAATTTCCCATTTAATACTTTAATCTCAACAATCGCCAGAAAAACAGCAGTAAGTCATTCCTGCCCACTCCTTAAAATCTGAAGGAAATTTGCTGGCTCCCAACTGTTAAGTACAGGTATTTCTCATGAAACAGTTTCCAATCTTAGCTTCACCCTAACTGTCTTCTCAGAGACTCTCTGATGCAGATTCAATGTTTATGGATGCATGGATAACACAGTAGATAAAACTAGTCTCCTCTTTCTTACTACTATCAAATAGCTTAAGGATTATTCTTTGTAGACAAAAGCTTGGGAACATACTCCATGCTTAGCATTTAATTCCCCTTATTGTAGTGAGAACTATCCCCAGAACAACATGTTTTTGGTTTACCCTTGATGGAATGGTAGGAAGAGAGATGGATTTCAAATTGGAAAACCTGGGTATAAGTTCTAACATGAAAAATTTCCAGCAATATCACTCATATCAAGTCATTTCATTTTCTAGGCTTCAGTCTCTCATCTATGAAATGGGTATATTAAAATAGTAACTCATTTATATGGTGATATTTTTACAAAGTGACTTTCATATTATCTCATTGTTCTTCACAGAGCCCTATAGAGTAAATGCCACTATGTCCATTTTAGGGTTTTTGAAAATGAGTTTTGGAAAGGTTATATGGCTTACCTAGGGGCACAAAGACAGTAAGTTTCTAAAATAGAATTTGAACTCAGATTTCTCTGACTCTAAATACAGATTTTTGACCACTAAGGTAATATCTCAGTAGTAGATATGGGAATAGTGATAATATCATGTTACCTTTCTCATAGACTAGTGAGGAATGTGCTTTGCAAAACCTAAAATGCTAAATGAAGATAAACTATTAGGTTTTAAATATGGATTCATATATATATATATATATATATATATATATATATATTTATGTATATGCATATAGAATTACTATGGATAAAAGGAAATGTTACTTTCTACAAAAGTTTTACACAGCATGATTTGAGGAATATCTTAGGTTTTCAAAGGCTGTGGAAATGGGATTCTTATTAATTCTAACTAGCTGAAATAACTTTCAGATACAACAAAAAAGGTAATAGCTTACCTGCTGTGTCAAGATGATCTCAGATAGAAATAAAGTTGCTTATCAGTATAATTTGATCACTAATTGGTTTATTTGGAGGTTTTGATTACTCACAAAATAGGTAAAAATGAAAAATATCCCTCAGTTCTTTGGCAGCCCATTTTATTCCTCTGCAATGAACATAATGGTATGGTATAAAACAAAACTGAGGGTGTTAAGAATCAAAAAGTTCACATTGCACTTTAAATGGGCAATATTTATATTACACAATGAGTTGATATATTCTGCAAGTAAATGAAGCACAACTCAGAAATCTCATCGTGAATGAAAACTCCTGAATAGAATGATGTACATAAATAGAAGGCTTTCCACAGAGATGCAAATAAAAGTTGAGAAATTTATTTCATCTTCTACTAATACAACCAAAAACTATCATTGATGGGAACACTCAATCATCTGGTCTTGCAGATATAATAGGAAAACAAAGTCAATATCATTAAATTAACATCAGCCAGTATATGAAAATCTTTGGAGAGAATTAAAAAAAATAGATAAGAAAGAGAAATTCTATGTAGAATGTGAGTGTATCAAACTAAGTCAGCATTTGTTTTGATATTTGGGGACGACAGAGGGAAAAGGTGGTAAAAATTGTATTGGAAAATGTATCTGGTGATCAAGAATTGAAAAAGGTTAAAAGCTTAAGATTTCTGACTCACTTAACACCAGAACATCATGAATAATTTATGGTAAAAATAAAACAAAAAAAACTGGACCTGGAAAACATCGTAAAAATGAAATTGACTCTTTCTTAAAAAATAGATATTGAATGACTGACTAACAGTGAAGTAGTCATTTCAGATATTTTAGTCCTTATACAGTCAGCTCATCAACTGGTTAAAAGAAAGTTCAAAATAAATATCAAATTAGAAGAAAGTGTGAAGTTGAGAAAACATCACAGGCAATTATAAAAGGAACAGCCTTATCTTTTTTTAAAATAAACTGTCATCTCAAAAATTTTTTTTTAAAAAATGGATGAAAATAAAAGAGATTAATTGGTACAAAGTATCTGTTATAGTAAGGACTTTGAATGATCCCAGAATCCGTTGTTAAACAAAGTCGAGACACCTTTGCCAAATCCGAATAAGGGCCACATTTGTTTAGAACAGGAGCCTATAATGAGAAATACAGACTAATATCATTAAGGAATATTGATTATTTAAAATATAAAATCCCAGTGAAACCTACAGCAACTTTTTTTTTAAATCACCGTTGAAGTTCTATTAATCTCGATATGCATAGTATTTTCAATATTAGAAAAAGTGATGAGTATAATGATATTAAAAGAGTAGTAATTAAAACGAGACCATTTTAAAAATAGATGTAGCATAAGCCAGACAAAATAGTTACAATTTATGCTAAAGATACTAACAAAATAGAAACATTGATTATATTTTAATATGACAAAGAATACATACATATATAAAGAAAAGGTAATATTGCCTTTAAAGGGGAACACTAGAAATTGTCCAGCATTAAAATTAAAGTAGAAATAAAGCATAGTTAGTATTTTACCATGAACAGGTCAGTAACTACATAACTATATGTACATTTTTATTTATCCTTTATTAGATTTACAAACATAACTTGCATATACAATGGGGTCATTTATGTATGAAGACAGAAAAAATGCTCTATCATATATATTCTCTCTATTAGACCACACCATTATAATCACAATTGACTGAGAGGTATAGAGAATATTAAATCTATTGATCAATGATTAAATAAAAAAAGGATTTGACTCAATAGAATAAAATGAAAAGTGAGAAGTCCTCAAAATGTCTCTCACAAATATGTTTAAAACATAATATTTAGCTTAATATATTAGTTTCTTCAGTAGTTTGCACAGTATTAAACATAAACAGAAAAAAGTGATCCAATATTAACATATATACTAGTACAAGTAATATTCCCATTAATGTACCTCCTTCTTCTCCTAATAATAATAGCAGTCACTAACATTTAGGCAGGTTTCAATTTAATAAAGGACTTTGTCTTCTATATGATCATATTCATACATGTTTAATACAGTAAGTTCTTTCCAATTAAAAATAGTTGTTCAAAGTATATTAGTTTTTTCCTTAACACTGGAGAGATAATCTATGGAAAAAATGCAAATTTTCTAGATAGAAACACATTTTATTCCCTCAAATATTTTTCACTGTTCTCTCATATATTCTTTTCTGAAATGAAATCAGCAATTATAAATGCAAGATATGATTTGTATGAAACATATTATCAAATTTGTCATACCTTTCCTTTACCTCTTCATCGTCTGCAACAGATGGTACATAAGGTACAGTTATTTCTGTGATGGTCTTTTTTGCTCATATAAATCTTATTGCATGGTGAAATGACTAAGTGTCTCAGAATGTTTCATATTGTCTTGAGCATGTTTTGAAGCCAATTCTATAAACTCCTATATTTGCTCCTCCAAGGAGACACTATGAGCAATCCTCCCATTGGGCTGCTACTTCATCATGTTTTATTTCTCCTTTTATACTGGGAATGCTTATAATGCATAAACTCAGTCAATAAACACTGTGATATTTATTTGGATAGGTAACATACATTTATAGAGTATAAAAAATTACTAAAACATTCAAATCTCCCCTTCTCTATCGTCACAAAGAAAAACCATACTTAGGGAGAATATTGTTGAGGGCCAGAGTGGAGTGTGGTTGTCAAGATCAGGATAGACCTTCAGGGAAACTGTTCTTGGAGACTGTGCTCATCATCATCCGGAATGGCTCTCCAGGCCCCCCAGATGTTGTTGTCTCTGTGAGACAAGAGAATTACAGAAAACAAGGGATACGTAAAATAGACGCCCCTAGGCTCACAGTCTTTAAGATAAGACTGATTTAATCACCCTGACTGATTTAATCTCGGGGACAGGAGATGAGCAAAATGTCACATAGACTTGCAGTACCTTGTCTATATAAACCCTAGCCCTCAGATCAATAAACGGAATTGGTCTATCTTTTCCCACCTCCCGTGTCTCTTTTCTTCAAACACTTCACCAAGTCGTGCAGGGACACGGGTCACCCGCTACAGAATATTAATAATTTTAGCTTAGATTAAGTGTAGAATACCATATAATTTATTTATTTGTCTACCTTTCTTTTTCTCTGCCTCTTTATCTGTCTCTACCTCTTTCTCAATCTCTATCTCTGCCCCTCTATTTTTCACTCTTTATCTCTCTTTGTGTGTTTCTCTGTCTTTTTGTCTCCATTTCCGTGTGTGTGTGTGTGTGTGTGTGTGTGTGGAACTGCATTGTCCATTACAGGAAGAAAAGACTTAGATTATTTATAACATTATAAATTGTTATATTCTGAACATTATGTAGAATCATTCCAAAATGGAAAAAAAATCCAACTGTCTCACAATGCAATCAGTCATAAAATGAATTGTTTCACAAATATGTAAGTCAGCACTATCTAATTAGGATTTGAATTAGCATGTCTCTCTTTGTGT
>CM053771.1:463077928-463109307 GCA_028658325.1 Potorous gilbertii
AATTTTCTTGAATGATTTTTGGAACATATTATCTAGGCTCTGTTTTTCATCATGGCTTTCAGGTAGACCAAATGATTCTTAGATTTTCTCACTTTGATGTATTTTCCAGGTCAGTTGTTTTTTCCCATAAAATATTTTACATTTTCTTCTTTTTTTCATTCCTTATTTTATTTAACTGATTCTTCATGTCTCAAAGAGTCATTAGTTTCTATTTTACTAATTCTATTTTTTAATAAATTCTTCTCTTCAGTAAGCTGTTGTTCCTACGTTTTAAAAGTTATTTTCTCCAGTAAAGTTTTGTATCATCTTATCCATTTGACCAATTTTACTTTTTAAGGAGCTGATTGGGTTTTTAAAATCATTGGTCAATTTTTCTTTGAACTCTTTGGGATAAAGACTTACTGGTGGTTTACTGATGGTGATATATACCTTTCAAAGGGTATAAATAGTTCTAGAGCCCTTTCTGCATGGTTCCAAATTGCTCTACAGATCAGCTGGTTCAGTTCTAATCACACCAGTTCTAATCACACCAACAATACATTAGTGTCCCAGTTTTTCCATCTCCCCTCCAGTATTTGTCACTTCCTTTTCCTGTCACATTAGTCAAAGTAATAGATGTAAGATAGTACCTCAGATTTGTTTTAATTTGCATTTCTGTAAATAGTAGTTATTTAGCATTTTTCATATGAGTCTAAATAGCTTTGATTTCTTCTCTGAAAACTACTTATTCATATCTTTTATTATGCAATTGAGAAATAAGTCCTTTATCACAGAAAATGCTATAAAAATGCCCCCCCGCCACAAGATGACACATATAACTCCTAAAAGAATCATAAATGAGCACAGTGAGAATGAGTATACATAGTTAGAGGCATGGGAGTGAGTTGACCATGATAGAATGATTTCTTAAAAAAAAGTGGAATTGAAGGGTAAGAAAGAGAAATGCAACACAAGAGGATGGAAGCACCCTTCATTACCAATCTTTTAAATTTATGCTTTATCACCCCTTTGTACAGAGTTACAAAGCTTTTTCCAAATTGTTTCCCTTTACATTATTGTGCTCATTGTGCAAATTGATTTTCTTATTCTACTCTTTACACACTGCATCATTTCATAAAAGTCTTCTCAATTTTATCTAATCTTTCATGTGCTTAATTTCTTATAACATAATAATGCTGCATTCTATTCATTTATTTAGCTGTCTCCCAGTTTGTGGGCATTCACTTCATTTGCTATTTTCTTTTTCTTTTTTTTCTGTTCTTTTCTACCTCAAAAGACTTCCCTATACTAATGGTTCCTTTATCTCTATCTTGTATGTTTTGGGGGAAACCATGAGGTATGGTATCATTTGGCCAAAGTTATTAAAAGGGTTAGGTACATCAATGAAAGTTTGTTTGCTTGTTTTCCAAAAAGGTTACTTCATTTTATAAATCTGTCAAAATGGAATATGCTTACTTACCATAATCCCTTCAATGACTGTAATTTTCTTTTTTTTTAAATAATACTCTGAGAAATGTGGGATGTTAGTTTAATATGCATTTATCTCAACCTTCATGATATAGAGCATTATATCATATAGTTGGTGATATCTTTCAGATATCTTAAAATGGATATTCAATAGACATCTTAAATTGAATCAATCCAAAATGGAACCCTTCCCCCTCTTACTCTATTTGTAACTGTAGAATAAATTATATGTCATCTAAATCTAAATGCAATTTTTGCTTTCACAATATTTTCAATTTTATGTGATCAATATTGTTCATTTTACTTTCCATGATCAACTTTATTAACTGATTTATTCCGTTATTACATGATCTTTTTAAATTTGGGCTATGTTCCCATTTGAAACTTATTGTAGAAATTATATAGAAGATACTAGCCCCAAGCTTGTTTCTTTCTTTCTACTTTAGCAACTTCTGGCATAGAGGAAATCATTAGCTGACTGATTATACACTGATTTTAGCTTAACAAGCATTAAGGAACTATCTTTGCTTGCTTTGAGTTCATCTACTATATTCTGATCAAATTAAAACTGAAAATTTTTCACAGTCAAATAGTGATGATGATTGCTACTTTATAATACAGTTTAAAATCTGGTTATGATATACCCAGTCATTCCTATTTTTTCACTATTTATTTTAATAATTTGCATTTTTTGTTACACTGAAGGAGTTTTTAAATTTATCTAGTTCTATTGAATAACATATTAGTATTTTGGTATGGCAAATGATTTGTAAATTTATTTTGATAATATCATTTTAATAAGGTTGGCACAGGTCAAATAGGAAAAAAATGTATTTTTTAAGTAGCGAGTTTCCTATTAATTCTATCATGTTTTGAGATTGTCATTACTATAAATATTGAATGTGACTCAATTGTGCTACATTGGCATATGCTTTATAGATATATTGAGCACAATTTTTTAATGATCTTCCATTTATTTATGTTAGAAATATATGGAAATGGTTTATTTCTTTTATAATCTGCTAATTACTTAACTTATTCTTATAATTATTTTAGATGAAGATCTGACCTATCATATCATCTCCAAGTATATGATCATATGGAGAGAGCCCTGGGCCTGGAGTTAGGAGCGCCTGAGCTCAAATATGGCCACAGGTACCTATTATCTATCTAAACTTTGTCAAGTAAAATTTGTTGGTTTTGGTTTTCTCAGTTGTAAAATGGAGATAATAGTGTCAATATCAAGTGAGAAAACACTTGTAAAGCACTTAGCACAGTGTCTGGCATGGAGTGGGAGATACACACACACACATGCACGCACGCGCACACACACACACACACACACACACACACACACACACACATGCACTTATTCTATAAGCCTTCCCCTCTTCTGAATGTAATGTTTTTTCTTCTACCAGCACGTGGTCATTTTGTCAATTTCTTTCTTCTGCTATTACTATAGCAAGAATTTCCAAAAATATATAAAATAACTACGGCAATAATGGTAACCTTACTTTACTCCTAATAATTTTTAAAACACTTCCGTGTTTTCACCACAGGTAATGCTAGTTCTTAACAATGTTTATCATATTAAGGAAGGGTTCACTTATCCAGCATAGGAATTATAGCATGATTTTAACTTTTCTCACATGAGTTTTTATATATTGTCAAAGTCATTTTCTTATTTTATTTTTTAAGGTTTTTATTTTATTTTATTATTAATATGAACAAAACCTCAATACACATTCTCCCCCAAATATGAATGTTAGTGAAAACAGTAAAGATGTCACGTATGTGAAGACCTCTAGCATGTGTGTTAAATCCTTGTGGATCTGACAATTACCTTATTAACAATTGGGTCCCACTTTAATAAATAGGTACTGCCCAGAAACTACATCTTTAATTGTTTATCTCCATCTTGAGGAGATAAAATATTCTAATTTTTTCTGCTGCTGTGCTTTTTGATAATGGACAAATATTGACTTTTAAAGAAAATCAAATATATTGGCATAAGTTGACCAATCATTTCAAAACACACAGACATAGAAACACAACCAAAAAAAGACCAAAAATGCACATTATTATTTGTAGCAATATTGGTAATATTTAAATGTTTGCACATTTTTATGTGAACATCCTTCTCATAATTCACTTGGAAAGAAGAACAAGAGCAACTTCTTTCATAGATACCTACTTTCCTTTTCTTTTTCTGAAAGATATTTTGCAAATCTTCATGAAAAAAATGTTTATAAGATAGAAATGACCAAAAACTCTGGATAGTTTTCAGGATTGTGATATTTTCAGAACAAGAACAGTCTAGTTTTGTGATGCTTTTAAAAAGTAATAAATATATGCTTTATTAGTAGAGAAAGCAGATGTAGCACTTGTCATCACTGAAATTTTATGACTGACGACAATGTATGGGCACCACTTTTCAGCTCAGTGCTGCTCAATTTTCATGATCCCATGAGTAACATCGTCTCTGCTGGTTTCCTGTAATCTGCTGAGCAAATGAGATGTAGAGTGGGTTCAGGGAGGACCAGTACTTTTGGTGAGATGGCTGCCAAGCACTTTTCACCTTTGGTGTCCACCTCTTCCACCTAACTCTCGCCTGTAGCTCCAAGAAGCTTCAGCATGCGAATCCAGTAGACCTGAAAGAAGAACTGCTCTTGTTACCAGAGAACTCAACAGGTAACACATCCAAATAGCAACCCTGAGTGAAACAAGATTGACAAATGAAGGCCAGCTTACTAAAGTTTGAGCTAGATACACAGTGAAGAGGAATGCCATGAAGTTGGTGTGGGTTTTACAATCAAAACTAATATAATCAGCAAGCTGGTATGCCTGCCAAAAGAAGTGAATGAGAGGCTCATGACAACGTGATTGTCACTCACAGGGAAACACCATGCCGCCATCATGAGTGCCTATGCTCCCACCATGATGAACCCTGATGAGGTCAAAGAAAAATTTTATGAAGACCCAGAGACCCTTCATCAATGTGTCAGAAGAGGATAAGCTAATAATTCTGAGTGACTTTAATGCTAGAGTAGGCTCAGACTACCAGACTTGGCAGGGAGTCCTAGGGAGGAATATAGTTGGAAACAGCAATAGCATTGTTTTCCATTTACCTAAATGCAATAAAACTTCATGGATGTACCCTCTCAGAAAATATTGGCATCTAATAGACTATGTGCTTGTAAGGAGAAGAAATAGAAAAGATGTGAGAGTGACAAAGGCAATGTGTGGTGCAGAGTGCTGGACTGATTATAGACTTATCCTTTCTGAGATAAATATTTGCATTCATCAAAAGTGCCACCCCCAAGGCAGAATGACTACCAGAAGAATTAATGCCAAGAAATTAGAGGTCTTCTCTGAGCATGAACAGTTTGCGGCTAACTTGAAGGGAAAGTTGAATGAACACACAGTTGGCAACAGTGGAGCAGAAAAAGAGTGGGCAGCTTTCAGACATTTGGTGTACAGCACTGTATGTGCTCATCTGGGTCAGAACACTCACAAACACCAAGACTAGCTTCATGAAAATGATGGGGAAATTCGGAATCTCATAAATGAAAGACAAGAACTCCACAAGATTTACCAGCAGGATAGTTCATCCACCTCTAAGAAGGCAGCATTTAATTCCATCAAAAGCAATGTAAAAGCAAAGCTTAGAGAGATGTAGGATTCCTGGCTCAAAAATAGGCAGATGAAATTCAGTTTTATGCTGATAACAATCCAAAGCACTTTTATGATTCTCTGAAAGCTATTTATGGACCAAAAATCTATGGTGCATCACAGCAACTCAGTGCTGATGGAGTCACATTGATTAGTGATAAGGACGTGGTCCTGGAGAGATGGACTGAACACTTCCATAGTGTTCTCAAACAGACCATCATCAATCAATGCTGAGGCCATTGACCATTTACCTCAGGTTGAAGTCAATCCCTCCTTAACTGAACTTCCAACTGAAGAAGAGGTTGTGAGGGCCATTAGGCTCCTTTCATGATGCAAAGCACTTGGTGCTGATTCTATTACAGCTGAGACTTACAAGGTAGGGGGACTATTGCTCATACAAAAGCTGACTAAAAGTTTCCGGGTTATATGGTAAGAGGAGGTTATCCCCCAGGAGTTCAAGGGTGCCTTCAATGTCCATCTCTATAAAGGTAAAGGGAACATATTGTCCTGCGACAATCACAAGGGGGTCTCTCTCTTAGTCAGTGATGACAAAATTCTTACTAGAGTCCTCCTATTAGGCTGGTCTTTCATTTGGAAGGTGGTAATATATCTAAGAGTCTGTGTGGCTTCAGAAAGGGCTGAGGAACAATAGATATGGTATTTGCTGCCTGACAACTCCAAGAGAAATGCCAGGAGCAGAACAGAGGTCTGTACACAATATTCATAGATCTGACCAAGGCCTTTGACAATGTTAGTCATGAGAGCTTATGGAAAATTATGTCAAAATTTGACTGCCCAGAGCAGTTCATCAATATTGTATGTCAATTTTATGATGGATTCTAGATAATTGATGCCTTCTCAGTCACCAATGGAGTGAAACAGGTCTGTGTGCTTGATCCCATCCTTTTTAGCATGATGTTTCCAGTCATGGTATCAAATGCTTTCAATGAGGATGAACATGGCATCAATGTCAACTACTGTAATGATGGTAAGTTCTTCAATTGAAAAGGCTGCAAACCAAGACCAAAGTGGAGGGAGTGTTGGTACATGATTTTCTTTTTGCAGATTGTGCACTCAATGCAGCCTCTGAAGCTGAGATGAAACAAAGTATGGATCAGTTCTCTACTGCCTGTGCTAACTTTTGCCTAATAATTAACACCAAGAAAACAGGTGATCTATTAGCCACCACCATATCATCCATACGTGGAACCATAGGTTACAACAAATGGAGAAGTTTTGAATTCTGTGGATGTTCACTTAACTTGGTAGCATACTTTCCAGGGATGTACATATTGACAATGAGGTTGATGCATGCATTGCCAGAGCTAGCGCACAGTTTGAGAGGCTCCAAAGAAAAGTTTGACTGACTACCAAACTGAAAGTCTATGAAACAATGTGCTTATCTCATTTTTGTATGCTTGTGAAACATGAACAGTCTACCAGTGCTATGCCAGGAAATTGAATCACTTCCACTTAAACTTTCTTAGGAATATTCTGAGGATCACGTGGCAGGATAAGTTACCAGACACTGAAGTCCTTACTCAAGCTGAACTGCCAAGTATTCAAACTATGCTTCAGAGAATGGAACTCCAATGGGCTGGCCATATTGCTTGAATGCAAAATTTATGCTTGCCAAAAAGATTATTTGATGGAGAACTTGCATGGGGCAGGCAACCACAAAGTGGTCAGAAGAAGCAATACAAGGACACTCACAAGGTCTCTCTCAACTTTGGATTTGACTGTGCAACATGAGAGATACCAGCACAGGACTTCTCAGCATGGTGTGCCCACATCAGAAAGGGTACAGTGCTCTTTGAGCAAAGCAGAATTTAGACAGCACAAAGTAAATATAGGATGCAAAAATTTAGGATATCCATCTCAAATATTCACATAGACTATCTGTGCCCAACTTTTGGTAGAGCATTCTAAGCTCCAATTGGTCTGATCAGTCACAGTCAGGCACACTGAAATTTCACTTTATCATGGTGATGTCATTTGGGTCCTCTTCAAAGATGAAGGACAATAATCAACCAATCAACCAACCAATTTGTTGCAGATAATCTTGTGTTAATAGTGGGAATATTATTTCTATGGGGAAATCTTCCTGATGCCAGATTGTACTGCTAATGAATTTTTACATATTGTTAATATAATTTTGCTTCTTAATGACATTAAAGGTCTTCCTCACCCATTTATGTGCCCAGGAAGTTTTGGAGGAAGGTCCATTTGTTAATGAGGCCCTGGATTGTATGATGCCCTCTGGCTATAAAAAATGTATAAATACTCTCAGGTGAGGTTTTACTTTAGGTTTGCTCTTTGGAATTGTTTATTTGGCCAGACAAGATTCTTGGAAGCTACCCCAGCTTTGAAAATCCAGATATTGGTACTTCTCTCTACTACCTGTGTATGTATGTAATGTTCAGAGAGTTGGATCTGTCAGTTGATCTTTGATGTATATATTGCTTATGTCAGACAGTTGCAAGTCATGTCTGTTGATTTTGATTTCTCTGTATTTTCTCTGACATTGAGGATGCTGACTTTTCCCCCTGAACTAAGTGAAGGTTACATGTGCTTGATTAAAGTGATTGTTGACCCCTCATATTGCTTTCCTTTTAGAAAAGCAGATCAAAGAACATGTGATAGCAGACCCTGCTCCTCTGTACGTCAGGGTCCTTGTTTTTACAAAGATTCTGGGATTCATTTCCTCAATAATAACTCTGGTTGGATATAGTATCTCTCCCTGATATGGATATGATAACAGAGATTTATAGTCACCACACCCAGTTAATAAAAATATAGGTAAAGTCCCTCCAGGCTAAGATTAACTCTTTTCTTTTTAAGCCCTATATCTATGAAGAAATCTATCTCTTATAGACAGCTTTGTCACAAAGATAGACAGTTTCAAGATTTTTTTCTGATTTGGCATGTAAATTAATTTCAATCAGAAGACAATAAACCAAGGATGTAGATCATCATTCTCCACCTATCTAATCTGTATCCCTATCTTTGTTATGTATGTCTACCAGAAATAAAGCTTCTTTGATCTAATGTAATATTTTGACTGCCAAAACCTCACTGTCATAACATTAACTTTCACTTTGGTAAGTCATCATATAGAAAAATAATAAAAAAAATAATAGTGATGAGCTTTCTAATTATTCAAGTATGCATCAAGCATCCATTTATTCATTCATGAATATACCAAGCCTGCAGTACACACTTCTTTATGTAATAAAAGAAGAAAGTAAGGGAAGAAAAAAGAGAAGGAAAAAAGAAAAGAAGCAATATTAAATGTAATTTAATGTAGAAACATAAATTAATGTAGAAAGAAGAAAGGATGGAATGAAAAAAGGGAAAGAAAGAAGGATGGAAACAATAATAAATATCAATTATCTGCCAGGCACCAAACTAAGTACAGTAGATATATTATTTCCTTTGACCTTCACTAATCTCTTATGGGACAGGTACTATTTATCCTCTTTGTATAGTTTAAGCAATTGAGGCAGCAGAGGTTAAGGGACTTGTTCAAGGTCACACAGCTAGTAAGTATATAAGCCTAGATTAAATCTCTGGATTTCCTAACTCTCCAGGCATAGCTATCTATCCATTAGGCCACCTAGCTATCTTTAAGATAAAAAGGAAGTGAAACCACTGTCCACATCTTTTAGGAAGTTGGACTATGTTCTATGATACAATATGTAGACCTATGACAGTTATGTAACAATAGCAAAGGCTATATTATTAACTACCAAAATTATCTAGATAAACAATAAGTGATTTTTGAAGTCCCTTGTCATTATAGATCAGGAAAAGGCTAATGGAGAAAGTAATACCTAGACTGGAGCTTGAAGGATGTGAAAAGTTTGAATTGGTAGAGAGGAAGAAAGGAACATTCTAGACTAATAGCCCTAACAAAGACTTAAAGTAAGTTATATATATGACATATCTGGGGGTAAGTATAGTTTAGCACTCTACCTCAGTGTAATAGGTTCTGTTTTAGAGGGCATTATGAGGTTCAGTGGAAAGAGCAGTGGGTTTGGAATATGAGTGTCTGGGATTAAATCTTACTTCTATTTACTTGAGGAAGACATTTACCCTCTCTAGATCAATTTCATTACCTAGAAATGTAAGGTATTGACATATCGTTTCTAAACATAAATCCAATGATAGGCAGCATGGTGTGTTATTATGAGGAACTTCAATATCAAGCTGAAGAATTTAGAATCATCTTGAAATATGTATTTCATATAATGCTTAATGTGTGTATTTAGTCATGTACAACTCTTTATGACCCCATTTGTAGTTTTCTTGGCAGAAATACTGGAATAGTTTGTCATTTCCAACCCATTTTGCAGATGAGGAAACTAGGTTAAGTGACTTGTCCAGAAACACACAGATAGTAAGTGTCTGAGGCCAGATTTGAAATAAGAAGATGAGTCTTACTGATTCAAGACTTGGCGCCCTATCCACTGTGCCAGGTAGTTGTCTTAATATATGTATTGCATTTCACAATAAATCAATTCACATTTATCAACTGAGTTGATGTAAAGTCTGTCCCATGAAGTGGGTAAGACAAGCATTTATGTCCCTATTTTACACATGAAGAAATATAGTCAGAGATGTAAAGTAATTTGTCTGAGATTCATTCAAAATAAGGTCTACCAACTTCCAGATCCATGTGCAATCCACAAAATCATTTAAGTTACAGAAAAATCTTACGTGTTTTTTTTTTAACAGAAAAGGGACAATATGTAATCAGTACTTTAAGACTGGTCTGTTAATAAGGTAGAAGATAGATTATTAATGAATAAAAACTAGAATAAAAGAGACTAATAATAAGGGTATTATAGTTGTAATGTTAATTATATTAATGAGAGTTAAAGACCTTTCTCATTCATTAATGGACTTGCTCATTAAGTGAAGCTTGATTAGGGGCTATTTGTTTTGTAGGAATGCCAGCACCTTTTGTTAATTTCTACTGAGACACTGGTTCTCAAGTGTTATGATGCCCTCTGACTCTGAAAAGTGTATATATACTCTGAGGTAATGTTTTGTTTGGGACTTACTCATTGGAAGTGTTTGTTTGGCCAGATGACACTCTGGATAGCTGCTAAGCACCCCACCCCACCCCATTGGCTTTGAAAACTCAGATGTTGGTGCTTGTCTCTCTGGTAACTATGTATGTATGTAATGGTAAGACAGCGGGATCTGTCTGTTGATCTGTGATGTATGTATTGCTCATGGTCAGACAGTTGGAAGGACTGTTGGTCTTTATTTCTTTGTATTTTCTCTGAAGTTCAGGGTGCTGAATTTTCCCCTGAACTAAGTGAATGATATATGTGTTTGGTTAAAGTAGATTGCTGACCCCTCAAAAGTTGCTTTCCTTGTAGAAAAGTAGATCTAAGAACCTGTACAGTAGGGTCCCCTGCATATGTGTGGTCCCTGCTGTTAAAGTAGTCCAAGAATTTGGAGCAGTGAGGAAGGAAGGACACATAAGAGAGACATTCTGAGTTTTAAAAAAATGTAAGAAAACAAGATTTGGTACCATATGTGTATAAAGGGAAGAGATTAAGTGAAGATCACACCAAAATTGTAAGACTTTAAAATTAGAAATTTTACTGTACCTATTATAAGGTTAGAGATTTTTTGAAGGGAATTGATTTGGTTGAAGAAATGAGATTTTATTTTTAAATACTGAGACTGATGTGAAAAATGAGATGCTTAAACAAAGATCTGAATTGAGTTATCTTGAATGGTCCTAGAGATAATAGATGATTTCTTAGATGAGAGAGCCAACCTAGAGGCAAACAGCTTAGGGTCCCTGGCACAGAAATGATAGCTGAAGCCAGGAGAGATTACTTTAGCTATGCATGTTTGAGTCTTTCCTTAATTCCTCATCCAGGTATCATCATGACAGGAGGAATATCTATACCTTCGAGCTTATGCCAATGAAACCTGGCAGTTTCTTCTTAGATGGAAAAATTACCTGTGAGCTCAAATATTCCTATTTTCCTATTTTTCAGAAGATCACCATAGCTAAATTATGATAGAATCAATATCATTGTGGGGAGAAGAGTTGTGTTTTTCATCAAAAGCATCTCTCATATATCATCTACTTATTATCTTGTTGAGGGGCTATAATCAACATCTGTCGAAGAAGCAACCACAGTGACAAAAATCATAGATTATTAAAGTATTAAAACAGCAATGTATGCTTTATCTTAACTTTGAATATGAGGCACGTTAGGTAAGAAATCATTCACAATCCTTTTTTAGTAAGCAAAATCTTTTAGTAGCTACTATGTAAATATTAGACCTGAATGATGCAACTTGTCAGGAGCATTATGCTTTGATTTTGTTTTAACAGGCTTCACCTATTTACAATTCAAATGACCTGCGGCTTTTGAAGATGCAGCTAAACATTTGGTCTCCAGAAATGTTCCAACATACCATTATAACTACCACTTAAAGGATTTAAGACTTTTTTTAGGGATGTGGTAGGGAGATTTAAAGCTCAAATGTTAATTCCCACTTGGGTAGACTTCTTGCAATTAACATAAAAGAAAATTGCATTTCATTATACTTCATTACAACGCCTGTCTCTGCTTTAAAACTTACATAATGTCTTAAACCAAAGCAACATATGGCAGTTCTCAGATGATCTTAAGTCATTTGGTCAATTTCTGAGGCAAAGTTAATTATTGGTAAACTATTCCTTACAACTGTCCTTCATTTAAAAAAGTTAAAAATGATTTTAAAAACTATTATTCATTAAATTTGTTCTAGCAAATATTTTTTCAAGTGGATATATAACACACAAAAGTATGGTAGGCACTAAGAGTGACAGATAAAATATTTTCTCAACCCTTATGGTGCTTAGGTGGGATACAATGACAAAGACAAATAACAGTTGAAAAATTATAAGATAAAGTGATATGAGTCCCCCAAAGGAAAAGATCATTCCAAATGAAAAGATTAGGGAAAGCTTTATGAAGGTGGCATGGAATTTTGTTCTTAAAGAATAGGTTGGACTGAAGTCATAAACACAAGGGAATATAAGAATAAAAACTCAAAGAAGATAAAGTAAAGAATGTACATTTGGAAAAACATTCCAGTTTTATTGCAACTGAGTATGAGAATGGGGCAGTTATGATTGTTAAAAGTGAGTTGTTTTGATGTGAAAGGGCTTGACTGCTCAGTTCAAGGAGGTAGACTTTATTTGTTAAGCAATGGAGAACCACTGAAGAGTATGGTTATGATATGGTTAGAAGAATGGTATGATATGATTAGATCCATGTTTAGTAAGGTTATTCTAACAGTGGAAAGAAGGATGTGTTCATGGAAGAAGACTGGATGGGAGTGGTGAGTTAGGAAGCTGCTGCAAAATTAAGAGTTTCATATATTAATACTAATTCCAAGATTTTGATCAGTTTGAGAGATAGAATATCATAGTAGAAATAATACTGAACTTGGAGTCAGGAAAATATCCATTCAGACTATGGTTCTAACCAAATCCCTGGGTGTGAGCAAATCATTCAAACTCCCCCCTCCCAAAATCCGTATTGAATTATCTGATTCAGTATCATTTTGAAGAAATCATTCAGATGATTTAGGAAGTAGAGGTTGTGAGCATAGAAAAGAGGGATGGATGCAAAGACACTGAAGAGAGAGAATCAACAGGATCTAACAATAGTTTTGTAAATATCAAAGGCAAAATAAAAGTTAAAGATGAGACCAAGCATGGGTGACTAAGAAAATATAGTACCATTATTATTGGGGAAATGGATGGATTCAAGGACGAAAATGAAGAGTAATTGGGTCTTGAAGGAAGAGGGAGGGATATACTAGATGAAAAACTATGAAAGGAGTGTTTTAAACCTGGTAGAAAGCATTGTCTAAGGCACAAACTTTGGAGAAGCTAAGGTGACATTGGGATGCATAATATAGCTTGGCCAGAATTAAGATTATATTGGTAATATTAGGGGAGAATAGGAAGTAGGAAATTATCTGTGATTTCATCTAAATGAGGAAATAGCCACTGTCAAAAGTCCCTCCATCAATATAAACACCAATTTTTTTGATAACTTATAGTCTCAAAAGGTTGCCTGAAGGACTGAGAGGATAAGAGATTTATTTATGGTCATGAAGTCAGTGTATTAGATGTAGAATTTGAGAACAGATCATTTATTCATTCATTTATCTATCTACTTATTTGTTTATTTTTATTCTAAAGTCATGCCCTCTCCCGTGTCACACTGACTTAGCCATAGAAGAAATAATGTACATGAAGTTCTTTGTAAACCTTGAAATGTTAAGTAAATTTCAGTAATTGTTATCAAATATTTTTTAATTATATAAAAGATGTTAGAGGTTTATTTGGCTCAAATCCTACTCAGATTATAATCCAATCTACATCTTTATCAAGAGTTCTTATAGATACTGGGGGATAGAGCCAAGCTGGCAGAGTAGAAACATGGAGCTACTCAAGCTGTCCCCCGAAAGCCCTTAAAATACTTGTAAAAATGACACTAAGCAAATTCAAGAGCAGCAGAAGTCACAAAATGACAGAATAAGACAGATTTCCTGCCCAAGACAACCTAGAGGTCTGATAGGAAGGGGCTATTGCACCAGACTCAGAGTGCAGCACATCCCAATGTGGACCTTGCAGCACGTACAGGACTGGAGCAAGTTTCACAGCAATGAATCATGGGTAGCTGCTATAGTTTCCAGATTTCTCAATCCACAAATGCCAAAGATATCTTTAAAGGTCCATGAGTGAGAGGGGAATGTGGTCTGGTCTCAGTCCCAGCCCCAGTGGCTACTTCTAGAACTCTCAGCCTACAGATAGTAGGGGAATGGAACAGTGGATCTTGGTCTTAGTCCTGAGTGGTGGTCCTGAGGTGAGGCTTGGAGCTGGTAGTGACTGTGGAGAGAGAGCCTTACTCACAGTGCCAGGGCAGAAAAGAGTGCTTGTGGTTGCTCACAGATTGGAGAGCAGGCCAGGAGAGGAGTAAATACATCTATTTTGATCATACCACTTTAGAAGAACTGAGAATGTATAGGTTTCTAGAGATTTCTTGGAGAACAGCAGCACAAAACCACTTGAAGCCTGGTATAGTATACCCTCCACTTGAGAAAGGGCTCAAAAGTCAAGCAATTGACTGGGAAAATGCACCAACAGGGGAAAATAAGACCACAGAAATTTATTTTCTTGGTGAAAATGTATTTTCTTCCATCCTTTCAGATGAGAAACAACAAAGCATACAACTAGAGGAAAAACAAGGCATACAAATAGAGGAAGACAGGATGGTCAAGACTGTTACATCCAAAACCTCCAAAAAATATATGAAATGGTCCCAAGCTATGGAAGAACTCAAAAAAAGATTTTGAATATCAAATAGGAGAGGTGGAGGAACATTTGGAAAGAGAAATGAGAGTGATATAAGAAAATCATGAAAAATGAGTCAACTGCTTGCTAAAGGAGACCCCCCTCCCAAAAAAATGCTGAAGAAAATAACACCTTTAAAAATAGATTAACCCAAATGGCAAAACGCATCTAAAAAGTCAATGAGGAGAACAATGTCTTAAAAAGCAGAACTGGCCAAATGGAAAAGAAGGTTAAAAAGCTCACTGAAGAAAATAATTCTTTAAAAATTAGGATGGAGCAGATGGAAACTGATGATTTTATGAGAAATCAAGAAACTATAAAACAAAGCCAAAAGAAAGAACAAATTTAATATAAAGTGAAATATCTCCTTGGAAAAACAACTTACCTGGAAAATAGATCCAGGAGAGATAATTTAAAAATAATTGTTCTACCTGAAAACCATGATCAATAAAAAGAGTCTAGATGTTATTATCAAGAAATTATCAAGGAAAACGGTCCTGATATTCTAGAACCAAAGGGTAAAAATAGAAATGGAAAGAATCTGCAGATCTCTTCCTGAAAGAGAACACAAAAACAAAACTCCTAGGAATATTGTAGCCAAATTACAGAGTTCCCAGGTAAAAGAGAAAATATTACAAGCAGCCAGAAAGAAACAATTCAGTATCATAGAACTTCTATCAGGATAATATAGGATTTAGCAACTTCTACACTAAGTGATCAGAGAAATGAGAGATAGACCTTTCTATTGTCATTATTTGAGTAATATGTTCATTTTCTGAAGAAGAGGTTATGTAAGATGTGAAAGGCTCATTGCCATTTAGCTACACAGTAGGCATCCAATAGTATCCATTTTTCATCATTTTTAATAATAGACCTATTATATCATAGGTGGATCCTAATCTATGTTACTGAATGAGAAGCCTACCCTAAGGAACTCATAGGTCACTGAAATATTTGGTAACTGTCCAAAAATAATCCCCTATTACTCTACATTGGAGATATCATACCTGCTTCATTAATTTCTAGTGTTCCAAAATTTTAGAAAAGATATTAAATATCTTGAGCACAGTATGACTAGTTAGACAATATAATCTAATCTCTCATTTTATAGATTAGTAAATTGAGGATCAGGAAGACTTAGTGATTTTTCTAAAGTTTTGGATTTGGAATCAGATAAGCTAGGTTCATATTCAGATGTTTTACGTACTATTTGTGTTACCTTGAACAAACCAGCTTGACTTGGTAATACTCAGTTTTCTTACCTGTATTTCATGCTTTTGTGAAAGATACAGCCTCCTCCCTTGAGATGAATGGTCCAACTATTCTTTGGGGACCTCCTACTTATCATTGTCTCAGATATGAACTAGAAATTTTAGAATTTGATATAACCTTAAAAGTTGCCATCAGCTTCCTGACAAGTACCCAGATTCACAAGACTTCCATATGTAGAATTTTAAAAAGCAAAACAAAACAAATATATGTATGTATGTAAATATATACAATATATGTGTATAGATAATATGCACATATATATGCATATGTATATGCATATATATGTGTGTATGTGTGAATATACATATATTCACACATACACGTATATTTCTCTATATACATATGAAAGATAGCTCAGGTAGGACTCACATTTGGGTCAAAGATGAAAAAGATACTATATCCTTTCTAAAATTTCTCTTCTATAGAACTGTAGCATCATCATTAAAGTACGATTTTTCATAGGAACCTATAAAGGTGAAGGTTTTACCCTTTAATGGTAGTCCTCTGCACTGCATTTTTCCTTAAACTGATAGTTTCTTGCTAAGTCCTCTATTCTGTATTATTCTTGCAATGACAGATCTCTGATTGCTAATGCTTGCTTGAAGGAGTTATCATGGGTTCTTCATGCTACTAAACTGAGTTTAATTATCTCCACAGTCTAGGTCATAAATAGTAAGCCTATGGAACAGTTTTACAGGAACTTCATTGGAGAATATGACATTATTTTCACATTCTTTATCCATTAGGTTCTTTTTTGAACATCAATTTTTAACCAGATCTCACTGCCCTATTTTCCATAGAATAGATTTCCTTCAGTTTCTATGAATTTCAATTTCTTCTTCTCGAACTGTCACCCAAGAATTAATGTTAGTTGCAACTAACTAAAATTAAAATCCACAAAAGGATAAATAAAATGACTGCTCTTAAACTCAGACATTCAATGGTACAAATCAAGGATTGAAGAAGCATAGGTACCCAACAATATGTGAATAAAAGAATTGGGGTTTTAGTGAAGTACAAGGTTGACATGTAAACAGAATGTAATACTGTCTGAGCTATTATTACTGGGCAAGTGTTAAAACACAGTGCTCATCCATCCAGGAAAAAGAATTAATAAAATTCTACCAATGAAGTTTAATATGATGAGTTTCAAGCTAGTGCAAATAGAAAACATAATTATTCTTTTTCTAATTTCTATAAAGTTAAATCAGTAATGTTTGTTTTGGAATTCCTTTAAATCAGGAATAAATGAAAAAGCATTTGTGGAGTGTTTTACTAGAATGGAGGGAAATAAGCATTTATTGAATGACTAATATATTCCAAGTATTCTGCTATGCACTTTGCAAATATCTCACTTGATCCTCACAAAGCAATAGGCAGTAGGGGCTATTATTAGTGGCATTTACAATTCAAGAAACTAAGGCAGAGAGATGTGAAATGACTTTCCTGAGATCACAGAGCTAGAAACTGTCTGAGATTGGATTTGAACTCAGTTCTTCCTGGCTTCAGGCCTAGAGGTTCAACCTAGTTTTACTATGCATTAAGCACACACACACCAATACAAATACCACTAGCGTGACAATAAAATGACTAGTGAGGATATCCTCAAATGGATGAGTAGTAGGAGTAGGAGTAATACTCATAGTTGTAGTCATAGTCTCTGTAGTATATGACATGCATTGTTTTGACCAATAAATTTTTAATGCAAATGCCATTTTTCCTAAAATTTTACTTTTTTTCATTCTTTTAGTATTTCCAACTAAGACAAAAGTCTTAAAAATATGTATAGTCTTCTAGGTTGTACTTCTTTTTGTATATTTCTTTTTCTTTCTCCTATGTGTGTTGCTTTAAAATGCTATAGGGCAAGCTGCCTCCCTTTAACGAAAGGATTGATTGAAAAGCCATACTCTAGATGGATCATGGCATTTATGAAAATGCTAATGTCTTTCAGGACTTTCCTTTGCATTCTTGTGGTCATTTTATCAGTTTTATGCTGATAGTAGAAATCCAAACCTCTTTTCATAGTGCATCTCAACTGCTCAGTGCTGATGAAGTCAGGGTAGTGACAAGGACATGACCTGGAGAAATGGGTTCAACACTTCCACAGTATTCTCAAAAAAGCCCCCAAAAAACAACACATCATCAACCAATACTGAAGCCATTGACTGTATATACCTCAGGTTGAAGTCAATCCTTCTCTAGTTGAAATGCCAACTGAAGAAAAGATTTTGAATGTCATTAAGCCTCTCTCATATAGCAAAGCACCAATGCCTCTATTGTGTCTATAAAGAAAAGTAAAATAGGTTGCCGTGTGACAATTACAGTGAGTCGTTTTTTCTCATTATTGTTATCTCTCTCTCTCTCTCTCTCTCTCTCTCTCTCTCTCTCTCTCTCTCTCTCTTCTTTCCTTACTTAATAGACTAATCCACCACCTGGAAAATGGTCATCTATCAAAAGATAATGTGACTTCAGAAAGGGACAAGGAATGGTCAATATGGTGTTTGCTACTTGATAATGACAAGAGAAATGTCAGGAGCACAGAAGAGATCTGTATATAATGTTCATTGTTCTGACCAAGGACTTCAATAGTGTTAGACATGAGGGCTTGTGGAAGTTCATGGCAAAATTTGGTTGCTTAGATAATTGTACTGTCCAGTATTGCAAGCCAGTTCCATGATGTCATGCTTGCACAAATTCTGCCTGAGATTGTTTAGCTGAAGGCAAGGTTGTTGGGCTCAGAAATGATACTATGCTAGAGTATTGTAGCTTTTTCTTTGCAGTGAATCTTATGTCACATGATTAACTAGTATAATGTAATTCTTATGAAAAGATAATTTAATTTATATTACATAATTTGTTCAGGAGATTAATTTCAATTTTTCCTAAGCCAAAATGTTATATTATAAATAGTTTTGTATATATACATCTTAATTCCATCTGATCTCCTTGAGGATATATGCAACAACGTGGTATTATTGGTGGATCAAAAGTTACGAGGAGTTTAATTGCATTTCTAGCATAGTTCCAAATTGTTTTCAAAAAACCATTAGAGTAAAGCACAACTGTATCAAAAGTACATTAGTGTGTCTGTCTTCCCACAATTTCATTTACCATTTCCATATATTTCTATTTTTTTCAATCTGGTTTCAGGGTGAGGTGAAAATTGAAGATCATTTTAATATTATTATGTTTTGGAGCATTCTTTAGCATGTGGTAGTTGATTTTCTTCTCTGAACTACAAGCCTGAGTCTCCAGATTTCCCTCTTCACCATAAACCAATAGCCATGTTAACTGGTAAGTTCACAACCCTATCAGTCCTATCACACTAGAAGATATTGCTGCATTCTCTGATTGGTCAGTTTATTCTGGAACTTGCAGTTTAAGTACCCAAATCATCCCTGTTCATTCTTTTACTCCGATTCACCGGCATGCCCCCGTGTGAGTGAATGCATTCTCCCATTCCTCTCTCACGTTTTCAGCTTCTTTTTATGCATTTTCTTTCATTAGAATGTAAGTCCGTTGAAATAGAGACTTTATTTTTGCTAGTGTTGTATTCTAGGCACTTATTCCAATGCATATCAAATAGTAAAAATAACGATGTAAATATTTATTCACTTTTTTGCATTGGTGCTTATGAAATTTTTGATATCTTTTGATGTTTTTATAAGGTTTCATGAATTCTCTTTATCCGATATTAATCAGAACAGAGTTTCCCTCTTTAGTTTCTAATCATTTCTCTTTTTACTGCTACTTTGTCAGTGTTTAAGGCTCATCTAAGGCAAAGTAGAGTCAATCTCAAATTATAATTTTTATCTGAAAATAAGTCTATATGTGCTCCTTCTAAACAAAAAAATTCATTTTTGCCTTCTTATAAAATGAGATAACATTTGTAAAATGATTAGGACATTTGGGACACAATAGGCTATATGTAAACAATAGTTACTCTTATTATCATAATTTATTTTTGTTACTATTGCATGGTATTACCCTTGTCCAATGTATGGGAAACATCTTCCCTTTCATATTTTTCATTATAATAATTATATTTTCCATTCCATCAAATTCATTTTAAAAGATAGAAAGGAGATAAAGATGAGATGAAATTAGTGCCAGATACATGGCATTTGGATAATCTGATTCCACTCCTTTGCCTCTCCATGCATCCTAGATGCATGTCTCTGTGTCTCCTACTTTCTTCAATCTTTTTTTCACTTATAATTTGAAGATTTTCTTTGTTTGAAATTGATTATTCCTTCTCAACTCTAATTTACCACTTAAATCCCTCTTCTAAATTTCCCTACCAATAAGCATTCTCCTACATATTTAATTATATGTGCATCATATATTCTTTTTTATTGCTATTTGTCTATCCCAGCCTTAACCTTGCTTGGTTCATGTAGGTTTCTTACATCCCTTATGTTTTCATTTGAAAGATTCTATGCATTTTTGATTGTCAACATGAATGCTTAGAAGTCTGCTTAGATTAAAGTAGTATTTCTTTTTGTCCTATGTACTAAAGCTATCTTGGCAGAGCAGATTATGATTAAATTTATGTCTTTTTCTATGGCCTTTGCCAGATTCTAGTATTTTCTCTATTGCTAAAAAAGGTATTGTGATTCTTACGGGTATATGTTTTTGGTTTTCTTTTAGCATCAATTACATTTATGAATATGTAAAATGAGGGATTCCTTTGAGGTGGTGACCTATGGATTTTTCTTTATTTGTCTCCAGTTTCAATAGTTTTGATCAATTTTCTACTATTTTATAGTTAATAAGCTTTTATTTAGTAGCTATTTTACTACTATTTGTTATTATAAGTGCCTGGGATACAAGAAATGCATCCCCCCAGGGAATTTGTTATAATAGAGGTATACAACATTTTCATAGATTAGTATGTAGAAGATATATGCAAAATAAATACAAAATAATTTGGGGGATGTTTCCCTATATATTGGTGAAATTTTAAAAAACATACTTATTGAAGCATGTGGCACTTGAGGGATGTATTGAAGGAATATAGGGCCTGCAAGAGATAGAGATGGAGAAGAAAAAAGAGAGGGAGAGGGAGAAGGAAAGAGAGAAGGAGGAAGGAAAGGGAGCGGGGAGAAAGGGAGAAAAGGAAAGGGGGGAAAAGAAGAGAAAAGTCTGGACATGGAAGAGTGAGAGTGAGGTATAGCTCATTCAAAATTTTAGTGGTCAAAGGTGCAGTTTTGAATATAGGGAACACTAAATATTCCCATTTGGCTGACCCACAGAATATGAAAAACAAAGTAGAATATAATCAGCCTAGAAATACAAGCTGAAGTCAGATTGTGAGATTTTTTTTTTTAAAAGCAACTGGACTTAAGTGACTTGCCCAGGGTCAGAGAGTTAGTTAGTGTCTAAAAGCAGATTTTAACCAATATCCTCCTGACTCTAGGGATAGCGTTCTATCCATTGTGCCATGAAACTGCCCCATGTGATTTTTTTTAATGTCAAGTAGAAGTTTATAAATTTTATCCTAAAGAAAGCGGTAAGCCATTGAAATTTTTCAGCAGAAAATTGACATGATATCACAGGGGACTATTGATAGCCATCCTGACATGAAACATCTAGATGTTAGAAATGGCTGAAAAAAACAATACAATAATACGTATGTAAAACAGTACAGTTTTCAACCACAGGGCAAGGTACAAGATGTAAGATCAGACAGAATAACTCTTGTGCTTAGCAAATGAACAACAGCCAGAATAAGAGGAGGGTCTTGTTAGGAAAGAGGGGTAATGATCCTATCCTAGAAAAGTCTTTTATCCTCAAATGCTGAATGCTTTCTTAACCATCCCAGTTTCCTGGATGTTTGTGAAAACAAAGTCTATGTCATTTGAGCAGTCTCTTTTATATTATAAATTTTTCTTTTCTCATGACCTTGCTTCCCACTTCTCTATTTTACATGTGTGCCTCCTTGCTTCCATATAGGTAAATCCTTGCTATGCTTATCACCAACTTGCTATGGCAATCAAGTTCCCTATCCCATTAGGCTATAAGCTTCTTTCAAGTAGAGATGAAATCATTCCATGGATTGCATTGCTAGCACCGAGCACAGTACCTGTAATAGTACTAGATACATAATTGCTTAATAAATACTATTTAATTGACCAATATGCATCAGTAGCATAGTACTCAGTTATCTCTTTGTGTAAATATGGAGGATGGCTTTGCTATTCTTTATTTACTTTCATCTGATCAATTCTGTTTACCTTTTTCCCAATTTGACAAAATTTCTTCTTTGGTAAGGTAGTCCCCCATGGAGCTGAGGGGTCTGGAAGTTTTATTTTTGCCATCTTTCTCAAAAATATAAATATAGTTCTACCTCACAAAAGATAACCATTATCAAAAACTAATAGAGACAGTAACTTTTGTTGATGTTTTAATTGATTCAGCATTGCAAAACAGTTCATTTCTTTAAATGAGTGCCTTCAAAGTATTTTCCTAAGGTGAGAGAAATTGTCCACACTAAAACCTTATGCCCTACCCATATTATGGCTAAATAAGAGATTATGTGGAGGAAAGACACATAAAACTACTGACAGTGCCGATCTAGGGAAGACTTCCTTTCTTGACCGAAAAAGCCCCAAGTAGCCATGGTGGTGGCATCTCTCTACATCATTCTTCTTTTCTTCCAACATGGTCCTCAGCAGTAGAGAAGCTGGTTTTATCTCAAAGGCATGCTTCCTCTTCATAAACAATTTTGAAAGCTTTTTAGTGTTCAGGGATCCTCCTTTCCATTGACATTTGCATCCTTAACCCCATCTGATCTTGATTAAATTTGGATGTCGTCCTACCCCATCCTACCTCAACAGCAGCCAGATATTTAATACAGAGAAACTTCATTCAGCTATAACCCAGATGACTATGAACTCTACTTTCACTTACCTCAAAGACAAAAATAGCCAGTAACATCCTAACAAGTGGTGGAATGGAGCCTAGGAAAAGGAAGTGTGAAACCATATGATACTCTTGGAAAATACTTGCCTTTTGAAAGTTCAATATTCTCTTTGGCCTCTCTCCTTCCGATTTTAACTTGCTGTTTGGAGTCTCAGACATATACTTCTCTCAAGAATCACAGTTAAACTGCGAGGTGTCAGGCTTCAATATTGGTGCTCATGAGGTACAACTGGTGAGATTCCTACCAGCAATTAGCCTTAACAAGCTGTGAGCAAAGACTGAGTAAGATAGTATAGTAAGAACAAATGCTACAAACATGCCCTGCCCGCCCCCCCCAAAAAAAATCCAGAGGCATACTTTATTCACATAATGCAGTCTCATGGGAAATATGGCTCAAACAGTGCCACACATAGAAGACACATTTGTGGCAAAAGAGTGACTCAAAACCACCAACTTCCTAAGTTCTGTATATCTGTTGTTTATTCCAGCTGCTCTTTCTCTCTAATGCAAACTGTTTTTGACAGTTCTTGAAACTGTCTTCCTGCACAGATGACTCTATCTGTGCTACTGTTTGTTCTCACGCTGTCACTGTGCTCTGGGTTGTATATGTAGTCATTTACTAGTGCATGTTCTCTGTTTCAGGATGGATCCATTCTCTATGATCTTTGATGAGGGTGAAGAGAGAGACAGAAAGACTGACACGGAGAGAAATAAAGACAGAGAGACAGAGCAACAGAGAGAGAAAGAGAGAGAGAGAGAGAGAGAGAGAGAGAGAGAGAGAGAGAGACAGACAGACAGACAGAGACAGAGAGAGAGACAGAGACAGAGAGACAGAAAGATTTTCTCCTTTCACTAGGTTTTGGATTCAACATTCAATTCTAGAATTCTCCAACTTCTGAATTCGTATTTTACTACATTTCTGACCTGGTTAGCTGCTTGACCGGTAAGTCTTTTTAAGTACATGAGCTTAGGGGTAGCTTTTATTTTAGCCAGTGGTAAGATTTTTCATTTCACCTGCCTTCATCTAATGACCAAAGCTCTGTGATATTCTCTAAAGACTTATTCGTATATTTTGGTGGCATTGCAGTAAAATTGTTTGACCCGTAGTTTATACAGCTGATTGACTGATTTGATCTGTCAGAGCGATCAACTGGGGTTGAGATAAAATTCACATTTTTATATTTGCTTTAAAGTTTATGGATTAGAGTCATTGTAATTAAATCTATGCCTCACACTAAATTTTTACTGATCTGTCAGAATCCAGACAATGTGTGAGGTTTTAAAACTCACACGTCTGTGAGTTATTCTTTGGTGAAGTTTCAAAAGCTTTGGTGTTATTAATTATTATTTCACTTTGCCTTGTTTTGATTCATGATGGACACAAGAAAGTGCCAGATGACAAGAAGTCTTCCTTTCTGATTAAAGAGTAATACAAATAATTTATTGACAATGACAAAAAGCGATTAATGAAATGGTATCTTTAGCACTGACTTAGCAATCCAAATAAATCTGCTCAAACTAAGTCAATAGCGCTACCATTTATTACATGATATTTCATTCTTGATGTATCTTTATCTGGGATGGGAAGTGGTTCTGATTATACTCTATAGCAACAATGGAAGTGACAGCTGTGACTTCATTATGATATTCATCCAAATATAAAAGTGATTTTTTTCTTTCAATATTGATATTTTACTTCCATCAAAGACTGCATTATAATCAGGCGATGACCCTCAAATCCTGAACAACTTTCCAAGTGACTACAAGCTCCAGACATCTTATCAAACTGAAGAGACTTCAAATACAGTTTTGGAAATGAACTATTTCTATCATCTTAAGCCCATATCTAGGTGATGAAATTTATAGCCTTAGCAACTACTAAGGGGTTTTGATCAACTGATGAAATTTGGATCTTTCAGAGGATGAAAGTCTCGGCTTTGTAAAGAAGTGAGTCTCTCCTTATGCACTGTAACATCAAAGAATACCTCAAAGGGTGGTTTTAAAGACACAATTTGGTATAAGTATCTGGTAGTTCCATCTTCTAATCTTATCAAAGCAGGTATTGAAAGTCAAATGTCTGTCATATATTTTTTAACACAAAGTTTTAAATGTCTGACCATCCACTTGCATGTAACTGGAACTTTCTAGCTCGGGAATATACAATTGAACACACTCTACAACTGAGAAGGAAATTAAAAACATCTTCAACCTCATCCTCTGTTCACTGCCTGGATCAAATACAGAATCAGTTTCCTACAGCTTGGGCTAGGGGTGTGTCTCCATACCTTCCTAAGTTATCCTTCAGAATTAAATTCTAAAAGACCACTCAATGACATTAATTATTTCTGTCTTTATTATGAGCCACACATAATATTATGTGGATTGGTTTTTTAGCCTGGTTGTGAACAATTTGGACAAGAGAAAATGAAAGAGCAAACAAAAATCTTTAAATTCAGCAGTCAGTATGATATGTTAATATATTTTTAGAAAGTTATCAATACGGGAGGCTTCAATCAATATCTTGTGACAAAGTAAAGTTTGAGAAAGTTACAGAAAAATATATGATACTCTTCTGAATATAAATAAAACTTGACTTGGATGACTCAACCTATGAGTGCATCACTTAATAAATGAAAAATTAAAAACTATAATTTTCCATCCTTTGGACTGGCTTTTGATGAATATGCCTTTAACATTTTTTAAAATTATAAACATATGTATTCATGTGCCACTTAGAATGTTTAACCTATTTCCATTTTACCTGAAAACACCTTTGAATAATTGATTTTATGTCATGTTCAGAGACTGTAAACAAATCCATGTATTTTCTAAAAAAATAAGCAACAATTGTGTTCTGGTGATTTTCCAGCTAAACTGATCATTCAGCAATCTGTCTAGCATTAGTATGGTGAGACTGAATGACCTAACTGCTTCCTATCTATTCGTTTCCTATGGAAATTAATGACTTTAGTTAGGAAATATGGTTCCCAAAGATGAAATGCAAACAAGGGAGAAGAAAAGATAACACTATTCTCAAGACAGGTGAGAATCACTAAGATATTAAACATTTATTTAACACTAATTTCCATGCCACAGAATATCTAACAATTCTGATACTTTAGAAGTCAGTCACATTTCAGTCTAATACTCAGTGGGCATACCAAGATCAAAGTAGACTTAGGTAATGGAGATTTTTTTGTTATGTCTATTAAACATTCAGTGCATGGTTCATTATACTCACTTCAGCTAATCATTGTGATATAATTACAGACACTGTGATTTAATTCATTTTTTCAAATTTGCAAGCATTTATTGGTGAGTCTTTCTAGTTCCTTGTGAACAGGCCCTATTTCTGCAGAGCTGGTGGATTATCATTGGCTGTGTAATGACACTATTATTAAAGAAGTGACAAATAACACTGCATACTTGCTACACTGTAAATCACCCATGATCAAAAACAAATGATGCCATTCACTTATTTAATTATGAGCTATGAATTATGTAGAATGTTACCACTGATGATTTCAGTGTAATTGGATAATTTTTATTTGCGTTTACAATCCACAGAGACAGTAGTCTAATTAAATCTGGTTGTCACTAGACATATTTAGGTCTAGAGATTAAAAAGCCAATTAATAATTTCTATGAGCAAAACATTATCTGCTACATGAACACATAGACACAGAGTTCCATGTGGTCAGAAGCAAATAATTAATAATGGTGATGATGATAGCAACATTTTAAGGTTTACAATGTATTTTTCAAATGTTATATCACTTTATCCTCCCGACAGCCCCCAGAGGTAGACGACATTGTTATCTGTCTATTGTACAAAAGGAACTGAAAAAGACACAGATTAAATTATTTGCCCAGTTAGACACCTAGTAAATGTCTACGGCTGGATTTGAACTGAGAACTTTCTGAATTCAGGTTCATAGTTTTATTGCCAATCATGATAAGGAAAGGTAATATTTATACAATTCTTTAAAGATCACAAAGTGATCTGCATGCGGTAAATTACCTTGGTTGTTACAATAACCTTGAACATTTACTTATACATTACATATACTTACATATTATTCCCATTTCATTGGAAAGTGAGGCAAAAAAATAGGTCTTGCCCTTCACTTCACAACAAGTTAGTGTCAAAGGTCAGATCTTTCTGATTCAAAGTCCAACACTCTAACCACTACACCAAAGAATATCTCCAAATTTTGTTTTTTTCATTTCAAGGATATCGACAGTTTCAGAATATCTTATTAGTTAGAAAATGACCATGTAGAATGTTTAATAAAGTGATCTTTATTTTTCCATGGTCCATATACCCAGTCAAATGATTCTTATGAATTATGGTTTCAGATTTAGTACTGATAGGTAGAAACACATTTTGCAAAATGACATCACTGCATATCAATTGTACACATTTGGAGACTATTATTGCTATATATTGCCTGCAACATTTTTGTTCCTCTCATCTGAATACATGATAATTTAACAGTAGACTTTGGTTCAATTAGTTAAAACAGTTTGACATGACTTGAATTTTACTACTATTTTATAGGGAAATCAAATACTATATTATGTTATTTTACTTTTATTATAATAACATTTTTTGCACAGCATGTGAAATAGGGAATCTGGTAAAAGAATGGAGAGGAACTGATAGACTTTTAAAATTTTAGAACAAGCCACTGAGCTCCTAGAATAGTATGACTAAGATTTTGCATCTCATCACCATCTTGCTCTCAGCAGTAACATTCTCAGTCCATTAATTTGAATCCAATTTTCCTGGTACTATGTTTCAGAGAATCTGGTTGCCTCTGCCCTCAAGGTTGTCTGGTCTTGATTTGATCTTTGTAAGGATTCTAACTAGCAACTATTGAATGTGTATGTGCAAAGCCCGTGATAATCAATGCTGCTCATAAGAAAGGATTGTTTGGGTGAAAGACTCCAGTTTCTTTGTAGAATTAAATGCAAAGGAAAAGAGCATTCAAAAAATTCCATGCAGAAATGCTTAAATTATGTCTTAAAATCTCTTTCTCAAGGACCTTGTGATTTAGGTGCTTTTCTTTCTTTCTTTCTTCCTTTTTTTTTTACTAAGAATCAAAGTGATTTTTAGTCCATGAATTAACCCATTTATTGTTGGACTATGGGCTACAGATGTTTGGTAAGAAGATTTTACTGGTCTTTCAATTCTTTCAATCTTCTGATGGCAGATTTGACTGTGACTGCAGAGGGGGTATAGTGGGTCCATGCATCACCAGCTACTGTTTTAATACCAGATCCACAATGCCAGATACCCATAGCCCATCTCTTCATTTTGGTCTTGCCACAGAAGGAGCAGGCATACTTGGCATGTTGGCTAATTTCATTTTTCTTCACCATCTTTCTGAGGGATAGACCATAGTGTGTTCCAAATTATCAATAATTCTAACCTTCTTGAAATGTTTAGCCACGTTGCCAGTTGCAGGGCTGGAGCTCAGAGAGGGATTTAGGTGCTTTTTATGAGTTGCAAGGATTCTTTTATTATCTTTAAAAAGATATTTTAACCTAGTCAAAGCAATATAAGAAAAAATAATGGGTTACAAAATAGATTTTAAAGGTCTACTGCTCTCAGGGCAATATACACAAGGAAGTTTCTGTCTTTCCAAAACATTCATTTTTACAAATAAGGGCTTTGGCATTTAATTCAGAAAGAATATACTAATTTTACAGGTCTATTTCTTGAACAAATTAGCCTTTTGATCATATGTTTTGTTTTCTGGTGAAGGAATAATATGAATTATCCTTCCTGATATTGCTAATTAAACCTTGATTTGACTTGAAAATGTAAGATTTTGTACAAAGGAAATTACTTTTTATAACAGATGGAGTCCTTTCTTGTGGTTTCTTCTCAGGAACTTTTCAGATCTTCTCAATTAAATTCACTGAAAATGTCTTCATGTGTGATGGGAATAGTTTACCAGTGTTTCTCTCCATTTATAATCTATCTTGTCATATTCTCTTTTTAATGGAACAAGATGTCCAGAGTACCGAATTCCCCATCACTATTAGCTGTTGCTTTTGTGCCAGTTTAAAATCTATATAAAAACTAATCTTCTATTTCCTTAATGTGGTCATATGTTCTGTAGTATAACAGTACAATGATATTCCTTAACCTGTTTTCTCCTCTTTTCCTTAGGATTGTCAATTGTCACACAAGTTTATATCTTCTTAGCATTTTGTACTATTCCATCTAGTACTTATGGGATTAAATCAAATAATATATGTAAAGCACTTTGCAACTTGTAAGTTATGTATCAATGTTAGAGGTTGCTGCTACTGTCACCCTTACCAACTCCACCACTCCTATTTTCTTTTTACTCAATCTCTTCTTCTGTCTACTAATATATCATATTTGTTTCATAGAGAATCAGATGCTGTTTCTATATCAGAAGCTGTGTTTGTGAAATAGCCCCCAAATTCTCCTGCTTCCTTTTCTCATAAGTTACATTATTCCAGTTGTTCATCCTTTGATTCATGTTACACTTTCAGTTTTCTGTTTTCATCTTCCTTAATAAGCTGGCATTTAAACATGTTATCCTCAAGCCCTTTTACTTTCTTTACAAGTTTGTGTAGAAGCAATAAAGTAATGGTGCCAGAAGTAGACTAATAAAGAAGGTGGTTGTCAAAGAATTGTAGGAGAAGAATGAGATTAAAGTCTTAGACCTAATTCCATGTCAAGTCAACTAGAAGTTGCTAAGTGCTTCCTATTGACCAAGAACTGTACTGAGTGCTAAGGATTCAAAGAAAGGAAAAACAAAACAAACAAACAAAAACAGTCTCTGCCTTTAAGGAAATCACAATCATTCAATTGACCTGGTTGTCAATTTTCTCATCTGTAAAGGGGAAAGACTACATGACCTCTCAAATTGCTTCTAATTTTGATGCGATTGTCTTACAGTTGGAAGTAAACATAGAACAATCCACATAGAGCATCAGCGGGGCAGTTCCCTCAGCTTCTCTATTGGTTCCTTCCAACTCCCACAACCATAAAAGCCTGGAAAATGGTTGTGAAAGTTGTTAGGAACATATCGATAAGGGAGTTTATGAGAAAAATGAGTTATCTTTTGAGCAAAATTAGTTAAAATGCCTCCAGGAAACTTAAATACAAATATCCTATAGGAAGTTGTCAGTATTGGATGGAAGTATGAGAAAAGTAATGATATTTTTGTGAGAATTCTTGTTAAGGTCAAAGGTAAACTACTGTTCTTCCTATCACCACTACCCAGAGAACTATATTGCCAAGTAAACTTCCTTACCACATCCACTGAGCCAGCTCATCAGCTTTATCCATTTAAATCCAGGCACGGATGATTTCTTTGTGGCTTTTTATAACACAAACTCCTATCCTCATTTCCCTTGCATGAGTGCAGGAAATGGGGAGTATTCAAACTTCAGCTATTTTTCCTTCATTCTTCCAGAGTAGAGATATCAAAAAGCAGAATGTAGACCCAACCAAATTTAAATGTAATTATGAAATATTTAATAAAATATGTAAAAATGAAAAAAGATAATGTTAATGTTTTCTTGTAAGTCAGTATCCATCCAGTCCACTGGGAGCATATATATGGTTTAATGGATCCCATTTCTGTTTGAATCTTTACATCACCGCTCCAGAAGACTCACTATCTTTTTTTGACTCACTTGCTAAGGCTGAGCCATGTGATCTCCAATGTGGTGACAGTAATTTAGGAAGACTTCTAAATAGTACACTCTGTAGAAAGAGCTCCTCATTAGTTATCTGTATCAGAGTCAAATTTTCCTGCTAGTATCATTTACCTTGGCTTTGCCACACACCTCACCTCCTACAACTTTATTGCCAAGGTAATACTCACAGCACTGATGACGACCATGAATATGCCAGTATAATTCTGAATTGCTAAGTATAACAGACTCTCCATATAGAAGGCAGAAGAAAAACATTTATTCAGACACCAGTATGCCAAATCCCAACACCAGAAAGCCAGTCATAGTAACAAAGAGGTCAATGCACATTAACACTGCATGGGACAATACCATTCGCAAGTATTCCCCCGCTCCTTTCTCATTGGAGCCTTTCCACAAGAAAACAAGACTAGCTGTGCCTGCCTGTGTCCTCTCTCCTCTAGCCTAACTGCTCTCACCAACTTCCTCCCAGTTCTGTTCCCCCTTTCCTGTTCTACCTATTCAGCAAGCTCCTCCCACCACATGTGACTTAGGCTTCCATAAGATGTAAGCAGGTCACATGGGTCTATTAATGAATGAGAAAGATCTTCAAATTAAGCAAAAACACATTAACAATGCAACATCTTGTTGCTGATCCATACTATGGCTACTCATTGGTTCAATTTATTTTAAGGAAATTAAAATTCAGTGACCCATCTTAAACTTGGGATCATCTTCTAATGTTCCCTTCATTCTTTGTTTGTATCTAGAATGTAGATAATCATTGTGACTTCTATCCCCACAGCGTTATTAGCATCTATCTTTTTTCTCCATTCATGAAGTAATCTTACTAGTGGACAGGGAATGTGGCATAGTAGAAACTTGGGGTAAAGAATAGCTGAGTTTGAACACATCCTCTGACACTCAAGTTGTATAGTCTTGAGCAAGTCAATTAACCTTTCTCAGT
>CM053771.1:463109807-463156939 GCA_028658325.1 Potorous gilbertii
GGACAAAATACAAAGTCTGAAAGTTATCATAGACTTGAGTATTTCAGTTCATTCCAGAGTAAGTAATTTTTTGAACCAGACTTCTCAAAGATAATGAAGAATTGCTAGGAGAAAGTCAGATTTTTTAAAAGAATTCCTAAAGAGAACCTCTTATAACTATTTTAGAATGCTGCTCTCTGTACAAGATAATTATCCTGTTCAAAAAAATATGAGACCTTTAAAAGGGTAAAACAGACATACTAAAACTTGAAATGTGTTAAGGTCTTTCCTTATAGATGGAAATCCCTTAAGAATTGAATAGTTTATAATTATCATTTTGTGGTTTCAGAGATAGAGAAACTTCATGATATGCAAGAGAGAAAAAGTTTCATTGGAGAGCCTATTAGATAAAAATGAATACAGACATGCCAAAAGGATAAATGAAAAAAAATCCTGCTCCACATTTCATGAATCTCATATATATATATATGTATATATATATACATATATATATAATATATCATATATATGTATGTATATATATACATATATATGTATATATATATATGTATATATATACATATATATATATATATACATATATATATATCATATATACCTGCTCTAGAAGTTACTGGTCTTCTGGGAAGTAGTTCTACTTGGTTGCCAACAGAATAAAGAAAAACAAAATCTTTCTACCCTTTTTAGAATATTAGAAGGATGCCTTTCACTATTGACCATCAAGTAAAATCTTCATCCACTTTAAAATAATAGTTTACCCCCAAAAAACTTGACATGTTTATATTTTCATATTCATTGTTTTCTGAGTAGAAGAAAAACTTTTAGGAGAGGAATTATTTCATTTTGATCCCTATGTTCCCAGAGCTAAACACAGTAATAAGTCATTAATAAAGGCTTGCTGATTGATTGATGGACTTATTGATTATCTAGTTAGAATGGCAATGCAAAATCATTCTAGTCCTCCATTTATTGTACTATTCATAATTATATAATCCACCCGGGAGCAAGTTTCATGAAACTCTATCACAACAATAAGACATTAATAAATATTTCTATATTTCATGTATAAGAATCTGTATATGGCATTACACACATACATGGCATTACTCACTGTTGTACCACCAACATTGACCTTTTTTCACTTTTTACATCACAAATACCTAACGTAATGAAGTTATAAAAATTTTTTAAATAATATTATAGATTTAGATCTATAATCTTGAAAGTCATTGAGTACAACCTCCTCATTTTACATATAAAAAAATGAAGCACAGAAAGGGAAAGTGACTTGCCCAGAATCACCCAGTTTCTAGATGTTTGAGGAAGAATTTGACCTCTGATCTCTACTGCAACACAGTCAATTAGTGTGTTGCCTTGCACACACTAGGCACTCTGTACATGTTTATCAAATTCATTGTTGTTTTCAAATTTTGCTAATGATGAATCACAGGCAAAATAAACTTAAGATAATATTTATGACTATGGTGTTGACTGTTTTAGAAATAAATTTGAAGTGCAGGGTTGCAGGCACCTTTGCATATTGTCAAAACTTCCAATATCCCCTAACATGGTTTGACTCAGGAGATATTTTTCATTAGTGTCCAAATATTGGCTTTCTGCTTTTTGCCAACACATTTAGTCAACGCTTTGAAAAGGCTTAAAATTTGTCCTTAACAAAGTAGAAACTCTAGGAATGCTGATAGGTTCCAAGAACACCAAGGCAGCTATGTCTACCTCAATGGCAAATTTATTCACTTTGCTACCTCACCTCTACGAGAATATCAAAGTAGATTCAATATTTTAGATCTCTCAAAAGAATTAAGCATTTACATCTATCATCCACTGAATTGCTGTTCCTATACCATACTATAACAATAAGTTGATAGTAGGTTCTTATAGACTAGGTTAATGGACTCCATGCTCCTGCCTAGGAGGCAAGAAAAACAAAACAAAACAAAGCAAAAAGAAAACCTTTAATTAAAAGAATGCCCAAATGCCCAGTGATAAGTCAATTGAAGTATTTCTGGACATTGAGGAGTAATTCATCTAAATACGAAGGGGTTCTACACCAGAGATCTGACAAAAAAGGAGAAGAGTCTCTATCTCCCCTTTTCTTTTTGGTCAATCTAAATCAAGGGCTAACTGGGATACATGATAAATTTATATGCCCAGTTAAAAACATAATTTTTCAACAGTTCTTTTAATTTTTTTTAATGTAAAACATGGCTAGCTATATAAAATGAGTGATCATGATGTTAGCTGTCACTGGAACTTGATGATACTCCAGAATGTTTTCATTTTGTCAAATCACTGTGGGTGTAGATAGCAGAGGAAAGCTAAGAGCTGAGGTAATAACACAGGTGCCATTGATTTAGGTTTAAGTTAGCTCTCTATATTCTGGGATTCTTTTGGGTGTTCTGATAATTACATTTAGATGTTTTAATACTTAGTTGATTATTCTACATTTTAAAAATTTGTTGAAATGTAGTTTTCTTACTTGGCTGGTGATACTTTATTGGACTATACTAAATAGATTCACTTAACAGGAGGAAAATATGTTTTGTGCAGGCTGTCAGGGTTGTGCTAAGAAGTGAATCACAAACTGATGATTATATTTAAAAGGAAATATAATAGGATGCAGTCAAACGTGATCTAGAAGGCTGCATCTATATTCAGTTGCAACGCAGGATTGGGAATTTGAGAATTTCAGAAAGTGATCATGACAAAGGGGATTACTAATGATTAAATCAAATAAGTATTTTGATACTAATACAAAAATTTGGATTGATGTTATCAACTTACTGGTGACAAGGAGAATAGGGACTAGAAAAGTCCTTATTTGCATGAGGAAACATTAAACCCATTTGACAACATGAAAAGCAAAGTAGTAAAGAAAATATACATTGGACACAAGCCAAACAATAATTACTAGAAGAGTTAAAACAAAAAATAAAAAAAAGAATTTTAAAAATCAGTTAGTAATGGAGAGGAGAAAACAAATTAAAAAATGGAAGTAATGAAAGTTTAGAAAAGAGAATTAATAGCTTGGTTTAAAAATTATACCAAAAATACTTCTTAAATATCAAATTGGTAATTTTATAAAAGATATTTAAAACTTCAATGAAGAAAGTAATGCTTTAAAAATTAGAGTTGGTCAAATGGTAGTTAATAATTCTGTGAAACATCAAGAAACAATGAAAAAATCAAAACACTAAACAAATGGGAGAAAATGTGAGATAGCTAAAGGTAAAGAGATTGAGAAGAAATAATTTGGAAGTATTTGTCTAACAAAAAGTTGTTCAGGAGAAAAAGAGAACCTTGAGGTCATATTTTAAGAAATTATAAAGGGAATCTGTTCTGATATCATAGAATCAAAGGACAAAGAAAAAGTGATAAAATCCACTGATCACCTTCTGAAAGAAATGCCTACATGAAAACTCACAGGTGTAAATATGTATTTGTGTGTGTAAATATATGCTATATGTGGTAAATAATATGATTAATATGTTACAAACACACCTATTTGTAACTAATGGTAGTCATCTCTTGGTGAGGGAGGGAAGGGAAGAAAAATACTTGCATAATAATTTTGTTGTTTATTTGAAAGGAATAGCAAATTGTATACCGAAGATTTAGAGTTTCATAAGCAATCATATTTTTATTATCTTATGCAATAGACATACTTATATTATTCCCTAAATTAAAATAAAATAACTGAAGAAATATTATCTAAGCTTTTTTTAATTATGGCTTTCAAGTAGTTCAACAATTGTTAAATGATTTCTCCTTGATCTTTTTTCCACTTTGGTTGCAGTTTCAACTATATATTTTACATTTTTATATATTGTTTTATTGTTTTCTCTTTATTTTATTGTTCCTTGATGTTATTCTCCTCTGTTTCTAGGAAAATAAAGCTTAAGAAGATATAACGATGTTTATACACATTACCAGTGCCATCATCTTAATCCACTCATAAAGACCAACAAACAGGACTTCTGTCTGAGAAATTAACACAGAGAAACAGACTAGACTTTTTCTGAGAAATCAACACAGATCAACAGATAGGGCTTCTTTCTGAGGAATGAACACAGATCAAGAGAGTGCCAACATCACAAGCATTCTGTCCAGTCTACTGTTTCAAATCAAAGACACTTGATTGGTTCAATCAAAGGCAAGATTCAATCTAAGGTACTTGATTGACTAAGGCTCCATCCACAACAGCAGCAAAAAATCCTACTTTCCTTGCTGTTACAGGACAGTGCAACACAATCTTGTCCCCAGTGCCAGCAGAAGGACTCATGTATTCTCCTAAATAGTTGTCCAGCTCCTTTACCGTATATGAAGGTGAGAGGTCTGGAAGCTGCTCCTGCTGCTGCTGGTTTAGTTGCCTCCAAATGGTGTGTGGCCTGCTTATGTCTCCCTGGTGCCTCAACTAATTTTATGAATGTAATCAATGAGTTAAGTACTCTGAAACTTTATCAATTGTCATCATTTTTATTTCCAACATATTTTTTTTTACAATAGAAAACATCTCCCGTTCTGGAAATAATGTGAAAAAAATTCTAATAAGAGGAAAGAACACAGTAAACTAAAAGATCCCTGGATGGTACTGTAATTAAAATAAAGGGAAAAAATGGGAATATTGAACCATTGTAAACCATCTCTAAGTTTGAGAAGGGAGGAGCCACACTAGGATGAATGTATGGAAAGAGACCAGCAAAGAAAAAGAAGCACTTTGGTTTAATACACACAAACTCAGGAATATGCACTAAATGTAAATTACTTGATTTGTTATTTTGTGGGAGTATCTGTCTTGTGATTTCATCAGTACAGGGAACTACTTTTGTTGAAAATCCCTCCATGCATGCAGAAAAACTAGCGTCTGTATAACTTTTAATATTAGAGATGTTCCTGACTTGTCCATGATCGTATAGATAATTATAAAGGTAGGAAATATAGAGATTTCTACTGACTCCAATGCTGGCCCCTTAATTAATACATTATTCTGCCTCTCTATTTTGTTTATTTTTTTAGTTTAACATTACTGATTTTAGAAGAGATAGGTTCCATATCAGATTGCAACATTCCTGATATGACAAGATATTCATGGTAGCATGATATGTGCAAATGCAATTGAGTTGTGCACTATTGCAGTCAGCAGAATACTAAACTTGAGGCCAGGAAGGTTAGGATTCACATTCTGCTTTTGCCACTTGTGAGATGTAAGACTGGAAGCAAGTCATGTCACCTTTCTGTGCCTCTATTTCCTCATCTGTCAAAAGAAACATGCATAAGGTGGTTAGAGGACTTTAAAATGTACATGACATTCTTTGAAAATGCTTTACTGGTTTTAGTGTCAGTTATTGTTACTGAATAGGGTATATCGAATTAATCATTTACTTTCATATTTCAAAGGATACATTGTTAATACTTCTCCCTTCTATTCTTCCTCTTACTGTATAACTAGTTACACTAGTATAACTTACTGTATACATTTACTATATAAAGTTTATACAAAGGATCTATACAATGTTATATACATCTCTTTTCTTATCATTTCAACATCCTAAGGCTATTCTGAAACCACTTAGGTGAGCCTTCTCTTGTCTCTTATTCCATTCTAATCCGCCCATATATATTCTAGATTCCTTTATCCCACTTCTATGTCAATCATAGCCGATAACAGACATCAGGATACTTTAATTAATCTGACTGCAGGTATTCAGAAACGCTAATTACTACATGTGTAAAGTATTGCCAACAATAGTTTTTATTTAAATACAACAAAAACCTAGATTAAGTGAGCTTTGTTGTATTTTAGAAGCCCTCATATCTCATATAATGAAGGAATTTTCTTTTGTTTTCGCTAATAGACACAACTATAATTCCCTGAACATTTCTAAATTAATACCAGGAGTCACAGTCCTCTGCATTTTATCAGTGTACATATTTTATTCCTTTACTGAAAAGTTTTCTCTCTTTGAGCTTTGCTGCAGATAGAACAACACATGCCAGGTAGGCTAAGGTAACTGCTTAAATCAACCATATTCCACTAACTGGATCAAAGTAAATAAATGTTCTATAACCCTTTAGCTAATCTGCTTTTATAGCAGCCATTACAGGCCTGAGTAACTAATCATATTAATAATAATTTAAGCCAGAAAAGCAACACATCAAATGATGCCCAATTAAGTAGGTAAAAAAAGCACACACACAAAATAATAGTATTTGCCATTGTAAGTAACTCAGATATTGGGTAAATTGTTGGTTTGAAAATTTGCATTAAGCCTTACCAAAGTAATTTTAATGTTTTCTATGGTAGCCTGAGATTCAAATTAATTATATGGGATGGTAGATTTAGAGTTTAGAGGGCATTTACTCTTACCTTGTAATTTTCATATGAATTGGGAAAATAAGACTCAAATTGATTAAATGCATTTCCCAAGGTTGCATGAGTAATAAATAGAGCCAGGATTGCAACTCATGGCCTTTGTCTTAATTCAAGTACTTCTATTTTATTATTTGTAATTTATCTTGTATATAGGGTGTTTGTATATACTTGTTTGCATGTTGTCTCCCCCATTAGACCGACAGTTTCTTGAAATCTAATACTATCTCTTACCTTTCTTTACATATCTAACACTTACCTCAGCATCTGGCACATAGTGGCTGCTTAATAAAGTTTTACTGACTGATACCAAATTTAGTATTTTTTCCACATTCAATTTCAATTTACTCTATAGTAGATGGGATTGAGTGTGGAGGGAAGCAAAGCAGGGTCAGACATGATTTTGTTGGTTTGGGGAAATTTCTGTTTAAAAACTCCCTCTATGGTGTATATTTGTCACTTTTTTATAATGTATTTTCTTAGGAAATTGCCATGGGTTACTGAAAGTTTGCTACTTTTTCATTATTCAAAACTAGTATATGTCAGGGGAAGGGTGTGGTCTTCCAGACACCATTGCCATCTGTACCCTATGCCATGCTTATATTTCATTATGCATCCTTGTACTTCCTATAATGTAAGTTACAAAAAGTTGATATTGAATATTAGAAAAAAACAGAATGGCAAATAATGGAGACGACAACTGGGATTTGCAACATTTCACAGCCTGGGTATAAAGAGGATTGACATCAAAATTTTAGAATGTCAGTTTTAGATTATTAAAAATATATAGTTATATCATATATTTAAATGGTAATTTAATATCTAAAGTGTTAAATTTATTTTAATAAAGATTACAATCTAAGTCCTTTAAAGGCTTATATTAATAAAATAGAGAAAGAGGAGATCAAAGAAAAGCCAATTAAATATCAAATTAGAAATTTTGAACAAAACAAAGGAGGAACTAATAAAATGGAAAATAAGAAAACTATTAAAAGAATAAATAAAACTAAAAGCTGGTTTCAAAAAGGAAACAAACAATGAAATATAAAAAAAAAAACCTTTGGCTAATTTGATTTTTTAAAAAGGAAGAAAAACAAATTACCATTAGCAAAAATGAATATGGTGAATTCAGTGCCAATGAAGAGGAAATCAAAACAATAATTAGGAGCTTTTTGCCCAAATACATGCCAGTAAATCTGACAATGTAAATGAAATAAATTAATATTTGCAAAAATATATAAATTGCACAAATCAACAAAAGAGGAAATAAAATACTTATGTAACTCCATTTCAGAAAATGAAAATGAATAAGCCATCAATGAACTCCTTAAGAAAATATTTACAAGAACTGATGGATTTATAAGTGAATTCTATCAGATATTTAAAGAAGAGTTAATTTAAATACTGTGTAAATTATTTGGAAAATAGGTGGTGTCTTAGCAAATTCTTTTTGTAATACAAAGATGGTGCTGATTCCTAAACCATGAAAAATCAAAACAGAGAAATAAAATTATAGACCAATTTCCTCAATGAATGCAGATGTAAAATTTTACATAAATAGTAAGAAAGAGATTGCAGTAACTTATCTTGAGGATAATACAGTGCTACCAGGTGTGATTTATACCATGAATGCAGAGTTGGTTCAATGTTAGTAAAACTATTAGCATAACAATATCAATAACAAAATTAACAGAAATCTTATAATTCTCTCATCAGATGCAGAAAAAAAAAACTTTTGGCAGAGTTACAACCACTAGAGAGCAAAGGAATACATTAAATTTTCCTTAAAATTCTAAATGTTTCTAAAGTATGTTTCTAAAGCCATCAAAAAGCATTGCGTGTTATGGGGAAAAGCTAGAATCATTTCGAATAACAGAGTTGAAACAAGGATATCCACTATCACTATTGTTATTCTGTATTATACTAAGAATATTAGCTTTAGCAAAATGAGAAGAAAAAGAAATTAAAGGAATTAGAATAGGCAAAGAAGAAACAAAACTGTCTCTCTTTGTAGATGATATGATGGTGGACTTATAGAATCCTATAGAATAAGTAAAACATGCCTGAAATAATAAACAACTTAAGCAAATTTAAAGAATATAAAATAAACCCACATATATGCTTAGCATTTTTGTGCATTACTAACAAATATTAGATATAAGGAGAAATTTCACTTAAAGTAACTGTAAGCAATATAAAATATTTGGGAGTCTACCTGCCAAGATAAACCTAGGAACTGTATGAACACAGTTACAAAACATCTTTCATACAAATAAAGTCATATATAAATAATTAGAAAAAAATATTGGTTGCAAATGTGTAGACCAAGGTATTATAATCAAAGTTACACTTCTACCTAAATTAATTTAATTGTTCAATGACATACAAAACTACCAAAAATTTATTTTATAGAGCTACAAACCTTGGTCAATTTGATTTAAAAAAAAGAAAACCAAATAACCAATATTAAAAATGAAAGGAGAACTCACCTCCAATGAGAAGGAAATTAAAACAATAATTAGATATTACTTTGCCCAACAGTATGCCCATAAATTTGACAATCTAAATGAGATGGAAGATTATTTTAAAAATATATAAATTGCCCCGATTAACAGAAGTGGAAGTTGAGTATTTAAACAACTTCATCTCAGAAAAAGAAATTGAACAAGCCATCAATGAACTCCCTAGGAAAAAATTTCCAGGGACAGATGGATTCACAAGTAAATGCTATCAAATATTTAAAGAACAGCTAATTCCAATACTATATAGACTATTTGAGAAAATTGTTGAAGAAAGTCCTACCAAATTCTTTTTATGATACAAATATTGTTCTGATACCTAAACCAGGAAGAGTCAAAACAGAGAATGTAATGGAATGCTATTGTGCTATGAGAACTGATGAACAGGAAGACTTCAGAGAAGCCTGGAAAGTCTTATACGAACGGATGCTGAGTGAAAAGAGCAAAACCAGGAGAACGTTCTACACAGTAACAACCACAGTGTGCAAGGAATTTTTCTGGTAGACTTAGTACTTCATTGAAATACATGGACTTTAATTTCCAATGGACTCTTGAGGCAAAACACCTTTCACGTCCAGAGAAAGAACTATGGAATTGGATCACAGACTGAAACAGACCATTTTCTTTGTTTTGTTTTGTTGTATGGTTTCTCCTATTCATTTTAATTCTTCTATGCAACGTGTACTTAATAGAAAAGTATGTGTAGAACCTATATAAGATTGTACACTGTCTCAGGGAGAGTGAGAAAGGAGAGGGGAATAAGGGGGAGAGAGGGGGAAAAATCTAAGATAAATGGAAGTGATTGTTGAACACTGAAAACAAATAAAATAATTTAATTTAGAAAAAAGAATGCTAAAAAAAAAAGAAATGATGAGCAAGGGGTTTCAGATAAACCTGGACAGACTTACATGAACTGAAGCCGAGTAAAATGAGAGCCATGAGAACATTGTACACAGCAACAGAAACATTTTGCAATGATTAACTATGATAGACTTAGCTCTCCTCAGCAATATTGTCAAAGACAATACCAAAAGACTCATGATGGAAATGGTAACGACATCCAGAGAAGGAACTGGATTCTGAATACAGATCAAAGCATATTATTTTCTCTCTTTTTTTGGTTTCGTTTTTTCTTTCTCACATTTTTCTCTTTTGTTCTGATTATTCTTTTATAGCATGACTCATGTGAAAACATGTTAAATATGATGGGGCATACATAATCTATACTGGATTGCTTGCCCTCTCCAGAAGTGGGGAGGGCAGGAATGGGGCAAAATTTAGAACTCAAAATCTTATAAAAATGAATATTGAAAACTAAAAGGAAATAAATAAAATTTTTAAATGATTTAAAAAAATAAGTAATGTTACCTGTGTTTCTAATCATTCTCCTGGCATATCTATCATGTATGTTGCCAATCAATTAGTTATTCTAAATTACCACTTGGGTTTTGAATGTCCTATTCAAATATTCACTTCTCTGTTCGAATACTTTCAATGGTTTCCATTTTCTAAAGGATAGCTTGTTATCACGACAATCAAGTGTTTACAGAACCACTACCAAACCTATCTTTTCAGCTTATATCCTTCTGCTTGCTGATTGTTAAAGGGAAGCACACAGATGGGAAGCTGTTAGGTTCCAAAAATAGAAGCAACTTCCCATGAATTTATCTCTATGACCCAGGGCAGGTCACCTCTCTGCAGACTCAACCTTCAAATGAGAAGGTCAGGTGAATATGAGTGTATACATACACTGGTCTATTTTATTCTCCACTGTGAATCCAATCTTGTGTTCAAATATAGCTTGGAGTTGCCTTGATTTTCAGAGTATAGGAGAAGCTAAGTTCAGGCAAATTCCACTAATGCTGGAAGGGCTTTAAATATGATTAGGGATAACCTGTACTTAGAAGACCAATTAAGGCAAGGAAGTCCTCAGCAAGTAAGCAAATGATGACTATTTTTTAAGTAATGCAAGAAGCTTATCTACTTATTTGTTCTTATGTAATCATTAATATAATTACCACTCCTTGAACTATTGAAGTATTTTATCTGCCCATTCAGATATAAGCCTTTTAATGAGTTACTTTCTTTTTTATCTGTACTCACCATAGAGCTTGTGTCTGTGTCTTGAGCAATAACAGACGATGATATTGATGATTAAGATGATGATGACGGTGGTGGTGGTGGTGATGATGATGATGATGCCAATTATTGATAGTGAAGCCAATTATTTTAAACTTAGGTATCTAACAATATTTTTACAATGAGAAAAGTGTGCTGGATTCAACTTAAAGATGTGGCAATTCCTAAAATTCTCATCTAAACAATGCACATAACTATTAGATTATTTATAGTAATAGAAGTAGACAAAGCATAAGACACTAGAAAATGTTGGTGGATACATGATTCATATGTTTCTGTAACTCATACTCTATACATGACTACTCTATGTGATTCCAGGATACATTTTCCCATAAATCCCTGGAGCCATGTATATTTCTCTCTTCCTGATATATTTTCTAGCCTGAATATTGATATCAAATACTCATGTCAAATCAGACTTTCATATCAAAGTAATTCAGAATGATAGTCCCAGATATCATGAAATCTTGTCACCTGTTTTCTGTTCTGTTGCCTAATATGTTTCCTACCAATTCCATTTCTTCCTCTCAGCACTGTTATCAAATCTGTGTCATCATTACTTCCAGAAAAGACAATTGATTTCCTAATGTTGCACTTACAAACTTTTTAACTTCTCAGATTATTGCTCCCTTCCTTGGCAATTACTTTGATTTTCTGCTATCTTCTAAACTCCTTAGGGACAAAGATAATCTTACTCTGGATTTTATTTGCAAGATTTATCTCAGTACCTGGCACATAGTAAGTGATTAATAAATGTTTTTAATTCATTCTCTCAATTATTCATTTGTTCATTCATTCTATATTCTGAGGCCATCATTCTAAGTCTGCTGACTTTAGGAGGATATTAATTATGCACACACATATGTACATATGTATATAATTATTCTCTCTCTTTATATATATATATATCATAGTAAATATTTGGATAAATTACAATTTCTCGATAAAAAATAGTATATAGATAGATTTTTGGATTTTGTCTACAGGTAAAAATACAGAGTTGATATAAAAAATGGACCAATCTTAGTATTTGACCTGTGTAATTTTATAAGGACTATTTTCAAACTCATGATGACTCCTTCCACTGTCAAATTATTTGTATTCTTTTCTCACTTGTAATAATTCCTACAATAACATTTTGATATTTTGTTATAAAACCAGACTATATACTCATATTTAGAAGTTTACTCATCTTTTCATGCCAGTCTTGGTCAAACTAAATGGAAAGAAAAGTTGTGACTTTTGAAAATAATATATAAGTATTAAGATAGCATTTTAATTTCATATTATAAAAGATTTTTGGAGAATCTGCCAAAACTCATTGTTCTTCTCATTTGCATCTTGATCTTGATACATCATCAGAAATGTTAGTTTCATTACTGATTATTACTTCATGCCGGATTGATTATCTTCCTGTTTCTGGTTATCATTGATGTTGAAGAAATGGTATTGAAAAACTGCAGCAAAAGTCATTCCTAAAGATGTAAGGGAAAATGTTTCAGTTTGGAAGGATGGTGGGTTAGGGATTGACATAGACTAACACAGAGAATGTTGCTATTGTCTTGAATGGCAAAAGTAAGAAATACCAAATTTAGGATTGTAAATGCCCAGTGCTTAAAATAATTTCAACTAAAGTATGCTTTCAGACTCAACTTATTTAAATATCTTTAGAAGGGAAATAGTAAATATGAGTAAAGCTCATAAATGGTTATAATCAATCATTTTTTATCATTGTTAGTTTTTTTTTGTTTCAGCCATATAAATGAATGAGAAATTCTTATTCTCTCTCTCTCTCTTTCTCTCTCTCTCCCTCCCTCTCTCTCTCTCTCTCTCTCTCTCTCTCTCTCTCTCCCTCTCTCTCTTTTCCTCCCTCCTTCCCTCCTTCCTCTATCCATCAAATTAATGCTAATTAAGTCTGTGGCTTCATTTAGGTAATTTTTGTTTTCCTTCCTCCTTCTTTCTCTTCTTTTTTTCCTCATTCTCTTATCTCCTGTTTTCCTTCCTTCCTTCTTTCACTTCCTTCCTTCCTTCCTTCCTTCCTCTCTTTTCTTTCTTCCTTTCAGAGAAAAAGTGACGACCAGCTATAATGTTAATATGAGGTTAATGATGAGGGGGGAACCCACTAATAGGCCTCAATTCCTTTTGTTAATTTCTATTAACTATACACGTATGTAATGTTCAGACAGTTGGATCTGTCTATTGATCTGTGTTGTATGTATCACGTATGGTCAGAAAGTTGGAAGCCCTATCTGTTGGACTTTATTTCTCTGTTTGTATTTTCTCAGTTGGTATATATGTTTGGTTAAAGTGATTGTTGACACCTCAAATGTTGCTTCCTTTTAGAGAAGGAGATATAAGAACTTGTACAGCAGGCTCTCCTGTGTATGTCAGGGTACTTGCTGATATACCAGGTTAGGAGCAATTAGTTGTACAAGAGACAGAAAATTGAGCTTAAATAAGGAAGACTCATCTTCACGAGTTCAAATCTTGGTTTAGGCACTTATTAGCTATGGCCAAGAAAATCCCCAAATGGGGTCACAGGAATCAGACAAAACTGAAATGAGTCAACAACAATAGCAGCAGCAGTAGCAATGTTGATTCACATGGTTAATAAGTGCCTGAGGTGATATTTGAACTCAGACATTCCAGACTCTAGGTGTGTACCACCTAGCCACCTATATGTAAATATGTTTGTGAACATATTGTACTAATTAAATTAAATTCTTTTACATTCATATATACACACATTTATGTGTGTGTCTACATACCTAGATAAATGTGTATATATTCAATCCTATACACATACAATTATAAGACACATAAGAAAAATGATTTTGGAGGTTGTAGTTTACATACATTTTGCTACACACAAATTCCTTATTGCTTAGAGAGATAGAAAACATAGTCATTAATTATTTTTAAGCATTTTTAGTCTCAGGCATTGGGATGATAACAGCATCTATCCAACCAAGTGGTAGTGAGGATCCAATGGTATGATATATTAATACACTGTGAAAATCAGAAAGCACTATACAAATGCAAGCTATTATACACAGAGACACACACGCAAAATATGTGTGTATAGACATATTCCATATGTATGTGGGTATGTACACACATACAAACACAGACATATATCCCTCTGCTTTTTATCTTAGTAATGGGAAAAATTATTCTTAAGAACATGGTATATCTTTTTTGATAAGAAAAAAATGTATATCAAAATAGATGAATGTGACTATTAAAAAATGCAAATATACCAAAATAATGTGATGCTTTCCCTGTACATACATAAATATATACACATACATACACACATATCCTTAATGATAACTTCCAACTTATGTGAGACTCAGAAAAATACAAAGGAAAGAAGAAATACAGGAAAGAAATTCATCCTCAGTTATTCCAATTGTGACATGTATTCCACATTAGTCTTTGTTTCTTTGGTTCCTCAATCATTTCTAAATGTTAATTAACATTTCTTTCACAGTATATATTAGGCAATGAAAGTTAGTCAAAACATATAACATATTATGGATACAGCTGTATACTTCTTATCATCACATCTTTTTTAAGGGATATAAGAGAATAATTATTTAATCAGTTATTATATACTAAATTAGGTCTAAACTTTCATAAAAACCATGCAGTTTTTCTGCGAGTGAGGCTTTGTTTCACCTCTGCATTTATTGTCTATGTTTAATTTCTACAAAACAATTATCCTTTTTATGCCTCAGATAATTCTCTAGAATTATCAATTTTCAAAGAATTTCTGACCTGCTTCTGTCACTTCTAAAGCCAGAATTGCTTTACATTAACGAAATCACAAGACTATTCATCACTGTAATCATCATCCTCGTCATCAAGAAAGAGCCACAGTGAATTAGAAATAGATATTTAGTGTTCGAGCCTATTAAATTTCTAGTATTTTTGAAGAAAACAAGAGACAGATATATGTCATGAATTATCTTTCTCTTGCATATTACATCAGTATATAATATTTTACTTTATAGGGTACAGTTAATATTTTAAACTCAAAAATAAATGAAATAAATATGATCCAGTTGGCAAGCATACTAGAATTTAAATACAAAATTTCATGGTCAATTATTCAGTTTTGAGAAATGTTTTTCATTTATACAACTTTTAAATATGTGCTTAAAAAATATGTGCTTAAAAGTATTAGCTGGTTTTATTTAAAATTTTTAGCCTTACTTAAATAGGTTGATTGTCATATTAAATTTAGAAGATTCAAAAGATCAATAATTCATAATTGCATAGAAAAAAATTACCAAGAAGTTATTTAAGTATTGGCAACAAAGGTAAGTATAGAGCTATTGGGCTTTATCCATTCTCTCAACTTTACTGATTCAATGGAGGAGATAAATTTATTAGACAAGTAGATGAAAGAGTGTGTCAAAGGGCAGAAAAGTTTTCTTTTTTATGGTTACAGGAAGGCAACTGCATTTTCATTTATTTTATGAGCCATAAAAACTAAAGAAGAACTTGTATTCTTATGCAGAACATATGCTACAGAAACATATTCATCTATATAAGAGCATTTGCAATTCTATTTTGAACTCTAATCATTTACTGTTATCATTTACATTCCCTAAACTTGATTAGACATTTGGTCTTGCTAGCAAATTATAGATGAATAAGTAAGTAAAGTATTGGTTTCAACTGCACAACTTGTTATTTCAAATATTTCTATGGGATTGCTCTAGGATACCTTTCAAAAGGGTTTCTTCATCTTGGAAAAATTTCATATTTTGGGGGCACTAAATTAAAGCAAACAGACTGTAAGATAAATTATTGTATATTGTACCATCTTGGGATCAAGTCACCATGATATATTTTAATCAGGGGTTATATATCTATCATAATTTGATTATTTAGAAGTCTTGGGACCTGCTAGCTTATGAAAAGATAAAAGTACTCAATTATTTTTATTATTTAATAGATTCAAAGGAAAATTAAGTGTAGGTAAAAGGAAATTCTACATGGTCACTAAAAATCATTAAAAATAAAGCACAGGAGGAAATATAAGCAAAAACAGAAGGAAGAAAAAAGAGAAATCAAAAAATGGAAAATACTTTTAAGGTTAGGATGTAACACTAAAGTATAATTATTATATGTTTTAAATTGAGACCTCAGACCTTCATACTTCATTTATGATTCACTTTTTAGTGACAAAACATAATCCACAGCAAAGCTGCTAGTGTTCCCTAAACACCTTCTACAACATATTTCATTGATATAGATAACTCCCAGGTGAAAAAAGTCCTTCAATCAATGCAGATTGCCTCCAGCACTATTAAGAGGCAAATTTACTTGTTTTACTCTATTGCATTCTGGCCTATTTCTAAATCATCCTGATGAATATCTGATCACTGGATTCAGATGTGTGTGTATGTGTGCGCGCGCGCGGGCTTTGCTGCCAAAGAAGACAATGACATTAGAGAATAATGACATGACTTCCACTTGACTTTGTTTTTTGAGTGAGGGAAGGCTGTGCAGGTGACCAGTCTCACTTCTTCTCCAGAGCCATCTGAATCTAGTGACCAGATATTCATCAGGATGAGTGGAGATGACCCAGCATGAGGCAGTTGGGGTTAAGTGACTTGCCCAAGGTCACACAGCTAGTGAATGTCAAGTGTCTGAGGTGAGATTTGAACTCAGTTCCTCTTGACTCCTGCACTGGTGCTCTATCCACTGCACCAGCTAGCTGCCCCACTGGATTCAGATGACTCAGGAGGAGAAAGTGAGGCTGGTCACCTTGCTCAGCACTTCCTCACTCAAAACATCATTTCTCTGATGTCATGGTCTTCTTCAAAAACGAAGGACAAAGACAACAACACCTTATTTAGCACAATATAACAAGGATGTTCCAGAGATTCAACTTGAATTTAGCTCTTCCTGATATTAAGGCTAGTTCTGTATTCATCTGCATTCCTCCTTTCTGAATAAATGAGTTCCTGTTTATTTGATGATGAATATTGCTTTTTAAAATTATGTTTTACAAGTCACATTGTTAGTCAATTTTACATACTTTAACTCCATAAGGAGCATCATTGTCATCCTCACTAACATCACTCTCATCACAGTAATTATAACAGCTAAGATTTATATCACAAAGTACTTTACCAATATTTTTTCATTTATTTCTCCTGATACCTCAGTGAGCTAAGTGCTGGTAATATCTTCACTTCACAAGTGAGAAAACTAAAGCACAGTTTAAGTGAATTGTCCAACGTCCCATCATCAAATAATTCATTTTATCATTTTCTTAACATCAGTAAAAGGAACTATTATCATTTTCTTGACAACAACAAATGAAACTTTTTGTATTATTTTCAACAAAATTAATTCTGAATTTAAAGGATGACAGGACTTTTGGGCTATTTGTTTTTCCACTGTGTATAATGAAGTAACATGTTAATTTCATTCAACATGATCTTATGAATTGCAGTAAAGTAGCAATTGATAGAGCACTGGGCTTAAAGCAAGAAGATATGAATTCAAACATGGTCCTATATACCAGCTATGTGACCTTGAACAAGTCACTTAACCTCTGTTTGCTTCAGTTTATTCCCTAAAATGGGAATAACTTCCAGGTTGTTGTGACGATCAAATGAGTAAATATTAATGAAATGCTTTGTAAAATTTTAAATACTAAACACACTAGTTAATATTATTATAAATCACCTATTGTATGTAATGCTTTATGTTAGTAACTTGGTACAAAAAATAGTCCTGCCACTCAAGGTATTAAAATTCAGTTTATTTAATTGATGATTTATTTACTGCAGGCTATTGAATAAATTATATTAAATATGATTATAAAGTGAATATTTAAATAATTTAGTCAATCAACCAGTCATTTCACAAGTGCCTTCTATATATCAGGTCCATCATCTGTGAATCAATGAAATTTCTTTTTTAAATTTAATTCATTTATTTTCAGTTTTCAACATTCATTTACACAAAATTTTGAATTTCAAAATTTCTCCCCATATCTCCCCTCCCTTTACCCCAGGACAGCATGTATTCTGATTGCCCTTTCCTCCAATTCACCCTCCCTTCTATCACAATCTTCGCATTCTTATCCCATTCCCTTCCGTTTTCCTGTAGGGCAAGATAAAATTACAAATTCTATTGTCTATATATCTTATTTCCCAGGTACCTGTAAAAACAATTTTTAGCATTCATTTTTAAAGCTTTGAGTTCCACATTCTCTCCCTTCAGTTATATAAAGGATATACATGTGTAGTGACGCAAAACACTTCCATAATAGCCATGTTATGAAAAACTGCATTTCCGTCTACCTTGTCCCACTCTCCATTTATTCTATTCTCTCCTTTGACCTATCCCTCCACAAAAGTGTGTGCTCCTGACTAACCCTTCCCCCAATCTACCATACATTCTATTATCACCCCTCTCTTCCCCCCTTGCCTCCTGCTTTCCTCTCATTTAAAATAGATTTCCACAGCCAGTTGACTGCGTATATTATTCCCGCCTGAAAATAAATCTGATGAAAGTAAGGCTTACTTATTCCCTTTCTCCTTTCTCCTTCTTCCTCTCCACTGTGAAAGCTGCATTGTCTCTTTCGTGTAAGATGATCTGCTACATTCCACCTCTCCCTTTCTCTTACTCCGACTACATTCCTCTGAACACTTAATTTATTTTTAGATATCATTCCTTCATAATGAACTCACCTTGGGCCCTCTGTCTACACACACATGTATATGTGTGTACATATATATATATATATGTACACACATATGTATATATGTATACGTATGTGCATATATATACACATATATATGTATACTTGCATGTATGCATGTATATTCCTTCCAAGTACCCTAATACTGAGAAAGGCCTCATGAGGTTACAAATATCATCTTTCCATGTAGGAATGTGAACAGTTCAACTTTGCCACGCCCCTTATGGTTTCTCTTTCCTGATTCCTTTTTTTAAAATTTTTAATAGGAACTTTTATTCTAAAAAATAATAATAAACAAAAAATGCCTAAATCAAACTAAAGAGACTGTCACTCACTGCTTAGCTGTTACTCCCACAGCTGCTGCTTCTTAGAAGAGTCCTAAACTTTAGTGAAAACAGGGATTTTTGTACAGCTTGGTCTATCATTTGGTCCTTACATCCAACCACACAGTCACTCTGGAAGGTTCTGTCTTTGTATCAGTTCAACCCATGGCTCTGCTCATCCTCACGGGGACAAAGACACCAGAAAGAATTTCCTGGAATACCAGGTCCCACAGTAATTGACTGAGCCATCAGGTTGTAATTGTTGCCAGATGATCCAGCTGCTACATAGGAGTATGATCCCCATGACCAGGGACCAATGAGCCATCGGGACCCCACTGTCTCTTTAGGCTAAGGCACAGCACTGCTTCCAAAGATGACGTTGAGGATGGCCAGGCAAGAGTGGATGATCATATCTTCACTGATGTTCTTCATGACTCCACGTACCTCTCCTGTCATGAGGGCCCAAAGAATGGCAGCTTTATCAAGGTTCCAAAAAAGGAAAAGTTCTTCCCTGCTGGCAATAGTGCTGCTGATGTGACTGAACAAATTGACACTGGGGTCCCAGAACATGCAATCAAAGCACAAAACCACCTTGTTCAGGTCACCAAATCCCATTCTTTGTGTCACAGATGTTTTCCACTCAGGAAGAGCTGGAACAAATTGAACAGCTGGGGGCTGTTGTTTCAATACACCCAAGGGAAGAGTACAGAGAACAGTATCACATTTATAAATAAAGGTCTGGCTTGTAGAGCAAGTATTCACAGCTATCATTCACATCCAGAAACTGTATAACACACTTGGCAAACCACTGTATTCAATTTAATGTCTAGCCCTTCAGCCAGGGTCACTGGTACACATGAGTAGCCATTCCTCACAGTCAAGTGACTTTCAGTAAACTCAAATCATCATCCTGATCACAATGTTTAAGGGAGAGTGTAGATAGAGGTGTGGCATAAGAAAATTCTAGATTTGCAAAATGCCAATTAAGGATCTGCCTATCTCTTGAGGACAGGCAGATGTCACTGGTGGGACTGATCTCCAGCTTTTGTAGCTTCTTTTCGAGTTTTACTTGTGTTGCTGCCAATTCATCTCATTCCTTGCACAGTGCTGTGAGATCCCAGTGTTTACTTTTCACAAAGAATTCGGCAGTAATATCTTGAGGTGGCTTTACTTCAGATGCTTCTTTATACTGCTGATGGAGTTCTTTAATCTTCTCTTTCAAATTCACCATCTTATTAAGAAGTTCTTTCAATTTCTCCTGAGTTTTGACTATCTTCTTCCAATGTTCAATCTGCTCATTTTCACGATTTTCCTATAACTGTATGACAACCTCCAGAGCTTGACCAAGTGACACAGTCTTGTGACACAGTCAATTAAGTTCTTGTTCTAACATTTCATCTTTTTGCTTTTGGAACAGCTTGTCCATTGGCTTCATAAAGTTGGCATTTTTGCTTGCTCTTGGCCAGTTTCATATTTGCTTGTTTGCTGACCGCAGCCATTGTATTCCCTCTAAGACCTGTTACCATCATGGCTTCAAGATCAGCTACATAAATTCCTTTGCAAAAGGTAGCTACTTTTCCACCCACATCGTCCCAGGCTTCCAGAAGGGTGACATTCATTCAAAACTCAGCAACTGATGAGCTGCTGCCAAGCCTGAGCCCCCTGAACCAACAATGTAGTGTTTCCTGTTTTGTTTTTTTAGCTAGTAGGGGTTTTATTCTCTTGCAAATGTCAAAGTTGATAAGACCACGACAATCTAAGTAACTATCAGTTATGCCGTATCAGTGTTATAAGGTGTTTGTAACTGCTGAAGAGTGGCTTCAAACATCAACTGAATATTTGGATTGTCCAACCACAATTGCAATATGCAGTTACTGATGAACAGCAAAACCTTCTGGGTTTGTTGTGGCCACTAATAATATCATGAAAACACTCATCTTCTTGATATGTCATTCAATCATGAGGGACTCTGCTCTGGAAAGCTGCACCCTCCACACCAGGAGGTTCTTCAGGTTCACTTTCATTCTCCTTCTCTGGAGGGGTTGGAGGAGGAGGGGAAGGAAACTCCTTCTCCTTCTCTGCTTTGACAGAGAATAGTACTCTCTTCAGAAAAGTACTCATCTTCAGAGAGGTTGGCCAACCTTTCATCCATTCTCTGTACTCTATGTTAGCTTGCTTGTGGCCAGCTAGTCTGGCTGCCCATCTCCAAGGCCTGGCTCTCTGGCGGGGTGAGGCAAGGCCCACCGTGGCTTCTTCTTGTGGCTTCTTCTCAGCTCCCAGCTCTGACCCACTGCCAGCTCCGACCTAGGCACCCTAGTCTTACCTTAGCTGAGTTCGAAGGGTCAGTGGCCCTGTTTACCTTTTCATGCTTCTCTTGATTTTTGTACTTAAAAGTCAAATTTTTTATTCAGCTCTGGTATTTTCAGCAAGAGTGTTTGGAAATCCTTTTTTTGAGTGAAATTCCATTTATCACCCAGAAGTATTATATTCAATTTTGCTGGGTGGCTAATTCTTGGTTTTAATCCTACGTCCTTTGACCTCTGGAGTATCACATTCCAAGTCCTCTGATCCTTCAAGTTAGAAGCTGCAAAACCTTGTGTTTACCAGATTGTGTTTCCTCAATACTTAAATTGTTTCTTTCAACTGGTTGCAATATTTTCTCCTTGACTTGGGAATTCTGGAATTTGCAACATTCCTAGGAGTTTTCCTTTTGGGATCTCTTTCTGGAGGTGATCGGGTATTTCTTTTCATTTCTATTTTGCCCTCTGCTTCTAGAATATCAAGGCAGTTTTCCTTGATAAATTCTTGAAAGACAATATTTACTCACTTTTTTTATCATAACTTTCAGGTAGGCCAATAATTTTTAAATTATCTCTCCTGGATCCATTTTTCAGGTCAGTTGTTTTTCCAAAAAAGATATTTCATACTGTCTTCTATTTTTTCATTCTCTTGGTTCAGTTTTACAATTTCTTGATTTTTCATAAAGTCATTAGCTTCCATTTGCTCCATTCTAATTTTTAAGCAATTATTTTCTTCAGTGAGCTTTTCAATTTTCTTTCCATTCCCTTTGGTGCTCTGGGACTTGATACAATTGTCACGATGTCATCTGCAAATATAGTTACTTGAAAAAACTTATGTCTATAGTATTCCTCTTCTATTCGAACTCTGAGTTAGTCATTCCCCAGATACTAACAAATATTTAGGAGAAAAATGTCTATGAATGTTGATTTCTCTGCTGCATCTAAGAAGGGACTTTACATTGTTGCAATAAGAATGTGATAATTCATTGATAGAGACGAATTTCCCCTTAATTTAGTAAACCTTAGTACCTATAGTGTGTAAGGCACTGTGATGACTAGAGATAAAGGAAAAGAAAAGGAAACCTCTCAGAAAGTTTAGAATTTAGGTTGAATAATATGCATATATCTCTAGTGCAAGTAGGGAAAAGGTTATGCTCACAAGAGAAGTCAAATAATTAATCTGAAAAAAAAAGACTAAAGGAAATAACATTTCTACCTAGGGGAATTAAATCAAAGATGTCTTCATTGGAATGGTGACATCTAGGCTAGGTTTTGTAGGAGGGCATGCATACAACTACATCAAGAGGAGAGGTCATTGTAATTAAGGGAGATAGACTTTGTAAAAGAACCAGAGTGAAAGAGACTAAAATAAGATTAAGGAGTGCCTCATATTGAATGGGTTATACAGGATTTGAAATGAAGTGATGCAAAATAAAGCTAGAAATATATGTTGGAGACATAGTGTAAAGAATGGTGATTATAACTCTAAAGTCTTTACATTTTATTATTATTAGGTCCCATGGAAGGTTTTTGACCAGGTTGATCTCACTTGAGTTATAAAAAAGATAGTGTTGACATCAGTATTAAGAAGAATAAACTAAACTAGCCAGAATATTTTGTAAAATAATAATCAAGTTTAGAGTTGATAAAACCTGAGCAAGAAAAGTTATATTTGGACTACATAGAAGAAAATAGATACAAAGACCAGAGATAGGATCTTATAAAAAATAGAAACTTGAATTTGGGAAATAAGAGAGAAGGATTAGTCAACAATGACTCATATCTTGAAACTGAATATAACATAAAATATTGGTACCATCAATGAAAATGGGAAATTTTAGAGGGATAGGAAGATTTGGTTGAAAGAGGAAATTACAAATACCTAGGTTCAAATTTTAGCTTTTTCTTTTCTTTTATTTCTGTGTGACCTGAGACAAATCATTTTATCCTTCTGGGGTTCTAATTCCTTAACAATAAAATGAGAACATTATACTAGATTACTTCACAAGGTCCCTTACACATCACATAACTCTATGCTGCTTTGAGTTTTGGATTTGTTGAATTTAAAATATTCTCAGACTATCCAGTCCAATATCCAACTGGAAATGCAACACCAGAGCTTAGGGGAAAGTTGGAGACAGTTATAAAGATCACAGGGTCATAGAAGCAGAATGAAATGTGACTGTCTAGGGAGATAACATAGAGAAAGGAGAGGATTAAACCTTGAGTGAAGGACTCACATGAAGAGAATGGAAGGAAAAAGAGAATATAGTGAGGATCAAACATGTAGGAAAATCAGAAGTAAACAGGATCATGGAAATCTAATATGGATAAAGCAGGGAATGTTCAAAATGTCAAATGCTAGGTAGAGATGGATGAGGATTTGTTAATGGACACTAGCTTCTGTAATTAGGAAGTCATTGGTGACATAAGGAAAAAACAATTTTAAAGAGTAGTGATGTAAAAAAAAGACAATGACTGAGGGGGAAGTCAATGAATCTAGATTTATCTTTGTAGATGTTTAGTCATAAAGGGAAGAATAATATCTTTAGGGAGCAGTATAGTCAATGGAGTTTTTGTTTGTTTAATTTTTTTCAGGAGGCAGGAATGAAAATCAAGAGGGTGGCATCAAGTGAAGCAGTTCAGAAAGAGACTTTAAAAATGCAAATCAGATCATAATAGATTCAGCAAGGACTAAAAAGAAAAGACTTGAGAAAGAGCTTCTGTAGAATATTTTGAATGAAGAATTTCATCCTCAAATAGTATGGGTAGGTAGGAAAAGATAAGCCAAAACAAACAGAGGGACCTCCAACTTGCCCTCTGAATATATCTTGTGCATTCCAATTTCTGGATTTTGTTCAACTCATCTTTAACCTCTTCTTCCTATCAAAATACATTTTTTTCCTTCAGATTATAAATTTTCTGTACTGCCTCTATTGACTACTGCAGCAAAAACTCCAGACTCCAATAACCTTCCCTGACTCCTTTAGACTTTTTACGTTCCTTTTTCGTTGGTTATCTCTGAAATTTATAAACTTTTTGCCTATCCATCTATAAAATGTAAGTTCCTTCAGAGAAACATCCTTGTCTCTTTATATAGAATTTTTTCATAATATAAAGTCTAATAGAAAAATTCAAATAATAAGTTCTCAATGACCCTTAATTATTTTAACTTGATATTCCACATAGACTATAAAAACATGACATGTCTTGCCTGATGTTGTGCTGAGTGTATTTTTCTGCTTCTGCTTAAGGATCACAGGCACCATATATGTCTGGAAAGAGGCATTGGGAATAAAGCAGTAATTATAAATCAATTTCTGTAGCATTTTACATTTTTTTCAAAGCATCTTCCTTATAACCACATGAATGATAATCTATGCTCTTCTTCTCTTGAGTGTATTATTTTAGCAAAAGTAGTTTGTTACTCATAGTTACAACCACAGTGATTAGACTCTTTCTATGACCTAGTTAGACTAGATTTGGAGAATCAAAGAAAGAAATCAATTAATATACTGTGTAATTTAGACATTTACTTTAAAATCATTCATTTTTATTTGTTGCAAGTAGAATACCATTATTCTATTTTAAAAGATTATAGTTATAACCTTGCATTCACAACTTGATACATTTTCTTAACAAACCTAATTGGTCATGTTTCCATTTGAATAACCAACTTAATATAGATGTTCACATTCTTTGAGATTAGAATAATGATGAAGATGTATGATTTATTATCAGTAGTATTATTACTGCTGAAATTAAAAAATACATCTTTTAGGTTGCCTCTATTTAAGGAAGAATAAACTTATCGAAAGTGAACATGTACTTTTTTCATCTTTTTAATGTGGGCTAATAAATGCATTTAATATCTATGATTAAAATGCATGAGTTCCCTTATGATTAAATCATTCCTGGTAATAGCTAGGTTCAAATTCTAATTATTTTAACTACTTGCTTAAAATGTTGGGTTTGTATTCTATTCTCACAAGCCTCTTCATCAGAGTTCACCAGAAAAAAAACCAACAAAAAAACAACACCATTATTTGATCTACAAAGGAATTTCTGAAGGGACTTTGGCTCCATCTTGTGGTTCTCTTAATTTCTAATAAATTTCCTAAATACTGGTCAAAAAACACTCTGCTAAAATATAAAATCAAAACATGTATGATGAGTCTTTTTTATGTTTATTTAGTTTTTAATAAAGATAAACATTATCATATTATATGAAGAGTACATAAATTCTAAGTAAATTGAATTGTATATATTTTAATGGAATTGTTGATGTTGAAATATTTGACATTCATAAAGAAATTTCTAGATACATGGCCACACAAGGAGTGTTAATGATTACTGACCATTCCGAAGTAAGGATTCCTACCATCATGGAGTTTATATTCTAGTCATACATAATTGCTGGACAAACCAATTTGAATAATCTTTGTACTGTCCGTCTTAATTGTTTAAATGTGTTAGCTTTTTAACTGGAATAAGATGCTATAAAATTGTTATACTAAGGCAAGCAATTTCAGTTCTTTTCCCTATTTTAATGGAACCTAAAAAGTAATGTAGCATAGTGGATTAGAGGAACTTAGAGGCAGGACTTTTTGATTTCAATTCCTGCTTTAAGTATTTTCTAGCAAAGTGAGATTCAGTAATTAATTGAACTACTTCCAGGCTTAGTTAGAAATAGAGAATAACATGGACCTGACACTGTTATGTCAGTACTAGGTACCGCAGAGTGTCTGGATTATGGCAGCTAGGTTGTACTGTAGAGTGCCTGGATTATGGCAGCTAGGTTGTACTATAGAGTGCCTGGATTATGGCAGCTAGGTTGTACTGTAGAGTGCCTGGATTATGGCAGCTAGGTTGTACTGTAGAGTGCCTGGATTATGGCAGCTAGGTTGTACTGTAGAGTGCCTGGATTATGGCAGCTAGGTTGTACTGTAGAGTGCCTGGATTATGGCAGCTAGGTTGTACTGTAGAGTGCCTGGACTTTAGATTAGAGGAATTACTTTATATTTTACTCTAGAGAGTGACTTAAAAAAATAATCAACACAGTAATGACAGTTCAGTTTTATATCTTCCTCACCTCTTAGCCAAAAATGTGGCTGTGAAGATGTTATAAATAGTGTTTAATAATTAACTCCTTTTCTGCCTTCTTAAATTTTCATGAGTTACCATCAACATTTTTGTTCATAATTCCATGAAGAATATATAGAAGAGAACTAAGCAGACATTTGGATCGGTTGATGATAATGTGTTTTGACTGTCTTTTTTTTTTTTAGAAAATATAAGTATATGCAAACATTTGCATTCATTTTCAATCTTACTTCTTTGAGATATCTTAAAAATTCATACCAGAGTTAAAATACTTTTACTTCCAAGGAGAATTTCTTCTCTACGTATTGTTCCTGTTCAGGTATATTTCCCAACTTCCTATTAGGTACCAAATGTGAGATGTGAGGTACCAAATGTCATGGTTTCACTCTGATCGTTGTGGAAAATAAAATGTCTCAGAAGTAATGGAAGTCTGTGCAATTGAAGAGTTAAACATATAACTAAGGTATAAAATCATAAAAAAATCTTCTTGATAACTACCAGGAATTTCATTAATATTAATAAAGTTTGAGTTAAGGTAAATCAATCAATTTCCTAAGAAAAAACAAAGGATAGTATAAGAACTAACTAAGCAATTCTTAATATACTTGTTTTATTCAAGTAAAATATGAAAATTCTCAAAGAATAGGGTATTACCATTTTCCTTTTATGTTTTATATGATTTAGACAATTCCAAAAAGAAATTGATTTGTTTTACTCCTGTTCGACTCTTCTTTTTCCCATTTGACTTTTTGATGGTTTTGTTTTGTTTTTGGCAAAGATGTTAGTGTTTTACCATTTCTTTCTCCATTTCATTTTACAGATGAAGAAATAGGCAAGCAGGATTAGATGACTTGCCCAGTGTTGTACAAGCTAGTAAGTATCTGAAGTGAGATTTGAACTCAGGAAGATGAGTCTTCCTGACTCCAGGCCTAGCACTTTATCTATTATGATACTTATAAATTGTTAGAGAGTAAAATTCAGCCCACAAACAAAAGTAGAAGAGCTGAGACTTCTAGGAACCAAGACAAGAAGTCAGAGTAAGCAGTAAATTGCTGTAACTCTCCAATACTTACCTCCAAACCATAAAATAGAGAACCCAAACAAATAATAGAATAGCAAAACCAACAAAAAGACAGGATGAAACACACTTTTAATCCAATAAATTTGGAAGATAGGCAAGAAAAACACATCTCATTAGAGTGAAAGGGAGCACAGTCTAGTCATTACAGAAAGCCAGCAGTCAGACCCACTTCACTAAACCACAGGGCATTCCTGAGACCCATTGTGATACAGCAGGCAAACATGAATCTCCATGTGTCTTAGAATTGCCAGGGGAACTGGCAGAATCCACCTCTGAGAACTACCACATGCTATAGCACAGCCCCAGGTAAACAGGTATTCTAGAATGGCCAGAAATCCACATGCTTCAGCACAGCTCTGGACAAACAGGCAACCTCCAGAAACCAGTCCTCCATGTGCATCATTGCAGCCCCAGGCAAACAAGTAGAGACCAATCCTAAGGGTGCATAAGCAAATAGGCTGCCACCAGACAGCACTGGCCCCATTAGACTGCACTGTAGCCCTGGACAAATAGACAACCTCGAGAGGGCAGGCTCACATGTGCATCCGTGTACTCTTGGGAAATGTAGAACCACCCCACTGAGTTTCTGCACATGCCAGACCCCACTACTAGGATCTCAGCTCAGTAGCAGTTACATTGTCAGAATCCCTTGGCCTCCAGCAGTACCAGCCTACCCCATTTCTAACCCTCAGTATAGCACCAGACATGAGGGCCTCGGCAACATCAGTGCAGCATCAGACAAACAGACAGAGCTTATTCCAGCAAGCACAAGAAGCCTGAAAGCACCCTTTTACCCTGGTAGCAGAGTTCAAATTTGAAAGAAAGGAAAAAGGCAAAACAATGAGCAAAAAACAACCATAAAATCTGAACATGCAGAGCTATTAGGTTGATAGGGAAGATCAAGACACAAGCTTAGAAGAGGACAACAATGTCAAAAGAGATATGAGCAAAACTGCAAAGAAAAATGGGAAGTGGTCTCAAGCCTAGAAACAACTCATAGAAGAGCTCAAAAAGGAGCTTAAAAATCATATAAGAGAGATAGAAGGAAAAGTGGGAAAATGAATGAAAATGATTCAAGAGGATTGTGAAAAAAAAGAATAAATACCTTAGAAAATTCCTTTAAAATTAGAATTGACCAAATGCCTAGGAAGACACAAATATCTCCTGAACAAAACAACACCTTAAAGAGTGCAATTGGCCAAATGGAAAAGAAAGTACAAAAAGTAATTGAGGATATCAATAACTTAAAAGTTATAATTGGGCAAATGGAAGCTAATGGCTCTACAAGAGATTAAGAATCACTCAAACAAATTCAAAAGAGTGGGAAAAAAAAAGAAAATGTAAAATACTTCAAGGGAAAAACAACTGACCTGGAAAATAGATCCAAGAGAGAAAATATGAGAATCATTGGATCATCCAAAAGTCATAATCAAAAGCAGGATGTAAATAGCATATTTCAAGAAAGTATCAAGGATAACTGCCATTATATCCTGGAACCAGGTGGCAAAATAGGCATTGAAAGAATCTACCAATCACCTCAGAAAAGAGATCCAAAAATAAAAACCCCAAGCAATATTATCCAAAAATAAAAACACATTTCAGAATAATCAGTTGAAGGAAAAAAGTAAAAGTAGCCAGAAAAAAACATTTCAAATATTAGGAAACCACAATCAGATGACATGAGATACGGAAGCTGTAACATTAAAGCATCTGAGGTCATGGAACATGTTATTCTAGAAGGCAAAGAAGTCAGGACTACAACAAAAATCACTTACCCAGGAAAATCAAACACCAAGGAGAAAATGGTCATTTAATGGAAGAGAAGAATTTTAAATCTTCATAAGAAGACCAGAACTAAACAGGAAGTTTGACCTCCAATATCAAATCCCAAGAGAAGGATAAAAAATGTAAAAGAAAACAGAAGAGATTCAACAGAGCTAAATTGCTTACATCCTTTATGGGAAGATGGTACTTGTAACTCTTAAAAATTGTATCAATAATAGTATAGATAAAAGGAATATACATAGATAGAGGGTATGGGTATAAGATGAATTTGAAGAAATGACATAAAACAATAAGAGATGAGAACAGAGGAATACAATGGGTACAAAAGAAAGTGAGAGTTAAAAAGAGGTAAGTCATCCCACAGGAAGAGGCAAGAAAGACTTACTATAGTTGAGGGGAAGATGGGAGGGTGTTGATGGACATTACTTGAACCTTAATTTCATCAATATTGACTCAAAGACAGAATAATATACATAATTTTTTTGAATATAGAAATCTATCATGCCTGACAGGAAAGTGGGAGGGAAGCAGATTAATTGATGGGGGATTGGGGACTAAAAGAAGGGAGGATAGAGCAGGGGAGGTGGTAGACAGAAACAAAATACTGGTGAGGAGGGAAAGGGTGAAAGGAGAGGAATTGTAGGAGAAAGAATAGGATGGAAGGAAAGGTGAATAGGTTGAACTCTCCCTGCAATGAAAAGAAACACACTTAAAGCAGGGAGATACACATAGACTAAACATAAGAGACTGGAGCAGAATCTATTTTGCTTCAGTTGAAGTAAAAAACTAAAAGGAACCAAAAACCAACAGGGTAGTAATCTTGATCTTAGAAAAATTAAAATAAAAAATACACCTAATTAAAAAAGATAAGGAAGAAAATACATCTTGCTAAAAGGTACCATAGAAAATTAAGCAGTCAGATTAGAACAAGGAATAGTCTACCTGTCATATCTATGGGGAGGGGAAGAATTAATGATCAAATAACATATGGAGAGAATTAGAAAACATAGAATAAATAATTTTGATCACATTAAAGTTTTGTACAAACAAAACCAATGCAACCAAGATTAGAAGGAAAGCAGAAAGCTGAGAAATAATCTTTACAGTAAATGTCTCTGATAAAAGTCTCCTTTACCAAATATATGGAGAACTGAGTTAAACTTATGAGGATAAAACCAAATCTTTAATGGTCAAATGATAGAAACAGAAAGCTTTGAGGTGAAGAAATCAAAGATATCTACAGGCAAATGAAAAGTGTTCTAAGTCACTTTTGGTTGCAGAAATACAAATTAAAGCAATTCTAAGGAACCACCTTACCCCTATCATATAATACAGCAACAAAAAAGGAAAATGATGAATATTGGAGAGGAAATGGGAAAACTGGGGCACCATTGGTGGAATTGTAAACTGATCCAAATATGCTGGATAGCAATTTGGAAGTATGTCCAAAGACTATAAAATTGTTCATACACTTTGATCCAAAATTACCACTATAGCTTTGAATCCCAAAAAGATCATTAAAAAAGGGATGGGGATTTATAAGTGAAAAATATTTTATAACAACCCTATTTGTGGTGGCAAAGAATTGGAAACTGAGGGGATGCCCATCAATCGGGGAATGGCTGAACATGCTGTGGTATATGAATGCAATGGAATACTATTGTGCAGTAAGGAAAAAATGAACAGGCAGAATTCAGAAAATAGCAGAAACACTTATATGAACTGATACTGATTGAAGTGAGCAGAACCACAAAAACATTGTACACAGTATGAGAAACACGATGTGATGCTCAACTATGAATGACAACTCTTCTTAGAAGCGCAATGATCTGAGGCAAGTTAAAAGAACTTAAAATACAAAAAAAAGTTATCCCTAAAGAACTGATGGACACAATAAGGACCAAAGCATATTTTTTTCGCTTTCTTCTTTCTCATGTCTTTTTCCCCCTTTTTTCTGTTTCTTCTTTCACAGCTGTGACTAATATGAAAATGTTTCATAAGATAGCACATAATGAAGTACCTAACATTTTCTTTTTTTAATTGAATTATATTATTTGTTTTCATGTGTTTGACAATCACTTTCATATATCTTGGATTTTTTCCACTCTGTCCCCCTCATTCCTCCCTCCCTCCCAACTCCCTCCCTGAGATGGTGTATGATCTTATGTAGATTAGACATGTATATTCCTATTAAATGCATGTTTTGTGGAAGAATTAAAAGGAATGGGGGAAACCATAAAACAAAACAAAACATAACATAAAAAAAAGAAAATGATCAGTTTCTGTCTAATCCAAATCTTTCTCTGGATATGGATGGTGTTTTTTTTTTACCTCGAGTTCATTGGAAATTTGTTATGTACATGCATTTCAATGAAGTACTAAGTTTACCAGAAAAAAATCCTCTCACACTGTGGTTGTTGCTGTGTACAAAGCTGTCCTGGTTCCACTCCTTTCACTCTGTATCAGTTCATGTAAGTCTTTCCAGGCTTCTCTGAGGTCTTCCTGTTCATTGTTTCTCATAGCACAATAGTATGCCATTACATTCATATACTACAACTTGTTCAACCATTCCCCAATTGATGGACATCCCCTTGATTTCCACTTTTTGGCCACCACAAAAAATTCTGCTATAAATATTTTTGTACATGTGGAACCCTTTCTCATTTCTGTGATCTCTTTGGGATAGAGTCCCAGGAGCAATATTGCGGGGTCAAAAGGTATACACATTTCTGTAGCCCTTTGGGCATAGTTCCAAATTGTTCTCCAGAATGACTGGATCAGCTCACAACTCCACGAAAAATTAGTGTTCCAACTCTCCCACATCTTCTCCAGCATTTATCATCTTCCTGTTTTATCATGTTAGTCCATCTGATAGGTTTGATGTGGTACTTCAGAGATGTTTTGATTTGCATCTCTTTAATCAATAGTGATCTAGAGCATTTTTTCATATGATTATGGATAGCTTTAATTTCTTCCTCTGAAAATTCCCTGTTCATATCCTTTCACCATTTATCAGTTGAGGAAAGATTTGAATTCTTGTATATTTGACTAAGTGTTTTACATATATATATATGTATTATATACATATAATATATATTCTATATATTCTCTATGTATATTATATTATATATATATATATATATTAGAAAGAAGGCCTTTATCACACACACTAGCTGCAAAAATTCTTCCTCAGTTTTCTACTTCCCTCTTAATCTTGATTGCATTGGATTCATTTGTGCAAAAACTTTTGAATTTAATATAATCAAAATTATCTTCTTTGCACTTCATATTGTTCTCTATCTCTTGTTGGTTCATAAATTTTTCTGTTCTCCATAAATCTAACAAATACACTATTCCTTGCTTCCCTAATTTGTTTACAATAATGGATACACAGATCATGTATCCATTTGGACTTTATTGTTGTGTACAGTGTCAGGCATTGGTCTATGCCCAGTCTCTGCCACACTTTTATCCAGTTTCACCAGGAATTTTTGTCAAACAGTGTCAGAAGCTGGGGTCCTTCGGTTTATCAAACAGTAGATTGCTATATTCATTAACTACTGTGTCTTGAGTACCTAATATATCCCTCTGTTTCTTAACCAGTACCAAATAGTTTTGATGATTGCTGCTTTATAATACAAGTTGAGATCTGGTAGAGCTAGGCCACTTTCCCGAGCATTTCTTTTCATTAGTTCCCTTGATATTCTGGACCTTTTGATCTTCCAGATGAATTTTGATATTATTTTTTCTAGCTCTAGAAAATAATTATCAGGTAGTTTGATTGGCATGACACTGAACAAGTAAATTAAATTAGGTAGAATTGTCATTTTTATTTTATTAGCTTGACCTACACGTGAGCAACTGATGTTTTTCCAGTTACTTAGATCTGACTTTATTTGTGCTAATAGTGTTTTGTAATTGTGTCCATATAGTCCTTGTGTTTATTTTGGCAGACAGATTTCTAGATACTTTATAGTGTCTACTGAAGCTTTAAATGGGATTTCTCTTTCTTTCCCTTGCTGTTGGGCTTTGTTAGTAATATATAGAAATAGATGATTTATCTGGGTTTATTTTGTAACCTGCAAGTTTCCCAAAGTTGTTTATTATTTCAAATAGTTTTTCACATGATTCTCTGTGATTCTCTAAGTATATCATCATATCATCTGCAAAGAGTGGTAACTTGTGTTCTTCTTTGCATATTATTCACTTTGCTCTGCAAAATGATTGTATCAGTTCACAAGATTATGGATCTTTTGAATAAAAAAAATCAGTAGCTTACAGAGGTACAGTATGCATTACCTCTATCTCTGCAAGGAATGCCTTAAAAGAATGACCTGTCACTGTCCTATAAGATCCTTGAAAAATTACTAGTTCCTTATTTCTGATGCCCTCAAGATTCTTGACACTATCATCTGACTTACCGATTTAACCTTAGCACCTTGTCAACAGTACCACAAATGTATCCTTTGGACTTCACCTGTGAAGGTGAAATTGCTATATTGTTCATCAGAGTGTGAACTTCTTAAAAACAAAGACTATCTTATTTTTCTATTTGACTTGTGTCCTCAGAATTATCACAGTGCTTGGCACATATTAAATATTTAGTAATTGTGTGTAATTCATTCATTCATTCATTCATTCAATTAGTGCATGATCTTAGGAAATTTTTTACCCCAAGGTACTGTTTCCTCATCCGTTAAATAAAGATAATGATATTTTATCTTTCCTTTTGATCTCACAGTATGAGTAACTCCCACTCAAAAAATAATACTCTATGAAGTCTTTTCTGTTAACCCCTTGAAGTTAAAGATGTTTTATTTTCTGGAATTCATTTAGAAGTTTGTGCATACCACTCATCTACACCTTATGCATAATTTTGTATTATTGTTAACTGAATATATGTCATCACCACAAATGACTGAAAAAACAGAAAATAAAATCAATGGGATTCATGAACGAAGGCTGGCTTCATGATCACTCTTTTGTTACCAACTTAATATTATGATAAACTGTTTTTGAGATAAGGATTATATTTATGTTACCCAGATGGGAAAGACAAAAATAGAAAAAACATCTTTGTTGTTTGATAATGTAGATCCATTCTTAAAATAAATGAACAGATAAAACACATAACAATGATCCGAACCAAGAAAAGTTTAATCTTTTCTTTCTAATCATTTATTTGAGCATTTATTATATGAAAATAATAGAAGAGATAGAATGAATTCACTGTTTTTATAAATTGATCAGTTTTTGGAATATGTGGCAAGACTTATTTGACTTTGATATGAAAGAAACTTTTACCAGTTTTCAGTTAAATATGACTGAGCAAATATTACTTTCTTCTGAGTTTGGATCGGTGTTGTTCATATTTCACAGCACATATTACTTCCTGAAAAAATTAATTCTACTAAAGTTTTAAGGATGAAAATAATTCCACTAATTTTTGCCATAATTCTTTCTCTGTCTTAAATTTTGGGGTAACTGGACAGTGTCACATATTTCTTTTTTATTACTTTATTTTAAACTTAAACACTAAAACTTAAATACTCAAGAAGAAAAGAAAAAGAAACTTATTATAAGCAACTACCTAAATTTAAATACAAAATAAGAAAATAAAACAAATTGTCATGAGTAGAGCAGAATATGAGAGGATAGAAAATATACAGCAGCAAATTTCCATTTCAATAAAGCCTATATAATAAATATTACCCATTGTGCCCAGATCTGTCCATCTTTGCTTCCTTGTTAGTTTTCTTTTGTTCTTTCCTGTGTGCATTTTACTTTTTTCTTTTTTCTCTTTCTCCTCCCTCCCCCAAAAAGGCTGCAATTGGACATTTGTATATATTTATATCTATCTGTATACATATGTGTGTATGTATATGTGTATGAATATGTATATGTACACACAAAATATACATAAACATGTAAACATATATATCACTTAGATATACATACATTTAGATATCTATAATCATACTCATGTATAGACATTTACATTCACATGCACCTCTGTAAGATCATACTATATATTTTTGTCCTGTGTTTCTGAGTTTGGATAACATCTTCCTTCATAAGTCCAAGACTTTCTGTATTTTTTCTAAGTTGAACAACTCATCATTTCTACACCACAACAATGTTCCAATATACCAACCTAATTCTGTTTAGTTATTTTAAACAGTCAAAAACAATATTGATTAATATAGCTGACACATAGGATAATTTCCCTATTTTTGTCTTTTGATTACATCTCCTTTAGCTTTAACTTTGTCTGAGACTATGGCTATTACTCATGTTTTTTTCCTAACAAATTCTACTCCTGATCTTTATTTTATGTTTGCATGTTTCCCTTATATCTCATCCCTTCTGACCCTTCTACTTTACTTCTACCCGCTACCTTGTCCTCCTATTACTTATTCTGCCCTCCCTACAAAGATTCCTCCCTTATCCTCTCTCCCCACTCTTTCCCCTTACCCTATTGTATCAATCTGAATTAAGAAGACTTCCATAGACTTCAAATATACATATCTTTCCCTCTTTACCCTATTCCCATTAATCTAGACATACTTTTATGACACCCTCACCTCATATTCTATTCCCTTACCCTCATATCTTTATAAATTTTAGACTTTTATTCCTTCTAAATGTATAGCCTGCTCTCTCTTTAACCCAGATCTAATATCAGTAGAGTTCCCTCTAAGAATCCCTCCCCTATCCTCTCCCCATTCCCTATCACTTTACCCTTTTATTTCTTTCTGAATTTAGAAGACTTTTATATCCTTGTAGATATCATTCCCTCTTTAACCCATTTCTGATGAGAGTAGTATTCCAGAACTATCAGCCCTCCTCCCCTGTATAATTCCTCTGGTCAGCTCTTCCTCTTGCACCTCATTTGTATAACAGAATTTTTCTTTATTTCAATCTTTTCCTAAATGGTTTTGCTTCTTAGAATCACATCATACACAGGTCTACTCCAAATCTTTCTTTCAAACTACCCAATTACTAATAACAATTTAAGACATAGATTTTACATTTAGTAATATAAACAAGTAAAGTCTGTCCTTTATGGATCCCCTTATAATTAGTCTTTAATGTGTACCTCATATTTCTCTTAGATCTTTGTAACATTTTCTATTTAGTTCAATTTTTGTTTTTAAAAAAATCTTGCAAATCTGGAAAGTCATTGAATTTTCTTTTTTTTCCCCATTCAAGATTATGTTTAGCTTTGCTGGGTAAGGTATTTTTTACCACAACTCCAGTTCTATATACTCCAGTATATAGTGTTCTTCTATGTGGTCTTCTTTTGCTGCTACCTCTAGGTTTTGTGTCATTCTAACTATGGTTCCATCATATCTGAATTGCCTTTTTCTTGTTGCTTATAATATTTTTTTCTTTGAGCTGAGGTCTCAGAATTTGATTATAATATTGTTGCAGATTTTCCCATAAGATCTCTCTCAGGTGATCACTAGGGTTTTTTTTGTTTGTTTTCCTATTTCTACTTTCCTCTCTTGTTCTAACACTTCAGAACATTTCTCTTTAACTGTTTCTTCTATTATTGTATCAATTATTTTTTGTCATAGCTTTCAGGTAGTTAAATTGTTTTCATGTTTTCTCTTCTTGATCTGTTTTCTAGATCAGTTATTTTTTCTTATGATATATTGCACATTCTCTTCTAATTTTTCATTCTTTATGTTTTGTTTTATTATTTCTTGGTCTCTTACAACTGCTGGCTTCCACTTATCCAGTTCTCATTTTCAAACAGTTAATTTCCTCCCTAAGAGTCTAGATTTCGTTTTCTAGTTGGTTGACTTTCTTTTCATAAGTTTCTTGTTTTTTTGGATTGTTCTTATTTTTAAAAATTTTTTCATCAATCTCTCTTACTTGTTTTTTTAATCTTTTAAAATTTCTATGAATTCTTTTTGGATAGGTGGCCATTTGATGTTACTCTGTGGGGAAGAAGAGTGTCTTTTTTAAATTTCAATATCATCCTCTGAGTATGAACCCCAGGCTTCCCTATTCCTATAGTAACTTTCAATTGTTGCATTCTTTCTCCTTTGTGTAATCTCTCTCTCTCTCTCTTTCTCTGTCTCCCTCTTCTGTCTATTTGTCTTTCTGTCTCTCCCTCTCTGTCCCTCTTTATTTGTAGCTGCTTAATTGTAATCACCTCTAGTTCTAGTGTATGAGGCATGGTACCTCTGGTCCCACATCCTCCTTTAGTTCTTGCCACTGGCCCAGAAATAAAACCAAGAACTCTTTCCTCCTGCTAGTGACCACAGACAGCAGTATCCCTGCCCCACTGCTTCTGTACTCCATGGGGATGTGATGGTTCTTTCTCACACAAGGCTATCTTGACAGCACAGCTGGGCCTGCTGACCCTAATCAGAAAAGATTATCTCAATCTTCCCCTGCTCAGACACCCCACTCCCTACATTGTTTTGGAGGTCAAAATTCCTGTGACTGGGGCTGAGGATACTTTCCAACCCAGTTAGTCCTAAAATTTTCTTCTTACTATTCCAGAGGAACTTGCTTGGAGGAATTAATATTTCACAAGGACCAAATTTCAGTCCCGGAATTTAATAAATATTTGAGGGGCTATGGAAAAAAAAAGAAACAGTAGTAGACCTACAAATATTTATTCAATTATTCTATAAAGAAGTTGTAATTATACCAACAAAGTCACTGAAGTATCTATATTTTTTCACCTAACTATACTCTATAGTCACATTCTAGAAGGAAATTAAACAAATAAATGAAGTTCCCAGATACATCAAAATAATAGGTTTTGGTAGCAACTTGAAATAAGAAAGTAAATAAGTATCGATTGAGAGATGTTTAAGGAATAGCAGTGGTTTGAATGTAATAGAAATGGTGGTTACAATGAATTCAGAGTTGCCTGAAAGGACATATGAAATTATTCAAAGTGAAAAAAAAAGCTGAATCAAAAGACAATATGCATGATTTCAACACCAAACTGAGAGGGGGGAACATTGAAACTGAAAACTGTGCAATTATTAGGACCGAGCTTGATCCCAGACAAGAGTTCAGAAAAAAAGGCACCAACGCCACTCTGCAAAATAATATGGAATGTTGTATTTTCTATCTGATACAATTGATGGATTAGTTGTCATTCTCCAAGTGACAAATGGTAAAAGGATATGAACAGACTGTTTTGGGAAGAAGAGATCAAAGCTATCAATAGTCACATGAAAAATCCTCTGTCATTACTGATTAGAGAAATGTAGAATAAAATAATAGTAAGACACAACTTCATGCCTGTAAGATTGTCTAATATGGCAGAAAGGGAAAACGGCAAATGGTGGAGGGTGTGGGGAAAATGGAGACAGTCATACACTGGCGGTAGAATTGTGAAGAACCATAGTGAATCCAACCACTGTGAAGAATACAATGGAGTGAAGTCCAAAAGATGATAAAATTATAAAAAGTCTTTTGACCAAGCAATCCCAGTGGGATGTCAATATACCAAAGAGATTAAAGGAAAAGGACCTATTTGCACAAAAATACTTATAGCAGTTCTTTCTGTGGCGGCGAAGAATTGAAAATCAAGGGGATGTCCATCCATTAGGATATGACTCACCTTGTGGCATATGACTGTGGTGCAATGCTATGGTTCTACAAGAGATGATAAGTAGACTAGTTTCAGGAAAAGAACTGGGAAAATTTGTATGAACTGATGTAAAAAGAAAGTAAACAGAACCAAGAGAATATTTGACATAAGAACAGCAATACTGTAAAAATGATGAATTAGGAAAGATTGTTATTCTGATAAAGCCAATGATCCAAGATAATTCCAAAGGACCCATGATGGAAAATGTTACTCCCTTTAAGGAAGAGAATTGATGAACTCTGTGTTCAGACTGAAGAATACTTTTAAATTTTACTTTATTTTTTGTGTCTATTTTTTAAATGGGTGCTATGGAAATATGTGTTGCATGACTTTACACATATAATCAATTTATTGCATGTTTTCTGAAATGATAATAGAAGGGGAAGAGGAAGGCAAAGAATTTGAAATTCAAAATTTAAAAAAAATAATAATTTTAAGATTTTGGTACATGTAAAAATGAAACATTTAATGAAGTAATTTAAAAATATAATGAAAGGTAAAAAAATAAAACTTTTAATTTTTCATTCAACATATATTCATTATGGAATCATAATATGTCAGAGTAAGAAGAATGTTTGAAAAAACTATCATAGGCATCCATATTGCTTTTTTTGGTTAAAAAAAACTCTTAAACATGAACACCTTCCCCTGATGAAACTTCTGAAAGAGAAAACTCCCTTTAACCATGAAGATTCGTACTTTTTTCCTGTAATTTTACTATTAGACAATTTGTTATAGCATAGAGAGGCTAAGTGACTTTCCTAAGTTCAAACAGTTGCTATATGTCCAAAAAAGGGAAACTTGAAAATACACCTGCCTTTGTTAGAGGGTGAAAGTCTACTGTAGCAGTCTTTCAACAATTTGAATACTTAATCATTCAAAATATGCATGTTAATTGAAAATGACAGCTTGAAAGCAAAACTGAATTTTATGAGCATATTGGTAGAAAACACTAAGTCAATAATTTTAAAATAACTTTTCATCTGATTTGCTTACTTTTAATTTCACATTTAATTGGATTCATTTAAAGTAACACCTTGAAGTTTATAGATTTCAGAGAAGACACCAACTTTCATTGTTAAAAGGAATTTCTTATTCCAGAAATTCATGATACCTAAGAAATCATAGATTCAATTCTGAAATAAAACAATAAAATTAAATTAAATTTCAAAAACTTGAATGAAATATTTTGTTTTATCTTTTCCTGAATCTATTTTCCACTTTAAATATTTTGCTATTACACTCAGATCCCTCAGTTTTACTGATAGAAAAATATACTAGATCTTGGGCAACTTAGGGATTTATGTTTTGTAGTATACCTTCCATATTATTATAGATGATACTGAAGTGTTTAAAATGTATATGATCAGTATTTAAGAGGCTCCTTCATTATATTCAACAATATAGAATACATCACCATGCAATAAAATCTTCATAGCTCATTAGTTGTTAAGAATCAAGCAATTTTCTTTGGCACATCAATGAGCACAGCATCTAGTTAAAATGACTTTCTCATGATTTGGGGTACAAATTTCACCCTTTCTCGCTAATAATATCTATCATTGATGCCCTGAGGCAGATTTATTTTTAATAATGTAAACTCCATCCTTATTTAGAAATGATTGGTAATTTCATATTCTTTCTATTGAAAAACACGTTTCTTCACTCTTATGTACATTAATCATGTTATCACATTAAACTGCACACACACATATTTGCTATATTCTTTTTGATACCCAGCATTCACATAATGTTAGCAGGACTCCAGTCATCTCTGATTTAATAAATACCTTTCAATTTTTATACCACACAGCTAATGATATACACTTTGCCCCAGAGCTTAGGGATGCAACTTGAATTTATTGTTGAGGAAAATTATATTGATGTTGATGATAACTAAGATGATTCAACAATTTTGTAAGGAAAAAAGTATAGAAAATTTAATATCAACATTAATGAGAATTTCAAAACATGTGAAAGAAACCTTTAGTAGGCTATAATCAAATCACTGAACTTAGAAATTCACACACACACATTTTTTTGTTTAACTGGAAAAAATTCTTCACATAAACTTTTTCTGATTAGAGAAATATACAAAAATATAGATAATGTCATGTCTTTTAACTCGTTTCTCCAGAAATTCATTTAGTTTTTATTGCTTATCTGTTAGACTTATTCAAAACTGGTAGAAGAATATTGATTCATCAGCCTGTCTTTGTGCCAACTTTCCTTTGAGAGGCTAAAAATCAACTTACCTCACTTGAGTGCTACACAGCTCCACACATATATATTATCTGGTACTGATGTCTGTCCTACTCCTTCTATTTCTTAATTCTCTGGGTTTTTTCAGGCTGTTCAAAACTTGCTTTCCCAGCACCAGAAATTCAGAGCTTTCTAGAACTAGTACTTCTGTGTTGCTGCTCCTGGCAGACTTTTGTTCCAGAACAGTCATGGTCAAATATATTTATCATGACTGAGCATCTTCCATAGGCTGGGGCAGGGATCTCTATGGTGCTGTAAAGAAGAAGTAGGTGCAGGGTATAGGGATGGGTTTTCATGTAAGCCTGATTTGTGTCTTGGGTCCTTTAGTGTGGCCTATTGTGGAGCATGGGAGTTTAGGGTATCTAAATGAGATTAGGGATAGTGAACATTTGTTCTTAGAGTTATATTTTTTAAATCATAAGTGACATAAATAGCTGCCATTGTATTATCTTTGATATACAATTTCTGATTTTTGAGAGGTTTGAGTAGTAATAGGGATTAGAGAAAATATACATTACAACATACTTTTCATGTGACTCAGAATCTTTAAGTATTTACAAAAATCTCATATTTTGTCAGTTTTCCCTTATTTTCCTAATTCTAGTGCTGTCCCAGTGTTAATTATTTACATTTAACTGTTTATATTTCTTCTTTTCTATTTATTTTTTGTGTGTTGTTTCCTCCACTAGATCTTAAGCTCATTGAGGGCAGTGAATTTGGAGTTATATTTTTCATCTTTTTGGTAAATCTCCAGAATGAAGCACTGTGTGTGGCAAATAGTATGTGAATAATAAATGTTTATTGATAGATTGAACAATTATATGCATATTTATATTTAAATTAAAATCTACCTGAAAAGATCAATGTATATTTCAAATGTGTAGATTTCATAAATATGCACATTGATTTTCAAAGGAAGACCTGTAGAATTGTGAACTTTTGAATTTAACCTCCAATACACATTATTGTCCAAGACAGATGACCTTAAATTCAGGAAAAAAATGTGGAATATGTATAAAGAGAGCCTTAGAACCCTGAAAGAGGCTCATTAACATATTTCAAGATGTTACTTGGGCAAAGTATGTATTTCACATGGTTACAAGGATCTACAAATCTTTTATCTCTCTCTTTGCAGGAAAATAATCATTCCAAAGGTATAAATTCCTCTGATACCACATAAAGCCTGACATGATTTAAAATGTGAAAATATCATGTAAAATATAAAAGGAACAACATACAAATGAACTATCAGTTTAGCTGTTTACATGCATCTCTCAAATGATCATTCGATAGGTAAGTGATAGGCAAGATGATAATCTGTAAGAACAGTCCCTAGCAAAACTTTGTTCTTATTAAATGAACTAACAAATTCAAATCAAAAGGGAGAGTCAGGAAAAGCTTTTTTTATCCCCCCACTCATTTATATTATCAGCATGAAAAGTATCCTATCCTTCATATATGTTACATCACTACAATACTGACTTAAAAACAAAATACATTATGAAATGCAAAATGGATAATTTTGATTACTCTTCATTACAACGTTTTTGCATAAACAAAATCAATGTAACAAAGATTAAAAGGAAAGTAGAAATCTGGGGGGGGGACCTTAGAGAAAATATAAATAAGGTAAAGACCTTATTTCTCAAACATATATAGAACTGAGTCAAATTTATAAGAAAACAACTCATTTTCCAATTGGTAAATGGTTAGAGGATATAAACAGGCAATTTTCATGTGAAGAAATTAAGCTATTGATATTCATATAAAAATGCTCTAACTCTGAGGTAACACATCACACCTATCAGATTGGCTAACATGACAAACCAGGAAAATGATAAATTATTTCAAAAATGTGGGAAAATTGGAACATCAATGCATTATTGTTGGTGGATTTGTAGAGCAATTTGGAAGTATGCCCAAAAACCCTAAGACTGTGCATACACTTTGATCCAAAAATACCACTATGAGATCTGTGTCCAAAAGAGAACATGAGAAAGGGAAAAGTGGCCACATGTACAAAAATATTTATAGGAGCACTTTTATGGTGACAAAGAAAGAAATCAAGGGGATGCTCACCAATTGGGGAATGGCTGAACAAGTTCTGGCATATGAAAGTAATGGAACGCTATTTTGCTGCACAAAATCATTAGCAAGCAGACTTCACAAAAACCTGTAAAGTCGTATATATCAGATTACTTGCTGTTTTGAGGAAGGAAAAAAGAAAAAATTGCAATGCAAAATTTACAAAAATGAATGTTGAAAACTATCTTTACATGTAATTAGAAAAATAAATACTATTAAGGAAGGAAACAAAACAAAACACAAACTTCACCTTTTTCCTTTATGAGAAGATATTGCTGAATGATAGATTTTTCTGAAAACAAACACTTCTCTAAATCATAAATCATTTGTTGCAATATTAGGATGACATCTTCTAGTGTTCAATAATGCTTGACAGATGAAATAGAAAAATCATTTGGTTCATTAAGTTTTCAGTTTAGTAATAAATTTCTAATGTTGGTAAAGACAAAAAAGGGTAAGTTGGAAGTTTTTCTCTATTAAATGATAAATTATTTACATGGGAATGGGTGGACTAAAAATCATCTTGATTCATTTTGATAGAGAAATTTAAAATAATAAATTTGTTTCTAATTAACAAGAAAAATCCAATACACTATAAGTAAAATAAATTTTAGAACACTAAGAGCAAAATAAGTAATAACATATATTTATACTTCTGTTAATACACAACTTATTAGAAACTCTTAGGAAGATACATAAAACAGAGGAAATAACTAGATGTGGTGAAAAAAGAAAAAAAGAATATGCAGAGAAAGAGGTTCAGAAACCTCTTACACGTACACTCTTAAAATACGAAATGTGAAAGTACGAAAATGCATACACTCTTAAAAAGTGAAGTGAGAAAAAAGGTAGAAGGAGACAGGAGCAAGAAAATTATATTCTGATGTGAATATATTCACTGAAGGTAAAATGTTCATGATTTGTTACTCACCTAGACTTGTCAAAATTTACTTCTTTCTTCTAAATGTCCATTTAAACTTTGATTAGGCATCCAATTCTTTTAATTTTTTCTTCAAGTTGTCTTTGCTAAGCCCAAATTTCCCTAATATTGTACAGTACTTATTTAATTTTCAGTTTTTAAGGTTCATTTATTTGTAGTTTTCAACATTCATTTCCATAAGTTTTAAATTTTCATCCCATTCCTTCTCCTCCCAAAAGGTGGTATGCAATCTGATATATACTCTTCATATACATAGCAAAATAATATTCCATTACATCAATAAGATGCAACTTGTTCAGTCATTCTTCAATTGATGGGCATCTTCTCAGTTTCTTAGTCTTGGCCATTTCAAAAAGACTTGCTATAAATATTTTTGCACATAAGGGTCCTTTTCTCCTTTTCATTATCTCTTGGGGATACAGCCCTAGAAATGGTATTTCTGGGTCAAAGGGTTATAAAGATGTTTATAACTCTTTGGTCATAGTACCAAATTGTTTTCCAGAATGGTTGGATCAGTTCACAACTCCATCAACAATGAATGAGTGTTCCAACTTTCCCATATCTCCTCCAATTTTTATGATTTTCCAGTTTTGTTATGTTAGCTGATCTGATAGATGTGATGTGGTACCTGAGAGTTGTTTTGATTTGCATGTCTCTAATCAACAGTAATCTAGAGTGTTTTTTCATATGACTATAGATAACTTAATTTCTTCCTCTGAAAACTGCTAGTTCATATGCTTGACCATTTATCACTTAGGGAATGACTTGTATTCTTGTAAATTTGACTCAGTTCTCTCTCTTTCTCTCTCCCTCTCTCTCTCTCTCTCTCTATATATATATATATATATATACATATATATATATATAGTATATATATGTATATATATATATATATACATATATATATATATTTAAGAAATGAGGCCTTTATAAGAGACATTAGTTGTAAAAATTCTTTCCTAGGTTTCTGCTTCCCTCCTAATTTGGTTGCATTGGCTTTGTTTGTGAAAAGTCTTTTCAATTTAATGTAATCAAAATTATGCAATTTGGATTTCATAATGTTCTTTATTGTTTGGTCATAAATTCTCCCATTCTCCATAAATCCAAAAGACGAACTATTCCTTGCTACCCTAATTTGTTTATAGTATCAGTCTTTATCTCTAAATTTTATGCCCATTTGGACTTTATTTTGGCATATGGTGTTAGACATTTGTTTATGCCCAGTTTCTGCCATGATATTTTCCAGTTTTCTTAACAATTTTTTTTTTCAAATAATGAGTTCTTATCCCAGAAGCTGTGGTGCTTGGGTGTATCAAACAGTAGATTGTTATAATCATTGACTACTGTATCTTGTGTACTTAAACTATTCTATTGATTTACTCCTCTATTTCTCAGCTAGCGACAAGTAATTTTGATGATTGCTACTTTATAATACAATTTAAGATCTTGCATGGCTAGCCCACCTTCCATAGCATTTCTTTGCATTGATTACCTTGATATATTGGTTCTTATTTTTCCAGATGAAATTTAGTATTATTTTTTCTAAGGATATAATTTTTTTGGTAACATGATTGGTATGGCACTGAATAAATAAATTAACTTAGATAGAATGTCATTTTTATTATGTTGGCTCAGTCTATGCATGAACAACAGACATTTTCCCATTTATTTAGATTTGACTTTATTTGTGCTAAAAGTATTTTGTAATTGTATTCATATAGTTACTGGGTATCTTTTGGTAAGTAAATGCCCAAATATTTTGTAATATTTACAGTGATTTTAAATGGAATTTCCCTATTATCTTGCTGTTGGATTTTGCTAGTTATATATTAAAATGCTAATGATTAATTTGGATTTATTTCATATTCTGAAACTTTGCTAAAGTTGTTTATTATTTCAAGTAGTTTTTTACATGATTCTCTAGGATTCTCCAAATATATCATTGAAAGAGTGATGAGTTAATTTCTTCTTTGCCTATTCTAATTCCTCCAGTTTCTTTTTCTTATTTCTAAAGCTAGTTTCTAGTACCATAGTGAATAACAGTGGTCATAATGGAAATCCTTGTTTTGCCACCTGTCTTACTGGAAATGCACCTAGGTTATCTCCATTAAAGATAATGTTTGCTAATGGTTTTAGGTAGATGCTACCTATCATATTGAGGAAATCTCCATTTATTTCTATGCTTTCTAATTTTTTAATAGGAATAGATTTTCTATTTTATCAAAATCTTTGGAGGATTTTCGGGGCAGAGCCAAGATGGCGGAGTAGAAAGACTCACATTTGCTAGCTCCGAACCCACAGCCCATAGATTTCCTGTAAAAAGAACTCCTGACAAATTCTGAAACAGTGGAAGCCACGCAGCAACACAGTGAAGGAGATTTCCGTTGCAGAGAGCATGGAAAGCCGACCCCAGGGGTCCATCGAGCCCGGGACGGGAGCAGAGCCCTGCCCTGCAGAGCCCTCCCTTCCCTCTGCCCTGGTCGCACCACACCGAGAGGAGCGAGCAGACCCCAGCAGGCTTCAGGGACCTGAATCTCCGGCAGCTGCGAAGGTCCCTCCACCCACAAACACACAGGTCAGTGAGAGAGACGGGCTGAGAGGGGAGCGGGGTATATCCGGGACTCGGACCCCTTCGGGAGCAGAGTCCACGGCAGAGGCAGCTCAGCCAGAGGCCCCCAGAGAAGGCAGGAGCTCGGCAGCAGCTCCATTACAAAAGGTCTCTGCATAAACTCCCTGAGGGAACTGAGCCTGGGAGGCAGCCCTGCCCCCACCTGAGAACCAACAGATAAGCTCCCATTGAAGAGCAGTCAGGCCTGCCGCCAAAAGCCTGAGGCTGGGGAGCAGCATTTG
>CM053771.1:463157439-463181564 GCA_028658325.1 Potorous gilbertii
CAGGATCAAAAGAGAGAATAGAAACCATGGGGGGCAGGATAGGATGGAGGGAAATATAGTTAGTCTTACACAACACAACTATTATGGAAGTCATTTGCAAAACTACACAGATATGGCCTATATTGAATTGCCTGCCTTCCCCAAGGGAATGGGTGGGGAGGAAGGGATGGGGAGAAACTGGAACTTAAAGTTTTAGGACCAACTGTTGAGTATTGTTCTTGCTACTAGGAAATAAGAAATACAGGTAATGGGGAATAGAAAGTTATCTGGCCCCACAGGACAAAAGAGAAGATGTGGTAAGGGAAGGGAGGGATGATAGAAGAGAGGGTAGATTGGTGGTATGGGTAATTAGAATGTCCAGTGTATCGGGGAGGGGGGAGAGTACAAATGGGGAGAAAATTTTGGAACCTAAAATCTTGTGAAAATGAATGTAAAAAGTTAAATAAATTTATTTAAAAAAAAACAAAATCTTTTTCTGAATCTATTGAGATAATTATATGATTTCCGATTTGTTGTGGATCATATGTATTGCTCATATGTTTAGTAGTGATATATCTTTATTGTCTCTGGTCCCTTTGAGCAGGATATAATTTCCTTCTGTATGTCTTTTCATTGGATCTATTTTTGCTTTTACTTTGTCTAAGATTAGGATTGCTACCACTGCTTTATTTTTTAAATTTTGGCTGAAGCCAAATATATTGTGCTCTGGCTTTTTACCTTTACTCTGTGTGTATCCTCTTGTTTCAAATGTTTCTTATAAACAACGTGTTCCAGATTTTTTTTTTAAATCCATACTTCCATCCACTTCCATTTTAAGGGAGAATTCATCCCATTCACATTCACATTTATGATTCTATCTGCATTTTTTCTCCATCCTAATCTCCTATTTATACTTCTATTTCTCTCTTTTCCCTTTCCCTCCTTCAAAAGAGGTTTTTGACCACCGCCTCTCTCAATCTTCCCCTTTCCCTTTCCCCTTATTACTTCATCTCTCCCTTCTAGTCACCTCCTCCCTTTTCATTCTCCTTTCCCTTCCTACTGCATGTAGGGCAAGCTAGATTTCTATACTTACCTGAATTTTTTTTCCCTCCTTGAAGCAAATCCAATGAGAGTAACAATGCTCATCTCCCCCTCCCTTCTTTCCCTCTTCTCTAATGTTTTTGTACCTCTTCATGTGCTTTAATTTACCCTTTTCTGTCTCCTCCTTTACTCTTCTCCCATTACAATCTCCTTTCACTTCTTGATTAATTTTTTTAAAGCATCACATCAGGTAATTTATCCCTACAACCTCTATCTGTGTATATTCCTTTTAAATTTCATAATAAAATACAGTTGTCAACATTTACAGGCATATCATCTTCCCATGTATGGATGTAAACCGTTTGCCCATATTGAACAACATAGTTTTTTTTCTTTTTTTTCCCTTTTACCTTTTTATGCCCCTCTTTAGTCTTGTATATAAAGGTCAAATTTTCCACTAGCCTCTGTTCTTTTTCATTGGGAAAATGTGGAAGACCCTTATTTCATTGAATTTTCAAATCCTTGCCTGAAAGATCATGCTCAATTTTTCTGGATAGTTGATGTTTGGTTGTGATCCAAGCTCCTTTGCCTTAAGGAATATCATATTTGTTGCCCTCTGATTTTTTAATGTAGAAGCTGCTAGGTCCTGTGTGATCTTGATTGTAGTTCCACAATACTTGAGTTATTTATTTCTGTCTGTTAGCAGTATTTTTTCCTTGACCTCAATCTTGAATGTGGCCACAGTTCTTTTTGGCATTTTCAATCTGCAGTCCCTTTCAGGAGGTGACTGGTGGATTCTTTTAGTGACTATTTTATCCTCTCATTTTAGGACTTTGGGGCAATTTTCCTCAAAGATTTCTGGGAAGATTTTATCCAGGATCATGAATTTCTGGTAGACCAATAATTCCAAAATTATCTCTCTTGGATCTATTTTCCAGGTCAATTGTTTTTCCAATAAGATATTTTTGGTTTTTTTTTTCCATTTTTCATTTGATTGATTCTTGATGCCTCACAGAGTCATTAGCTTGTACTTGACTAATTCTAATTTTTAAGAGTTGTTCCTTTAGTGAACTTTTGTACCTCCCTTTCAATTTGGCCACTTTTATTTTTTAAGAAATTATTTTCTCCAGTTAGGTTTTATACCTCCTAATCCATTTGTCCAAATTTACTTTATATGGAGTTGTTGATATTTATTTTCCATTTTGTCAATTGTAATTTTAGAGGAATTTATCAAATTGTCTTCTACCTCTATAATTTGATTTTTAAAATTCTTCTTGAACTCCTCCAAGAATGCTTTTTGGGCTGGAGACCAGTTCATATTCCCTTTTGAGGTTCCAGATATGTATGTAGTGTAAATCCTCTAGCTTCTGAATTTTTATTTTGATTTTCCCTGTCCCCATGATAAGATTCTATGGTCTTTGCTTTTCTAATTTGCTTCTTGCTCATGATGATTACCTTTTTCCTGGGTTTTACAGTGTATCTCTGTTTTTGGGCTACAGGGTGCTCTGTTCCATGCTTCTTTTGTCTAGTGTCTATGGGCCTAGTTACTCGTTTTGTATGCTGTGTCTTATGACTTCTGGCAGTTATAAGTTATATAATGCTGTGTGCTGAAGCTGGATGCTGTGTGCTGAGGAGAGGTGAAGTCTTTCTTTATTTCCCTGGAGTTACACTGAAGTTTTTGATGTGTGATTCTGGGGATGGGTAGTCTGGCTACTGGAGGTAAGGAGGGTAGTCTCAACTACTGGCAGATCCACATCAACATGATGTTCCCCTGGTTGTGTGAAGACACATGGAGGTCCTGGTATTGGTGCTTGCTTGTTTCACCACCCTGAGGATAAGGATATGCTGCTGGACTGCTGAGGTGGAGCTTGCTGCTGGCATGCTGAGGTCTCTCCCATCCTATACTGGTCCCCTTCAGTTACAGTAAGAGGGATCTTTCCCATTAATCGCCCTATTACAAAGCTAAAAGACCATCATACCCTGTCTTTCTGCTGGCTCCACTACTCCAAGATTTTTCCTGGGGCAAAATCCTCTGGGATTTTCAAGGTCAACAAGGAAAGGTGAGTGAGGCTGACTGTTTGCCATCTTGGCTTCTAGATGTTTAAATCTCATTTTTAATTTAAATAATCTAAAATTTTTAGTATATGGAGAATGTGGTATTTTATGGCCTATGCTTATTTTCCAAAAGGGTATTTGTTCAAGATATATGTATCGGTGGACAATCTCTTGTCTGTTCATTCAGAAGGATATCATAGTTTGAGTATTAAATATTCTTCATGCATAAGTCTCTTCAGGGATTATGAATCTTATTTTGGAGGCTCTGCCATTCTCCAGCACTTCATATAGTCACCATTATGACTTTTACGAAGAGGAATACTGGTAGGTAGAATCCCACCTCCTTTATGGGTTCCTTTTCCATTTGATTTCTGAGACAGGAATCTTCCACGATGTCTAGTCAGTCAAGACACATTTAACATCACCATCTCTCATTGCAAAATACTGTGCTAAGTTTTGGGAATAAAACATAAGGAAAAAGAAAGATCCTGCCCTCAAGGAGGTTATATTTTGATGAGTAAGGATTAATCATAAAATGAAGTTTAAAGGTCAAGGAAAAGGTATTCATGCAGAAGTTTTCAGTCACAAAAAAAGTCAAGCATATCACGAATGATGGGGGGCTAGTGCCTTTTCTTGTAATGAAGATTATAGGAAGAATTCATCAACGGGAGAAGACAGTAACAGGAGAGAAGAATATTCTGGGGTGAAAAGCTACAGAAAAAGATGAATGTTCCAGGATAAGAACAATGCAGGGAAGAAGAATTTTTCCAAGGCACAAAGGCCACAGGCACTACAGGGTGTGCTGGGTAAGAAGGTTGTTGAGCTACAGGGGCACACTCCAGAGGAACAAAGACACAGCTAGGTTTGACAATAGGTTGGTGGCACATGAACTCATGGTTAATGATACTGAATTGGCTTGAACACTTTGACAATGTAAATACTTCACAATTATATAGTGTTTTAAGGTTCCCAAAATGCTTTACACATTTTACTTCATTTAACATTTACAATAACCTTGTGAAGTAAGTGCTATCCCCATTTTATAGATAAGGAAACTAAGTTGAGTGCTTAATTCAGTCAATTAATATTTATTAAGCTCCTATTCTGTGGTGAAGATTTTGCTAAATGAGTTCCCATGCTAAGGTTAAATGACTTGCCCTGGACCACATAGCAAGAAGGATGTGAGGTAGAATTCAAACTAAGTCTTTCTTACTCCAAGTCCAGTGCTCAATTTAATAAATTACCTAGTTTTGTCTTTTATCTTGATTGTTAGGCAAATCAATCAGAGGAACACTATAAAAATTAATGGAATTATAGCATCTCAGTATTGAAAGGGGACTCAGATGCCATTTGTTCTGCATTTGTAACATCCCTAACAAGAGTGGATTGCTCATTATAGTTGAACTTTCAGAGTATCAGTCATTTTCTTTTTTTTCCTTTTTTTTAAAATAAACTTATTTATTTACTTTAAACACTCATTTTCACAAAATTTTGGGTTCCAAATTTTTTCCCCATTTGTCCCCTCCCCCCTCCCCAATACATCAAGTATTCTAATTTCCCCTATCACCAATCTGCCCTCTCTTCTATCATCCCTCCCTTCCCTTGTCCCCATCTTCTCTTTTGTCCTGTAGTGCCAGATAACTTTCTATTCCCCATTGCCTATATTTCTTATTTCCCAGTAGCAAGAACTATACTCGACAGTTGTTCCTAAAACTTTGAGTTCCAACTTCTCCCCATCCCTCCCTCCCCACATATTTCCTTTGGGAAGGCAGGCAATTCAATATAGGCCATATCTGTGTAGTTTTGCAAATGACTTCCATAATAGTGGTGTTGTGCAAGACTAACTATATGGTTCCATCCTATCCTGCCCCCTATTGCCCCTGTTCTCTCCTTTGATCCCGTCCCTCCCCAAGAGTGCTGATCTTAAATTGCTCCTTCCTCCCATTGCCATCCCCTCCATCCTCCTTCCCACCCCACCCATCCCCCTCTCCCCCACCCCCCTGCACTGCAAGATAGATCTTCACACCAAAATGAGTGTACATTTCGTTCCCTCCTTTAGTTGAATATGAGGAGACTAAACTTCATGTTTTTTCTCTCAGCTCCCCTCTTCTTCCCTCCACTAAAAGTCTTCTGCCTGCCTCTTCTACGAGAGATAATTTGCCCCATTCCACTTCCTCCTCCCTCCTCCCAATACACCTCTCCCTCACTGCTTAACTTCACTTTTTTCATTTTCCAAAGTGTTCTAGTGATTAGTAATGAAAAAGCCCTAAGAATTTCAGTGAAGGGAATTTGCAATGCCAATTTTGGCTGAATGTATATTATTCCTTGTTCCTTTCTATTGGATCCATTATTTTATTGATGTGGGTCCTCCTTTCATTGATACAAGTTACAACTTCTTTTTATTCTTTTATCCTATATAATCCTCACCTAGGTTTGTCCATATTTCATCTTTAGACAATCTACTCAACATCTTTCAACATCTTAGTAGCATTTTTCTTTATGTTTTTGTACCACAGGTTTACAAACATGTTACTCAGCCTGCCTATATGTTGTCTTTCAATTTCAGATATGACCAATTCACTTTTCCCTCTTGTCATACATATCCTTGTTAATATCTTTGATAACACTAGAAATGTACTACACAGTACATTCACCCAATATTTCTCACCATTGCCCTTTGAATTATTTGTCTTTTTTTCTGATTTGCAGTCCTATAGTATCACCAAAGTCTGATGGGTGTTAAAGAAATGAGTTTTTACAACAGCAAGGAATTCTAAATGTCATTTGACTTGATTTTCTCCTATAGAAGATTTGTATTTCAGGAAGTAGTTGATGAAAACTTTCATTATATCCTTGTGAACATGTTAGAAAAATATGGACTGGAAGAATGAAGTTTTTAGTGTATTTTTAGGTGATAGATCAACCATAGTGAAAGCATGACATATTAGAATTTTGGATTTGGAATTAAGAAGACTGACAGTGAAAACCTATATGACCATGTGCAAACCATCTAAATTCTCTTGACCTCTGTTTTCTCAGGTTATATCAGGTAGGTTTACATTATAATCCCTAAAGTCCCATCCAGACTTAAATCTTAGATTCTATGGTCTTAGGGTCTATTTATTTATCAGTAAAGTTGAGATAATAGTATGAATCTCAGATGGTTATTTTACTAGCCATATATTATATGTAAAGCCTTTTGTTAAGTATTATAAGATGTTTAAAATGTTATTGCTATATGCATATTATTATTAACTAATGAATCACTAGTAACATTAGGAAAATGCTGTGTGCTATGCCCTAGGACTCTCTTCCTGAACTTTTCCTTTTTAATAGTTTTTTCAACAACTTTTATGGAATCATAGAAAATATGTATGTCAAATCTAGAGGTGCTTGAAAATTGAAGATATCAGATTCATAATTTTCTTCTTTATATTTAATACTTAGTTGAATTTTATCAGTATTTGATACCACTGACAACCTCTCCTTGTGAATATTCTCTGCTCCAAACGGTTCCATAATGCTGCCCCTGGTTCTCCTCCAAAGTGTATGTTCACTTACTTTCATTTACTTCCAGGATTATTCTCCTAGAACTCAAATGTATTTATTCCATGAATCTATCCGTGACTTTCACTTCGACTTCTTTTATAGCTTCACTTTTCACCTTTACGTATGATTTGTGAAAGTAATGAATCTTGTGAAGTGTTAGCATTATTTAAATTTATATTACCTAATCCCATTGGTGTGGAATCAATTACCATATTTTCCATAATTATAACTTCAGATAGTGAGAAATCAAATCTATCCAACCAATTCATGAGATTCACATGATTCATCACTTGTGCTAATTGAAATCTAGTTTCATATAACTGCTAAACCTATATATTTCCAGTCCCAATCTCTCTTCTGATGCCCATTACAAATCTTTATTTTCCTGCTGATAATCTCAAATGTGTTGTTACACTGAGTACTTCAAATTTGATAGTTGAAAAACAAAATGTTACTTCTTCAGTACATATTTGGTCTGTAGTATTTCTCCTTCGAGTTGTCACATTTCTATTCATGGCATCATAGTCTTTCCCATCACCTAGGCTTAAAACTTTATAATTTGATGTTTGACATATTTTTTCCCTTTGCTTTAGTCACCACATGCAACTATTTGCTAAGTTCATTTATTTTTTCTTCCGCAATATTTCTCATACCTGAACCCTTTCATGTTCCAATTACTTCATTGTTTGACCTTTGAGTAGCCTTCCAACTGATCTCCATGATGCCAAAGTAATCTTCCTAATATTTAGGTCTGACCATATCACTCCTCTATTCAAATGCCATCAATGATTTCTTAGTGACTATTACCTCAATGTGGCAAGAAGTCTCTGGTGGTTTGGTCAAGGGACCTATTATTGGCCCTGGGCTAGTTATCATGGTTATGAAAGATAAGAAAATGTGATTTCCTCAAAAGCAGGGACCATTATTTTCCTTTCCCTGTCTCCTTACTACTTAGCATAGTACTTGGTACCTAGTAAGTGCTTAATAAATATTTCTTGCTTGACATTAATAAAGATTCGGATAACTTATTCATCAAATTTGCAGAAAGATCGAAGGTTTATCTGACAACATCATTTACAATCATTGCCCCAAAAGGTCTAAGAATTCTGGAGTAGTATGCTGAGTCTAATAATAAAACATCACAGTAAAGATAAATGTATCAAGTATTTAGATTTAACAAATAAACACTGAAACTAGAATATAAAGGTGATGATATTAGCTACACCTCATTGGGGGCAAAAGATCTGGTGAATTTAGTAGACTGCAAACATAAATTATAAGCCAGAAAGGTGATGTAACAAGCAAATATGGTAATGAGAATTTGGGTTAAACTAAGACAAGTATAGTTCCCAAAGGTAAGGAGGTAATAGGTCCTCTGTTCTCTGCTCCTGTCAAACCACATCTGGAATATTGTGTCCTGTCCCAGGTCCCACAATTTAAGAAGAACACTGATTAAACTGGTGTTTTCAGAGGACAGCAATCAGAATGTTAAAGACCATGGGAACTGTGCCACACAGGGAACAATGGAAAGAACTGATTTATTTTTTTATATATTTATTAATTCTGGAGATGACTCAACAGGGACATTGTTGGTTTTTTTGTTAAGTATTTGAAGGGCAGTAACGTGGAAGAAGGATTAGGTTTGTTGTTTGATCCAGAGAGAAGAGCCATAATTAGCGGGTGGATATTTCAAAGAGGCAAATTTAAGTTTGACTTAAGGAAAAATTTCCTAGAAATGTAGAATTCTGGAAAAGTAGAATGTCCTATCTCAAGAGATTTTGTAATCCTTCTACTTAGATATCTTCAAGCTGAAGCTGTATGAACACTTACAAGGTGAGTTACAGACGTGACTCCATTAGGGTAAGACTTTGACTAGATGGTTGCTAAGGTTCCTTCCAAGTCAAAATCTGTAATTCTGAGGCTAAGCAAAAATATAAACTTTTTGTCCTAGCCTTTATAATATCAGGACAATCACCTTCTACCCTTCTCATAAGGTTCACTCTAGGCAATCTACATGCTACGGAAGGGATGTCAGCCACCATCTAAAGCAACTTATTCACAAAAACCCAATACCAACCCAAATTACCCAATAACTAACTGCCCAGTCTCTCCTTTATGATCTCTAAGAAGGTCATCCATTTTTTGTAGTATTTTTATTTTTCCCTATTACATGCAAAAATAGTTCTTAACATTCATTTTAATGAGATTTTGAGTTTCATTTCCTACACCTTCTTCCATTTTCCCTCCCTAAGATGGCAAGCAATCTGATATAGGTTATAATGCCCAATCATGTGAACATATTTTCATATTAGTCATACTGTGAAAGAAGAAACAGAATAACATAAGATAAAAACAACAGGACAAAAGAGAACCACAAAAAAAGAAAAGAAATTGAAAATATTATATTTCAATCTGCATTCAGACTACACCAGTTCTTTCTCTGGATGTGGATAGCATTTTCCATCATGAGTCCTTTGGAATTGTCTTGGATCATTTTATTTCTGAGAAGAGCTAAGTCAATTAGAATTGATCATCACACAGTGGTGTTGTTATTGTACACAATGTTCTCTTTGTTCTCCTGATTTCACTGAGCATCAGTTCATATAAGTCTTTCCAGGTTTTTCTTAAATCCCTTCATTATTTCTTATAGCAAAATTGCATTCCATCACATTCATGTACTGTAGCCTTCCCCAGTTGATAGAAATTCCCTCAATTTCCAATTCTTTGCCACCACAAAAAAGAGATACTATAAGTATTTTTGTACATGTGACTCCTTTTCCCCTTTTTTATGATCTCTTTAGGATGGAGCCTAAAAGTGGTATTGGTAGATCAAAAGATATGCACTGTTTGATTGCCCTTTGGGCATAGAAATTCAATACATCTTGAAGCATTCCATTTCACTTTTTACCAGATGAAATATATGGAGGGCTTTGATAATTATTTTTCTTTTTTCCTGATATCAAAGTTAAATTTGCCTTTTGAATATTCTTTTGTTCTATCATCTGTGGCAAAATGAACCACATAAATCCCTCTTCCTTTAGTTTTTTCAAATAGTTAAAGACAACTATAATGCTCTTCCTGAGTCTTCTCTTCTCCACACTAAACATGCTTAGTTCCTTTTAGTTTCATACATATGCCATGAACTAAAGGCTACTTTACCCTCTTTGGCCCTTTGTCCTCTTTTGGACATTTTCTAGCTTATCAATGTCTTTCTTAAATTGTGGTGCCCAGAACTCAAAAAGATACTCAAGATGAGGTCTGATAAGAACAAAGGTTTGGATAACTATTACCTCTCTATTGCTGGAAGATATGGCCCTCTTATTAAAACCCCAAGATTGCTCAAATTTTTTGTTGTTATTTTCATTATCACAATGCTGACTCATATAAAAATTAAGTTCCCCCAAAGCTAAACATCCACATCTCTTTCAGAACAATTGTTATCTTTATAAGCCTTCTCCATTGTATATTCATAAAGATTTTGGGAGGTTCCTGGGTGAAAAACTCACCTTGATCCTTATTCAAATTTATCTTAATAGATTCAGCCCAATGTTAAAACCTGTCAAAATACTTCTGAATTCTGACTATTATGCAGTATGGTGTGTCCTTCCCAACTTTGTGTTATCTTCATGAATATACTATCTGTGCTTTTGTCCAATTTGTGGATAAAATAATATTAAGTAGCATAGGACTTTGAAGTTTTACATGTCTGTTACTGTTCTCATGGAACCATTAATAGCTACTCTTTGAATCTGGTCATCCAACCAGATTCAAATTCTTATTTGAATCCATCTGCTTGTATTATCATCTAATCTATATCTCTCCATTTTCTTTCAAAGATACCTTACCATCATTTTCATTAAAACGATTCCTAATTTAAAAGTTTAGAATCTTATCAAATAAATTACCGAATTTAGTCTAGTTCAACCCATTATTTTTTGTTGTTATTTTTTCAACCCATTCTTGAAGTCATAATGGTTCTTTTGTAAAAAAATTACTGTTTTTCCTTTGTATTTGTTTTAAAACTACCCCTTTAATAACTTGTCCCAGCAGTTTCATATAATTTGAATCAATCTCACTGGACTATATTTTACAAATGTTGTTTTCCTCTGTATGTCTTTTTTCATTGTATGTCCACCCAACTCCAATCTTGTGGCACCATTCTATTTTCCATTATCTTTCAAATATCACTCACAGGTCCTTACTATTCACATTTACCAGTTTTCTCAGGACCTTAGATGTAGTACTTATAAGTCAATTTCATTACGTCAATCAAATAAATAACTCATAGTATTCTTTTAATTGTATTAGGGACAAACTCTCTCCTTTTCACTTTCTTTCAATTTATCCTCACCAAAACCCTATGAAGTGTATGCTATAATTATACAGATTTTACAGATGAGGACTGGGACTGACAGTGGTTAAATTATTTACAGTGTCATGCATCAAGGTCAAACATAGAACTTGAACTCAAATGTTCCTGAATACAATTTGAACAATCCATCTATCATGAATAGCTGACTCTTCTCTATAGAGCAATGAAGGTATATTTCTCTATGCATTTGAAGAAAGTCATGAATATCTCCCCTAAACTACAGAATTATGTCAACCATAATGGAGTGACTTAAAAAGCTTTATGTCTTTTATTCCTTACTTGTATAAATTAGCAATTTACATAGTGCTATATTTCATCAATTTGCTAACAGTGTTTTTTTTTGGGGGGGTGCAAAAATGTTCTTTTGATCAAACAAGCTAAAAGGATTAATTGCATTAATTACATCAAGGTGCCGAAAAATTACTCTTAGGGATGGGTGCACGTGACATAGAGAAGTATATTGCTTGAAACACAAAAATCACAATGTACTTCCTTTCTATTCATAAGCTTCCATTACCATCTGGTGCTATAAATTCTGAAAATCAGTAGGAATAGGAATGATTTATATAGTCACACCTTGAAAACTATCCTTGATATCTTGACAATGTTCTGCCTTCAATGTTTCTTCATAATTATCCAATTTTATGTACTAAAGACAAAGCTTTATCATGCTATCTGCTCCAAGGTCTCCTTGCCTATCCAATAATTTCACAGGGTCTGGGTTGTTAAATACCAAAGTAATCAGTCCATTAAATTGTGGATACATTTATCATATTTTTAATCCCATAAATTTTTCTAATGCTCTCACATTGTTGGTAGGGTACAAAAACAACTATTATTCTTTAAATAAGGCTTTAATTCAAACAATTTGATTACTAACAAGAAACTATAAAAGAAAGAGAGAAACAAAACATTAAGAATTCAAGTCTTCTCCCCCAATTACAAAAGTAATTGCCTATTTAAGCAATAATACAAAAATCACAAAGAGAAACTAGCTACCCAAACCAGACATATTGGTCACAAAAGTTTTAGTGATGGTAATCTCTATGTACTCTGAATGGATTCCATCTAAAATACTTTTAAAATATCATATTTTCTCTTTACCATTGTGACAGAGAAACTTTTCATAATGTTATGTCAACCCATATTGTGCTGAGTCCTGTTCTTTCAAACTACAAGTCAGGAAAAGAGACCTTTAAATATAATCACATCACAGTAGTCTACCTAAAGGAATTGGTCACTCAAGACTCTATTGTACTTGGTTGATACTAGTAGAATTATCATATATCATCAGGTACCTGCTACCAGCATAGGTGTCGTGTTTTCTTGGCTTGCCTTTTCTGTCCTGCCCTATCTTGTTATCCAGTTATAAAAATAAATCTATCAGCTTATTGGATACTGTTGTTATGAATGAGTATAGGACTTTAAAATTAAAACCAAACTTCACAATGCATTTAACACAGGGGCTTATATTAGAGTTCATATATGGCCTACTCTTGAATTAAAATGAATTCATTAGACCTCCCCTGGTAGTATATGTCATAACCATAATCAAAGATGTAGAGTTTGTAGGGACCTTAGAAGATGGAGATTATGTTGAAGCAAATTTGTGTTTAAGAGAACTGAGTGTTAAATTTTCAGTGTGAGTACTTACATCCAGAAATCATTAAACCCTACAAATTGAGACTTAGTTGACTCTTTTATTGATTGTTTAGGCTAAGAAAAGGTTGAAGAAAATTATCCAAAATGTTCATAATGTCCAAGTTAAAAGTATTTTTGTACATGCATTGTTGAAGAGATAATTGTTCAATATTTACCAGTACCTGTCTTCTTAGAAGTCATGTAGTCTACTTCTAAACTGAGATTACAGGTGAGGAAACAGATCATAAGTACCCTGATAGATGAGTACTCTATATGGCTCACTATATCTAGTCAGCCCCAGCCACACTATCTTGGAAATCTTGGACATATTTTGACACATTCAACTCTGCTAGCTCTGGAAGAATAATCAACTCAAAACTGCCATTGTTTTTCAAAAATGTACTCTGGTCTCCTATAGCTTCAAAGGATATTTCTGTGATTTTCAAAATTAAAAAAAATACCATTCCTGGCCACCACTCATTCTTCCATATGTGTCATGTGTATTTGTTTTTTCTTTGCCTAATCAGGATATAAACTCCTTGAAGTCAGAGATTATCTGACTTCTGTATTTGAATCACAATAGCAAAATTTGGCACATAAAAGCATTTAATACATGCTATTTCAATATTTTAGGTAGCAAAATTCTACCTAAATCTTTGGAAAGACTTTTATTAATAAGGCAAAACAAACTTTCCTTCCTAGAACCATATTACTCATGCAGGTGCTAAAGTCCTCCAAATTCCACCAATAAATCTGATTTTTTTAATCTCTAAATCCTCCTAAATAAAGTGATAAAATGCTACCTTGAGATGCTTAGAGTGGGGGTGGGGGGAGCTGAAAGGGAAGAAAAGGATCCAAAAAAGCAGAGGATTACCAAATAAAACTCTCAATTCCTTAACAATTTCACCAAATCTGGTCTTGATTTATGTGACATTATAAACCTCTACCTTTTGCCTAATCACTAAAAGTATAGTTGCTAATATGACTTTAGGGAGAGAAGAAATGTGTCCAACTCACACCAGCAGCTGCACCTGCTTAAATGATGAGTTGCCAAGATTTATATCCCCAGTATTTTGCTCACTTCTTGGTATGGACTATGTGCTTAATTAATGACTATTCATTGCTTAATTGAGACACAAAATAATAAGACTGAAGATACTAAGAAGAATCACCAGGTAGAAGAGTATCTTTTACAACTATTACAATTTAACATCATATATCAACAAAAATGTATATGAATTTGATTACAAGGCTCTTGATAAAACAAACAAAATAAGATAATAGAGGAATATTCATTGCCCATTGTTGAGCTAAGACAATATAACTAAAATGATAATTGCACATGATTGATGGAAGTCTATGTCAATCAAACTATCAAGCTTCTCCAAATAGCAATAACCTTGATTTGGAGTAACAAAAGGTGTAAGCTTAAGGAAAATAATGTCTGGTGGTGGAGGAGAAAAAAACAATACTGAAGAAAGAGGAAATAGAATTTCAAGACAACATACTGTATTATAAAACTGAAATTGGTTGAAAAAAACTCTATATGGAAAAGTAGAACAAGAAGGAAAGAAAGAATTAGACTCTTCAAGAAATTCAAAATGTAAAATATGGGAAGGGATACATCATAATTCCGCAAAAACTAATGAGAAAACTGAAAAATAGTTTTAAACACATACATTCCCATAGGTTTAAACAAGTACTTATTCACATAAAATTAAAAACAGAAACACAAAATTAATATTTAAGTGACCCTATTTTAATGAAGGAAAGTAGAATACAATACCGTTCACAATGTTGGCCAGCAGTGAATTTTTAAGCAAAAAAATGGGTGAAGATCATCTCAAAGAATTAAATAAAAGCATTCATATTACATTCAATTACTAGGTTTTTCAGGAACAAAATCAATATATCCAAAATATAGAAAATTGCTAATTAAATGTTGGACACAAATTTTATTAAAAAAAAACTAGTATAGTGTAAATATCCTATTCCATTCATCTACCAAAAATTTCTATATGCATTCCTGAGTGGAAAAGCATCTGCTGTTTCAGTTCTTTGCTGCTAAAGCTACTGAACTGTACCCCTACCCCACTTTGGTCATGTTCCTTCATAGTTTATCCTACTTTTGAAAATGATTCAAGTGCTAACAGGTAGCCAAAATTATTCTGGTCTGAATTAAAATTAGGATTCAATACATATTTATTGAACACTCTGCTTTGTGTACAGTATTAGCCTAGATGTTTGGGGATTTTAAGAGAAATCCAAAACACCATAATTTCCTTTAAGGAGTTTCTGATCTTGTTTAAAATGGCTCTTGTCAAAAAAAACTGAAAACCATGGTCCTTTTAGTCTGATCTATTAAGTCTCTTCCTAAGCCCATGGTTTAGCCTATTACGATTTAAATTAGAGTTTTCAATTCAGAGCGATAAATTAGAGTTTTCAATTCAGAGCGATAACTTGATGTTAATCCAAAATAATTTTATTCTGAATAAGAAATTGAGAAAATAAATTCAGACTAAATTGCCTAGTTTCCTAATTTGCATTCAAAGATACTGTACCATTTTAAGTACTTAGTATAACTCAATAAAGTGTTTGACTTTATTCAATAATAACTATTCAATTAAGCAAATGAATCTTCCTCCACTGGAATGGGCTGTTTTGTCATTATCAATGCATAGCAAGTACAATGTCTATATTTATTAACAAACAACATTGAGTTAATTGCCATTTACTTAAATTATATTTTAATAGAAACATTCTAAAAGAGATGAGGTAAACAGAATTTGCAAAAATTTTATTCCATACAAATTTTTCTTAGAATTTAGTATATAATCACACAATTTATAGTGTCTACATTGATATCATAGTCTCACAGCAGTGATTAAAATATAAGGAAAGGAGTTGTATAGTTATTATTTAATTTCATTGATCATTCTCATGGTCATGTTAGGTATGCTTCATCTTTCATGATTGGCTTGTAAAGGATTTCAGTTCTAACCCAGTTATAGAAAGATTACCTGATGTCTCAAGGAGCATATATTTACTATTTTTTTGTTATTAGATAGGTCTTGCAATTTCATTAGCATGAGGAATTCCTATTGAAGAAATTATATATACTAACACTGGAAAAGCTATGCAAAAAAAAAAAAACTCAGCAAAATTATCCTAAAAACCCATGGAAATTTACTTTGCTGAGTGTTCATCTAGCAACTGAAATGATTTAACTAGTGTTCTGAGACTGCAGTCATATGATTTTTAAGTATAGTAAGACCTTGCCTTTGCTTCATAAAAAAGTTGTGTGTGACTCAGAGAAGCAGATGTTGGGCATATGGCTATAATCCACTCAAGAGTTGATCTCTGGTTCCTAAAAGAAGAGCATTCCTGTAATAATAAAATTCTGACTGTCTTTTTAGTTTACAAAGATAATATTTCACCCCATCCCTATCCATTCTACCAAATCTCATCACCAGGTATTCCTCACGTAAAACTCTTCCCTCACCCTCTCCTTCCCTCTGCCCTCCCTCTCTCACTCTATCTTTGTTCTATCTGTCTCTCTGTCACTATTTATTTGTCTCTCTCTTTTTCTTTGTTTCTGATCACTATATTATATGTGTGTGTGTGTATATACATACACATGTACATATAGAGAGAGCTTGAGAGATGATAGATGGATAGATACATAGATTGATGATAGATTTGCCTGTTGTTACAACTTTGAATTTAAGCCAAGTTTAAGTGAAGGAAGTTTAGGAAGTTTAAGGAAGCAATTGCAAAAATATTCTTGTGTTAGTACTAACAAATCTATGCAGTTTCACTATGAGTCTTAACCATGAAAGAAATAGTTTTCCTGACTATTCTTAAGCAATATTTTTTGCTTTTGTGCTAAAGTGTTCCTTTTTAGCATTGGGGTGTGGATTTAAAAAAATACTTCAGATTTATATAATACTTTAGGCTTTAGAAGCTCTTTCTGTAAATAAAAAAAAGAAAAACAATATTGGAGGTTAGGTAGAACAAATTTACTATTATCACTTTAAGGTTCCTAGAATCATACATTTTGAGGCAGTATGGGACTTTGACAATATCTTCTCCAGCCCAATAATTTAATAATTGAAAAAAATGAGACTCAAAATAATTAAATGACTTACCAAGAGTCAAGAAACTAGTAAATTAATAGTTAGTCTTTATGCACACTCTTCCAGTCCAAATCTAGTGTCCTCACAATACTTTCTCACTAACTACGTCTTATGCACATAAGACATATATACATACATACATGTGTGTATGTATGCATGCATGTGTGCATATATTACTTATGTATATATAATATGTACATGTGTATATATGTATATGTTGCTATATTTATTAAAACAGATTATACATTAATATATTTGTGTGTGTGCATGCATGTGTGTATGCTTAGTGGGAACAATGTATGTGTTTATGTTTTTCAAAGTAGTCTATCAAAAAAATGTTAAAAATATATGGATGTTTTGAAGTAGAGAGGTGTAGCCAGTCCAGCCAGACTGCTGGACTTAGAAATAGTCAAACTTGAATTTCAGTATAACTAAAAACTTTTAATGTGATCCTAGGAATGCAACTTAATGAAATCTCAGTTACATCCTTTCTTAAATGGATGATAGTATCCATATTGCCAGTCTCATAGAATGGCTGTGAGAGTAAAAAAAAAAAAGAAAAAAAACACAACACTTATTAAACACTTAGCCTGTGCTAGATATTATGTATTATAATGAGAATACAAGGACAATAAAGGAATAATTTATTAAATCAAGAAGATTATATTCTACTAGGGGGATACTGTTGTACCCAAATAGGAATGATACAAGGTAAATTGAAGGGGAGAACACTATTGAATCAATTAGTAAGTATTTATTAAGTGGTTACTTTGTGCATAACACTTTACTAGACTCTGGGGAATAAAAATATAGACCTGATACATGTGTCATTTGTATTAAATAAAATATTTTGAAGAATTGTGAACATAATACAAATGTCAACCATCACAATTGACATGCACAGAGAAACATGTCATGAGCACAGAAACAGGAAGTATTAGAAATTTTAGGTGTTATAGATAAATGATACAGACGTTTCTTCTCAAATTTAAAGTATTTTATAGTGATGATAAATACATTTCAATAAGCAGTGCAAATATAATAACAGGAAATATTCTCTACTTCTCTCAATCAGTACCACCCACCCCACTCCACCCCTGGGGTTTCTATAATATTACTGAATAAGAATTTGCTAACATTGGAATCATCTTGCCATTTTCTGTTTTTTAACTGAGCAAACACACTGCTTATGTACTTATCCAAGTAAAATAAATAAACAAAATAATTTTTTGTAGGATTTCTTTCCTGCCTCTGGATATCTGGAGATTTTTCTGCAGTGTAGATATCTTAACCCTCATTCATTTAAGTCTTATCAATATTATCCTATAAAGCAGAATTTTCTAATTATATGGAAGTTAAAATTTAAAATCTTCTGGGGCTATATCATAATCTTTTGGTGCCATTTATTGATTACTTTCTGGTTACAAATATGCTTTGTTTCAGACTATAGGAGAGATAGTTAACATTCAAAGTCTAATGCATTTTAAACTTCTTGACATCTAAAGACAGTAGCAGTTCTGCTGTCTTTTGTTCAAGCTCATTTAATTTATCGGAGCCTAGAATTTCAATTAGAAATTTGCAAATTAAGCAGTGGTTACCAATTACTTGTGTTAGGTGAGAACTGGGAATGGATCATTTACTCTCTGGCCTCCATTAGGCCTTAGCCTTCTGTTTCTAACATGGGGAAAGACTATTTGCTAAATATTAAAGATCGAGGAGGAGGGCAATTTACTGCAATTATTAGATGGTTCAGCCTTTTACTTCCTGAAAGATAGAGCAAATGGTCAGGTCTTTTGCCCATGCTAATCCTGAGCTCATCTCAAAATATCCCCAGAACATTCTCTTAAAGGACCAATCATTGAATATTCATATTTCAAATTGAGAAAGAGGCAGAATAATAAAGAATAATAAAGTGAAGATTTTTCAATATCACTTCTTAATCAGAATTTCTCAAAACCATTTCCAGCAACATCCCTTCTTATACTCCTCACAGCCCTCCTTACTCTACCAAGAGTCAACTATCCACCTGATAAATCATGGATTTGAAAAAAAATGCATTCGAATGCCAATTTTTCAGACTGGTTAAGTTCCAAAAAGAACAAAATAAGTTAAATAATAATAAACCATAGATTTTGAATTAAAGGAGAACTTAGAGATCATAGATTCCAAATTCCTCATTTTAGAGATAAGGAAACTAAAACTGAGAGTTATATAACTTACCCAGAGCCACATAACTTACAGTATCTGAAGAAAGATTTGCTCTTTTTCTTTGAATTTCATACTTCCTATCTCCAGACTCAGAATCCCATCCACTCTGCTGCTTCACTGCTTAACAGGATATGGAAAATTAAAGTAAAATGAAAATGTCATTAAACATACAAAATAGTATTACAATACTGAAACAAGTCCCACAACAAACTTTGCTTAAGTCGTAAGTGGTACGGATACTAAGCATGGCAAATTCAGTGACCCTCACTTTGGGCTGGAGTGATCTGGTCAAAAGGCAGAAATAGAAAAAAGCCTTTAAGGTCGGATAGTAAAGTTTAACACTGTTTTTCATCTCTAGCTACTGGTTGTGAGAATTGCATAAAATGCTGCATCATGAATGTAGGGCTAAGAAGCGTACAGGTCATGTAGTCCAACCCCTTTGGTTTTATAGATAAAGAGACCAAATCTTTAAGGCTGGTTGAATGACTTCCTCAAGGTCACATAGGAATATATCTAAATTAGGATTTGAACCCAGTTCACCAGATAACAAATCTAAATTTCTTTCTATGATGTCAGAGATGTATTCACAGGCAAATTTGTATATAGGGTCATTTGTTCAACTTTCTTATTATTGTTACACATATACATGTGTATATGTATATGTATACACACATGCATATATGTTTGTATTATACATATGTAAGTGTGTAAGTATATGTATTGAAATAGATCATTTTAATTGGATGTGTATTTTGTCCCAATCAGTATTAATCAGCTAGTGATTTCATAGAGGTAGTGACTATTAATAATTATTAACCTTATAGGCTTTATCAATATACATTTATCAATTTACATTTAATTAATCAATTCATGCACACTAAGGGATAATTAAATACAATTTGTTCTTTCTTATAAAAAGTCTCCAATATCCTATAAAAGTCCTCAAATTGTAAGTTGCAAAATTGTAAATTCACTACAAGTTCATTTGCTTGTTACGAAGTTCACTTACTTAATCATAGCAAGTTAATTAGAGGACCTCCACCCTTTATTCCTACTGAGTAGGGGGTCAAGCCCAGAATTACAGAGGTGACTCTAGCTATTTCATTGCCCCTCTACTCTTGATCACCTCTCCACCATGCCCGCCATGGAGACATGGTTATGAGCATTTGGCCAATGAGTGACACTGTTTGGCAGCTGGTGGCCTGCCTTTCTACTGATCCATCAGGCCAGATAGATATTTTGACATTAGCCCAGTTTATCAGCCCAGGCTATAGATTACTCACTGCCTTGGTAGAACCTCCTTAAAGGTCAAGGTAGTTCTGTCAATGTCTGCCCATTGGCTCAGTTGTCAGCCAATGTGATTGAGTATTTTATTTATACCCTCTCAGAAGGGTAAGGGCAAGGTCTATCAACCAATGAGATTCTGTAGTTTTAGTTTGTTTCATCTATATTGTCTGGGTATCAAGCTCTATAAAGCTAAAGTCCGGGAGGAAAGAGACATCTCAGAATGCGAGAAAGATCTGGAATCCTATTCATTAAAGGGGACCAGTTTCGGTTAATAAATGGTTATTGGTTCAGAGCTCTGCCTTGGTGGTTTTCCTTGAAGATTAGACATTTTAGGGACCCATATATCGTGTGTGTGTGTGTGTGTGTGTGTGTGTGTGTGTGTGTGTGTAAAGGACATTGAACTAAAAGTTGGGAGACTTAATTTCAAGTCTTGGTTCCATCCAACATAATTAGAAGCCTGGGGAGAATCACTTAATATATCTGCATCTTATTTGATGACCTAATGAGAAAATATACATGCCTTAAGTACTCTAAAGAAGAATACTATGTAAGTTAAAATACTGATATTTTCTATATCATAAAAGCTTCATTTCTTTCATGATCATTTTGTGAAGTCAATCTTACAGTCTATCTCTTTTCATTTTATCCAGGGGTAGGTCCTTTGATGGATCTGTGATAATATAGAGGTAGATAATTAATTCATTGCTACAAATCACATCCCATGCTCGACTTTTCATTCTATGCAGTTCTCATCCAAGCCATATTATGTAGACTATCTGTTCAGCACATTATATCATTTATTCTGGATCTTTTAATATCATGTGTATCTAGAAGAATAGAAATTGGGTAAAGAGATAATGAATATTTAACAACCAGTTCTCCACACACACCAAACACATACATTCAACTGAATAAGCATTATTAACATTTTTTCCATGTTTCTCTTTCTGTCTTGAAACAGTTTATTAAGTCCTAATTGATAGTATTTGCTAATTTCCAAATTCAAGATACTCAAAGTTTAACAATCAGCTTTTTGCCAGTCAATTCAAGCTAACTGTAACAGTGTATCAGTACAGTAACCCATAATTTGCTTTTCCTAGATGATTGTAATACCTTCTTTTAGATTAAATATTCCTTTGATATATTTTGCCCCATTTCTTACACATATAATTGACATGGTAGCGATGTGTTGCAGTGGATAAAGAACTATTTCTATAGTCAGGAAGACAACTTGACTAGAAGAGTAACTTAAATCAGTTTGCTTCAGTATTGCACCTATCCCTCAGAATATTTGTGACTATCAAATGAGATGTTATTTATCAAGTGCTTAGCAAATGACCTGGTACAGAGTGCGCACTATATCCACGTTAGTTATTATTGATACCATGTAGCAATCTAACTACCATTCAATTATTGTCAGTATTATGTTATTCTTTTCTTTCATCCCAAATGATGTGGAAAAAATGGGGATAGACCTGGGAAGTATCTCAGCTTTTAGACCAAAATGATTAATGCAACTTTTAATTGGCATTTCATGTGTCAGATAAAATCTAAACATGAATGAACTTTATATTTCAAGAATCAATGAACAAGATCAATACGGGCATTATCAATGTATATGAAGGCAAAAGATGTAGAACTGTATTTTAATGGAAGAAGAATTCATATGTCTCCATGGAGAACCCAATAGAAAACCAGTTATGTTATTGATATCATGCACTCAAAGAAAACAGAAATAAGTATTCCATAGGATGCTCAGAAATGTTTGTAAGTACTTATAATGAACATATACCAAAAGGCCACTATGAAGAAAACTGAAGCTTATGTTCTGGCATTGCATAGGATGACATCAATTCAAAAAAATAGTTATTGTCTAAAATAAATATATTGTATATTACATATACATATATCTGCATACACATATGCATATGTTTATGTATGTATACATGTATGGATGTACACATACATACACAGAAAAACACTTAAAATATATATTTTGGATAATAGAACTTAGATTAAGGAAGATGACAAAGCTCTCCATAGCCTCACTCCTGAGTGTAGCAATAAATGCTGCCTTCTAAAAGAGAGCTAAGGGGACACAGCCAGAATAGCAGACTAAAAGCAGAGGCTTCCTTGAGCTCTTCCCCAAAGCCCTCCAAATACTAGTAAAAAATTACCCTAAACAAGTTCTAGAGCTACAGAACCCAAAAAAAATGACAGAGTGAAACAAATCCCCAATTGAAGACAACCTGGAAAATCAATAAGATGGGTCTGTCACAGCTGGCATACAGCAGAACATAGTCTAGTGTGGGTCACACCAGCACAAACTTGCCAGAGCAGGCCTCAGGGGACTGAACTATTGTCATCTGCGGCAGTTTGTAGACTTCTCAACCCACAAACTCCAAAAGGTCAGTGGGAAAACTCTATGGGACCTGGGTGAAAGAGAAGAAGCCAGACTGAATGGGTCTCAGGGTAGTGGGGGTGGTGGTAATGGAAGCAGCAACAAAAATAGAGGCTGCTTTTGGACATTCAGGCCCAAAGAAGGTGGGGGAATTAAGCAGATGATAAAAAATCCCTGAAGCGTGGGACAGTACACCCACCCCCACTCCTACTCCCACTGGAAGGAGAGTGCTACTTTGACAAAGAGTTAGAAAGTCAAGAATTTGGCTTGGAAGAGAAGTAAATACTGTAAAAGAACTCAGACTATAGACTCTTACTTTGGTGACAAAGATCAAAACATACAACCAGAAAAAGACAGCAAAGTCACATCTCCCATATCAAAAACCTCCAAGAAAAATACAAATTGGTCACATAACATGGAAGAGTTCAAGAAGGATGTTCAAAATCAAATAAGAGAAATTGAGGAAAACTTGGGAAGAGAACTGAGAATGATGAAAGAAAATCATGAAAATCAAGTCAACAGTGTGCTAAAGGAGATCATAAAATATATCAAAGAAAATAACACCTTAAAAATAGATTTACCCAAGAGGAGCCAAGATAGTAGAGTAGAAAGACACACATATGCTAGCTCCGAAAACACAGCCTATAAAATATCTGTAAAGAAGAACTCCTAACAAACTGTGGAACAGTGGAAACCACAGAACAACGAAGTGGAGGAGATTTCTGTTCCAGAAAGACCTGAAAAACCCTCACCAAAGGTCCATCACGCACAGGTTCAGAGCAGAGCACAGCCCTACCTTGGCTGTGAAGCTCGAGAGGAACAGATTGGAGCAAGTTTCTGGGATGGAATCTCCAGCAGCCACAAAGCTCCCTCAACCCACAGGCGCACAGGTCAGTGAGAGAAACTACTTGGTGGGCCAGCAGGGGAGTGGGGTGTCTCCATAACTCAGGCACCCTTGGAAGGAAGCAGCAGAGGCAGTAGCAGCCAGGGGCTCCAAGACCAGGCAGGAGCTCGGGACCATTACTGAAGGTCTCCATATAAACCCCCTGAGGGAAATGAGACTGGGAGGCAGCTCTGCCCCCACCTGAAAACCTGAATTTAATCTTACCCTGAATAGCAGCCTGGCCAACCACTGAGAGCCCTGAGGCTGGGGAGCAGCATTTGAATCTCAGAGCCCAAGCACTAGCTGGACAGATCTAGGTGGGGGTGGAGAGGAATCTCAGAAGTCAAGTAACTGGCTGGAAAATGCCCAGAAAAGGGAAAAAAAATACGACCATAAAAGGTTACTTTCTTGGGGGAACAGATGATACCCCCCTTCCTTTCTGACAAGGAAGAAGAATGCTTACCATCAGGTAAAGACATAGGAGTCAAGGCCTCTGTATCGCAAACATCTGAAATAGATATCCAATGGGCTCAGGCCATGGAAGAGCTCAAAAAGGATTTTGAAAATCATGTC
>CM053771.1:463190095-463201794 GCA_028658325.1 Potorous gilbertii
AAAAAAAAAGAGTCTTGTCTCACCAAAGTACAACATTTTAGCTAATCAGATTAAATAACAAACTTTCAGGATGATCAACTAAAACAGAGGCAAAGGAGCACCCTTGGAAGATCTCAACAGAAAAGCAAGAAATAATCTAGTTTAAACCATACAATAATCCCGAGAGAATATGACAATTTATTCTGGGATAGTGGAGTAATCTGACCCTTAAAGGAGCCTAGATGATGTTGTTTCTTAGACTCTTTCATCACCACAATTGAATCCTATAATCCTGCCCCTATCCTACCCCTATCTTCTGTTCTGTTCTGTTTATCTCTGTATCTGCCAGTTTCTGTTTTAGTTTCAATTTCTCTGTGTCTGTCACAGTCTTTTCTAAACATGGGTTTTTAAATTAAGTTCAATGGTCCTCCAAGAGGGTATTATGAAATCTACTAGATTTTAGGTGGCTTATGAATTTCAGTAAAGTGTTTTTATTTTTATAAACCTCTAATTGAAAATGTGATATTTCCTTTGATTATGAATGTCGGCAGCTAACCTTTTTTCAAGAAGGGGACTATAGACTTGACCAGACTTCTGAAAAGGTCTCTTACACACAAAAAAAGATTGCAAACCCCAGGACCAGTCACTAGTTAAACTCAAATATTATAGCATTTTATAGGTAGAAAGGAACATAAAGGTTATCCCAAGCATATCATTTTATAGATGTGGGAAATGTATAGAAGATAGCTTAAGGAACTTACTGGTAGGTAATGGCAGGTCTAAGAACCTGTTTCCTAATTCCTGTTACTCAAATGGGTCTGCAGTCTCATTGGTCCAGGCAGTTGCCCCGATAATAAAGATCGTAACCTCCCATGCCTGTCCATTCTCTGAAATTCTTATACGTTTCCCCCCAAAAGCTCATTCTAGGGATCCACTCAGCTATGATGGAGTCAGTTTGAGCAATCTTCAGAGATCTGATGGCTAAGTTTTCAATATATAGTTGCAACCCTGAAATTAGTAAATGTAAAAAATCTGGCGTTGGTTTGTTATTTTGTGGATTATGTAGAGATAAAGAAAATTATAGAGAAAATGTTAGTAATGCAGATTAAACTTAAAAGTTTTATGTAAGTGGATAGAGCATTAGCCCTGGATACAGGAAATCTTGAGCTCAAATATGGCCTCAGATACTTATGGTATGATCCTGAGCTAGTCACAACCTTTTGTCTCAACTTCCTTTTAACTGTAAAAGGGAGATAGGAATAGCTCCTCCCTCCCAGAATTGTTGTAAGGATCAAATGAGATAATATTTGTAAGGTGATTGGCACAGTGCCTGGCAGATAGTAAGTACCATATAAATTCTGGCTATTATAGTATTCAGAAAGGTGTTTTTTTAAAAAAAAATTATCAGCAAACCACTGAGTCCACTGAATATTCCGATGACCTCTTTATTTTGATGTTACAAGATTATTGGTGGAGGTGGTAGAGTGGATGGAACGATTAACTTAAGGAATTTAATTCTCCTTTGGACACCTAAAGCTGTGTAACCTTGAGAAAAAAAATTAACCTTTCAAAGCCTCGGTTTCCTTCTCTTTAAAACAGGGCTAATAACAACATTTACCTCTCAGGGTTCTTAGGGTGATCAAATTGAGTAACATATGTAAATTACTTTACTAATCATAAAGTTCTGTGGTAATGTTAGCTATCGTTATCCTTCTGTCCTAGACCTGGCCTTGCCACGTGACCAATTTTCTCTTTGTATCATTTATTTCCATGATGACATTCCTTTACTCCTGTTCCTCATTCATAACGCGAAACACTTTGCACCTATTCACTAAGCACCTCTCTTTGCCCTCTGTGTAAATGATATTCATGGGCAACACTTCAGAGATTTTTGTTTCATATCTCCTATCCAAATAAGAAAATAGATAGCATATTGGTATTAAAGATATGTCTTTGTTTCTAGGAAAATTCAGGGGTCATTAAAGGAATTTTGCAATTTCTTTAAGGCAAAATAGTCAATATCCTTCTCATTTAATTCTGGGCTCAAATTCTTGTCCACTTGCATTTTCTCAGATACATATTCAGATGAAAAGACTGTAGCTTATCCATTTAATTTCATGCCATACTCTGGGCAATAGACATTCCTAATTCATTTGTGTTTCCTGTGTAGATGGTTTTATTGGTTGTAAATCTCTCTTCCAGTAGTTCTGAGAATTTATATAGGCAGTGTAATATTATCCATAAGTGGGGATTCTCACATGTACATACTTCCATTTGACCTCTGTATTGAATTTCCTCATATAGTTATAATTTTTGAAAGATATGATAGTTTCAAAAGATCATATGCTTTTAGACTCAGTTATCTAGTACAAAACCTTCATTTTATACGTAGATAAAGAAACTGAGGTTAACTGACTTGCTTAAAATGAAACAAAGCAATAAATTTTAAAGATGCGACTGTATGTGACTAAAATTCTTATTCATACTCAAAATAATTACCGAAAAGCACCTAGAAATAATTGCTGTTGTTCAGTTACATCTGAGTCTTTGTGCCCTCTTGGAGGTTTTCCTGGCAAGGATACTGGAGTTGATGAGGTTGAGGGGTGATGGTGGGCCCCAAAATACCAATAGTCCGAGTTGTGCTCGAATGAATTCAACTCGAGTCTTCTTAAAGCCAAAGAAAACAAAGTTTATTAGAGATTCACCAAATTGGGTTGGCTCTTAAGGAGCCTAAGCATTTGTAAGCTTGTATTCACAAGCAGGCCAGCTGGAATCTCACCTAGACAGAGTCTGAGCTGGATTGCATCTGAGCACCTGCATGGCAGCAAGATGGAACTTAAATACAGAAAAGAGTATAGGAGGGATCTGGGAGGTGGTCTGGTAGTCCAGGGTGATGGGAGGAGAGGTTTAGGAAGGGTCTGGAGGGGAAGTCCAAGGAAAGGAGGGTCAAAGGCTGGAAACAGCTGGAGGCTATCAAGAGATATTGGACAATGGAGGGTTTGGGTGGGAAGCAGGTGGGGCAATCAAGAGTAACAGACTTAAATCTGAAAAGCCAGATTCTGTGAGGAGATACAAGGAGAGCTCAATCTGAGTATGAAAAGCCAGGTTAAATGAGGAGATTCCAGAGGAGCTCAAGGAAGTTCCCAGAGTCTGAACCCCATCAGAGAGGTTTGTCATTTCCTTCTCTAGCTTATTTTCCAGATGAGGAAATAGAGGCCAACACAGTTAAGTGCCTTTTCCAGGGTTACACAACTAGTAAGTACTTGTCTGACATCCCTTTGAACTCAGATCTTCCTGAATCGAGACCTGGCACTCCATCCATTGTACCACCTGGTTGCCTTGAAGTCTGAAGAAATTATAATCATGTATCTCATACACTTGGGCTTTTCTTCATGATATTATTCTCACCCATCAATGCCCTTCAAAATTCACATTAACATTTTTCACAGACATCAACTCCTCTTTTTTTTTTTTTAATCCATAAAACTTTAGAAACTCATCTCTTCCTACAATTGCCACAATAGAGTACCAGGGGAGAAATTATTTTCAGGGCTGCAGTGGAAATGATTATAGTAAAATTACTCTAAGGGCTGAAGGAAATCACACTAAGAGCTAGATTCCATCAGTGGGCCAGATGTTTTCTAACACAGACCTATTTGCATGGTCGATTGCTATTTTTAGAAGCTTGTAATTGCTTTTAAAGCTGGAAGGTACTCTCGAGATCATCTCTCCAATGCCTGCATTTTAGAGATGAGAAAACATGCCCAGAGAGAGTGGTTAAGTAGTTGATGAGAAAAGAGTTCTAAGGTTTGTTCTGAATAAATTCAAAGTGAAAGATACAATGAAGAGACACTGGGCATGTGTGTGGAGGGGAGGGGGAGCATGGGGGGATGGGAGGGGAAGAGGCACTTAGCAGGTAAAAAAACAGAATCAGAATATCTTTGACATATAGATGGAATACATAAATGGCCTTGGTTAAAAGTTTCCTCTAGTCTTCTCCCCACAAATAAATACAACTCAAAGCCTTCACTTAAAAAAGATACGCAGCTCAGTCCTGATTATTGTATCTCAAATTGGTCTGTATGTCACTATTTCCCAGTTATCTGTGGTTATTTTACATTTATAGAAGTTATAGTTTAGTATGTGCTTAAAGCATATCTTCTATCTTTGGATAGTGATTTCATGCCATACTCTGGGCAATAGACATTCCTAATCCATTTTGTGTTTCTTGAAGGGCAATTTCATTTTCTAGTATAGCATACTAGTTTCATAGCATATTTCCATTATTTAGGATGTTTCCATTATTATGTACTAGTCCTATGGATAGAAATCACAAAGAACCAAGTTCAGGCTTTTGTTAGGGAAAAGCTTCCTAACAATTGAAATTATTCACCGTTGGGATGGACTGTCTTTAAATGACTGGGAGAGTGGGCTTTTTAATGGGAAGGTAGGTACTGAGTTCTCCTTCATTAGAGTTTTTCAAGAAAAAACTGTGTGTTCACTTGTAAAGTATGCTCTAATGGAGATTCTTTCTCAAATGCAGGTTGGGACAAATAGACATGGAGGTTTCACCCAACTCAAATTCTTTGACTCTTTAAATCTAAATGAAAGAAGCATTACACAAAAATGATCAGTCATAAATATATTTTGGTTCTCTCTACTGAAGTAGCATCACTATAGAACTTAATATACAATTATTCCAGTTTTACAGATAACAGTGAGTAAGGAGATAGTTGATTTATGTAGGATCACATAGTTGGGTAGTATCAGAAACTGGCAAAGATGTTAGTTCTTTTAACAATATCATAATATCTGATTGTCAATTCTGGGATATGTTGCTATCAAACTTATTTTTCCCTACTGAAACAAAACAGGCTGGAAGTGTCCACAATTGATGTTTTCATTGCAAGTTTTCATCCTTTCATTGAGTACATACATATATGGGCTGTAACTGAGCAACACTTTTATTCATATAATTTCTAAAATAAAACTACATGCTTTCTTTGAATAGACATTTTAATACATAATTAAAAAAAATAATTTTAAAAATCCAGAACTCTCAAGGCATAAAGCTCAAAGAAAACTGTCTAATTATGCTAAAACAATTTTATTTTGGCAGAAGAGGACTTCATACAGTTAGTGCTCCCCAATATCTTCAGTCTTGTCAGCTTTCCAGCTTGTTCCTTTGCATGGTCAATCAGTGAGATAGGTCATTTGTCACAGAACATAAAGAAACAATTCAATACTTTTGGAGTGGGGCATCAAAAACCACCAGTCTGTCAGAAATTCTTGCTACAGTTCCATCTTTGCATAATCAAGGAGATTAGCTGCCAGCAGTCTGCTCATGTGCAAAAAGCACAATAGCGTCTTGGAGTTAGTTTTCCATGTAAGTCTATAAATGTTTATGAGGGCTATATATACTGATCAGAGAAAATGTATCTAGAAGAAAAAATATTTTTAAAAGAACACCATATTTAACTTCTTAATGAAATCACAGGGATGATTACACACATACACACACACACACACACACACACACACACACATACTTTTAGTCAAGGGTTTCTGCCCAATTTTTGGATACATTCTGTAATCTAAAAAGAAATTGGACAGATCCTAGTGAAGATGAAAATGAACCACTGAGTTCCTTTGACTTCAGTCAAGGGAACTAGAAAACTAAAATAAAAACTGCATCTTCCTTATTTTAAAACCTAATACTCAAATTGAAGTGGGAGAAAACAAAACAAATCACTATTTCTAAAGGCTTGTGGTGTGTGTTGAGAACCAGTTTAAACATGTTCTAATTTAAAATCAAATTTTATGTTAATCAATTTTCTGTATGTCTATGACAAGGTAAAAGTCCAGGGAGAATTAAAATGTACATTAGTATAAGTATGTCAGTTTCTTAGAGAACATAACCATTAAAAAAACCTTCAGGAGTTCAAATGTCACATGTAAGCCTAGGGCTGTAAAGTACTTGACAGAAATCAATCATAAGCAATCTGGGGAAAAATAGATTCCTCATAGAATTGCTCTTAAAAAGAACCTCAGAAGCAATTTATTTATTTATTAAATCTTCCAAGTCTTCTACAACTCTCATTTTAATATAATGTATTTATTGTTGTGGAGATTAATTTTATGTTTAATAAAGAAATTCCCCAAGAGCCCATGAGCAGCAAATTACATTTTTCAAACCAAAATAAAATTTCGCTGGACAGAAAATGAAGGTTTCATTGTAGAATCAGAATTAAAGGGAAAGAGAGTTAGCAGTTTTAATATGCATAGCTTTTCACTGAAAACCTAGCAAAGGCTGTTAGGTTGTTACCACATGGCCTGAGTTTCAGTAATGGAGGACTGTGTTGACTACCTAAAAACTAATGAGATAGAGCAACAAACTGTAAACTCATGGAGGTCAGGAATAGTACCCTATTTATTCCCAAGTGCCCATTACATTGCTTTGCCTATAGTAGGCACTTGCAGACATTTATTTAGTTCTAATTTAGTTCAAAACATTTAACTGCCTACTATATATAAGACACTGCTAAACTGTAGGAATATAAAGACAAAAAAAAAAGCAAAGCAAATAAACAGCAATAAAATATCCAATATTCTGGCAAAGAGTCTATTTTCTAATGAGGAAAGGGAACAGGAGAATATGTAAGTAATAGTAATAGATAATTTATGTAGGGCTTTAAGGTTTATAAAGCTCTTTGGATGTATTATCTTATTTGATAATGTAATAGTAAAGAAATAGTAAATGTCTCATTTTATCCAATTTCCAATCTATTCTTATGGAATAAGGAAAATGTATTCAGCTTGAGCCCCTACCCCTGTGGATAGCTCACAGTCCAGATAAATGACTAGAAGTAAAATATATTAAGAAAACATACTGAAAATTTATACCATAAAATCTTTACTTACCCTTCATAAACTGATGTAGTCAAATTTCCCAAAGAAACTCCTATGGGGAGAATGGGAATGAGGAACTAAACTTGGGGTGTCAGTTTGAGGGAAGCAGGTGGACCCTGCTCCAGAGGTACTGGGTGGGCTTCTACTTTGCTAGGCAGCATGTTGCCTGCTAATCTGTGGGTGGCTCTATCCCCAAACCTCTGTCCCTCCTCATGCTTCTCTGTTACTATGTGAAAGAAGTTTTATTATATTTCCTCTTTCTACTATTTCCCATTTAGGCAAGTTATTTTTAGTTTTCTGTCTTTCAGCCTACGGGGGCTATTGTTAGTTTTAGCAATAGCTCTTACAAAATAAGCGCAGGTCATATGCCATCAAATAGACATCTGAACTTGAATTACATAAATTGTGGGTTTAGAAAAGATATGTATATATATGTGTTTATGTATCTACACATATGTACATATATGTGTATACATAAACACATATAGACCTACATATGTATATATATTTTATAGGTATAGTATAAGTGTACATGTGTGTATGTATATGTATACACATCTTTGCTTAGGCATGTATAGTTATATATGCCTATGTATATATGTATACCTATACATACATATAGTGTTTAAGGTTTGCCTAGGTCTGAAAGAAATTGAATCCAACCAAAGAGTGTGTGTGTGTGTGTGTGTGTGTGTGTGTACATAAATAAGCTTTTCTTTTGTTTCTTCTATGGTTATAAAGGATAGAGAATAGACCTGTGGTTTTTTTTTTATGTATATACTGAACGCCTAGGTGAGAAAAATGCTCTCTCAGACAGACATGATCTCTACAAGTTATATTCTTTTGGTCTTTGAGAATTACCTATAAAAGAGGCATCAAACACACTTCCCAGGGGCTGCATTGCTTTCCATGATACCCTGAACCATATTAAGATGGAAATAGGCAAATAACCATATTAAAAGGGAAATAGGCAAATAAAGAAAATACAATAGAAGATAGATAATGTTAACATGTGGCTAAATCCAGACTGACTAAACCTTCTATACAAGGGAAGTGAACGACTACTATACTAAAAAGGGACAGAGTTTACCAGTTTTCTTGGAAAACTTCAGAACTCAGATTTCACAGTAGTTCTCCCTGATGGAATGTGGTACGTGCTTGGTTCTTATTGTGAATAGGACCAGGTTAGAGACAGGAGTACTCCCTGATGATTAAACAAAGTCTGGTGATTGGAAATGGATCACAAAATAGCAAAAAAAACTAAGAAGGAATGGTTGATTAGGCAGTGGGTGACCCATGAAAGAGCAGTATTTGTAAGCAATGGAGAAAGAGTACATAGGTAAGATGACTTCGAATGTGAAAGAGACAATAACATGGATAGAGGGAATATTTTCTCAGAGAAGAAGGAGGCAAGGATCATAGCTACAAATAGAGTCAAGAAGAAGGACCATCTCTTCCTTACAAATAGGTATAAAGGAAGGAAGAAGTGGGATGTTGTAGGTATATAGAGAATGTATATCAGGTCAGGATGGGGAGGATCTCAGCAGGATATAATAGGTACTAATAGTGTAGAGGAAGGAGGTGAGGGAGAAAAAAGATGTGTTGAGAATGCAAAGAAATTTGACCACTGTAGCTTTCTTAAGTTTTTTTTTTTCTCAGAAGAACAATAGAAACCAGAGTAGAAAATTAGTCTCTGTTGGGCAGCAGTCCTGCTTGGCTACAGGGGATCTGGACTCAGTCACATCTAGTCCACAGCTTGGATAGAATGAGCACATTTTTCTTGATACTACTACTGTGGTTTCTTCATGTGCCTCTTTCTTTTTGGCATTTTATAGCAGGGATACCTTCTGTTAAGATTTTTACTGCTTCTGAACCACTGCTGGTGATGGCACACTGGTGTTGATGATATCATTCGCTTAAGTATACCTACAGATATGCACACACACACACACACACACACACACATAAAATTATCATTCAGTTAACCATTTTATAACTACCCATATACAGGAAGATAATTCCTCAGAACCTATTCTGATCCTACCTAAATTGCTGCCATATTCATGCCATTCTCTACTTTGCCCCTAAAGCCCTGCCAATAACATAGAAAGTATTTTCCTTGTCAATGAATGGGTTTGGTACCTTCCTTCCATTTATCCTATCATAGTGTATATAATGGAATCCTCTTTCTATCCCAGTCATAAAGCCTAGTTATATCAACCAATCTATATTGTTCCTATACATCCTAATCTCTACCTGGTATACTCCTCCTTGATTGATTTTCTTGCTTCCAGTATTTCCCCTCCACACAGCTGATAAATTGTCATTTCTAGAGCACATCTGATCATTCCTCTGGTCAAAAAACTTCAGGGGCTCTCTTTTGCCTTGGGTGGGGGATAGGGAAGAAAAAAGAAGCCAAAAAACCTCACAAAGTCCTCCCTTTGGTAGCTACAAGCCTGAACCTAGAGTATATTTTTGATCATTTCTTTGTCCAAGGAGTTTGCTTCTCTGGATCCCTATTGCCTTTTGAGAAAAAAAAACCAAATAACTCTTCTATTCAGCATTTATAACATTGACTCCTTTTGATTTTTCCGTGGTTATTTCAAAGGACTTTCCCACACACTATATTCCACATGAACTTGTTGTCTTCCATACTTGAAATTCTAGTTCCTGACTACCTTCCATATCCCTAACTCTGGAATGCTTTTTTTTTTTTACCTCATTTTGTCATTGCTAACTGGTTTTGGGAATTCCTAATTTCTTTCAAGACTCTGTTCATTTTTCTGCTTTCTGATTTTAACTATATGTTTTATTTGTACAAACCTTTTAATTTAATGTAATTTAAATTATCAATTTTATGCCTCAATTCTGTTCTTTCTCTTGTTTATTCATAAATTGCCCATCCATAAGTCTAATAAGTAATATGTTCCATGTTCTTCACATTTTCTTGTCATATCTCTATATCTACATTACCTATCCATTTTTACCTTATCTTGGTAAATAGTATAAGATATTGGTCTGTGCCCAATTTCTGCCATACTGCTTTTCAATTTTCCCAACAGTTTTTACCAAATTGAGAAATAGCTAAACTAGTGGTGGTAAATGATGGTGATGGAATACTACTGTGCTATAAGAAATAATTAGCTTGATGACCTTAGAAAAACATGGATAGACTTACATGAAACAATGAAGAGTGGAATGAGCAGGATCAGGAGAACAATGTATATAGTAACAGCAATATTGTTTTAAGAACACTTTTGAGCCACTAAGTCATCTTGACTGTAATAAATGCCCAGATTAATTATAAACAACATATGAAGGAAAATACCATCTATATACAGAGAATGAACTGATAAATAGAAGTATGTATAGAATGATTTTACATTTATATACATAATTGTGCGTAATGTACCCACCTGGGGGGATAGAGGAGTGAAAAAAAAAGGAAAAAAGAAATTTACATGGTAACTTTATTATATATTTAAAAGGAATAGGAAGTTGTACATAATAGATTTGTGGCTTCATAGGTCAGCTTTTTTATCATATGATGTGGAAATATTTGCTTTATTTCCTTAATTAAAAATAAAATAAAATATTTTTAAAAAGACTCAGTTCAGGATCTAGTTCTAGAGGTGTCTTTCCTGATCCTATCCGATCCTATCCATTGTTAGTGTCCTCCTTATGTATAGTGTATAGTATAACTATACATAGTTATGTATAGTTGCATAGGTTGTATTCTCTCAGTAGCTATGCAATAAGAAGATGGGCCAGTTAGGGCCCAGTCCTTGAAGCATCCACCCGTAAGCTTTGCCTTATGTTACCTATATAACACATATAACTTGGGAAGCTGTTTGTGGCCATGATGACTTAATTAGTACTATCCCATAATGGAAAACAAACAAACTCCTAATTGACCTTAGAGCTGGATGGGGCCTGGGGTGGGAGGGCTCATTACTCAGGAGAGGGTGTGTACAACCAAGGGTGCATCCAAAAAATTCTAGTGACTGCTTGAGAGTGAGAACTCTTCTTTTGGGGGGTAGGGGGTGATGGTCAGATTTTGAGTAAGGGGGTCCTGCTCTGAGCTGCTGAGCTGGGGGTAGTTAGCTACTTTCTGACTTCTGGCAAATGTTGCCTCTGTTTCTTTTGTATTTAACCTTTCCTGATCTTGGGCAAAATAATATCTTGAAATGAGAATGCCCACATGATTTGTGAGACCAGAAGAGCTATTAAAATAGTTCTGAGGACCTGCTGGCAGTTTAAGCCAGTAGCAGAGTTAACCAGAATTGGAGAAAGTCACAGCTGAGTCTGATGAAGAGCTAACATCACAGTTGAGTGACCAGCTTAACTGAGCCCAGAACTGAATTTTACTCATCAACTGAGACACTGCCTAGCAAGAAACCAGTCCAGCTAAGCAGCCAAGTAACTTGACCATTGCTGATGCAAACCCTAGAGTGAACTTGCTAGAGATCCTTTGAATGGGACAAAAACCTCTCTCTCACAGCTAGGAATTGTGAGGTACTCAGCCTTTGGCCTGATTTTTTTTTCTTCAAATTTGAGTCCATTTTGCTGAGGGTTTTTGAATATATATATGGGGACCGTGTACTCACAATTTGGGAGAGAGTTATTTTTAAATGCTATTTTTGCTATACTTTTTCAGTATATACCCTTATATTAAAAAAAAAAAACAAATAAACTGATCTTAACTGGTTGGTTAGTCAATATTGGGTAGCACACCAGATGGGTGCTCATGAGCTTCTCTATTAGAAACTGTAACCCCTCAATGTTATCCCTAGAATCAGTACCGTTTTGAC
>CM053771.1:463202294-463228007 GCA_028658325.1 Potorous gilbertii
GAAATAAGAAATACAGGTAATGGGAAATAGAAAGTTATCTGGCCCTACAGGACAAAAGAGAAGATGTGGTAAGGGAAGGGAGGGATGAAAGAAGAGAGGGCAGGTTGGTGATATGGGTAATTAGAATGTCCAGTGTATTGGGGAGGGGGGAGGGGACAAATGGGGAGAAAATTTTGGAACCCAAAATCTTGTGAAAATGAATGTAAAAAGTTAAATAAATTTATTTAAAAAAAAAAAGAAACTTAGACTAAAATTCTTTTCCCCAAACTAAAGATGTCTCTGATTTAGTCTCACTAATTAATTCAGTCAATTGTTTTAATACTAATTGCTTTTACGTCACTTTGTAATATGTCCAATTTTTCTTCCCATCTCTCCCCTCCTCCCACCCCCTAATATCTTGCATTCTGGTTACCCCTTCCCTCAACATACCCTCTCTTCTCGGGCCTTCCAGGTTACCTTTGGCTGGAAACCTCTTTCACTCTTGTTCTGCAGCTTCTGCTGCTCTAGAATTTGTTGAGAGTCATTTTTTACAGGTATTTTGTGGGCTGTGGGGGAAACACTAGAGTATATGCATCTTTCTACTCTGCCATCTTGTCTCTGCCCTGTATATATATCAACAGTCTCCATTATTCTATTGAGTGAGATAATAAGCATATGTAGAAGTACATGTAGAATAAATGCAAAATGAATATGTATGGTAGTTTAAGAAGGGAAAATTGGAGGGTTTGAAAGAAAAGCTTCATGTTGAAGGTGGTACTTGAATGGAATCTTAAAGGAAGTGAAGTATTTTATGAAGCAGAAGGTATAGCCATTGGAAGCATAATGATGGTAGATGGACTGTCTTGTGTGAGGAAATCAAGAATGATACTTCCTCTTGACCATAGATTGTATAAAAGAGTAAATGAATGAGAATGTTAGGAAGATAGGTTGGTTCCAGTTGGTGAAGGGCTTTAAAAGCTAAACAAATAGTGCCATTTTATATTTTATGTTTGTTATTTTATATTTGTATCTGATGTACCTTCCACACATTTTCCCTGGTTAAGTGGTTTCTCTGAAAGTAGTTCTCTCTTATTGGTGGTAGAGTAACCAATGGGAGAATGTATGCCATGTTTTTAACCTTTTCTAAAAATTTGCTTGACTGATTAAATGTCTTTTTTTTCCACTGGATGTTTCCTCTGGATCTACTTGTAAATAAGATACCTGAGGACCAGAGAGATAAAGTGTATACCCAAGGTCATAGAGGAAGCATATAGGATTCAAACCTCAGGTCTTTGAACCCAAATCTATAGATCTTTCCATCAAACTGAGTTCCTCAACAAGCTCTAAAGAGTGCTATCTATAAGACTGGAAACTGGAATAATGGCCATTTGGCCATTTGGCCATTATTCAATCACATATTAAAAAACTAATGGTTTTGTTGAATTGGAACTCAAAGTACAATAACAGCATGATTATTTAGTTTTACATTTTTCATTATGTTGTGTTTGTTTTAGACTGGTTTCTCTGTTTTCTAGGAAGTTAACCTCCTATAATTGATGATGAAATGAATTGACCACCTTTTCTAAAGTTACTAGCCAACAGCTAGGTGATGCAGTGGATAGACTGCTGGAGCTGGAGTCAGGGGAAACTTGTTTTGGTGAGTTCATTCAGACATTTATTAGCTGTGTGACCCCGGGCAAGTCACTTAATCACTTTTGCTTCAGTTTCCTCATCTGTAAAATGAGCTGGAGTGGGAAATGAAGAATTGTTCAAATATCTTTGCCAAGAAAACCCCAGTTTGTATCACAGAGTCAGACATGACTAAAACAATAAAGCAACAACAGATTATAATATAAATTATTATTTTGTTAATACCACAATTATTATGTTAATATAACAATTCCTATTCACTTGCTCCCAGATATGTGGTTTCACTGTTATAAATATTTTATTTCATTGTTATAGATACAATTCCTTCACTTTTGGTGAAGAAACTCACTCCACCAATGCAGATTGGTGCCTGCTGTAAAATGTTTAGTTTCAATGAGTTGTTTGAGACACTGAGAGAATAAGTTATTGCCTTAGGTAATATGGCCAATGTGTATTAGACTGAAGAGATTTTTAACCAGGATTTTGTAAGCTAAAAAAAAAAAAAGCTTTGGATAACTACACTTTAATATAATTCATTTTCTTTTAAATTCTATTTTTAAATTTTATTTATTTAAAATGTTGTTCTGTGGAATCTGTAGGTTTCACAAGAGTGCCATGTTTTTAAACAGGTTGCATTAACCCTATAGTTAAAAGCAGGAATTAAATCCATATCTTCTTGACCATGAGGTTGGCTATCTATCCATTCGCTATATTTTAATACTGTTTTATGCCCCTTTATTAAATCATGATGTGATGACGATAAAAGTATAGAACCAGAGGTTTGACTTCTCAGTCTTGGGGTATATTTTATCCAGAGGATTTTGAGAAGATCAGGGACATGTCAATTACAAAGGAAAAATATATCACATAAATATATGAAAGTGAAATGCTAATGATTTTTGCCCATTTCTTGCTTCTTATGCATTAATACTCAGAAATCTGTTCTTGTCTGGTAACCCTGGCTCATCTAATTATGCCGAGAGGCAGAATGGTGGAGTTTTAGGACCATTGGATTTGAAACCAGAAAATTGGGATTGGAGTCTGGTTCTGTCATTTAGTATCCATATGGCCTTGGGCGTATTACTTTATATATTGAAACTTTAGTTTTCTCATCTTCCCATCTAACTTAAAGGGTAACTGTAAGGAAGTGCTATTTATAAGCCTTAAGGTACTATAGAAATACAAGTAAGCATTAAATGAGATAATATACATAAAATCCTATTAGCATAAAAATCTATGGAAAAAATAAGCTGTTTTCTTTTTTATTTGCTTAATTTTTTGGTCAGACCAGATCTTGGATAAGAGAAGTCCCAGTGAGGATATCTCCTTTACCAGTACAGTTTGTAACTTTATAGAGTGGCACAAGAAGTTTCAGTGATTTGCCAAGGGTCATGTAGTCAATAATTGTCAAAGGTTATCCTTGAACCCATTCTTCCTCACTCTGAGGCTGATCTTCTATTTATTATTTACTTAATACATATTTGTTCTCAAGCTATTGTTCTTTGTTACAAATATAATTATAATGTTCCTTGACCTCAGGTACTTTGTAATGTCTTGTATGCCTAATGGCTCATATACTGTCTAGCACCTAGTAGGCTCTTACTAAATGCTGGTAAATTGATAACTTGACTCATTAGTTGGTGGTTCTGTGGAGCTGGGCAGGCCTGAGAAATTTCCTCTAATTTATTCCCTTCTCTTTTTTGCTTCGGAAGAAGAAAGTCTCAGGGCTTATGTTTTGGGAAACTTTTTTTTTTCCTTTACAGGCTATAGGACTATAATCTCAATTTTCCAAAAGGAAAACACTCAAGATAATTAACTTCTACAAAATGCTTAAGGGGTTTAGCACAGACCTTCTCCTTGGTCTCCTGAGGCTGTGAAATATTTTTTTTCTGATGTGGAAAAATATTGAATAGGTTTAGTACTGGAGAGATAAGCCAACTTTCATGAAGATGGCATGACTATTTCTTCTCTTGGACACTCTCATTTCCCCTGACTTCCTTGATACTCTTCAGGGTTCTCCTCTCGTGTGACTGTTTCTTCATAGTATCATTTGGTGACTCATCATCCATGTTCTGTCTACTAGGTTTATCCCTAAGTCTCTATGCTGGCCCCTCTTCTCTTCTCCTTTTAAATTTTTTTTGTTTTGTCTTCATTATCTGTCATCTCTATGTAGTTGAATTCTAATTCTACATATTTAGCCCAACTCACTTCTCAGTTTTAGTTTTGCTTTGTTAACTATATACTAAATGTCTCTATCAGTATCTCAAAATCAATATGTTCCAAATAGAACTTATCTCCTACTTCTCATTCTAAAGTTCCTTCTCTTCCAAATTTCCCTATTTCTTTCCCTTCCTGTCACCTAGAACTGCAGGTCTGAAATCATTCCTGATTCCTTGCTTTCCATCATATCCCATATTTAATCACTTGTCAAAGGCATTAAAACTCTCATAAACATATATTTCTCATGTTTTTTTCTCCTTTCAACTCACTTGAAAAAAAGGGAATACTAAGATCTCATCATCTTTCATCTAGACTTTTGAAAAAGTTTCCTCCACTCTCATTCATCTTCCTTGCTCCTGCCGGACATATATACTCCTTAGATATATTCTACCCTTGTGTAACAATAAGAACCCTGACATACACAGGGAGGCCTGCTAACACAGGTCCTTAAATCTGCATTTCTAGAAGGAAAGCAACTTTTGAGGGAGTTGATGATCACTTTAATCAAGCACATATATCATTCACTTAAGTCAGGGGAAAAAAAGTCAATACTCTGAACTTCAGAGAAAATACAGAGAAACCAAAATCAACAGACATGCTTCCAAGTGTCTGATATAAGCAATACATACATCACAAATCAATAGACAGATGCAACTGCCTGACCATGCATACATAGTCACCAGAGACGGAAGCACTTTTGGTGCTGGGTTTTCAAAGCTTGGGAGCTGCTTAGCAGTTTCCCAGAATCTCACCTGGAAGACAAAACTTCTTCCAAATGCTAAACCCCAAAGTAAAACTGCCCCTCAGAGTCTTTGTATACTTTTTTAGAGCCAGAGGGCATCACAACCTTTGAGAAACAGTGCCTCATTAACAAAAGATGTTGGGCCTTCCTACAAATCTTCCCAGGCCCATTAATAGTGAAGAAGATCTTTAATCATATTATGCAATCAGAGGCACTTGGTTATTCTAAAGCAAAAACAGCAAAAGGTCCTACTTTACTTGCCATCACATCTTGTTATTTAGGTGTTCAAAAATTTTCAGTGGTTCTCAATTGTCTATAAGATAAAATACTATATAAACACCTCAACCTAGTTTATTTAAAATCTTCCACATTCTGGCTCTTCCTAAAGGGGACAAGGATAAGCGTCTTGAAAGAGAGGGCATTTAACTGCCACCTAAATGAGGTCAGGAGGGGAAGCTAGGTGGTGCAGTAGATAGAGTACCAGTACAGGAGTCAGGAGGACCTGAGTTCAAATCTCACCTCAGACCCTTGACACTAGCTGTGTGACCTTTGGGCAAGTCACTTTGCCCCAATTACCTTATCCTGGCAATAAAAGGTCAGAGTGAGATATTCTTTCAGTCCAAGACAAAATAGGAAGTTTGAAACAGAGCTCTATGACAAGGAAGGTTTGGAGGAGGCTGACTCAGAGTCTACAGGGATGAAAGACCTGTCATGAAACTAGGTGGTGGTAACAGAAATAACAGCAGCTTCAGGAGCTCTCAAGTCAGAGATGGTAAAGAGACTACCATTCTGCTAGGATTGGATAGGATCAGATGATGTCTGGCAGCTTTATTGCTTACACTCACTTCTGGGTCATAGCTCAATGGCAGAGAGGAACACTTTCAACCAAGAGGCAATAGAATGTCTGAGGGGAAGTATCACTTCCAGTTCTAAGGGAAGAGGGCTCTTAAAAGCTGGATCAATTGAAATCCTAAGGGATGAAGAGCCCTTTCTAGGTAAGGACTAGAGTTCAGAACAAGAGAACAGTGACCACACCTTTCCTCAGAATATACCACCTTGGAAGCTGTGAAAATTTCCAAACCCTAGAACTTGCTCTGAAAACAGAAATTCATGAAAGCCTGAAACTTGATTGAGACAGTGCCCAGTTGTTCCCTATATCAGAAACAGCATAACATTAACATAAAGTTCCAAATCAAGAAATAGGATGGAAAAATGAGCAAAGAAGAACAAAAAAAAAAATCTTACTATAAAAAGCCCTTAGGGTAATAGGGAAGATCAAAATACAACTTCAGAAAAAGACAATCAAGTTAAAATAAAGAAAAATAAGAACTGAACACAAGCCCAACAAGAATTCCTGGAAGAGCTAAAAAAAATAATTTTCAAAATTAGAGTGTTTAATGACAAGTAAAGTAAGATTTTTTTGCTGTTTTTTTCTGGATTGACTTTTAGTCAACCAAATGCCTTTGACTGAGTCTTACTTTTGATTGAATTAAGAATCTTTGATTGATTAAGAGTCTGATTGAATCAAGTCTTTGATTGGAAACAGTATATATAGTGTATTACTTAGAGGGAGAGGAGAGAGTAATGAGAGCAGCAGAACTGAGAAAGAGAAGCAAGTGTAAGTGGCTAAGGGAACTTGTTTTTGGGGTGTTGTAACAGGAAGAATGTTTGTAACCTTGGTGCTCACTCTGCTGATCTGTGTTAATTTCTCAGCCTTATCTGCTGATCTGTGTTCCTTTCTCAGACAGAAATCCTGTCTGTTGGTCTGTGTTAATTTCTAAGACAAAATTCCTGTCTGTTGGTCCTTATGAGTGAACTGAGCTAAAGAGCAGAGATCCACCCACTGGGAGGAAGCTTAGCTTAAGTCCATTTTAAGGACTGTTAATGATGATGGTGCTGGCAATGTGTATAAATATTGCTATAGCCCTATTAAGCTTTGTTTTCTCAGAAAAAGAAACTGTGGGCAGGAGCCCCTGGAGCCTGCTGTCAGGCAGAAGCGGGAAGAATTTGGAGTGGAACAATTCCTGTGAGCTGAGACAAGGAGTGGGAGCAGAGAGTTGCCTTTGTGTGTAAACCCAATTAAGAGCTGTTCAGTCCAGGGAGGAGGAGTTATGAAGTTTGGAAGTAAACCTTCAGTCAAAATGATAGAGGACTTTACTTGGACACTGTATTGATTAAGGAGCTTGTTCTTACATTGACCTAGAGGTGGCTGGTGGGGTATTTTCTGTTATCCCTTAAGAACGTGTAGTGCTAGGGAAAACCCTAGCCTGGGACCCCCCGACTTTGGGGATGCAATGATACTGAGTGTTATGAGATACATATATGTATCTTAAGGATGTTACTATGAATATTATGCTTTACTGAATAAAGTTTAGTTTATTTCTGAATAGAGAGTTCATTATTCTATGCAATTAGATCCTTAAATTTATTCACAGAAGTAGTCCTCAGGTGTGCTGTAGTGATTGGTGTTACAGAGTGATAGAGGAAAATTAGGCAAGGAAATGAAAGCAAAGGAAGAAAATTATGAAAAAACCATTATCAGCCTGATGAAAGAGACACAAAAATGTTGAAGAAAATACCACATTAAAAACAAAATTTGCAAATGGAAAAAGAAGTACAGATACTCACTGATGAAAGTAAGTCCTTAAAAATCAGAATTGGTCAAATGGAAAAAGAGGCACAAAATCTCACTAAAGAAAATAATTTCTTGCTTTTCTTGCATCTCTCTCATTTCTTTTCCCAGTTTTTCCTCCACCTGTCTAACTTGATTTTCAAAATCCTTTTTGAGCTCCTCCATGGCCTGAGCCCACGGGCTATCTATTTCAGATATTTGGGATACAGAGGCTTTGACTCCTATGTCTTTACCTGATGGTAAGCAGATCTCTTCGTCGTCAGAGAGGAGATGATGTGAAAAAATGAGGGATGTCCTTGGGGAAGGGGGAAGAAGAATGGAAAAAATTATTTCCCATAAAAAGGTGCTCAAGAAAGAGATCTTACACTGGAAGGAAAATGGTGAGTGGGGAGTGGGAACCTCACTCACATGTAAATTGGTTAAAAGTTAGAATACACAGACACACTCACACAAACACGCATACTCAACTAGTAATATATATCTATTTTTTTCTGACAGAGAAGTAGGAAGGAGAAAGGGAAAAGAAAAGAGAGGGTGGTAAAAAAGAAGGAAGATAAAAGAAGGCAATGGTCAGAAACAAAAAAAGACTTTAGAGGAGCAGGATAAAAATAGAGAGAAAATGATAAATAAAAAAGTAGGATGGAGGGAAATGCACTGGTAGTAATCATAACTGTGAATTTGATTGAAATGAACTCACTTATAAAATGGAAGCAGATAGCAGAATGGTTTAGAAACCACAATCCAATAATATGTTGTTTACAAGAAACACAGTTCTTGAAGTGGAGACAATATACAGTGTAACAGCAAGGGACTGGAACGGAATTTATTATGCTGCACACAGAGTTTAAAAAAAAGGGGGTAGCACTCATGATCTCAAAGAAACAGCAAAAATAGCACAAATTAAAAGGAATAAGCAAGGAAATAACATCTTGCTAAAAAGAAGCAACAGACAATGAAGTAATACTAACATTAAACATTTTTGCAACAAATGGCATCCAAATTCTTAAAGAAAAAGTTAAATTAATTAGACAGTAAAAATATACTAGTGAAGGACCTCAACTTTTCCCTCTAGGAGATAGTTAAATCTAACCCTGAAATAAATGAGAAATAAGTCAAGGAGATTAATAGAATCTTAGAAAAACAAATATGACAGATTTCTGAAGAAAATTGAATGGGAATAGAAGGGAATATGCCTTTTTTTCTCAACTATTTATGGTGCCTTCGCAATAACTGACCATGTATTAGGGTATACTTGACAACCAACTGTAGAAAAGGAAACATATTAAGTATATCCTTTCTGGAACAAAATGCAGTGAAAATTTTATTTTAAAAAAGACTTGGGATGCATAGATTAAAAGTTGATTGGAAACTAAATAATCTAATCCTAAAGAATTAGTGGATCAAAGAACAAATCATAGAAATCATCAAATTTCACTATAGAGAATGATAGCAATGAATGAACATTCCAAAATTTGTGAGATGCAGCTTCCACAAAGTTATAGGATATGAAATAAATCCACATAAATTGTCAACATTTCTATATACTAGCACTTAAATAAACTGAGCCAAATTTAAAAAGAAGAATTCTTCCCCGGTTGATAAATGGTCAAAGGATAGTAACAGGCACTTTTCACAAGAAGTCAAAACTATCAATAATCCCATGAAATAATGTTCTAAATCACTACTGATTAGAGAAATGGAAATTAAACAACTCAAAGATACCACTTCACACTTGTCAAATTGGCTAATATGACAAAAAAATATTGGAGGGTGCCAAACATCTGGGACACTAATAGTAGCGTTGTGAATTGATCCCAACATTCTGGAAAGAGCACTTTGGAATTATGCCTAAAGTGCTATAAAATTGTGCATACCCTTTGACTCAGCAATACAGCTATTAAGTCTTTATCCTAAAGATATCAAAGAAAAGGAAAAGGACCTAAATGCACAAAAATATTTATAGCAGCTCATTTGTGTTAGCAAAGAATTGGAAACTGATCTATTGGGGAATGGCTGAACAAGTTGTGGTATATGAGTGTAATGTGCTAAATGAACTGATGCAAAGTAAAGTGAGCAGGACCACAATAACCTTGTACACAGTAATAGCAGCATTGTAAGGATGAAGAGCTGTGAAAGACTTAGCTACTCTGATCAAGACATTGATCTAAGTCATTTATAGAGATTCATGATGAAACATTCTCCGCCTTCAGGGATAGAACTGATGAACTCTGAATGCAAGTTGAAGTATACTTTTTGTTAACTTCTTTATTTTTGTTGTTTTATTTTTTTGGTAATATGGTTAATATGAAAATGTTTTGCACGACTTCACATTTACAATTGATATCATATTTTTTGCCTTCTCAAGTAGGGTTGTATGGGGGAGAGAGGAAGAGAGATTGTGACTCAAAATTTCAAAAAAATTAATAAAATTTTTTACAGGGAATTGGAAATGTTTAACAAAATAATTACAAAAAAACCAAAATTCTTTTATGCTTTGCTTTTAAAATGCACCTTAAGAGGAATGGATTGAAAACTGAAATGCTTTATTTGTTCATAATTTTTACCTTGTTTTAATAATTTTATTTAAACACCAATAACACAAAATATTTTCCTTCCTTTGCTTCCTTTCTGGTTTTTCAGGATTTCCAAATGGTTAAAGCTGATGCGTCAAGAAAGAGAGCATTTTGTATTTCATCCCTGAAATATCTATGCGTGACTCTTAGGCACTAAGAACTATACAGAGTTATTTGGGGACTGAATTGCCTTTATGTGATATTGCTTTGACATTTGATTCACTGTTATTTGTTTCTTTGGGGTGATGATGATTTTTGAATCAATTTTTCAGATTCTTTTTTGTAATAACATCCTGTCTGTTTGCTGGATTCAGCTCTGAGATGTGCAAGTACTGCTCCCATTGAAATCAATGGGAACTCTGGGATTTTATCCAAGAGCAGAATTTGGCTTAGTGTCTACAGTTATCTTTAGTAGTAACTTCATTTATCATTTTACTTGGGTAGATGTAGATAAAGTTCTTAACTTACTTATTAGGAATATGAATATGAAGAAAACCTGCACATTTAAGAGAACCACAATTTCTTTTAATATATATCTTTGCATTAAATTACTTTTTCTACCTCTCAAATGCATAAACAGTATCCCAGGCAAAATATTATGCATTAGTATTTTATAGGATGTAAGCCCTTGAAGGAAAAGACTGTTTCATTTTCCTAGAACCTATTGGTGTAATGTCTGACAACTAAAAGTATTTAATAAATGCTTATAGAACCTCAGCTTTTTCATCTATAAGGTGGAATTAATAATACTTGCAACTATCTCACAGAGTAGTTATGAGCAAAAACAATTCCCAGCATTTGTTCCTAAAACTTTTGAGTTCCAACTTCTCACCCTTTCTCCCTCCTATGCCCACTGGGAAAGGAAGCAATTCAACATAGGCCATAGACGTGTAGTCATGCAAAAACTTCCATAATAGTCATGTTGTGAAAGACTAACTATATTTCCCCCCATCCTATCCAGCCCCCCATTTATTCTATTCTCTCTTTTGACTTTATCCCTCCCCTAAAGTGTTTACTTGCAATTACTCCCTCCTCCCATTTACTCTCCTTTCTGTCATCCTTCTACACCTCACTTATCATCTTCTCCCCTACTTTCCTGCAACATGAGATAGATTTTCATACCAAATTGAGTGTGCATGTTATTCCCTCCTTAAGCCAAATGTGATGAGAGTAAGCTTCACTTTTTCTCTCTCACCTCCCCCCTCCTTTTCCCCTCCATTGAAAAAAGCTTTTTCTTGCCTCTTTTATGAGAGATAATTTGCCCCATTTCATCTCTCTCTTTTCTCTTCCTAGCACCCTTCTCACCTCTTAATTTTATTTTTTTAGATATCATCCCTCTGCTCCTAAAGCCTCCATTCTACCAGTATTGTTGTGTGACAGTGAGATTAGGAAGACAACAATCTCTGAAGAATTTAAAATAAGTATCACAGATTAAGTAACACAGAGAAGAATGGTAGGTATGAATAAACAGAACTATAATCCATGAGCAACTTTGGAGAAGAAAGGCATATTTATGAGAGGCAGAGAAGGACATGTCTGAGATACAAAATATGGAGTTACAAGAAATAGAGAGAGCCAGAGCTTTTCACTGGAAAATGCTTAATGTCAGGAAAAGGAGAAGAAAGTCTCTAAAACATTGGGTGAATCTGTGGTGAACTTATGGGATGACACAGATGAGTCAGCCAGGTGGGACAGACAGGAATCTGATAGAATCTGCCTATTTGCATGGAATTTTCAAATCATTGAGGTAGCTCCTTTTTTCGTATTTGAGAGTATAGTATACTCTGAGAAATTATACAAGTATAAAAGGCAAGGTTACACTCAGTATTTTCCTCAGGTGACAAATCCAGCAAGGTAATAACTTGGATATAAAATGAACCAGAAAATTGAAAAATTTTCTACATAATGCTGACCAATGATGAGGCATCTATGACTATTAAGATAAAAATGCTTAACTTCATAATACTTCCTGACATGATATATATCACTCCCTCCCATTCACCTTCCACTTAATATTAATTTTATTTTTTCCAATGACATGTAAAGATAGTTCTCAACATTCACCTTCATAAGATTTTGAGTTCTATTTTTTTTTCTTCCTTCCTCCTTCCTCTCCCCTCTCCCTAAGACAGCAAGCAATCTGCTATAGGCTATACACATGCAATTATATTAAACATTTCCACATTAGTTATGTTGTGAAAGAAGAATCAGAACAAAAGGGAAAAACCATGAGAAACAAAGAAAAGAGAGAGAAAATTGTATGCTGTGATCTGTATTCAAACTCCATAGTTCTTTCTCTGGATTTGGATAGTATTTTCTATCACAAGTCTTTTGGAATTGTCTTAGATTATTGTATTGCTGAGAAGATAAGTCTATCAAAGTTGGTCATTGAACCCATGTATAATGTTTTCGTGGTTCTACTTGCCTCACTTAGTATTAGTTCATCTAAGTTTTTCCAGGTTTTTCTGACATCCACCTGCTCATCATTTCTTATAGAAGAGCAGAATTTCTTTAATTCATACAGCACAACTTGCTTAGCCATTCCCCAATTGACAGGCATCCCCTCAATTTCCAATTTTTGGCCACCACAAAAAGAGGTGCTATGAATATTTTTGTATGAATAGGTCCTTTTCCCTTTTTTAATGATCTTTTAGTATATAGTGCTTGCCAAACCTTTACTTTCAATCATTCCTTTTCTTTTTTTTGAATGGAGAGAAGTAAAGCACGTGGCCACCCAGTGCACAATAGAAGATTGATGTACATACTCTTCTCCTTGTGTAACATGATCAGGAGAAAGCTTCTCAGGTGTAGAACTGTTGGGCAGATCCCAAAGCAAAGATTTGAGTGGGTATCAGATGGACACATGTAATTTAAAAACTGAATTCATGAAGCTTTATGAAGTCAGTCAATGGTACTTTTTAAAAAAGTAGAAATAGGACTGAATGCAAGATCATCAACTTTAGTGTCTAGTGGATCTGTGTCAAGTGACAACAGACAATAGAAATTATGAGTAGTAATGGATCTCTTTCTCTAGTTCTCTTAGATGAAACTTTCCAGGCCCATGTTTTTTACCATCTTCTGTTTTAGTATTTATTTTTTTCTTTTCTCTTTACTTACCACTATTGCTCAGCTGAAAACTTTTTTAACTCCTCTGCTTACTGAGGAAAACAATCCCTTTTGATTTGCTTTTCTGGTTGCTCCCTTAAATGCAGTCAAATTATACCGTACATAGAACTCAACCACAGTGTGTGACTTGGTCATCATTTACGAAAGATTCCATGACCCAGATAAACCATTTCTATAATGATTTATTCTTATCTATTTCTTGCTCTTATACTTTTTCTTTCTCTCTCTGGCCCATTTTTATGTTCTTTATCTTTTTTTCTCATTTTTTTCATTATCTTCCCAGATGCCTATGTCCAACCTTGCCATTCACCTATTGTGTTTATCCCTCTTAGTTAATCTGGTTTGACATTTTCAAGAAGGTATTTTAAAGAGGGGATATTACTCAAATTACATAACATCCCTGAGCTTCAATTTCATTAACTGTATTATGGGGATATTAATTTTTTTTTATCTTAGAGAGTTATTGTGAGGAAATATCATATATATCTGAGGTGATTTTTTTATAATTATGTAAACACCTCCAATTAAACCTAATATAAAACATATTTTCAATATTTAAAAATATGAACTTAAACATCAAAAAGAGTATATTCATATGCAGATGACAGAACCAGAATACTATATAGAACTATGAATTACCATTTTATGCTTTTTCTTTAAAAAAAACCCCTCTACAAAATATTCCACACGTTTTTCAAAATTGTTCTGATTGTGATTCCTTCTGAACTTCTTTCTTTTCTCTTTTGTGCATTATAAAATGTTACAATGGCTCTACTATTTTTTATAACATCACTATTTCTATCTCTCTCCAACTTCTGATGTCATAATCCCATTAAATTTAAAAACAAGCAAAACCCCCAATACATCCTGTTAACAAATGAATAAAATGATTCCACACATTAGCCATGTCCAAATATATTTGTCTCTGCACCTTGTATCTATTACCTTTCTGTCAAGAAGTAGGTATCATGCTTCTTAATAGATCATTTGGAGACCTGGTCATTTACTGCATTATCAGAGTTCTTTAGTCTTTCAAAGTTGATTTTATTTATAATGTTGCTGTCCTTTTATAAGTTGGACTGATTCTACTCCCTTCATTTTCCATCAGTTCATTCTACTCAGGATTCCCTGAAATCTTATCTTCATTGTTTCTTTTTTTTGTGGTTCAATTGTTTTTCAGTAGTGTCTGATGCTCCCTGACCCCATTTAGGGTTTTCTTGACAAAGATCCTAGAGTGGTTTGCTATTTCATTGTCCAGCTCATTTTACATATAAGGAATCTGAGGCAAATGGTACCGAGTGACTTGCCCAACCAAGATCACACAACTAGTATCTGAGGCCAGATTTGAACTCAGGAAGAGGAGTCTTGCTGACTGCAGCACTGGCATTCTAGCCACTGTACTATCTAGCTTCTCTCATTCTTTCTTACAGAACAATAGTATTCCATTACATTGACATGCCACAATTGGTTCAACATTTCCCCAAATGTGTCAGAGACAATCCAAGGTATCCCTTTACATTTCTTCTAGGATCAGGAAGTTTGTTTTGTTTGCAGCTAATTCCTCCCTAGTACTATCCCTTCTCTTAATTCCACCTTCCTTGTCTTTGAGGTAGTATTAGACCACACTGGTGTGTGTGTATGTGTGTGTGTGTGTGTGTGTGTGTGTGTGTGTGTGTGTGTGTGTGTGTTCAATCCTATAAATACTCTGTTGTGGAAGAAAAAAAAAAGCAAGTCCTGCCCTACTTCCTCCTTATCTACAATAATATATTCTCTTTCCCCTCCCCTCATTTTTTTTTTCTTTTCACTCGCTGAAATCAGAATCAATCCATCCCCAGGATCTTTGTATTTTTTATTTATTTTCTTCAATACCCTTTGGAGACATTGTTTCTAAAAAAGATATATTACCTGTGAGCATTCTAACACAGAACCATCATATAAGTACTTCCAATTCTTCAAATAAATTTTTCCAGGTTTCTCTGGATTCTTGAATTTATATTCAAAGGTCCTACTTAGCTCTGGTCTTTTCAGGAGAAATGCTTGAAAGTCTTCCATTTCTTTTCACCGGTAGGATTATCCTTAGCTGTACAAGGCGAGTTATTCTTGGTTATAAGCTAATCTCTTTTGCTTTTGGAGCACTGCATAGAAACTATCCTTTTATTTTTAATAGAAGTCACCTGATCATTTGTGGTACTGTTTGGTATGTCAACTTTTTTGATACTTGCAGGGCTTTTTATTTGATATGGGAGTCAAATATCATAGCCCAAATCTGGATTTTGGCTATAATATTTCTAGGAATTTTTCTTTTGGAGTTCCTTTTAGAGAGGTGATCGGTGGAATCTTTCTATCTTTATTTTACTCTGTGGTTCAAATGGATCTGGAAAGATTTAATTTGTGATTTCTTAAGATATGGTATTTATGATTTCTTTAACCAAAGGTTTTAGGAAATTCGGTGATTCTTATTTAACCCTGACTCCTCTGGACACCACTACTTAAAGGTGAATAATGTTACATTTTATCCCTTCCCCATATTACTCTCAGATGTAATGGAGTTGCTCTCCTCATCTGGCCAGTTTTAAAGATGTAGTCTTGCTCCAGCTATATAGCCTATCAAAGAAGGTTACCCCTACCCATGTGGTAAAGGACCAAAATTTCCATGTTGGGCCATTTGGACCTGCTGTAAGTCTTATTACACCTCACTTATCTCACCGTGCCTTGTTTTATCAAGTCAGTTTTTAAAAAATATATACAATTACATTTGTTGTCAATTTTTATGTTATTCTAACATTGTTTGCTGTCTCATAGAGGCATTGATTTCTGTTTGCTCTATTATAGTCTTCAAGGAGTCTATTTCATCTGTAGGGTTACTATTTTTATGTTCTAAGCTCCTTATTTTCCTTCCAATTCTTTTCTCAAGAGCTATCATTTTATTTTTATCTGTTGCTTCATTTCTTATAGCTATTCATGTAGTCTTTGGAGAAAATTGATTCTTTTTTCCTTCAAGAGTCTTCCTAAAGTTGTACTGGAGTTAGATCTGAAAGAATTTTTGGTACGAGTCTGTATTTTGTTGATTTTCTAATCTCTCTGGCTTTAGTTACCAAATTGGAACTTTGTGCCAGGACCAGTCTTCATCCCATTCTATGCTTTTGGGTGGGGCAGGTATCCCCTTTCTTGGTCTATCTCTGAATCCCTTGAGTTCATGGGTTGGCCTCCACCTTTGGATCTTTGAAATTCAGAGTGTTGAATAGTCAAGTCCTCTTTCATCTCCAGAAGAATATTAAGGACCTCAGATCCTTTGGGTCTGCCTGTGCCACAACGTTGAACCAGACTTCACTGGTTACTACAGCTACCTAGGCTTCCAAGACCTACATCATGGGGCTTTCTTGGAACATTATCACTGGAATCTAAAAAAGAGAAATTATCTGCAGTAGGAGGTAATTAGGTAGCTGACATTTATGTAGTACTTGAAGGTTTGCAAAATACTTTAATGTATTATTTCATGTCAGTCTTACAACCGTTTTGTGAGGTAATTACAAGTGTTATTTTACCTGTTTTACAGATGAGGAAAGTGAGACTAAAGAAGTTAAGTGATTTAACTTTGATCACATACAAATATTGGAGACAGGATTTGAAACAAAATCTTCTTGACTTTAAATCTAACCCTTTGTTTACTATATTCCCTGAAAATTCTCGTGCTGTAGTAAAGTACTTTATCTCACAATAAACAATTGAGGTGAATATGTTGTTGATGCTTTGCTACTGAGGATAAGTATGGATGACATATTAAAGACTATGGCTGTAAGGGAGTCCATGAAGGAGCCTCCAACCTCAAAGACATCCTTATGTGGTAGGAGTGGAAATGGCCAGAGGAAAAATCTGGAAAGCCCTTGGTAGGCAGCTTTGAATATTTGCCAAAGAAAATATAAGCATTTACATATGTGATTGTGTCATTGTGTCATAAAGGTATGTTTATGCCAACAGATTGAACCTCATGGGAAAAAGATAAATCCTATGGAAATGGAAAAGCTTCAATCCTGGATTTACAAATTTGATGCTGGGAGGAATTTCAGATGTTATTTATTTCAACCACTTCATTATGCAGTTGAGGAAACTGAGACCCAGAGTGTTTAGGCAATGTGTCTAAGGTGACATTAGGTATGAAGCTAGGATTTTAACCCAAATCCTCTGATTCCCAATCCAGAAGTCGTTTTCATTGCATCATGATATTGTTCTAATGCGCGGTTATAGACTGGCATATATTGTCTGAAGTGCAGCCTAAGCAAGTTCAGAAAGTTTATTGTCTGGTAATCTATCAGGTTGTGATTTTTTTAAAGGAAAAAAAAATCATGAAGACCATCTACTAAGCTGTTAGGAGCAGAATGCAAATCTATGAAGTTATCTCAAATTATATGCATTTATATTTATATGGTGTGACACTAACATCACTTTACATAATCTTCAAATAATTTTTCATTTTCAGTAGGCCATACTTCAATCTTCTTAAACACAGGGCATTTTCTCAATCCTCAGTTGTTAATGTTACTTGAAGGAATATCAATGCAAAATATAAGATAAAAAGCATTAGCTTCACTGAACTTTCAGCATTCTATTTTCTCTACATTAGATGGCAGATATAATGTGCCATTGTTGATGTTGAAGATGTTCAGAATAAATGATGTTTGTGTCTTTCATTGCCTTAACTTTGCTTGCCACTGTACCTGATTTGCATGTAGCACTCATTGCTTTATATACTCCTCCACGATAAGAAAAAATTTAAGCTTAAATGATGATTTTTTTTTGTTGATGATTGGGGATGATTGGCAATTGAATGAGACTTGGAAAAGTTATAGATAATATAGACTTAGAAATGTGTGGAACTATTTTAGCATGGTGAAACTTTAAAAGGCTTTTGACCTGAGTTTTCCTTCCCTATTATATCATGTCAAATTCATAAAAAACACATTTGAAGTAAATTTCTCATGCAGTTGAAGTCCAATTTATGTGTTCTCAAGTACCAGTAGGAAGAATGGGTCTGTGGCTGAGTTCATTAATATTAATGAACAAAGGTTCTCAGATGGTCTTTGTAACCACTGAAGCTAACTGACAAAATGAGATTGCTTAAGGATTCATGATTCATTTCTAAAACTAAATTTTTGTTATCAAACATAGAGGTTGCTAAGAAGAGCTTTGATATAAATAGCATATTGTAAATTGTGTACAAATTTACTTTCTGTGATATTTTTTCAATGTTGTATGTCAGAGATTTCAAAATGTTTCATTTGAATTTGATACCATTGTTCTATGTGATGTCATTAATCAAAGGAAACTTTGATGGATCCTTTCATAAAGAGCTAAACCTCATTACAATAATAATTCATTCCCTTAAATAATTTATTAGTTTTCTAATTTCAGATTTTTCATGGATGTAGAGTCGGAAGGGACTTTGGAGGTTTAGTTCAGCTGAGCAAACAGGTTCAGAGGTTCATTCGTTTTTTACTTCTTTGAGTTCTCCACCATGTCCCTGTGTCAGGTACATTCCTCTTCCAAACTCCCTGATTTTCAGTTTCCTTTATGTGTTGCATTCTCCTATGATATTATAAACTCCTGGAGACTGTAAACTATCTTTTCTATTTGTATCCTCAGCACTTAGCGCAGTACCTGGCACATAGTAGATGCTTAATAAAAGTTTAATGACTATTAGATTTGGAGGATGGGAAAGATAAGGAGGGGAGCTGCTTTATAAGCCAGGACATCAGACTGAGAATGGGCATAAAGTGCAACTAGAGATAGTTCGTATTAAGAATACTAAGGCTTTTTGGTCAGGGGTGGGGGTAGTGCTAAGATTAAACTAGGTTATGGAGGATCTTTATTAGCAGGCAAATTAGCATAGATTTGGTATAATAATAAATAGGGAGCAATTGCTTGTTTTTGAGCCTGATTTGTGGCATGATATCAATTATGTTTAGAGGAAGATTTGTTTGGCAGCATTTCACAGAGGACAGAGTTGTCACAAAAAGGAAGAATTCAAGCAAGGGAAATCAGTTAGGCAGCTGCGGAAAGCACTTAGGTGCTGTTAAAGACTGGAAATAGTGTGGAGGCAGTGATCTTTGAAAAGGTGTCAATCTAAGTGACATTTTCAAATATGAATCAAAACTTGGGAGAAGATATGGTAACTGCAGAAGAGAAAGCACCAACAGCTAGCACAAAATATCAGTCATCACTGAATTTTCTTATCCTTTTTCCAATAAAAGCAAAATAAAATTAATTAGACTTATTTTTTTATCTGACTACAAATGAGTTCCAGAAATTACACGAGTTAGAAATTAAGTGAGTTAGTTAATAGGAAACTAAGCTACAAATGTATAATTATTGGAGGATGTTATATTGGCGATTCGGTAGGTATGTCAGCTCATATCCAATCATTTACAGGTTAGTCAGGCCTATCAGAATTTGTTACCAGGTACACTTTTCAGGGACCCAGAGTCATGTTCATATTCTGATAAGGTGCCAGAGTAGACCTTAAAAAGAAACTTTAAAGCTATTTTCTCCTTGTAAATTTTATTTCACAAGACACATTTTCCGTGTAAGAAGACTCCTAAGTGTAGTAAGACCTCATGTATTATAAGCCCCACGTTGCAAGGGGCAGCCCCTCACTCAGCATGGAGGTATTGTGTGACTTGAGGGGATATAGAATAGACATTTCTACCCTCTTCTTGCTCTTCTCAAAGGGAGACTTTTAATTTCTGCCAGGAGGGAAAGCAGGAAGTTGGAACAGGAGGTCACTTTTCTCTCTTTAGAGAAAGGGGGCACCAGGCTAGAATTATATCTGTCTGCTCTCTTAAATATTGTTTTTCTAGGGGATATGATTGATTTCAACCTAACTTCTAATAGCTGTTTCAATATCAATAGGAAAAGGGGAACCCAAGGTCTATATCTAAGGATTAGCCTTCTTCCCATTAAATGCCAATTCCACAAAGAACTCATCTAGCAAATAGCAAATTCATTTATTTAAATAGCAAAATCAGAAACAGTATGCATAGGAGAATATATACCAGATAATACAGAGTGAAGGAGCCCTCCCATTTGGAGCAAGATAACTCTAAGCTCAGTCAAGAGGGAGTCCTAGATCTTTACCCAATGGGAAGTTCCCTGAAGACTCTAAGGTAGTAAGCTGGGGTTAGGAGCATGATAGAAGCTACCTGCTCCTCTTATGTCTTCCCATAATCTTTTCATACAGCAACTTGAAATGGAGTGGGCCTTTTCCACCTTCATTCTTGAATCTGGAAGCTGGAAGCACCCAGCGAGATTACAGAACCTGAAGCAACATAAATATTTAAAAGGATCTAAGAAGACAATTTAAGAAGAACTGAAGAGATGTGAGGTCTCCCCTCATGCCAGTTCTACCTTGTTTCTCATATAGAGCAGGACATTCATCTCCACTAATGAGGAGAGAGTCCCATACCAATGGGCTTTGGGACAGGAATATATCCAAATGTACGAAGGAAGGCATTTACTGGAAAGAGCACCACTGGCCCTGGAGTTAGAGGACCTGGGTTCACATCAGCCTAGACCTGATGTTTACCAGCTGTGTGGCCTTGAGCAAACCATACTTTGGCCTCAGTTTCCTCATCTAGAAAATGAAGTGGATTGAGTAGATGACCTCTGAGCCACCTTCCAGCTGTCAAGAGAAAACCCATACCTCAAACTAATATACTATTCAGCCTAAAGGGTACAATCAAAGACATTAACTCTCAGGTATTAAAGGAACATTACAAAAGATTTTTGAGCTTGAAGCAATTAAGAGTCTGCAGTAGCTTCAGAGAGATCAGCCATTTTCATCTCAAAATCTTCACTGAATTCCAGTATAAGTAATTACATTCCATGTCTCCATATCATTTCACACTTGAAATGGACTATTATCACTTATTAGGATAGAGATTCACCTTTGTATCCGTCAGTCATCACCAGAATGTAGCCAGTATTTTACACATTTTTGAAAGAAAATAATAACTTTTTGAAAGAAAATAATAACTTGTATTTTGGGGTTGAGTTCAGGCAAGGAGTTGTGAATCTTTTAACCTTTATTTGAACCATTTTCTTTGCTTTTCAAAGTCCTGGTCGCCAGACAGGAATTGTGTCTCCATATTACATGCAATTTTAAGAATAGGAGATCATTTTATTCTAGAAACACAAGTGGAGCTCATAAAAAGATAAAAGGAAGAGATAAAAAGGCTAGCACATTATACCAGGGCACTAAATACACACAGATGGAAATAGAGTTAGAAGTGATTATTTAATGATATCATAGGAAGATGATGACAGGAAAATTGGGACTTTGTCGATATTAGATATGTGTTTCATGTTATTTATCCATGCTAATAGAAATTTTCAAGTTGTTAATGTAGTAATTGCTTTCTGTTGGTCTGTATCCTAGAATCTGAACCCCTTTGTTAAACCTGCATGATATTTTCTCAGGGTCAGATTTGAAAAGGGAAAACATATGTGTTGAAAGCAGTTCATCATCTTTCATTTTCAAAGCAATTTCAGATTGTTAATATAATTAAGAACATCAATCCATACCATCTTGTTTCCCTGCTTCATTAGGAGCAGACAGCTGTTTTTCAAGTATCCCTCATAAGGCTTAAAAACTTTGTAGAATTGTGGTTGAGTTTGGTTTCTTGTTTTGTAAAACATTGTGTAGACTCTGTGAATAATAAATGAAACTTTCTCAAGCTGATCTGCCAAGTATTCAAACCCCACTGCAGAGAGGGTTGTCCACTTGAATGTCAAATGCACATTTACCTAAATGACTATTTTGTAGAGAACTCACACAAGGCAGATGCTCACCTAGAGATCAGAAGCAATATAAAGACACTCTCAAGGTCTCTCTGAAGAACGTTGGTATCATTTGTGAGACATGGGATATATTGTTACAGGACTGCCCAGCATGGCATGTCTATATCAAAAAAGGCACTGTGTACTATGAGCAAAGCAGTTTCACCTTACATGCAATGTGGAAATTTACATTTATTTATTCATTCATTTATTCATTTAGAATATACATGTACAATCATGTTTTTCATTCCCCAGTGGATAATTAGGTCAAAGTATATGAACAGGCAGTTTTCAGAGGAAGAAATTAAAGCTGTCTATAGTCATATGAAAAAAATGTTGTAAGTCACTATTGATTAGAGAGATGTAAATGAAATCAACTCTGAGGTACCACATCACACCTATCAGATTGACTAACATGACAAAACAGGAACATGATCAATGTTGGAGAAGATGTGGGAGAGCCGGAACACTAATTCATTGTTGGTGGAGCTGTAAGCTGATCCATCCATTCTGGAGAGCAATTTGGAACCAAGTCTATAAAAATATAAAAAATATAAAAATATAAAAACATTAGTCGGTTGTGAAAGAAGAATCAAGACAAAGGGAAAAACCATGAGAAAGACAATCAAAATAAAACAAAGTGAAATTAGTATGCTTCACTCTGCATTCATATCCACAGTTCTTTCTGTGGATTTGGATAGCATTTTCTATCTTGGGGTATTGTCTTGGATCATAGTGATATTTGCAGAGTGTTGCTGTTACTATGTACAATGTTCTCTTCATTCTGCTCGCTTCACTAAGCATAAGTTCATGTAAATGTTTCCAGGTTTTTCTGATATCTGCCTGCTTATCATTTTGTTCAGCACAATAGAATTCCATTACATTCCTATACTACAACTTGTCCAAATATTGTCCAATTGATGGGTATCACCTCAGTTTATAATTCTTGGCCACCATGAAAAGACCTGCTATCAATATTTTTTGTACATGTGGATCTTTTTCTCTTTTTTATGATCTCTTTGGGATACAGACCTAGTAGTGGTATTGCTGGATCAAATAGCTTGATAGCCATTTGGGCATAGCTCCAAATCACACTCCAGAATGGTTGGATCAGTTCAGAACTGCACCACCAATGCATCAGTGTCTCAATTTTCCCACATCTCCAACATTTATCATTTTCCTTTTCTATCATAACAGCCAGTCTGATAAGTATGGGGTGGTAACTCAGGATTATTCAATTTTAATTTCTCTAATCAGTAGTGATTTAGAACATTTATTTATCTGTCTATAGACAGTTTTAATTTCTCTGAGATATGGAAATTTAGACAGCTCCCGCACAAACGGTCCTACCAACTATTTGTGCCAACTTGTGACAGAGCCATCTGAGCTTGTATTGAACTGTTCAGTCATAGTCGCACACACGTTAATCCCAAAATTTTGATTTCATTTTGGTCTTCTTAAATCATGAAGGACAGATAACAACAGCAGATGAAACATAATTATAGGATTATTACATGTGGCCAGCAGTGATTTAGTGGCACAGGACAATGCAGGAAGTTTATCATTTGAAGGTGAAACTATATTGAAATGTAAAAAAGGAAAGGAAAATTGTGAAAAAATTCTGAAAAAAGCACCAGGGAGAGAGATTCATTTTTAAAAAAAGAATAATGCCTTTATCTTAATATCTTAAAACTCCACAGAATAGCAATCCATTGCTATTTTGCTTTTCAGTTGTTTAGAACAGGCTATCTTAGCATCATTGCTCCATGTGAGAAACTGCTCAGTAAGTGCTTCTTGGTGTCTATTGAAGCTGTATAAAATAGCAGAGATAAGCCTCTGGGTAGGAGCAGAGGCTTGCTGCCCTCTTCTAAGCAATGATTTGGAAAGATAACTTATACTTTAGTGTACTAAATTAACAAGATAGACCATCTTTTATGTCCCATTGCTGTTGCCGAGGTAATGTGAATTGGAAGTATTAGACTGCATGAAAAAGACTTCAGTGGGAAGCTATAGTCCACACTCTTCGCATTTTTATTCCAGCTGGGCCATGGGATTTGACTCAGGAAAGGAACTGAAACCAGTGTTTTAAATGTGTTCTATCTCTCCTAATTGGACAGTCAGATTAAGTACATTTATCTATCCCAGATACAGAGAAAATGTGTCCTGCTTGATATTCCAAAGTATTCATAAAGTCTTCTTTCTCTTTTTTCTACATTTCAGGATACTTATATTATGATGATTATGAAGTCCACACAAATTTCTGGTAGTTGTCTCTCTCCTCAGTGGAAATTCTTGCAGAGGAACACACAGCTGTGTGCCTACCCTCCCATGGACAGGGGAAGGGATTAACTGAGTCATAAAAGGCAGCACAGTTAGTTAGAGGAACATCCCAAACCATCTGTCTGAGACACTCTAGAGGTTGTTTTGATCTGCTTTTTAAAAATCTTGACTGCATATATCGGAATCGCTTAGTCTCTTTCCCTTCTAGCCCAGCGGTTTTCTCTCCTTAATACGTCTATCTGGCTTATCGTTAGCACTCCTCTTCATCTCTCTTCCCAATGTCATGTTGAAAATTAGAGTTATCTCTTCTACTTTTTCCTTTTTATTGTCTGGAGTTTTCACTTTCTGTTTATGCCTCTCATCCTCTTTAAGACTAAATTCTCCATGTCTGCCATCTTGCTCTCTATTGCCTAACTTACCCCTCCCTGTAGTCTTTCTGTTGGCTACCATCTTAACTATTATATCTCCCCGGTATGAGAGGCTCTTTTCTTTCAAAAGACAACTTAGCACAGTGCTCAAAATATTTTTATTCTGTTTCTGATGATCTTTATCAAGAATTATGAAAAAGTCTGTCATCTTTTGTGACCCTCCAGACCCACTAACTCAATCTCCAGTAACTCAGTTTAATCTTCCAGACCAAGATAATCCAATACCAGTTTAAAAATACAACTTTCTGGCACTAGCTGCTGTCCCCAAAGAGGACAATACTTCATCTGGAGAGTAGATGTCCACGCCCATAGCTTGTCTTCTCAGTCTCTTCAGAATCTTACTGGGATAAAAAAAAAAAATTACAAGGTATCTAGACAAGTTGCTTCCCTTGTTGGTTTAAAACCATTACCAGTACCACAATATTTTGCTGAGACTTTTCATTTCTACCTTCATAAAATATCTTGTAAATATCCCCTTCTCTTCACTCATATCAAGGTCACCCTAGTGACCCTCATAACCTCATGCTTAGTCTAATGTAACAACTTTTCTGTTGGTCTCTATATACCTCTTCTCTCCCTGCTCCAATCAATCCTCTACTCAGCTACCAAATATATTTTCCTAAAGCACAGGTCTGTTCCTATCAGTTCCCTCCTCAGTAAACTCTAATGATTGGTTTCCTATTATCTCCATGATCCAATATAAACCCCACTGTTTAGCATTTAAAGCCCTTCACAAACCTTGATAACTGTTCCAGTCATCTTATTCTTTGCTTCTCTCCATGTTGTAATTCAGTGGTCTTGGTTTCCTTGTTACTCCTCATACAACACTATCTTCTACCTCTGCCTTTTCCTCACGGTGAAACACTGTTCCCCACGGTGAAATTCTCTACTCCTTTAACACTATTTACTGGCTTCCTTCAAGACTTAGTTCAAACCTTGTTTTTTACTAACAGCCTTTTCCAGTTCCCCAAGACTTTTCTAGTCCCTTCCCTCTGAGATAATCTTCCAATCCCACTGTACGTATCTTATATGTATAATTTTTTTGAAATATAAATTTATTTATTTAACTTTTTACATTCATTTTCACAAGATTTTGGGTTCCAAAATTTTCTCCCCATTTGTCCCCTCCCCCCACCCCAGTACCCTGAGCATTCTAATTTCCCCTATCACCAATCTGCCTTCTCTTCTATCATCCCTCCCTTCTCTTGTCCCCATCTTCTCTTTTGTCCTGTAGGGCCACATAACTTTCTA
>CM053771.1:463228507-463248135 GCA_028658325.1 Potorous gilbertii
TCAGGGAACAAAGGATTAAGGGGTAGAGGACAGCATAGTTTTAAAATGACTGACTATAGTTAAGACTGTGAAGGGAGGCAAGTGAAGCCAAAATAGAAGTGCTCAGGCATGGGTGATATTAAGCAATCAGAGGACAAAATTTCTGGAAAATAGTGAAGTAACTGAAGTTAGCACAAACTAGTCTAAATTTGGTAAACATAGGCAGTTTGAAGAAAGGCAATGCTACACATATAGAAAAATGAAGTAGACTGGTAAAAGAGAAAACTGGTTTGTCAGATTGAGGGATATCAAACTCAATGGCCAATTTCTTTGTAAAGATTATGTTAATCTTAAAATATCTTTGAAATAAAATAACTATTTGGCATAAAAATATGTATTTAGTAACAAATTATACATATAAACACATAGAAGTAATTAATAAACCTTCATATATTAATAGATGGAAATTTTAAGTGGTTTTAATTTTGAGAGTACTCATAATTTATAGGAAATCATTGTCAAAAGTTAGTGAATATTAATCCAGAATTTTAGAAATCTAATAAAGATACAAAGATCGGACTACCTTAATGAAAATTGTGATCACTTTCATAAATACATAAATGTCAATAATAATATGAAAGACATCTGGAATAAATTTTAAATGTATGTCTGTATATATACATACATACGTGTGTGTGTGTGTGTGTGTGTGTACTAGAGGAAGGAAGGAAAAAACATTTATTAAGTGCTTATTCTGTTCCAGGCATTGTGCTAACAAGGTGCATGTTAGAGAAAAAAGTTCACTATATTTGGAGTCAGAAAGTCTGAGAACCAGCTATGTTACTTCCTAGTTTTATTCCTTTAGACAAGTCTCTGATTTCTTACTTGTAAAATCTGAATCATGGTAATTTTACTACCTGACTCAGGGTCATCATAAAATTATATCTATCTATCTATATATACACATGTGTGTATGTATGTATGTGTGTATGTGTGTATACACATAAAGGTAAGCAATCGAAATATACTTTGGAAACCTAAGGAGTTACCTTTGTTCCAGTTAAGGAAGCATATAAGATTAAATCAGCTGCCCATATGTGTGAGATTTCTATAAATGTCTATGTGAGCGATGCTTGTCATGGTAAATAGAAGGTTGCCTTAGAGTTGGAAAGATCTGAGTTCAATTCATATTTCTGATACCTAACTGGGTAACCATTGTCACCTAATCTTTTAGTGGTACTGGCAATTCACTCAGATTATGAATTATAGGAAATCTACTGATCCATATCAGTCAAAAAAGTTCCCACTACCTGGTGAAAGCATATATAGTATGGGGTGGGGAACCTGTGGCCTGGAGGCCACATGTGGCCCTCTAGATCCTCAAGTGCATCCCTTTGACTGAATTCAAACTTCACAGTATAAATCCCCTTAATAAATGGATTTGTTCTGTAAAACTTAGACTCAGTCAAAAGTCTGCATCCATTCAATATTATTGAATAAATAAATAAATAAATGAAAAGTAAATAAGTAAACGAATGAATAGTTGGAAATGAATAAATAAGTGGGCATTGAATTCCTATATGTAACTATTTATACTTTTTTTTCTTTTTTTTACATATGGGAAAACTGAAGTATAGACTATAGTAGTATGTCTAAAGGCACATAATAAATTAACAAGAGCACCGGGAATAGGACCCAGGTCCCATGAGCCCAGATCAGGGTTCTATTTATTAGATCATGCTTCTGTCTTCCTCTGAAGGGAACCAAGCTGAGAAGCATAAAAAGCTAATTATTCTTCTAGATCAATTTTTACAAAACACCTGGGAAGCAGGCCCAGAGCAATTGAGACACCTGAGAAGTTCACAAGTATTATTTTCAAGGGATTAATAGCATGCAAGCTCTTCAAATTGTCTTTAGAAAGTAATATGCAACACCAGATGGGAGGTCACAGGGCTTGAGTCAAGAGGTGAAACAATGCTCACGAGAAGAAAGAGTCCCTTTTCAGCTCAATTAGAGTTAAAGCCTATATGAAACCCTGCTTAGTTTGTCAAAGGATGAAGGAAAAATAACAAGTACCTCAATTAGCAGTTTGGAGTTTGTCACATAAGGTGTTGCCCAAAACTGTGCCAAGGTCTACTGGGCACACATGGTGAATTTCTGCATAGAACCCTAGGAGTCACCATGGAGACTTAAAGTAGAACAGATTTCTTGCATTTTTGAACATTGTTTATGTGCGTTTAATTCTCATGCTTTGACGGACAGGGGATGCCTTTTCTGCACTTCATGATGCCTTGTGGAAAGACTTCAGCCAAAACAGTGGCTGAACCTGCATGTGTAATCGTTTGCCAACTTAACTCTCTAAGTGAAGCAGGAACATTAGCCCCCTTCTCTGGAGGGAGCAGCTGGGAGAATGGTGGCCAGAAGAGCAACAGATCGTCTTTGAAAAAAGCAGCTATAAAAATGTACATCTGTGCCAGAAGCATACAACACAAAATAGAAAAAGGCAAAGCTGGATCAGCCAGAGGAACAGGAAAAATCAAACTCCGTTGTAAGAATAATCACAGTGACGTCATAGCCAATAGATTTTGTCTTCATTAAATGCAGCTCCTCTCTATTACCCCCATAAACAAAAGCAAATCAAAGAAAGAGACCACTATCTTCTCACCCAAAGGAGAAAATGAATGATCTGAAGCCATTGGACAAGGGAAAGAGCTTGATGTGAAAATACAGCCTGCTGCTACTGCATCCGGATGGGTTTGGAATAAATTGAGATTCCCAGTCTAGTCTGCTCATACTCACACCACTCACTGATTGTCTAATTCTGGCCAAGTGCCCAAGGCTTCTATAAGCTAAGGGTGTTGGCTGAAAATATATATTATACCCACTTCAGGAAAAAAAAAGTATGGTACTGGTTATATGAGTAAGATATATTTCAGCTCAAAACTCCAAAGTAAATATTTACCAATTATGGTAAAAGTTCTTCCATAAGGCAGGAACCAGCAGCTGAACAGGGATGAGAAGTCAGTTTTTTGCCTACATTCTATCTCCAGAGCTGTTCTATGTTTCTTTTCTTAGACTCAGAAGTTATTTTTTTAAGATGTGGATTTGTGATCTAAAACTTCCCCCTCCTCCTTCCCCCGGTAATACCTTTGAAAGATGGGGATTGAGGGCAGAACTAATAATACATGCTTTGCAGACTAGCCATACTTCTCAAATTTCTATTTAAGGGATTATTTCATAGTATATTAGATGGTCCATCTATACCCACCCTAGTGAAATGATGAACTCATAAAATCATTGATTTAAGTCATTTTGTCTAACCCATAGATTTTACAGTTGAGGAAACTGGTGTCCAAGGAATTTAAGTGATTTGGTCAGTCAGACAAGTGGTAATTATCAGGGGCAAGATTTGAACCCATATCTTTTGATTTTGATCTTATACATTACTATCCTCCTCACAAACCAGGACCTTCCACAACTCACACAAGATACTCTACTTTCCGTCTCACTGACTTTTCATGGACTTGCCCCATGTTTGGATATCATCACATCTTGGAATTCTTGGTTTTTTCGAGATATAGCTCTAGTATGACTTTATATCTGAAGCATCTCCTGATTTCCAATGTCTCTAGTGCACTTCCTTTCAAAATTACCTTGTATTAATTTTGTATATATTGTATATATGTTTAAGTATATGTGTGTATTCAGTTGATTTTCCCACTAGAAATCAGGTAATCCCTGAGGGAAGGGACTGCCTCATTTCTGTCTTTGCAACTCTAGCTCTTAGAAGTGTTTAGTATTCAGTAAGCACTTAAATATGTGTTGACCAAGTAATTGTCAGAGGGACTGCTCTGACTTAAGGGACTGCTCTGTCCAGAGTACCACATAATTTTTATTCAAATTTCTTTGTCAATATTTCAAATTTAATTTTTTTAGCTATTAGGAATATTGAAATGAAAAAGGATCAGGAAGGTGGAAAACAATTAAATAATCACTTGAGTAAATATGTAAAAGAACACAAGATGAAAATAGAAAAATATCCATAGGAAATATTACTGATCTAAACTGTCTTCATCTGTTATGACTAAGTAACAGAGTCTTATCCTTGTGGGCAAACTACTTGGTCACTCAATCATGAAATTTTATTTTCAGTGCAGTTGGCAGATAATCTAGTGACCCAATGATAAAGGAAAATATTTTTGATAGGAAACTATCTTGGGGTGGCAGTTTCCACCGTCCCTGCCAACACACACACACACACACACACACACACACACACACACACATGCATCATAACTAACACACACAATGACTTTTCTTTTGTACTTGTAGTTCGCCAGAATGGAAGAGGAAAATACATCTATTTTGTTTTAGGGGAAAAAGTATTAAAGGCCAGTAACTGACATCTTTTGTCCCAAAATTGCTTTCTTTCTACTTCACTCCTTACTCTATCTTTCTCAGTACTGGACAGCTCTCTGTGAACTCACATTTTTATCTAAAGCAGTACAGGATAGCAAGATCATTACATTAAGGGGACCAGTTAGGACAGAGGGGAATAGAATTGGTACAAGAATCCTAAAATAGTACAGTATAAAGGAACAACCGGAGTTTGAAGATCTGAGTTAGAGTTCTAGCTCTGGCTTTCACTACCTCACAAAAGAGCTGGTCAGTTTCAATAGCAGGTACAAAGCACTTGGCAAACCTTAAAGTACCACATAAACAGTTATTAAAATTATCTGGGTAACAGTGGGGAAATCACCTAAACCTTTTTGGTCTCAGTTTTCTCATTGGTAAAATGAGGATGTTAGTGTAATAGCCTCTGACATCTTTTTCAGCCCTGAATCCAAAGAAATCTCTCACTACTGAGCAGAGATGCATCTGAACCTTCAGAAACTCCATTTTACCTTGCTCCCATCGTACCAAAACAAGCAACAAGTAGTGCCCCGGTTCATAAGACGAGAGGAGGAAAAGTGCTCTCTTCTCTCTCTCTCTCTCTCTCTCTCTCTCTCTCTCTCTCTCTCTCTCTCTCTCTCTCTCTCTCCCTCACTATCCACTTTCTCCCTGTCCCTCCTATCTCGAAGATAAAAGGAAAGTTACTGCGAAGGAGTCTTTGAGTCTGTGACTGTAAAGCTGTTGCTGTGGCGTCACCTCTCTGTGATTCTCACCCCTCCCAGCACACTGTGGAAGTGTTCCCTAACTGGTGCTGGGAACGAGGTAGGGGAAGGAGTGTGCTCCATGTGATTGCCAACTGAGCTGAGCTGCAGTCTCTGCTGCAAGTTGTCCTCTTTCGGGCTCCTGCGGAAAGCGGATCACTAGGTACCTGGGTCATGGGGCAGAGTGTGGAACAATGCCAATGTCCTCCCTATGCCCTGGCCTTTCATTTCTCCCCCATTTGAGCCCTTTGTTAATTGATGTGCCTGTGACTATTGGCTGAAGTTCTCCCAGTGATTTGCATGAACGGAGAGGGAGTGTCTTCTGCTGCTTTCACATCAGTAGCTAAATGACTGCAGTTTCACTGGGAATGAACTGCCCAGGGAATGAGAGGCGCTCACGAACCCTAGGAGTCAGCTGGCTGCCGGTGAACAGGCAGCAGCCTCTGGATATGGGGCATTTCTACCGTCCCAGGAGCAGCACCAGTCGGAGGAACCTGCCGGTAAGTGAGAGCGTTCAGAAGCCCCAGCACCTGCGCAGGTTGGAGGGACCACTACACAGGCAATTGCGGGTCCCAGGGCTATGCTTTTTCTGAGGCTTCCAGCTCGATCCAAACTTCGTGCGAGCGATTAGGGGAGAGGAGGGAGGGGGAAAGAGTTTGGGAAAATGTCTTTACCACAAAGCAAAAGTCATGGACTGGAATTGGGGGAGGCAAAGGGGATTGAGATATGGAAGGTAATTTTGGAAGCAAAAGTATTGCCTGATTGAGTCAGAAAAAGGAATGGGTGCAGTCCTTAAGCCTTTTTCAGATAGCACATTCTACAGTGGGAATAGCTTCTAGTCAATTGCAAATGACAAATTATTTTGCATAATCGTTTTTCTGGGTTTAGTTTCAGTCCCCCGGGGAGAAGGATTAGTGAGGGTTTGTGAGTGGGTGGGGAGAGCTATCCTATTTTCAACTAGATTTGAGTTGCGTGTTGGAAATGAGAATCTCTCATCCTTCCTGCTTTAAGGGATTTGTGTGCTTCATGGCACGGCCTGTTATTGGGGGCACCGGAGCCATGGGGATTTAAGTGGGGGAGGGGGGAGAAATCCCCGACCCACCTCTCAAACCTTCCTTTCCCCTTCTCGCTTCCTTTTGGTGATGCGTTGCTGCACGAGTGAGACCTTCGGTCCTGTGTGTGTTGCAATGGACACTTGACAGCACGGGCTGCTTCCTGGTTTATTTAGAGAATAAAGAGTTGGGGTGAGGAAAGTAGGCGACCAGGGCAGTGGAGGTGTAAAGACAAACTGTCTCTGACGGTGTCCTATAAAGCAAGCACCCTCCTCACCAGATTGAGCATGATGCTCTGCCTTCCTAAAGCATCCATGGCTGAGTTATTTGGGGAGGAGGGTGGTCAAGAGAGAATAATGAGCTGCATTCCTGCTGAGTTCTACAAGCCCTTGTCTCTAACTCCAATATGCTTCTCTCTATCTGCCTGTGTGTCGTCTTCTCTATTGCTCTTCACCTCCAGCATCTGTTTCTGTTTTTCCTCTTCGTGGGACCTTTCAACTGCTTCGCAAGTTACAGTCGAGCAACGGAGCTCTTCTACAGCCTGAACGAGGGGCTACCGGCAGGAGTGCTCATCGGAAGCCTTGCTGAGGACCTGCAGCTGGTCCCCCAAGCAGCATCAGCAGAAGCAGCAGTGACAACAGGGAGTGAAAAAGATCAGCAATTGCATCAGCACCACCACCAGGGAGAGGAATGGGATCCTCCTCTTTCCTTCAGTTTGGCGTCCCAGGGGCTGGGTGATCAGTATGTGACCCTAGACAACCGTTCAGGGGAGCTGCACACTTCTGAGCAGGAGATCGACCGGGAGGCACTGTGTCTTGAAGGAGGTGGGGGAGGTGGAGGTGGGGGAGGAGGAAGGAATGGCATCTCAGTATCCTCCTCACCTTCCTCAGAATCTTGCGTCTTGCTCCTGGACGTGCTGGTCCTGCCTCAGGAGTACTTCAGATTTGTGAAAGTGAAAATTGCCATTCGAGACATCAATGACAATGCTCCTCAGTTTCCTGTTTCCCAAATTGCTGTATCAGTTCCTGAAAATGCACCTGTCAACACCCGATTGGCCATTGAACATCCAGCTTTGGACCCAGATGTGGGCATTAATGGGGTTCAGACCTATCGCCTCTTGGACTATCATGGTGTCTTTACCTTGGATGTTGAGGAGAATGAGAATGGAGAGCGCACCCCATACTTAATTGTCATGGGGGCATTGGACAGGGAGACTCAAGACCAGTATATAACCATCATCATAGCAGAAGATGGTGGCTCTCCACCTCTCATGGGCAGTGCCACTCTCACAATTGGCATCAGTGATATTAATGACAATTGTCCTCTTTTCACAGACTCACAGGTCAATGTGACTGTGTATGGAAATGCTACAGTGGGCACTCCTGTAGCAGCTGTCCTGGCTGTGGATAGAGACTTAGGTGCCAATGCTCAGATCACCTACTCCTACAGCCAGAAGGTACCACAGGTATCAAAAGACTTGTTCTACCTTGATGAAATCACTGGAGTCATTAAACTCTTCAAAAAGATTGAGGGTAATGTTCTTCGACTACATAAGCTCACTATACTTGCCAATGGACCTGGCTGCATTCCAGCTGTAATCACTGTCCTAGTGACCATCATCAAAGTAGTTTTTCGTCCACCTGAGATAGTTCCTCGTTATATTGCTAATGAAGTTGAAGGAGTTGTTTACCTAAAGGAGTTGGAACCCATCAATACCCCAGTTGCATTTTTTACTATCAGAGATCCAGAAGATAAATATAAAGTGAATTGCCACCTGGATGGAGATGGACCATTTCGATTATCTCCCTATCAACCGTACAATAATGAATACTTATTAGAAACTGCAAAATCTTTGGATTATGAGACACAGCAGCTCTATGAGATAACTGTGGTGGCCTGGAACTCTGAGGGATTTCATGTTAAGAAGGTGATTAAAATACAGATTCTAGATGACAATGACAATGCTCCTGTTTTCACTCAACCACTGATAGAACTATCTATTGAAGAAAATAATGCCCCAAATGCCTTTCTGACAAAGTTGCATGCCATAGATGCTGACAGTGGAGAGAGAGGTCAAGTTTCTTATTTCCTTGGACCCGATGCACCATCATATTTTTCGTTAGACAAGATTACAGGGATTCTTACTGTGTCCACTCAGTTGGACAGAGAAGAAAAAGAGAAGTACAGGTACACAGTAAAAGCAGTTGACTCTGGGATACCACCTCAAGAGTCAATAGCTACAGTTGCCATCACGGTGTTGGACAAAAATGACAATAGCCCTAGGTTTATCAACAAGGATTTCAGCTTTTTTGTGCCAGAAAATTTCCCAGGGTTTGGTGAAATTGGAGTAATCAGTGTCACAGATGCAGACGTAGGACGGAATGGATGGGTTGCCCTTTCAGTGATGAATCAGAGTGACATTTTTGTCATAGACACTGGAAAAGGCATGTTGAGAGCAAAAGTCTCTCTGGATAGGGAGCAACAAAGTTCCTATATTTTGTGGGTTGAAGCTGTTGATGGAGGTGAACCTGCCCTCTCCTCTACCGCAAAAATAACAATTCTACTTCTTGATATCAATGACAACCCTCCTCTTGTCCTGTTTCCTCAGTCAAATATGTCTTATCTATTGGTCCTACCTTCTACTCTACCTGGCTCACCAGTTACAGAAGTCTATGCTGTTGACAAAGACACTGGTATGAATGCAGTCATAGCTTATAGCATCATAGGAAGAAGAGGTCCTCGGCCTGAATCCTTTAAGATAGACCCCAAAACTGGTAACATTACTTTGGAAGAGACATTGATGAGGAATGATTATGGGCTTTATCGCTTGCTGGTCAAAGTGAGTGACCATGGTTATCCTGAGCCCCTCCACTCTACTGTCATGGTAAATCTATTTGTCAATGACACTGTTAGCAATGAGAGCTACATTGAGAGTCTATTGAGAAAAGAACCTGAGATCAGCATTGAGGAAAAAGAACCACAAATTTCAATGGAACCTACTCACCGAAAAGTGGAATCAGCCTCTTGTGTGCCCACTTTAGTTGCCCTGTCTGTGATAAGTTTGGGGTCCATCACATTAGTCACTGGGATGGGAATATACATATGTCTAAGGAAGGGGAGAAAGCATCATCAGGAAAATGACAATTTGGAAGTACAAATTCCACTGAAAGGAAAGCTTGACTTGCATATGATAGAGAGGAAACCAATGGAGATTTCTAATATTTGATGTTTCCAAGGGAAAAACAAAACTAAGACAGATATTTGGCCTTGGAGAGGTCACAAGCATAATCCTAGGTGTGCTGATTGGCAGTTCCAATGAAGGACAAATAATTTATAAATTATATTATATTGTAAATAACTGTTTACAAGTTTTATAAAATTCAAATTCAGGTCTTATAAAATGTGTACAGCATTTTTTAAAATGAAAAGTTAGTATTAACAGTTAGTGTACTGCTGATAAACGGCTTTCCATCATTTGCAGCTTTCATACATCAGCCAGGTCATTGAACAGAGTAAGGTAAGACATAACAGTTTAAATCTAAGAAGTTATTTTAGCCACCAGAGGGCATCAGTTGCTCCTATGTAGGAAGATGTTTGAGATCTTATATATGACAGGTATTGTATATGAAAATAATGACAAAGTATATTTTAAATACGTTGTTTTGAACATAAAATATACATAAATCTAAAATAAATGAAGATTTTGTTCTACTTGTATGTATGATAATGAAAGGAGAAGAAATGCACTGTAAAATAGAATGTTTAATACCTCACAAAAATAACATGTATAGTATGATAGAAGAAAAACATTAACAAGAAGTGCTGTTTCTTTTCAGCAAGGATAGAAAACATTGCCATGTAATGAAAATCTGAACTGCTGAATAGTGTTCTTTTCACTTCCTCCAAACTCCAGTAGCTTTCTGTTTGTTCTACCATTTTGCTTGCCGTTTTTGGGGGTGGGGGATGCATTTACCCTTTCTTGTAAAAGATGTAAATGAAACAATTGTGCCCATGTCCAAACAGCCAGATGTAAAGAGATAGTTTGACCCTTAGTTGTCTCACAGCTGTTGAAAAATTATTTCTTTGCTTCCTCAACTTGTCCGCTGTGCTTCTCATTTGAGTTACAAATTCGATTTTACAAGCTTTCTGCATTTCTACTGTCATAGGAAAAAATAGAAATCACTTTAAAATATTAGTAATCTAATTCACATGAAATTCTAGCTGTTATGACATTTCAAATGGGGGACTTGTTAATATCATCGTTGTTACTGTTGCTTGGGTTAACTGGCTACTATTTCTGGCTTTTGTTCTTTGGCTTTGGTTTAGGGCCAAGAGCTGCCTTCTAAGCCTGGTGGCAGATTTCTGGGATAATTTATTCTTCACTACATCCTTTGCAATGCAAGCAGCAGGTTCATCATCGATGAATTCTTTTCACCTCATTGTGCAAGTGGAGAAAAAAATTCTTTCATCTGAGGGTTATGACAAATATATCTGTGTAAACAAGGAAAATGTGTCAGCTTAAAAATGGGTCATTTTACTTTCCAGCATCTTATGTCTGATTGTACCAAAAGTGTTTATATGTCTGCAAATTAAAGCTATATATTTTCATAACTTCTTTCTCTTGGTGACCCTTCTGACTATAAGATTCACTGAACTGCTTTCTGAAGGTATCTGTTAGCTCTGTCTTATTTAAATCTTAAGAAAGTGATATCCTAAAAGTAAACATGTTGAAAAATAGAGTTCACTTTAAAATAGTCAATCCTTACATGTGTGAAGATGTGTGCACATATCTGAAAGAGTTATATACACAAAGGAATCTATTCTGGATGACGCATGAATTTTAAAAAAATACCATACTAGCAATTTTGAGCATTTTTTCTGCTGTTCCCTTATTTAATATAAGTTAAATTACTCGTAAGTTACTGAAATGCAATGAATTCTAGTCATTTTCATAAGGGAAAAAAAGTTCTAGACAAAATAAAATGAAGCAAAACAGCACTGTAATATCCTCTGGTGGCTTGCATCTTTGCTCAATTCAGTGCCACATTGTCCCAAAGTGAAATGGTAAATATATTAAGACTTGGACCCAAAGCCAGTTGCAGATATGTATATTGTGAAGTAAAAGTTATTTGTGAATGTGAGGTAGATAAAATGGCTGAGAAAGTTTCACTACCAATCCCACTCATTCAGCAGGAGTACTAGCCAAGGGAAGAAACAGCACTGTGCCTTGCAGAGAATGGGCACTTAACATTTAGCAAATAGAATTTTTATTGTTTCCTTGTTCCTCTTACTCAATATATAAATGTTCTAGCTAAAACAAACTACATTTCATTAACTACCTCGCATTTCCTTTACTAAAAATAAATACCTTCATACGCAAAAAGCAGCATTCCAAATACCGAAGCTCCCAAATATGCAACTATTTAGACTTTGATATAAAAAAAATTAAATATTTAGCTTATCTAATTTGGAGAGCACTGGAGCATTCTTGCTGTTTTTTTTTTTAGCAAAAATGAAATTTTCTTAGAGTCTATAAAATATTTAAAACAGTAATAAGGAGGCATCTTTTTAATTCTTTCTTTTGCCAGAATGGTCCATATTAAAAAAAATATCCCTTTCACATCAAAACACTGAGAACATGAATAACAAAGGATGCTAAAAGCAAATTAGACTTTCACATAAAAGGCCCATTTTACTAACACCTTGTGCTAGAACAGTTGCCAAAATGTATGCTAATCATGTCAATGTTGGTGGTTGAGCTGGCACAAAAATAAATGTTCCATTCATTAAAAATCTCAATATCCATTTAACAGTTTGAGAACGAGTGAGTGCTCCTTGCCCAGTTTAATGAAGAAGAGATTGCTGTGATATTTAGACTGCCGGAATAAGATACCCTTAACAGTGCAGAGAAAATAGCACCTTAACACCAACTGGGAAATTAAAAACTACGATAGTAGCTTTTAGTTCCCTTGAAGTAGGCACATGAAAACAGTTTAGATTATTTGATTCTTTCAAATAGATTTCCTCCAAAGAATTTCCCAGATCACAGAGAAAATCTTCTTATCCGTTTCTGTCATTTTGGCCTGTTAACAATTTTATCTGTGGAGGTGGGAAACAGGCAACCTGGATGCTCCGCTTAGGTTTTATGAATGGGGAGGTTTAATTTTGATAAGAAATGAAGCCCCATTATTACAATGCTGCTAGGGATGGAGGGGGAAAGAACTCTGTCATCAGGCTGCTCATTTGTGCAGAAGAAAAACATTTCAATTAACAGCTGTAAGAAGGACAATTACACAGGCTCCTCACTCCTGGAGATCAGGGTTCAAATCTGACATTGGTGAAATGAGCTGTGTAATAATCCTGTGCCCTCTGGCAGACAGCAGTTGAAATGATGGAGACACAGAACCCCTCAATCATATTTGCCTTCACTGGCAACCTAAGCCAACAGAATCCCCAGAGTCCAGTGCTCTTTCCTCCCAGGACAAAGATATGGCAGCAGGCCCCAAGGGGTGTAGATAGTGACAGCTGATGCTATTGCATGTTGGATGCCTTGAACCCCACAATACCCTATCTATGACAACCATGGAAGTGCAATAAACACTGACCAAACTTGCATTTGACCTAACTGGGGATTTGAACCAAAAAATGGAAAAATACAAATTAAATGCTATTTTCAGGTCACCTATTTGTGAAAGGTCTAAAAGCTGTCATGCAATCATGACCAGGGCATCCTAAAAGTATCTGTTCAATTGCCCATCAACATTGCTAAATTTTCAACACTTCACTTGCCAGATATTCCTACAGAATTATAATCTCCTTTGTGAAACTTCTGAAGTGGAAAATGTCTTCCTGGGGTAAGTGGTGCTAGAAGACTATCTTCTAGCCTCCCAGATGTGAGTGTAAGACTTGAAGCACATAACATATAGTTATACAATCATTTGAAATAAAATAAACTTGCCCATTCACAGCTGACTAAAGTATTCTATGAATTCTAGAGTTTGTTTTTAATTCATTATTTGTATTTAAATAGCATATCTACAATGCATTTGGCAAAAAAATAATAAAAGTAAAATTCCTTTTTGTAACCCTAGGTTTTAGGATTATGGAATGAACAAAAGGGAACTCAGAGGTGATCTTGTCTAAAATTTTCACTTGACATATATCAAAGATGGTTAAATGACTTGCCCAAAAGAACCCAAAGTGCAAAGCCAACTTCAGAGATTGTTTCAGTTTTGTTTTTTTGTCCTCAAGTCCTCAAAGCTTAGCATAATGCCCAGCACATAGTAAGCACTTAATAAATGCTGGCTGATTACTGGATGTGGAGTCTAAGGTTTCTATTGCTCTTTAGTCATTTCTGTTGTGTTCAACTCTTTGTGACCCCATTTGGGTTTTTCTTGACAAATTTGGGTTTTTCTTTGCCATTTCCTTCTCCAGTTCCTTTTAGAGATGAGGAAACTGAGATAAACAGGGTTAAATGACTTACCCAGGGTCACATAGCTAGTAAATGTTGTCTGAGGGCTGATTTGAACTCAGGTCTTCCTGACTCCAGGCCCAGTGTTCTACTCACTGCACTGAGGAGCTTCATTCAAATCCTGTCTCTGTCACTTAATACCAAAGGTTATCTCAGGTAACTCCTCTAAGTTCTCTGCGTATCAGTTTTTGTTAGCTGTAAAATGGGGCTATATGGATGGTCCCTTACAGCTCTAAATCTATGACTACAATTAAAATTTGATATACTTCAAGTATTCCTGACAGAATTTTTTTTCTGATATTTTAGTAAAATTTTACTTATGTAATTGGATACTGTTTGCCTTAGGAATGCCTACTTGCTCTAACAGGAGACTTGGCTTTGCTTTTAAAAAGTTGCAGCTTTTTGATGGATAGACAGATAGACAGGTAGATAGAACAGTCTATATGGAATGTAGAAAGTAAAATTCTGAAGGGCAAGAATTTCAATCCAATTCTCTCTTGTTACTGCTAATTTTTTAACAGATGGGAAATTAAGTGACTGGCTCCAGATCATACAGGTGATAAGTATGAGAACCATTACAAAAAATAAATAATTTTTCCAGCTCTCTGCCTAATGCTCTTTTCTTTAGAGCCCCTAACCTCCTACTATATTACTCCTGGAAGATTTTGTGTGTGTAGACTTGGAGACTGATCATAACACAACTATGATTTGGGGTGTCCTGTTTTGCCAAGGTAAACAAAAAGGTGAGTAGCTTTTAAGTGGCCTTTAAGCAGCCTTTACTATTCTATCCAAGCTAGTGTTTATATATTTCTGGGTGGTTGCTGATGTTGTTTGTATGTGTGACAATGGTGAAAAAGGGAGCAATGAAAGATAACACTAAGGTTGCAAATGTTTGCCAAAAGGATGGTGGTGTACTCTATAGTAATAAAGAAATAGGGAGGAGAAGTGATTTTGGGATGCTGGGGGAGAAGGTGACATTTCAGACACATTGATTTTGAATTGTGCTAGGTGCAGAGATACAAATAATAAAGAAAAATTACCCCCTGACCTTTAGGGAAATGGACAGCACGCCTATTTAACATCAAGTAATTTGGTCCAAAACAGGGATACTGTAGCAGAGATGGGGAGAGAATAAGAAATAATGAAGTCATACCTTGGACTTTCCCAAATAGTGATCTAGTAGAGTGAATCAGCAGGGCTGCAGAGAGGAAGTTTATCTGGGGAAGCAAAGTCATTAAAAGGAGGAGTGTCTGGGAAGTACTGTTTCCTTAGGCACTGAAAGAATGATCAGATGTAAAGGATGATTCAATGCCGGTGATCCTTTAAAGGATAAAGAATGAAAAAAATATTACAAGACTTTAAAAACTGCAAATGGTGCACCAATTTTAAAAACTAGGAAATGCCGTATTAATAGCATTAAAAGTAAACTTCTCTTTGATTCTTGGCAAAATATGTAAATAAAGAGATGGATAGTAACTATCTAAGATTATAGAGCCAGTTCTGGAAGAGGCATCAGAAACCGTCTTTTTCAACTCTCTCATTTTGAAGATAAGGAAACTGAGGCTGAGGGAAGTTAAATGACTTGCCAGGGTCATATAGCTAATAAGTATCAAGGACAGGATCTTAACTGGTGTCCCCTGCCTCTAAAACCAGTGGTTCTTTCCACAGTACTATGTTGCCTTGAGAAAAAAAAATGGGCAATTTTTTTCAAATAGGCAGCATGGATTCACCAAGAACATTACATTCCAGGCAAACCTTGCTATTTTCAGTACATTTTTCATAGTTAATATTGTCAAGGCACTTGACAAAATCCTTCCTCATGCTACCATTGTGGATAAGAGGAATAGATGTTGGCTGGATGGTAATGAGATCAGGTAACTTTCAAAATGATTAAGTTCATAGAAAAAAGTCTCTCTATAGATCCCAGGGAATTTTGTTTGAACTTTACTGTTTAATAAATTTACAGATAATTTAAATAATAACTTATTTAGTTAAGTAAAAGCATAAACATCACACACCAAATATTCAAATAACATAAGTAGAGCAGCTAACTAATACTTTGAGTTACAGAGGTGAGAAGCAAACCCCTAACTGTAAGAAATACGCTCACCTTAAACAAGGAACTATTCTTTATTTTGAAGTCAGGAAAACTTTTGTTATTTTTTATGTTCATTCCTCCTGAATGAATGGGTGGCTCCTAAGGGACTGCTACAATTTTTCAGACATCAATGGAAACCTTTTCATACTCTTCCAATTCAAATCTCCTGCCTCAATATCTATTAACTAAATGAGACCTCCTGAATAACTCACATCATTTTCTCCTCTCTGATAGGCTTCCCTCAAACAGTTTGTCAAGCCTGCACACAAGTTTTTGACTTTTTACTTGACTATGGTAGGTCACAACTCTGATTAGCTGCTGTCATGGAAAGTTAGGAAACAGAATTCCTTCTTTTGTTTCCCACACAAATAGGCTCATAAAATAGCATGATGAGCTAGAATATTGGTTGAAATGTAATAAATTGATATTTTATATGGATAAGTCTGGAACTTAGGATAAAAGCATTTCACAAGAGGAATCATGATTATATGAATCTTTTCCTAAACAACAATATAACAGAAAACAATAACAAAAATTTTGCTACTTTAGTGACTGGAAGTGAAATATGAATCAAAAATATGATATAGTAAAAAATAAAAAACCCGACTAACTCAAACTTGATATACATTAATGCATTAGAAGAGCCATAGCACCCAGGAAGAGGGTGATAGTGATAGTTTCACTGGTAAGACAATGGGAATATTCATTTCATTGAGTAGAATTACTCCAGGATCTTCTTTATTAATCTGAAGAGATTTTGTGTGGGAAATGGAATGAACCTGGCTTGGCTTTGCCCTACAGGGAGGAACCAAGGTAGAAGTTACAAAGAGACAAACTTGTAAGAAAGAAATTCCTAACAATTAAAGCTAGACTTGAATAAAATGAACTGCTGTAGGAGATACTGATTTCTCTCTCAGTGGAAGTCTTCAAGCAAAGACTGAATGTCCAATTACAATGGATATTGTAAAAAGGGCATAGGGGATTATTTTTCAGGAACAATTTGTACTAGATAACCACTGCCATCCATTCCAGTTCTGCCACTTTATGATTCTGTGATAGTAGCTGAAACAGAATGTTCATTGAAGGATGTATTACAGGTCAAATAATAGGTATTTAAATGCCAAGAAAAGAAATTTATACTAAATGAACTGAGGACCCTTCCACATTTTAGATTCTATGTTTTTGTTCTATTATAAAATAGGAAGATTGGAAAGTCCTTGTCTTTTTTTAGGATAGGAAGAAGATTCAGGAAGGATGTTTATAAATTCAAAGCAATATTTTTGGAACATTGTGCTAAAAGCTGGGAAGAGACTGGAAGCTGTTTGAGGAGTATGCGGCAATGTGTGATAGAAATTCTTTAGAAGGGTAAGACACCAGATATGGAAAACAGTCTAGACAGAACTTCATAGAAGGGGCAAGTCAATATTTTCAAGTGGAGTAAATATAAACTGTGCCTGGTGGTGCAGTGGATAGAGTGCTGGACCTGGGGTTAGGAAGACTCCCCTTCCTGAGTTCAAATTCAGCCTCCGTCTCTTATTCGTTATGTGACCCTGGGCAAATCACTTAAACCCGTTTGCCTAAGTTTCTCATCTATAAAATGAGTTGAAGAAGGAAATGGCAAACCTTTCCAGGATCTTTGCCAAGAAAACCCCAAATGGAGTCACAAAGTCAGACATTACTGAAATGACTGGACAACAAAAACATAAATCTTATCAGCAAAAGATGCTCAAACAGTATTAGCTATATATCATGATACCTATGGAATAAAACAAACTCATGTTCGTTTAAAAAGTAATTATATTTTTCATCCTTTCTGCTTTTTGGGGGGAGAGAGGTCATCAACCATTTATTTATTCCTTCTCCAATGAGCAAAAGATAAGAAAAAAGGTGAAATTCCAAATAGTCAATATATTTATAGTTTAATGCCATATAAATCCCATATAAATTGACTTTAATTTTCAAATGTTTAAAAAGATATACACAAAAAATCAGTAGTGGATAGAGTGCAGTAGATAGAGTGTCTAAATAGCTTGGAGTGAGGAAGATTCATTTTCCTGAATTCAAATCTGGCCTCAGACACTAACTAGCTGTATGACTCTGGGCAAGTCACTTAACCCTGTTTACCTTAGTTTCTCATCTGTAGAATGAACTTGAGAAGAAAGTGGCAAACCACTCCAGTGTCTTTGCTGAGAAAACCCCAAAGGGAGTCACAAAGACTCACAGTCACAGTCTGAACCACTAAACAACAACAAAAACACAAAACTATTTGAGATCGCTATCAATTTCCTTGAAAAATGTGGCACAACGAATTACCTAGGACACTCAGTGGCATCACATCATTATATAATAAATATATATGAATGTTACATGTTCTAATTATAGTATAGGTACATGTTACCTTTTACTCCTATCAGTCTGTAGGTCAGAGAATATTAGAGCTAGAAAAGATGTCAGAGTTCACCTAGTCTGTATTCCTCCTTTTACAAATGAGGAAATGGATGAAGTTTCCAGGAAATACAGGGAAAAAGTGACTGATCTGAAATTGAAATCCAGGTTTTCTTCCTCCAAATCCAGCAAGTTCTTTCCACTCACTATCCCATGATGCTTTCTATTGGTTTTTTTTAATATACAAACACATATAATGTCATTCAAAAATTTATAATTTTGATGAACTTATTTTTCTGTAGATGCTATGCTGAAGAAAAAAAACCCCAAAAATAAGGTTTTGATTTAAGGGAGTGTAAATGTACATTGGGAGTTTTTATGCAAATAACTTCAAATGACACCAAAATTTTCATAATGTATAATGTCAGATCAGTGTGATGTTAATGTATATAAGATTCACTTCTATTCCTATCAAAGCATAATCAAAATGTGGTTCTTCTGAATTGTTAAATCTAGATGTCCCCTATATTATAGTATACGCCCCATCTAGATGCAGCTCTCTCCCATTTATGAGACAGAGAAGGTGAAAGGAAACAGTAATAGCAATGGGTCATTCAGAAGTGATGGTGGGATAGGGTGGTGTGTGGCACAAGGATGAAACCGCAGGCATATCTTTACACAGCCTAGTTCACCGATCTGAGAAACTGGAAGAACAATTGTCTTAAAAACAATCTCTTCCATTCATTCAGTTTTGTTGCCCCCTATCCCTATCCCCACACACACTCTTTCTTCAGGTACTTAACTCTTTGAATATACAGAATCCTTATATTCTCAGAATAGATCTTGTTCTGCCCCTAGACCTTCCTGAAATCTGTTTGACAATCTGATCTTCAAGCTCATCCATTATTGATAGAGCTCACCTCTCTGCTTCATTTCTTTCATGAACTTGAACTTCATAGTGTCTCAATGCCAACCTTCTTTTTCTGCTGATTCCTTCCCACCTCCCATAGCTCTAGCCACTAGGGGCTTTTTGTGAGTGCCCTTCAGTGGAGCAATGAGGAGCAGGATACATTATTCCAAAGGATAAGGAAATAAAAAGCTAGGGAAAAAAAGAAGAATATTGCATTAAAAAGAAAAGATTTTAATTCGTTCCATAAACAATCAACCTCTATTGAAGAGAGTGGTCCATTCCCATAGGTATTTTTCTAGCTAAATGGTAAGTTATGCTAAGAAAAACACTGGCTTATTATAGTTACCTTCCATTACTTAGGATGCATTCAGTTGTTTATTTCATCACCAGAAACAATAAAATATGCTGCTACATTTAAAGATTTTTGTGTAAATAGCTAAAATTCAGGGCAAATGCATACATTTTTTAAAAATTCTGGTATTACACATGCCTAAAATGACTATCTTCCATCTCCTAACATTCAGATATTGCTGAACAAACACAGTTTCCTGTTTTCAATTTGGTTTTTAAAGGACACTGG
>CM053771.1:463248635-463339224 GCA_028658325.1 Potorous gilbertii
AGTGCTGGGCCTGGAGTCAGGAGGACCTGACTTCCAATCCAGCCTCAGACACTTTCTAGCTCTGTGACCCTAGGCAAACCACTTAGCCTCTTTTGCCTTAATCTACTAGAGAAAAAAAATGGCAATCTCTTCCAGAATCTTTACTCCATGAGCAGTATAGTCCATAGAGTCACCACGAGTCAGACATGACTAAAGGACTGAACACTGCAATGTTTAAATACTAAACAATGCATATATGTATATAATGTGGTGTGTGTGTGTGTGTGTGTGTGTGTATGTTCAAACCTGTATCCACTAAGTAACCTAAAAAACAAAGCCAAATTCATGTATGAGAACTATAGGAAAAATATAATTTTAACTTGACCAGGGTGCTTATAATTGAATGATTTTTTCTCTTTTTTTATGAAAGCTGAGAAAATTTCTAGCTATATGTTGAAACAGATATTAAGATAATGCAGAAATCTCTCTGGTCTCTGGTTCCCCCAGGGCAAATTGCATCCATCTCTGTATACGTAGTATGTAAACTATCTCAAACTTCCTTATGGAATTGCAGATTCATGAAGATTACCTCTGCTGCTGGTGTGTGCTCAGGATGCTTTCTACCTTTCAGTTTATCGGCTAACACTGAAAATATGAAATATCAAGAGAATTTTTGATACCTGACACCAGGTGAATTTTTTCTGGCAGCGAAAGATACTATCATTATAAATGTCTTATGCCAAAAACAATTTGAGTAAGAGAATAATCCAAACACATGTGCTTTGAGTTTGGTAATTAAAACTCAGCTAGGAAAAATGTATTTATCATTTACAGTATTTTCATTTAATTGAAGAGAAAGCTTATGAAGACTCATGAAGCAGGGAAAAAAAAATCCCCTTCAATGTACTATCCTAGAATATGAAACTGTAATATTTCAAAATTTAGCATTGTTAACATGCCTGAAAATGTTGCTAACATTTTCTAAAAGGGAGATTTTTCTCTTTTTCTTATCCAAAGCTTTAAAATCTATTAAAATATGCTATACCTCCTATATTTTTCAACCAGTAGTTTTAATATCAGTATGCTCTCAGTGTCTTCTTTGGCTGCCCATTACTCTAATCATATTTTTGTTAGAGATAATGATGATAGAGCAGGCAAAGTCCTTTGTAGTCATCTCTTAAAAAAAAAAAAGACCACAGGATTTATATGTGGAAGATCAACTGTTTTCCTTTTACAAATGAGAAAGCTGAGGCCCAGGGGAGGTGAAATTATGAAGCATTACTGTGTGCCAGGCACCGTGCTAAGACTTTGCAGATATTATCTCATTTAATTCTCATAACAACACGGGGGGATAGGTGCTGTTATTATGTTGAGGAAAAGTGTAGCAAATAGAAGTTAAGTGACTTGGTCAGGCTCACTGAACCAGTGTCTAAAGGCTAATTTGAACTCATGTCATCTTAATTCCAGGCTCAGAGCTGTGTTGCACCACTTTGCTGCCTCTAAATGGGAGAATCAGAATCTAAACTCTGTTCTTCTGACTTCAAATCCCTATTTTTTTTCCCTGCATAATGTTACCTGCCCTGTATCGTACTGCTACTAAGTCCATCCTTATAGTCAGTCTCTGTCTTTTTATAATTATTTGGTTCTGTTTTTACTCTTCATGGATAGATTGTTTCCAGCTGTTCTTATAAGTCATTCTTCATTTTCCTTGGTGATCCTATGCCCTTGGCAGCAGGTGGAGAGAGTGAGCATCATCATGTTCTAAGTACTCTAAAGTCATACAGCTGTATTAAGTAACATTCCTAGAATTTACATAATGGGAGTGTACAAATTAGATCAGCTTCAGTGTCCACACTGTAATTGGTCTATTGTGCCCTTCAGCTTCTACATAAATTAACCTAAGGCAAGTTATTGGCCTCAATTTCCTTATCTGCAGAATTAAGGACTAGACATCCTCTTTTTGTTTTTGTTTAGTAGTTTCAGTCATGTCTGACTCTCTGTGACTTCATTTGGGATTTTCTTGGCAAAGATACTGGAAGGTGTGTCTTTTCCTTTTCTGGCTCATTTTACAGATAATGAAACTAAGGCAAAAAGAATTTAGTGACATGTCAAGGGTCATACATCTAGTAAGTATCTGAGTTCAAATTTGAACACAGGTTTTCTCGATTCCAGGTCCTGTGCTTTATCTACTGCTTCACCCAACTGCTAGAGATATCCTCTAAGGTCCTTTCAATATAATTTGTGGAATATCATCAGGTTAAAGTTTCCAAACTAATGAGTATTCAAAGCAAACCCATGAGTGGCCACTGTACTTCTACTGTGGGTGAAATAGGGAAATTCTGTCTCAAAAAAAAAAAAAAAAGAAAAGAAAAGGAATTAGTAAATACCCATAGTGTGGAGAAACTTTGAAATAAAAAGTAAGGAGAGGACTTGGTCATTGCCCCCAGTGAGCTTGGATTTTTGAATGGAGTTCAGGGAGAAGGTTCAAAACAAACTTGCATGAAGCATATGTAATAGTACTTAACCTTTCTTGGATTTGGGAGGAAAACTGTCATCCAAACAGGGTAAAGCATGGAAACCTGGAGAGCTAGAGGATTTCTTGCTCCAGTCACCCTTTCGTTTAACCCTGTTAACCACTGCTGCTAGCTTCAGTCCCTGGCTATACTCACTGTTCTCCCCTGCTGTCATGATGAATCTATGTGGCAGCATTTTCCACAGAAGTGAAGACCATGTTCCCGAAAAGTGCCCTGGTAGTGAGTCGGAACACAGTAGGAAGCAAGATCAGGTTGTATATCTTAGGGAGCAGAGTTAGGAAATTGAATGAGGGATAGAAATCAGGATTAGGCACTGAACTGGGAGCAAGCCAGAACTAAACCAGGTCAAGTGACCAACCTGGACTAGACAAGAACTAAAGGCTAAAGGTTCAAGGACCTTTAATTTGTGAACCAGCCCAAAATGGTCCAGGTAACCTGACGGTCTACCTGAGGACAAATCAAATAGCTATGGTTCTGTTTAAGGAAGGAGACAATTATGTTAGACTTCTAAGCTGGAAGAAACCTTAGAAGTCAACTATGCCAGCCTCTTCCTTTTACATATGCAGAGTTTGTTTGTTACTTCATCAAAATCACTCAGATAGGAAAGTGATAGAACCAGCATAGAAGAAGACCAGTAATAGGTTAACACATTACCCATACCTCTTTTGAGAAATTTCCAGAATGACTAGCACTATTAACAGGAATGAGGTAGTGATAACTTTGGGAAGGTTTCATGATGTTAAGTTTTGAGCTCTGACTTTGAGATAAAGTGGGACATGATTGAGTAGAGAGGAATGTTGAAGTTTTTCTGGGAAGTTGGAAATAGGCATGCTTGAAGACAAGTGAGAATAGAGTGTGTGGGAGGCCCTGAGTGGTTTTACTTGTCTGAAATAGAGACTATGAACTGAGGTATAATGGGAAATGAAAAAACCAGAAATGAACAAACAGTAATTAGTAGCCTCAGGCACATGATTAGGAGTTTGAATTCAATGTGTAAGTAAACCTTCAGTTGGAAACTGCAGTAAGCCCATGAATAGGAAATTAATATGATCAAACTGACGTGAAGTGAGATGGCTGACTAGTCTGACGCTGTGAGATACTGTAGAAGGTGATGAGGCGAAATCTTGGAGGCATAGAATCTGGCTAAAAGGCCAAAGCAGAAATCCAGCTGAAAAAACCCAGGATGGATTTTATGAAGAACAAAAAGGAAAGGCAAATTTGTGAAAAAGGAATTTAGTTCAACATTTTTTTTATATTTTTAAAAATTAATTTACATTAAATACTAAAACAAATACACAATAAGAAAAAGAAACTTAACAAATTTAAATATTAAAACAAATACAAAATATGGAAGGAAAAGAAGTTGCTATGTGCCCAGCAGAGTGTAAAAGAAGATTCAAAATATAGAGCAATAAATATCTATTTCAAGAAGGCCTATATAATAAATACTACACATTATATTTGGAGCTGTCCATCTTTACTTCCTTGTAAGTTTTCTTTTGTTCTTTTTTCCCGCCTCTCCCAAGAAGGCTACAGTTAAACACGGATATGTTTGTACACACACACATATACACATATACATATAGATATACACATATGCACATAAGCATATATACATACACATATATGTATTTACACATATACTTAGGTATCTATAATCATACTTATATATAGACATATATATTCATGTGCTTCTATGTAAGACTGTACCTGTTATACTTGTTTGTCCTCTGTTTCTCTGAGGGTGGATAGCATCTTCCTTGATAAGTCCAAGTCATTCCATATTTTTCTAAGTCCACCAACTCTTCATTTCCTACACCATAGCAGTATTCCAGCCTTATACTGTTTAGTTATTTTAAATAGTCTAAAACAATATTGATTAATATGGCTGACATATAATACAATTTCTCTATTTTTCTCTTTTGATTAAATCTGTTTTAACTTTGTCTGAGATCATGTTTACTACCCTGACTTATTTTCCTGTTAAATTCTTCTCCTGATCTTTATTTTATGTTTGTGTTTATCTCTTATTTCCTATCCCTCCTGACTCTTCTATTTTACTTCTACATGCTACTTTGTCCTGCTATTACTGAACCTAGCCCATCTCCAAACATTCCCTCCTTATCCTCTCCCCCCCTACTCTTTCCCCTTACTATCTTGTTTCTCTCTGAATTTAGAAGACTTTTGTAGCCTTCTAAATAGATGTTCCCTTTTTATCCCATTCTCTTTAATCTAGATGCTCTTCTATAATTACCTTCATCCTATTCCCTCACCCTCCTATTTCTTTATAAGTTTAGAAGACTTTTATTCTCTTCTTAATGTTTATTTTGTTCTCTTTTTAACCCAGATCTGATGTGAGTAGAGTTCCCTCTGAAAAATCCCTCCTTATCCTCTCCCTCCTCCTTATCCCCTTAGCCTTTTATTTTTTAATGGATTTAGAAACCTTTAAACCCTTGTGTGTGTGTGTGTGTGTGTGTGTGTGTGTTGTTCCATCTTTAACCCATTCCTGATGAGAGTAGGATTCCAGAACTACCAGTTCTCTTGCCCCATCTAATTCCTCTGTGTCAGTTCTTCCTCTCTCACCTCTTTTGTATAAGATATTTATTTTTTACCTTTTCCTAAGTGTTTTTGCTTTAGAGAATCACATCATTCTCAGCTTTACCTTAATCTTTCTTTCAAACTATCTTGTTACTAATAACCATTTTAGACTTATGATTTACATTTCTTCATATAACAAGTAAACAGTCTGTCCTTGTTGAATCTCTTGTAATTAATCTTTGATATCTTGTATGTCAGATTTTCTGTTGATTTCAGGTTTGTTTACAACAAAATCCCGAAAGTCTTGCAATTCATTGAATGTTCATTTTTTTCCCCCATTCAGGATTATGCTTATTCTGGGTATTAGATTTTTGACCAGAAGCCCAGGGTTCTTTTTCTCTTCCGTATAGTGTTCCAAGACCTGTAGTCTTTTGTTGTTGCCACTTACTGTGTGATTCTAATATTCACTCTGCCATATTTGAATTGTTTTTTTTTCTTGTTGCTCGTAATATTTTTTCCTTGAGCTGGGGGTTTTGGAATTTGACTATGATATTCCTCTAGGTTTTCCTCAAAGGATCTCTTTCAGATGGTGATTGCTGTAGTTTTTCTATTTCTATTTTGTCCTCTTGTTCTAATACTTCAGGACAATTTTCCTTCATTTTTATTTTTTGTATTACTGTATTAAGATTCTTTCTTCTGGTTGTAGCTTTCAGGTAGTCTGATTATTCTTATATTTTCTCTTCTTGATATATTCTCATCAGGGTTTTTCTCAGTTGTTTTTCTTATGAGACATTTCACATTCTCTTCTCTTTCTTCATTCCTTATTTCTTGATCTCTTAAACTTTGCTGGCTTCCCCTTTCCCAATTCTGATTTTCAAGGAGTGGTTCTTTCCTTAAGATTCAGGGTCTCCTTTTCGAGTTGGTTTGATTTTCTTTTCATAATTTTCTTGTTTTTCTTGGATTGTTCTTTTTTTTCCCCCTCAATCTCTCTCATTTGATTTTTAAAGTCTTTTTAAAGTTCTTCTGTGAATTCTTTTTTGGCAAGTGACCATTTGACATTACTCTTTGCGGGTAGGAAAGGCTTTTTTTGCTTTGGTATCCTTCTCTGAAGATGAACTTCTAGAACATCTAGAGATGTCCTCTCCATTCCCAGAGTGACTTTGTATTCTTGGGTTCTTTCTCCTTTGGCCTGCTCTTTTTTTTTTTTTTTTTGGTAATTTGTATCAGCTTCTTATTGTCATCACCTGTAGTCCTGGGATGAGGGGGATGGTGCCTCTGGCCTCGATCCTCTTTTCATTCTTCCCTCTGGCCTGAAAATGAAACCAAAAACTCTGCCTTTCTGTAAGTGGCCACAGCTGGTGCTGTCCCTAGCATTTGCTTCTGCACTCATGTCTCAGCAGCACAGCTGGGCCTGGCATCCCTTATCAGCAGAGATTCTGTCAATCTTTCTCCCTCAGATGCCCAACTCCTAACCTAGCGTATCAGTCAGTACCTCAGCATACACAGACGGACCTGCTACATAGATGCTTAGGTCTGCGTTCATAAAAGAAAAGGCAACTTTTGAGGGGTTAACAGTCACTTTAATCAAGCACATGTATCATTCCTTTAACTAAGCACATATATCATTCTCCTAGTTCAGGGGAATCAGCACCCTGAACTACAAAGAAAATACAGAGAAATCAAAGATCAATAGGCATAGCTTCCTCTGCCTGACCGGTAACAGGCAGGTCCAACTGTCTGACCATAGTTACCGGAGAGAGAAGCACAGATATCTAGATTCTCAAAGCCAGGGTGCTCCTTAGCAGCTCCTCAGAGTCTTCTTCTGGCCAAATAAACACTTCCAGTTGGTGCCCCCCAAAATAAAACCCCCACCTCAGAGTCTTTGTACTTTTTAGAGCCAGAGGGCATTATATCCCTTGAGAACCAGTGCATCATTAACAAAAGGCTTGGACCTTCTTACAAATCTTCTGACAATGGGTGGGAAAGATCCTCTTTAATCACATTCACTAGAGGCATTATACTTTTTGATGATACTAAAACAAAACCAGCATAAGATACTTGCCATTACACCCAGCTAGCCCCAGGGCTTACAGCTTGTTATTTCAGCAGAACTAGCTTGGAGGTCTTTACAATTCACAGGAACCAAATCTTGATCCCAGAATTTATCTTCAGATTTTCTCCTGATGTCCCAGGACTCCAACTCTAGTTTATTTTTACCACTCTACATTCACCCTTAGGTGCTATTTTGTCTTATTTGTGGGGGAAATCTGGAGAGCTAGGTATTTTCTGACCTACTCTACCATCTTCCCAGAATTCTCTCCAACATGTTTATTAAACAGTTTTACCTGTCTTCAGAATTACCTTCATCCTTGAAGTTGACCGTTATTTGAAGTATGGGTACTGTTATCAGCACAGAGTGAGATACAAAATTTATATAAGTAACACATAGTTTCTGTCATCATGAATCTTAAAGTCTAGAAGAGGGATGTGACATGTACAAATAATTATACTACATAGTAAAAACATATTAGAGGTTGTTTATTTTTCAGTTGTGTCTGACTCTTCACAACTCCATTTGGGATTTTCCTGGCAGAGATACTGGAGTGGTTTGCTACTTCCTTTTTCAGTTCATTTTATAGATGGGAAAACTGAAATAGTATTAAATGACTTGCTGTAACAGCAAGCACCCTGACACATCCAGGATGACCTCCTGGTACAGGTTCTTACATCTACTGCTTTTCTAAAAGGAAAGCAACTTTTGAGGGGGCAAAAATCTTCTTTCATTACATTCACCAACAGAGAAAATACAAGCAGAGAAATAAAGACCAATAGACAGTGATTCTAACTATCTGACTATGAGCAATACATACATACATACATAGCAGATCAAGGACAGATCCAACTGTCTGACCATTACATGCATACATAGTTACCAGAGAGAAAGGCACCAACATCTGGGTTTTCAAAGCCTCGGGCTCCTTAACAGCTACCCAGAGTCTCTGGCACATGAACCTTCTTCCAAAGAATAAGCCCTAAAGCAAAACCTCACCTCAGAGTGTGTGTGTGTATGTGTATCAAGCTTCCCTTAATGAGCTCCACTTGAGGCATATTATTGGGCAAGGAAGATCTTTTAACTCCCATTAACATTACACTGGCCTCGGTTACATGGCTAGTAAGTGTTTGAACTCAGGAAGATGAGTCTTCCTGACTTCAGTCCCAGTATTCTGTCCACTGTATCACCTACCTGCATTATATGAGAGGTATACAGTACTATGTGAAAACTGAGTCTAAGCAAAAAAATAGTAAAGAGCTTCAAGGTGCTTTGCTTATAGGAAGTGCTGACAGGACTGTTGTCTTCTGTCCCTGCCTTTCCATTTGTTTCTGGTGAAGAAAGGACCAACTTTGTGTGTATTGACAGGAACCCTGTAAAAAGATGGCTGCACACTGAGTACTAACTAAAGAAATACTTTTGTTTGCTTGTTTTTGAAGACATCATTTTTATCCAGTGAGAATTACATCTCACAATGTCAGCTTTGCTGACAAACTGAACCGTATACCCTATCACTTTGGGAAGTTCTTCCACGGAACTCATCAGTGACACTGCTGCAGGGCTGATAGTCACTTCTGTGTGAGCACAACGTTGTGGCCCAAGCCCTTTATTGAATAAGGAAGAGTTTATATATCTAGAGAAGACTCATGGAGTCTTTTGATAGATACAGTGGAATTCTACCAATCCCTGTCACAGTACTTAAAAGCAAAAATCTTTTCTGTATGATAATGGGACATGGATTTAAGATCCTAGAATTGGACCATGTGGAAATTTAGTTTTGATGAGCTTTGTAAAGGACAGTATAAATGCATTGCAAGCAGTACTTTGGAAATAGTAACTTAAGCATGTCCCTTCCATAGGAGAGGTTACCTGAAAATGCTCACCCTGGCTGAGCAACCATCAGATGTGTTCTTCACATCCTGTAATTTCCCCTTCCTCTTCCTCTTCCCTTAAGTCCCTTCTCCATTGCTATTTCCTCCTAGAAGAAAAACTGGGAGGAACTCAGCAGCCAAAGAGAGAACATGATAGGCTCATGATCCATATTATCACTCTGTCCCCTCATGAAGCTTTTCTCAGGTCAGTGTTCAGCACAGGAGTTGTTTTCTAATTCCACACTAGCCCTTACAGACACTGGTTCTCTTACTCTTCCATTCACAACCACTGAAATACTGCCCAGTCCTTCCTGATTGTACTACTTCACAAAGAGTAGGGGGCAGGAGACAAATTGAATCTGAGAACAGCTGGTTGTTATTCTGCTGTAAGAAATGAGGAAGGGGATAGTTTCAAAAAAACCTTGGAAACTCACATGAACTGAAGCCAATTTGAAGTGAGCAGGATCAGGGGAACAAGTTACACAGAAATAGCAATATTGTAAAGATAGTCATGTATGAGAGAATTAGCAATTCTTATTTATACAGTATTCTACCATAATTCTAAAGTACTTGTGATGAAAAAAACTATCTTCACATAGACTCAGCTCATATGGAAGCATCTATCTTTTTCTTTGTTTCTTTTTTCTGGAACATGGTTAATGCAGAAATATGTTTTACTTGATTTCCTACGTATAATATGTATTTTATTTCTTGCTTTCTCAGTGGGGGGAGGGAATGAGAAAATTTGGAACTGAAAATAAAAATAAGTGAATTTTTTACAAAAAGAAATCACTAGTTGTCTATGGACTACAAAATGGAAGAGTATTGTAAAAAAAAAAAAACCAAATTGAAAATAGAGTTTGGAGGCAGATTGTAGAAAGACTTTAAGGATTTTAAGTTGAATAGGTTGACCTTCATCCTAGAGACATTAGAGAGTCAAAAATGAAGATCTTTTCTTTTTGAAGAGGAAAGTAATGATGAGATAATAGAATATGATCTTCCTGGCTTCATCAACACAATTCTGAACCCATTTCCATAACAATGGGCTTTTTTTAGAAGTTTTGTGTTGTTTTTTTCTCCTGATATGACAGTGGAAAAACAGACTTGGGTAATAAGACTCCATACTTTAACTTCACCTTTATTAATAATAATTAGCTATTCAACATTAGTTAGTAGCACTGTTGGGTCAGCTTTAGGCCACCCAACACCTGGCTTAACCTTTGGACCATGTCATTAAGTAGACCGTTAAATGTCACCATTTGCCCTGTTCCTTTATGTTTGTCATGCCCTCCAAGGAAAGGTTTCTCTTAGAGAGTCACTCCAGCCTGGTAAGAAGGGAAAAACAAAGAAATAAGGTATTTGGAATAAATCCATTCCAGTTGGAGATCTCAGAGAGAATATAAAGAGGGTCCTTGTCATATACTTTCTTTTAAAACTATCACTGCTGAAAACTACTCAGTTCATCTAAATCCCCAAAGTCATTAACACTGAAAGTGAAGGTACAGGGAGCACACTTTAAAAATCCTCAGGGGAAAGAAGGTAATCTTTGTAAAATAACTTTTGCTTTTGTTCACTCATTTCTTGATAAAAATGATGCTTACAGATTGTACTCAAAATGTCCCATTTGTTCTCCTCTGTTGGTATTTATAAAAATATTTTAGATTTGCAGATACGTTTTAATAGAAGCATGTTTTGAAAAAATCACTTTAAAGTCAGCTTGGGAATCTGATTTCTCTTCTTTCCTTCTTCCCTTTTAAAGAAATAACAGTTTCTAACAAAAGGAGCCATTGACTAAACCATCCTGGTCAAGACCTGATTATGGACCTCTAGCTTTCCCTTCAGAATAACATGCAGAAGTGGTGGATATTGCTATCTGAAGAAAGATGGGGTGGATAGAAGAAAAAATAGATCCAGTTGATCCACACGAAGACTTGGAAAAATATTCTGAATTACAATAAAGCAAATGCTTTTTTACATATAAAACATGACAGTGTGTTATTTCTGCTATCAATAAAAGCTGCGCACTAATATATTCTTGCTTTATTATATCTTTTATTTACCTAATGTTATCATCATTGTTTATCTGGAATTGACTCCATGGTAATTGCATTCCAAAGTGTTGCAATTATAGTATTTTAAAAGCTTCCATGTAATTACTATAGTGGTGGCCTGATGTAATGCCAAGTCTTTTCCTTGACTTACAAGGAAAAGACCTGGGTTAAAGTATTTACTCTGCCACTGTAACCTTGGGTTAACCCTTCACCTTCTGCCTCAGTTTTTTCTTCTGCATAATGAAATAATATTAGCACACCTACTTCATAAAGTTGTGAATATCAGATGAAATAATGAATGTATATAGAACACTTAGGACTCTATAAATATATAGTATTATTATTGCTATAATTAAAAGGAAAAGCAGATCTACTTATGTTGTCTGCTGTTTTTCCAAGGAAAAACAACATGCAAATAATAATTTAAAAATCCAAAGTCAAACAGGTATTTTTTAGTACTATAATGTTTGCTAAATATGACTAAAGAAAGTATTGAAAGTTTGGGGATTTCCTGTTCATCATTCCAATTGAATTTCCCAAGTAAATTTAGTTAATAAAATTCAAAAATAGGCATTTTTTCTTGCTATACATACATATATATATTAAATCAGTTTAATTTGACCTTATAACTTTAAAAACCTTTCTCCTAACAGGATTGGATCAGTGTAGCAAAATGTTTGACATTGTAGCATCTTCATTTATTTGTATTAGACTTTCAGTGAGCTAGGAAAAAAAAAAATCTGAGTTGCCACAATAGTTGTTACCAAGTCCATTCACTTCATTCCAGAGAAAAGACCCTCAGGTCTACTCTCATGGGTTAGGTGACACTAGATAAGCACATGGAAATCAGAAAACCAATCTTTTTACATAAACCCGCTACAAATTTAAAAAGCAGATTAGAAAGGAGTGAGTGTAGATAGCTAGGGCAAGCGCACCCTTTTTGTCAAGGTCTAATCTAGCCTAGTACCATTCAGAATCAGAAACTATCAGATTGGAAGTGCAGTTTGAGGCTTCTCACATGTGGTTGTACCCCATGGAAACACTGTCACTGTCATTTGCTTCTGGTCATTCCTGATTTAGTATCCTCTGAAGCCTGTTCATCCTTGCTGATGTGGCCATTCCTCTTTGGACTTTTGATTTAGATCCCTTATATATAACATCCTTGACAAATGGTCATCCAGTCTCTGAGGACCTCCAAGATATGACCACAGACAACAGTGGAAAGTGACAGCTGGCAGCCTGACAGACAGGAAGGAGATTAGACCTTTAAGCAGTAAAGTATCATAAAAATGCAGAAGCATAGTCTTGCACACCTCAGTGGTCTGTACTGTATTATTACACTATTGTACAATAAATATTTATAATTATGACCCTTAGTCATGAAGAAGAGGTTACATTTGTGAAATACTTAGTAGTTTTAGAAGACAGGGAGTTATACATTATTTTAGGAAGACTTCCATCATTTTGTTTTTAAGTTTCAGTCTTCAAAAGGGAGCAAGTTTGCTGAAAAAAATCCACATACAGAGAATATTTCATTTCCCCAACAATTCCAGATAGATGATATATTCTTGAAAATAATTAAAGGAATTTGTTTAGCATTGATAAATGCAAACATTTTTGTTAAATGTCCCCTTTACTACTTTCATTTTCATTAACAGTTTAGTCCATATACAGGGTGTCCCAAAAGTTAGCATTTAAAAACTGTACTAAGATTTGGGTTGGCCCTTGTAGATTCATTTTTAAACCAAGGATTCTTAACCTTTTTTATCTCATGTAAACCTGGGGAAACCATGGACCATTCTCAGAATGGTGTTTTTCAGTGTATAAAATAGGATTACAAAAGAGACCATTTATATTGAAATATGGTTATCAAAATATTCTTAAAGGTCCCGGGTGAAAACTCTAATCCAAATCTAACTCACCAATAAGTATGATTATATCTGAGATTCTTAATTTCATTAAATATAAATATTCCCTCCATCTAATGTAGATTGAAATTCTTCCAGTCAGTCAATAAGCATTAATTTATTGCTCACTATGTACCAGGCACTGTGCTAACAACTGAAGATTCCAAGAAAGGGGGAGGGAAAATCCCTGCTTTCAAAGATCTCGTAGTTTAATGGGGGAGAAAGGGTTGCATGCAGACAGCTATATACAAACAGGAGGAATACAAATAGTTTAAGATTATCAGTGGAGACAAGGTAGGAGCATTAAGGGGGATCAAGACAGGCTCCTTTAGTTGGGTCCCTTCCATACTTTAGATGATGTTTGTGCATTAATGACCAAAAATACTCATTTCTTGATGGCCACCTGTCTGAGGATGAACTCTCAACTTGTTTCCTTGGGTTACTTATAGAACTATATGTCATTTAGAGATGGAAGAGAACCTTTAGAGGTCATCAGTTCAGCCCTTTTGTTGTACAGAGAAGGCAACAGGTTAGAGAAATTAAGCGATGTGCTCAGTCATGCAGGCAGTGAGTAGTGGAGCCAGGTTTCAAATGAAGCTTTTCTGTCTCTGAAGCCCACTTCCTTTGCCCTACATCACATTATCTCAAAGTAGGACCTGCCAAAGCTAACACTCTGTCAGTGTAGCCACCTCTGCTAGTGCTTAAGTGAGGCAGCAGACTAGAACTTTAGCAGGGGAACTATTGTATATACAGACTCTGACAGGAGCTTCTGTAATTCTGTGCCACCTTTGAAAGTAGAGAGTAAAATTTAGGTTTTACTTGGAATTTGGAATTGATGGTAATGCTGTCCTTTCACCTGCAGTTGGAAAAGGAAAGTTGGATTGTGTATCTCATGCTTTAGCTATTGAAGTAAAGAAGGCAAATTAGAAAATCTTAGGGTGCTTATTCTCATTTATTTCTACTGATCTTTTACCTAGTCTAGATTCCTTCCTTTTATCAATACTCTCTTAGTCCTTTTGCAAAGGTTTTGAAAAAGCTACAGGGTTTTTTCCCCTCTTAACTGCTTTGGTTCATAGGCATACCTATCATTTGACTATAAAATACTTTTTCTTCTGTGTATCACAAAATTTATAGAACATTATTCCTTACATTTAGAAGGTGGTTGGTACATCCTGATTGATTAAAATTTAATGTGATGCATGAAGATGTGTGGTATGTTTATATATAAATACAAACATATAAAATGTATCAGAACCTCCAATTTCACTGGTATAGAGACTTCCTGGTGTATCAGAGGCAAGACTTGAAACCAAGTCTTACAGTCTCAGAGACATTTTATCCTTTATACTTTGTTACCTCTCCCATGTATTTATTATAATTTCTATCCAGCAATTAGCTAACGATGAATATTATCTGGCTAATGTGCAACTGTTACCTGGGGCTTAGGAATATTCACTATTCATATCATACCAAAACATAAGGAAAAGCACTTCCTCAGGTATATGTTCATATTTGCTCTTAGTTATGTTGCTGTCAAAATCAAAGGGCAGATACTACGTAGCATACACTAGAATTGGGGATTCCATATTGTTTGCATCACGGTTCTCTTCCGAGGACGAGGACAAGCAACATCAACTATCTTTGCTTGACTAGCTTGTCTCTGAATTTTCAGACTGGCTGTCTCTTCATAGTTCTGTAGGATCCAATCTGTTACCCAGGTAGCATGTCTATAGTCATTCTTCCTTGATACATAACCTATCCCATGCCTTTTCCTATGATAGGCTGACTCTGCTGTCACTGTTGTGAAGAATTCCTCCTTTAACATTTTGAACCTTATTCCTTTCCATTATAGTATGGAGCCTTCTAAAACCAGCTTCTGCTTTTCCTTCCTTTTGGGGTACCTACATACTTATGTAGACTGCACTTTGTATTAAAACATAGACCTTTAATCTTTATGGGTACTTAAGAGAAACAAGTAGAATTAATACAGATACATTTTGCATATTCTGATCCATTTTTTGTCCATGATGCCATATATGATGACTGATTTCACTATCTTCTTCATCTCCCAGTCATCTATATATTCTGTGATTTTCCAGCAGTTTCCATCTTTAATCACTGGTCCACTCCAAGTGGGTCAGTCACTCAGCAGCTCTCATGCTAATAAAACACAATTGTTTGCTCAAAATAAATGTAAGAAGGGTTCATCATCAGTCATAACTCTGTTTTTCCATGCAAGGTGCCAAAGCAACACTTCCAAGGTAAGCACAGATAGTTTAGGGAAGATTGTACCCTCTGTCCGAAGCTTTTTTGAACAATGATTCAACACAGTTCCACAAGTACTGTTTATCTCCTTGGTGATGTCAGCATATGCTGAATTTATACCAGTATCATTCAGTGTTTTCAATACTGCCATTGTTTCCACCAAATTGAATGCTTTTCTGTAGTTGACAAATGCACAGCATATGGAGACTCTGTATTCTTTATATATTTTTTTAAGTTACTGAAAGCAGCATGTGTATGATTGATGCTGAAAAACCATCATAAAAATCTACTTGCTCGTGACTAATGAATTACTCTTAAGTTTTTCACACAGAAGAACATGGTTTATGTGAAGAGCTCAGGGGTTTCTGATAGGAAAAAGAGCTAATAACTCTCTGGAATCTGTGGTATACACAACTGATGTTACCTGCTTCCATTAAAAATTTATGTCTGTTTTTCTCAGGCTCTATTCTCAGCTTTGAAATAAAGTAAAAAATAAAAAAAATTAAATTTTATTGTAGTCTTTATGTGGGAAGCTAGGGGCACAGTGTGCTGGGGGGCCTGAAATGAGGAAGATTTCCTGATTTCAAATTTGGCCTCAGATATTTGATAATATATGACCCTAGGCAAATCACTTAACCCTGCTTACCTCAGTTCCTCATTTGTAAAATGACCTAGAGAAGGAAGTAGCAAACTACTCCAGTGTCTTTGCCAAGCAAACCCAAAAAAGAGTTACAAAGAATCAGACAGGACTGAAAAATAACTAAACAACAGTTTTTACTCATTCCTTTTATAGTTTTCCTCCTAACTTTTTTCTTTTGCTTTGATCTTTGCATCTTCTATTTTCTAGCCTTGCTGGTTTTCCTTTCATATGTTGGCAAAATTGTTTCACTTGATTTCTCATCAGGTAAGATGAGCTTCCTAAAAAAGTCCTAATGGGCTCCATCAGCTCCTTTGTCCTTAGGCTAGGATCTAATTCTAGGGTTCTAGCTATCACCTCTTCCTGGAAGTTTTCTCAACACAGTTCTTTGTGCTCAGTTATCCTTAATCATGTCAGGGAAAACTGTTACCCTGAGATATGGAAGATATTTCTTTTTTCAAATGAGAAATATATTTTTAAAAAAATTCCTCATCATGAATTAATTTGGTTTGTCTGTCCTGCAATTAAGACTTTTTAATGTGGCCACAGGAAATGTATTCATGATTTAAAAACAGTTTATTCAGTTAACCACATTGGTGTCATTTTCAGTCTCTGCTCATCGCTCTTTCAAATTTTCAAATGTGAGACCCCAACTCAACTGTTTTGAGCCACTTGACAGTGTTATAATCACCTTTCCTGAGAGTCCATTTTAATCTTTCCCCCTCCTTGATAGTGGTGGATTTTGTCTCTTTCATCTTGGAATTAGCTATTGTTCTGTATTGTCTAATATATATGATTGTCAACATCTTGTGTCAGTGTAGTTTTAGCGTTAGTAATATAAGTTGAGGAGAGAGAAAATGGCTACTTTTAATAAGATACACAGCGTTTTTACAAATGAAGTGAACCTGCCCTGTATAGGCACGATCCCCATAGACCTGTGGAAAACATGAACATTGATTTTTCACTCTGATATGAAATCTTTCGCTAGTCAAGTATCATAGATATGATCATATCTGCTTTTATCTTGTTTTATTTACCCTACTGTCAATATGAAGAGCTCCCAGTGAGAAAACTTCCTCTTCCAATGCGGTTTTGGCACTTCATTTACAATGTGTAGTCTTAGAATCTCTTGGAGCCCTGAGAGTTTGTCACAGTCATTATGTGTCAAAGATGGCACTTGAATCCAAGTCTTTTTGATAATGAGACCAGCTATTCAATCTGCCATGCTTAGCACTTTGCATGGCTTTTAGATAAGAACTCAAAAATGTAAAAAAACAAAACAAAACAAAATCTAAAATAATAAGGGAACAGAGTTGTGTGATTTTTATTTTTTGTCACTAACACAAGAAAGCTTTAGGGTTTTGTCTCTGGCAAAGACCATAGACACCAGCATCCATTTGTTGACATGCTAATTTTAACAGTACTAAAAATATATATTGTTCCACCTCCTGTCTCCAGCCTTTGAAGTGGCTGTCCTTATGTCCAGATTGTGCTCCCTCATCACTTAAAATCCCTAGTTTGCTTCTCAGCTCAGCTCAGACACCACCTCCAGCATGATACTATTCCTGAACCCCATCAAGCACTTTAGCTGCCAATGCCTCCTCCCCAAAATCACCTTGTGTTTCTTTTGTATATACTTTGATGTATATGCATTATCTCCCCCAATAAAATGTAAGCTCCTTGAAGACAGAGATAGTTTTATGTTAGTTTTTGTATCCCTGGGGCTTAGCAGAGTGTATAGCAAATAGTAGGTACTTAATAAATACTTGTTGATTGATTGGAAGTTTATAGAAGATCATTCAAAGTGTGCCTTGGTGATTATTTGTATGGAAAGAGACTGGAGAGCACTTTTCACCTGACCTCCATGTAAGTTTTCATATCAGTTGCTAGATATGCCCTATGACACATAACTCATACCTTCAACAAATATGAACCTTTAAAATCAATCATGAGAAAATTGTGAAATCAAAGAGGGCTTTTGGGCACTCAGGAAGATGTTCCTATCTATCTAATTTTGACCTGTATTTTACAGATAATACCAAGAAAATCCAGACCATTGATTGAATGCTGGCTGAATAAATAAATGAATTGTGTCAGGTCTGTGTGGATGGTCATAATTTTCTTTATAGGAAATGCTTGATGTAAAAAAAAACAAAACATTCCTAAGGATCTTTGAGATGGGCAGTTGAATGACAGGAAGTACTTTCATTGTTATCATTTGTAAAGCTCTTGATTCTCAATGGAAGGAGAGGCTATATTGGAATGATTGCTGTTGTTTAAGTTGTTAATGCCACTAACTTAGACTGTAATGTCCTGTTTTACACTATGGAGTTTTCAATTTTCATTATGACCCCAAAACATTTCTTGCCACTTGATGAGGGTTTTATCTAGATAGATCTCAAATGGGTGTAAATAGCTCCTAGTTTTTTTGTTTCCTTGAATTTAATTGCATGGTTTTGTAATATCAGCAAAATAATTTGCCGGAAAAGAGAGGTTAACATTTCCACTTAATAGGAACGAACTTATGTAGATTTCAAAAGATTTTAGCTCTGGGAAAATACCACTCAACAGTTTTGTCATTTTTTTCATCATACTTTAACTATTCAAACATTCCATAGCATTTTTCAAACATGAAGTAATTTCTTGCCCTACCTTTACATATCATATGTAACATGCCAGCTAAAATATAATGTAAGTACATAGCATTATTTGTTGCGTTTTTGTTTCCATCAGCATTCAGTTTTAGGTGAATTAAATTGACCTGTGTATGCATTCCTAAAGTAGCTATTTAGAATTCATGTTCTGTCGTTTTATTGCTTCAGTAGATCTGTGATCTCACTGTAAAGGGTGATCTACCAAGTGCATACAGCAACGGTATCATGCCTTCTCATCCCACATAATTCTCGTCCATAACTTTTCATAAAACCCAGTGAAGGAGAAGGGACAAGGTGTTTACCTTTTTTCATTTAGTAGGCACTTAGCACAGTACCTGGGGCATGATAAGTACTTAATAAATGTTTGTTGACTGGCTGGCTCTCAGTCTTCTGGTTTTTTTTCTGGTTCTTTTAATTTCTTGATGGTGCTGCTGTAGTGTTTAAACTATTCATCTGCAAGACTGGCCCACTTCCTTTTCTGATTATATATTCAGTTATATTTGTCAGCCTTGTCAAATGTAAATTATTACTAGTAATATGCCACAACTTTCTTACACCCTCCGTGGTTCCTTCATTTTCTCTTTGTTTATTGTTTAGCCATCTCAGTCATGTCAGACTCTTTGTGACCCCATTTGGAATTTTCCTGGCAAAGATACTGGAATAGTTTGCCATTTCCTTCTCCAGTTCATTTTACAGATGAGGAAACTGAGGCACACAGGTTCAAGTGACTTTCCCAGGGTCACACAGCTCCTACGTGTCTGAGACTGGATTTGGACTCAGGTCTTCCTGCTCTATTGCACCGCCTAGGCTCCAATTTCTCTTTAATTCTTATCTGTGCTGTTCCATGGTTCATAGTCATGTAGCATTGTTGGGACGATGCTGATGTTAATGAAATGGACTTTCATGGGAGCAAGGGGTCATTGAAAATACTGAGCAAGTTCTGAAATTTGAACTAGTCTAATTTTCTAAACTCTAAGTCTAGCTTATTATCATTCTGAAGTATCAGTCTAAGTCACGCTGTATACTATCACATGCATTTTTCACCCACTTTGTTTTTCCAATATAAGTGGTTAAGTTGATCTCTCTCAAATAATCATGGAATTTACTGAGGAACTTTTTAAGCATTTTGCAGCTCAGTAAAATTAGCATTATATCATCTATAAACAGTATTTTAAAGAACTTTATCATCAGGAAGGAATCTTTCTGTTTGGACTCTACATGGAGCGTGTTCAATGACACTGGAAAACACCTTACATGAATGTCTCCTGCTTTTTAATTCTTCAGTTGATACTAGCAGTCAGCAGGCTGCTTTCCTTAGTTATAACTATCACTGAATTTTATATGAGTCTAGCATATAAAATAAAAAAATCCTAATTGTGGAGCACTTTTTGAGGTACATTGTTTTCCCAAGTCAATCACTTAATAATCAACAGAAAATGGAAATAATGAGATTTTATATTTTCTTTCCCTTTTAGTTGAGTAGATACAGAGATGTGATCTGTTCTAGAAAATCAGCTGGGAAAAGTTTCTTCTCTCTCACGTTTTTATTATAGATACTTTTTGTGAGGATATAGGTCATCCTCATGCAGATACTGGATAGAAAAGAAAGCATATATATAAAATGGCAGTCACAAGTGTCTTCTTGAACTTCTGATAGAATGTAAGCTCATCAAGGGCAGATACTTTTTTTGTCTTTGTATCTCCAGTGCCTAGCATAGTGCCTTATATATACAGTAGGCACTTAATAAATGCTTATTTCAATCCATGAATTAATGTCTCTTTTATTGTTAATAGCATTATCAGAAATCTATTTCATTCCCTATTTTTGAAATATACCCTACTTTTACCTCCAGCCCAGAATTGATCTGTGCTGGCATTTGGTCTGATCCAGTCGTTCTTTTAAACTTTATCCTCTTAAGTGTCATTGATATTTCTTCACATAATTATCAAAGTGGTTAAGTCTAAATGAGGAGGGTCTACTGTTTCTGGCAAGAATAGTTCACCATAAGAATATTGGCAGGCTCAGCTCTTCCAGGATCCAATAGTCTCATGATGACCAAGCTTTGTATAGGGTTATTTTTCATTGTGCTGCTTTTTTTTTCTATTTTGTGAGGTCATATTGCTCTTAATCTTTCATCACTCTATTAGATATTTACTATTAAAAATGTAACTGGATGTGTTATGTGTGATTGTTTATGGATTCTTTGATCTCCTGGTCATGGTACCTATTTTTTATTCCTCATACCTTTCTAGGGAATGGTGGTAGATCAGTGACTTCATTGTCCATTTGTTTTGTATTGATGATTTATTTAAATAGGCCAGATTAACAATTCTTTAATCACATATAGATTCTGCTCATCTTTATCCTTTCTTCTAATTTAATATTTAGAATTTTGCTCCAAATAGTAGAATGGATATGATAAACAAAGAAAGAAAAATAAGGGCCTTTCAGCATCTGTGAGTTATCTGTTCATAATCAAATATCTATTATATGTAGAGCCAATTATATGTGGGTGTTTCAGGGACCTAAACCTTCTATCATATTCCCTTATGTCCCTATGCATTAAATAGATATTTAAGAAATCATTCTTTCTGTCTCACAAAGGAACAATGAATTTAGGTTAATTGAGGTTAGCCTTCTCTTGCTAACAAACAGCTGCATAACAGCATAATGGAAAAAGGGATTGGATTTAAAGTTAGAAGATCTGATTTCAACACAAACTAGCTTTCTGATGATAGGCAAGTCATTTCAGAAGCGCTTCTGACAGCTCTCAGATCACAGGGTGGTTATCTATCTGTCAATATGTGATCTGAGAGCTGTCAGCAGAAATGACCACCTTAAAATTCAGCTTTGGGGTTAAATTACTGTGACCAAGAGGCCCCAATTAAATGTTACCTAGGAGGGAGAACCCATTAACCCATTAACACTTCACTAAGGTACTGTTCATTAGCTTAAACCAGACTAGGGCCCTGAGGGGGATGAGAGACAGCAGTGATGTCTAGCATTATATAATTATTAAAATTCAGAAGGGTTGTACAGTATAACTTCTAAAATATGTCCAAAGATACAGTTTGATAGTTGAAGAAATACAAATCAATCATAGTAAGATGACCACACACACACACACACACACACACACATATGCACACACACACATATACACACACATTTATTAAGCTCCTACTCTGTACCAGGCTCTATGCACATGTACACATACACACACACATAGAAATATATACATACATAGTAATGTGTATATGTATACATATGCACCTACAATATGTATTGGGTGTGCATAAATGGACTCCTTTAAGGAAGCAGTTGCTTACTGTACAGTTAGTTTTTAAGATGGAAATACTGCAGGTGAATTTGTAATACATGTAATGGGTTTTTCTTTGTGCTTTTCAAAATAAATGCAAATAAATTACCTTTAGCTCTGCAATTTCTGTAAAGCTTAGATATAGCTTCCTGCATGTGTATGTTTTGACCACAGTGATACAAACATATTTTTTTTTTTTACTAAATGCACCAATCATTTGGAAAATGAAAATAATTCTTTCAGTATTAAATTTTCAAAAGGAACATAAAGTTCTTTTAGTGGGCATGATTTACATGTCTAATTTAATAATAATGGGGCAGAAACTGCCACACTTTCTACCTACAACACAGCACCATATTGTCCTTCTTAGAGAATTCATATATTGTGTCAACATAAAAACATCAAATCCAATTCCTTTTGAAAATGTGACATTCAATAATACTCTCTCAAATAGTCAAATATTTGAATTCTCCAAGGAACCATGATTTTGATGGGTGGGTACTCCTTCCACTGATGCAGATTGCATCCCCTCCGTGCTGTATACATAGGCTTTGAAAGTAGTTCTGATTAAAAAATTCTAATCTGTTGGTCAATCTAGGGAGGAGTTTCTCCAAAATTGTCTGTACTGGACCTCAGAGAATGTACATATAATCGATTTCTGGACTTATACAACCTTTCCGTGTTAGTAAAAACCATGCTGGAAGTGATAAGATCGTGGAGAGAATCAAGGATTAAATTCACAAAGTATATGAAGAAGGGGAAGATATCAAAGGCAGAGGGGGGGAAAATTAAGGTTTTATTGATAACAACAAAAGAAAAGGTGACCAAGAGAATATTATCAACAACTCTCTTCTTTCTCATCTAATACAAAATCAATTACATATGTATCAAGGATGTCTTCATTGAGGGTGTTAGTAGAAGGCTAGCACATTTTCACAAGCAATATTCTAAAATAGGCTATATTTTTACCACCATGCAATTGTATGAAAGATAGAGAATGCAAGATCTCATTCTCCTTTGTCGGTTATGAAAAGGCATTTGGTGTCATAAAACAAAATTCCTTAAGGTTCCTTTTTACCTAAATGTTTCCTATCCATACATCAAAATCATACAAGTGTCCTTGAAAGATAACTGAAATCACATTATTCAGTGGTCCTATGATCATTAAAACATGGAGGTGTATGCTCATCAGCACTGTTTGATACTGTGAAGGAGGGAACCGAGCGACGGTTCCCAGTTGAAGAGGGATTCTCTGTGAATGGGAAGGTCCTCCCAATGGTCCTGTTTTACAAATAATATGTAATTTTCATTGATCCCTGGAGTAGAACTTCCTAGATGAATCCATAATTAATCAAAATTTTGACTTGACCATCCACAGAGGAAGATCAGGAGACTATAGCATTCATTTGAATAGACAAGCTATAGAGCTTCTCTCTCTTTCTCTCTCTCTCTCTCCATATATATGCATATATGTGTATACGCACATACATATATACACATACATATGTGTATGTGTGCATGTATATCTGGTGCATAGAATTAAATAGGAGGAAGACAGCATGCTGGATTACTTTTGACCCCAAACTTCTCCTGGAAACAAAGGTCCCACTTTTTAATACTTATATTCCAGTAGTCTTATTGTAAAGTTGTAAGATATGAAACTTTAAAAATAAATTTCACACAGAAGTCAATGGAGGGGCACATGGGAGTGTCAGTAGACTACAGTATATAACTAGTGAAGTACTTTGAATAAGGAAAGAAATAAAAGATGTTCAGGGAAATCTATAATAGGAAAAGATGATGGTGAAGCTTGACATGTGGATAACCTGAGTGCTCCATTGGTATCCTTCCAATCTCAGGAGATAGAGGAGTAAGGCTTCCATACATGTTGATCAATTAGTTTTGGACATTTTAAATTTAAGATATCAACTGAACCAGTTCAAGATATCTGAAAAAGAATCAAAATTGTAAGCTTGGAGATCATCAGAGATTGGGGCAGGATAGGTAGATTTGAGAATTATCAGCATAGAGATGTTCAGTCCAGGGAAGCTGATGAAGTCACCAAAGTAAGTAGGATGGAGGAAGAAGAAAACAGGATCTGGGACAGAACACTGTGTGACAGCTATGGTTAGAGGGCATGAGCTAGATAAGGATCCAGCAAAGGAGACTGAGAAGTGATGATAGCTAGGAGAGCCGAGAGAGAGCCATGCCCTGGAAACTTGGAGAAATGAGAATATCAAGGAGGAGAGTGTGATCAAGAATGTCAAACTGCATAGAGGTTGAGGAAAATGGGAATAGAGGAAAGGTCATCAGATTTGGCAATGAAGAAATCATCGATAATTTTGGAAAAAGCATTTCAGTGGAATGAAAAGGTTGGAAGTCAAATTTTAAGAGGTTAAGAAGAGAGTGAGAGGAGAGAAAGTGGATTATAGAGGGTCTTTTCAAAGAATTTAGCCACAATTAGCTGAGAAATATAGAATGCTACTTAGTGAGGATGGCATGATCAAGTGTGGATCTTTTCAGGATGGGGGAGACATGGGTATGTTTGTAGGCAGTAGGGAATTAGCCAGTAGAGAAGGAGAGATGGAAAATAAGTGATACAATGGGGATGATGGAAGGAACAATCCTTTGGAGGACATAGGGTGGAAGAGGATCATTTGAGCAGGAAGAGTGGTTAGCCTTGGTAAGGAGTAAGGCCCTCATCATGTGAGACGGGTGACAGAGGCAGTGGCACATATCATATGATATATACCATTCATTGGCATATATTTGCTTCTGAGGCTTGTCAGATAGAGCTTCAGATTTTCTATGTGAGTCCTCATCAGTGCAATGCCCCTATCCAATCCTTATTCTCATACTGATGTTATATAAAAAGCCTGAGATTGAGATTTCCTTTGGAATGAAATGAAGCCCTCATCAGTAATACTATGTAATGCTAGTGTCTCAAAGGCACTGAACTCAGAAACCTCCAGAAGGCATGATCTGCTTTTCCTTGGGTAAGAAGGATGTACATCATTCATGAACTTTAGAGAGGCTTGTCAAGCCTCTAGGCAGTAGAATTTGGCAATGACTCATTACTTTAGAGCAAAAGGATAAAACATTATAGGCATCAAATGGCTATGATTCTGTTTTAGTGTCTTACTGAAAGGCCCATTGTTCCCAAGAATCTGGGTATTCTCCCAGGCCATTAAGCTCAAAACTTAAAGTAAAATCTCATCCCTGACTGCCCCGTATTTTTCAGTAATATAACTATAAATTCTTAATTGAACAAGGATTGGACTTGACTCTATCTTCAAGAAAAGGGAGAAATGCCATTCTAAGTAATTTTTAGATCCTGCCAACCTTGCTCTCTTCTTACCAAAACCCTTTGGACACATTGGTCCCTGACTGCACAGGTTTTATTGGCATGGACAGCAAGCAGTGCTTCAGGGTGATTTCCATTTGTCATTCACCGAGAGACTCCAGCTAACATGAAGAAAAGGAATATCTGCTAGGAAAGTTTTCTAGCCCAGAGTCTCCCAGGGTTTCAGGTTTTTTGGCAGTTGAATTCATCATGTGTGGGAAATTACTCAGGAGTCATGCCATGACACACAATAGACACCTAATCGGTGATTTCCTACTCAACTTGTTCCAAGGTTGCTTTGTAAGAAAATGGAGTATATCCTGGACTCCCAGAATAGTCTCAGCTTGCCAGTCACTTTTATATGAACTACAGGACAAGAAGCTAAGTAGTGACATGTTTCTCTTTGTAGAAAATGAGAGCCCTTCTAAATGGCAGTGTGGCCATTCAGAAATCTCACACAGGTATGTGATTGATGGGCTCCAACAGCTCAAATTAATGATGTTCAGTTTGTATCACTAAGTCATATCATGTTTTATAATGAAATTTTGGCTTCAATTTTGTGTCCTCGAATAATGAAAGCCAGAACTGTCCATGCAAATGTTGTCACATAAACCATTTTAATGAATTTCCACAAATTTCCCAGAAGAATCAGGTTTTATCTTGTCTCTTCTACTTAACACCTGTGTGACTTGGAACAAGTTTAACCTCTTGAGTTCATAGTTTCCTCATCTGTAAAGAAAGGGGAAACTAAATAAATGTAGACAATGGAGATGACTTTAGAGGATCACAGAATGTAAGAATTGAAAATTACCTAAGAGCATAAATTCCAAAACAACCTGGCAATAACATCACTGATGAGAGGTCATGCCAGCTTGGTTTGACAACTTCTAAGGACCACCAATTCACTACTAGTTAAGGCAAATCCATGCACTGTTAATAGAAATATTCTCCTTATGTTAGCGCAACAAGGGGGCACAGAAAGCAGAACGTTGGATCTGAGTTCATATTCTGCCTCAGACACTAGCTTTATGTTTTTGGGTAAGTCACAACTTCTATCTGCCTCATTTTACTCATGTAGAAATGGTAACAATACACCACTTCCATCCCCAGGTGGACGAAATAGGAGAATATGAGACAGCATTTGTCAAGGTCAACGTATCACATAAAAATTAGCAACATTTAGTGACAGCTATAGTCCAAGGGATTCAGCATAAAGCTGAAATATCCAAGAGATGAGACTGGTGGTAACTGAAATTTTTTAAAAAAGAAATACTTTGGCAGAAGTCTTCAGTTTCTGTATTCATAGCTTTGAGCCTGTGACATCCCTGAGAATATGCCATTCACACAGCTCCAAAAGACATGAGAGACAAGAGGTAAATGACAGTTGGGTGAAGCTTTGCACATAGGTGAGAGTGACCAGGAATGAGGTTAGAGGATGAAAGGATCATGGGCAAATGCACCAATAAACACTGAAAGTTTGTAAATGCCCTGGCATTTATCTTGCACATATTAGATGCTTTATTAATATCTGTGATATGGAATTGAATTGAATTAATGGAATCATTGAGGTCAAATTCAAGAAAACAGTAATGAAAGGTTAATACTGCCAAAGGATAAAAGGTCATGGAGAAGAGTGATTTCCAAACTTTTTTGATTGAGAACTCTGTTAGTCAAAGATTGCTTTAGCACATAGCCACAACATATATGAATTTACTTGCTTATGAGTTGTATATAGTATATATATATATACATATATATATATATATATATAGTAACTGATTACTAGTCACAGTCAATAAGTGTCTATTAAGCACTTACAAAGTGTTAGGTACGTTGCTAAGCTTTGTTGTTGTCATTCATCCTTCTTGTTGAAGAGGTCCAGTGACCTCAGTAGGGTGATGTCTTGGCTTGCGGCAACTGGATGTAAGCAAGATAGAGCAGTGTCAAGTCATTAGTCTCACTCTCTCCTCCAGCCAAGAGTCCAGTGACAAGACAGGTCAGGATGACTAGAGATGGCCCCAGATGCAGGAGGACACTGATCTTTTCAAGTTCAGGTCCTTTGTCTAAGGCAACACTTATTCATCTCTAGGGATACAGAGAAAGGCAAAAAACCAAAACAAACAATAACGACAACAAAACAACTCAGTCCTTGACCTCAAGGAAGATATGTTCTAATGGGAGAGATAATGTAAATAATTAGATATCTATAAGGTATATATATAGAATAAATAATCGGTATATATTATAAGTAATCTGAAAAGGGAAAAAATTAGCCTGTGGAGGGAAAGGACCAGGAGAAGGTTATTGCTTAATGTGGAATTTCAAATGAGTTTTTAAGGAAGACAGAGACAGAGATATAAGGAAGTGTTGGTGAAAAAATAGAACATTGAGGGGGCGGGGTGTGTGTGTGTGAAGAGGATAGCCAGTTCAAGGACATAGAGAGGAGAGAGACAGAGTTATATTTGAGAAATTGCAAGTAGGTCAGTGTAGCAATATCACAGAGTACATGTTTATATGCTTTATAAAACTTACATTAAAAATAAGAATTTAAAATTGTGAAATAATTTAGAGTCGATAGGAAATCATTAGAATTTATTGAATACTAAAGTGATATTATCAGACCAACCCTTTATGAAAATCATTTTGGCAGCTCTGTAGGGGATAAGCTAGAGTGGGGATAGACTTGGGGCTTGGAGAATAAATAAGAGACTATTGTAGTGGTCTAAATGAGAAATCAGGAAAGCTTGAATTAAGTATAGGGAGAAAGGAATGGATGTGAGAGGTATTTTGGGAGCAGAAATGGCAAAAACTGGCAATTGATTAGATATTTGAGGTGGAAGAAAGTAGGGAGTCAAGGAGAAAGTCAAGGTTATAAACCTGAGGGGCTAGAAGGATGATGATGCCTGCCATATAAATAGGGAGTTCCTAGGAAAGCCAGATTCGGAGGAAAAAGTAATAAGTCCTGTTTTGCACATGTTAAATGTAAGATACCTAGAGGACATCAAGTTCTAAATATCCAATAGGCAGTTGGTGATGTGGAACTGGAGCTCAGGAAAGAGATTAGACTGTATATGCATAAATACATTATGTGTATATATATATATATATATATATATATATATATATACATATATATGCACACAAATACACACAACATGTATATATAAATATATTACATGTATATATACATTACATTACACATTTTTTATATACATACACATATATAGTACATACACATATGTCGTAGAGAAGATGGTAACGGTAATTAGCATTTACATGGTCCTCTAAGGTTTGCAAAGTGCATTACAAGTATTATCTCCTTTTATTTTTCACAACAATCCTGGGAGGTAGTTGCTATTATTATTTCCATTTTATGGATGGGGAAACTGAAGCAGGTAAAGGTCATGTGACTTGTCCAGGGTAACAGAGTTAGGAGGACATGAAATGGACTTGAAGTCAGGTCTTCCTGACTCCAGGTCCAGCATTCTATCTATTGCACACCCTAGAAGCCATGGTGACCAAGAGAGTCGAGAGAGAAGTGAAAAGGACTCAGGACTGAGCACATCCGCAGTGAAGGGCATGATATTGATAGTGATCCAACAAAGAAGACCGGGGCACAGTCCAGCAGATAGAAAGAGAACTAAGAGAGATCAGTGTCACCACAATTCATAAAGGACAGAGTAAGTATCCAGAAAAAAGAAAGTGGTTTGCAATGTCCAATACTGCAGGAAAGGTGAGGATTAAGAAAAAGTCGTCTGATTTGGAAATTAAGAGACCATTGGTGACTTTGAGGAAAGCAATTTCAGTCTGATGAGGAGTCAAGAATAATGAGGCTGAGAACATGGGAAGATGGGAAGTGACTGGTTCCCTAAATAGAGGTTGTGAAGTATGATGGATTTGGGGAAAGAAAATGCCATTGCAATTCATCTGTTACTGCTCATCCTGTGCTCTTCACACTATTCTAACAAAAAAGATGAAAACTCTCTGCATGCATGTGCATGTGTGTGTGTGCATGCATGAGTGTACATGTGTTTGGGGGGTTTAGGAGACAAGAAAGTCTTACTCATAGGCCATATCCTCAGAGCACAAGGTCCTGGCTGAGAAATGCTTGCAAGTGAGTCAGGGTGATAGAAAGGATAAAGGTGTGGAGACCCTGGTAAGTGTTAAGTTATAATTGGTCTGAGGACCCTATGTGCAGTGCAGTCAGGGAGGATCTCAGTGAGCAGGAGGGGAGAGAGGGGGAATTTTGAACGGGTAGTATAGTTGTATTGGAGACAAGCCCAGTATTGACTATGGGGTCTAGGGAGTGTATGTGTTTTTGTGAGTGTGTGTGTGTGTGTGTGTGAGAGAGAGAGAGGGAGAGAGAGAGAGAGAGAGAGAGAGAGAGAGAGAGAGAGACAGATAGAGAGAGAGATTGATCACATACCCACTGGGGTCAAACCATAGACCCCCTTGAAATCATTGCACTTCTTTCCAGAGGACCACAGACTCCATTTTGGAGATTATTGAACTAGAGTATCAAAAGACCAGAGGACAATAAAAAAGAAATTTTGCCTCAGATACGGGCAGAAGTTTTTGAGGACCTCTATGAAATCTGCTTGTTTGGATAAATATTAGCTTTATCTTAACTTTAACTTCTTATCTCATTAGGGGTTCAGGGGCTTTCTTTTACATTATGTTTCCACCACTACAAGCTGTGTCCTCTGTTCTGTTAATGATGCTAACATCTCTAAGCTTTACCTAGTCATAGTGTTTAAGGAAGCAACTATATGAAGCTAATTGATGGTGGTCTTGCCATATCTGAGAAAACTCAAGTTGAAGCTACCATTTTCTCATCATGTGACTAACTACCATTTAATAACAAACAAGCCATTAAAAAATCCATCTGGCCATCAAGCTTCTGCCATGACAAGGCAAATTAGCAGGTGGTAAATTCCATTGTTGTACTCATGAAAATGAATTGCAATCATAATTTACAATGTGATCCCCATTTTGGACAGACATAAATGGAGTGCCTTTTCCCCCTGTTAAAAGTTCAGTTGTTTTATTGGTAACACAATCACTGCATTTTAGAATTATTTTACTTTAGAATTGAAAGGAATGCTAGAGATCACCTAGTCCAAACCTATTATTTAACAGATAAGGAAACTGAGGTTCAGAGAAGAAAGCACTTTATAAACTTAATTGTGGATACAAAAACCCCCCAAAAACCAAGGGGTTCTACTCTAAATGGAAAGACATTCTACTGGAGGGAAGCAATATACACACAGTCAAGTAATTCAAAATATACACAAAATAAATCCAAAGTAATTTGGGGGAGGTTATAAATGACTAGCAAAGTATATATACTTTGGAAACCAGGAAGGAAAAAGATACTAAGTATCTGCTATGTGTCAGGCATTGGGCTAAGTACTGTGAAAACATTATTAAATTTGTTCCTCACAACAAGCCTGTCAGATAAGTGCTACCATTATCCCCATTTTCAGTTCAGGAAACTGAGGCAGAGAGAGGTTAAATCACTTTCTCAGGATCACACAACTACTAAATGTCTGAGACCGCATTTGAACTCTGGTCTTCCTGACCACAGGCCTACTGCTCTATCCACTGCACTATTTAGCAACCTCTATATAATGTGAATTTCAGTGTTGTTATTACATGATTGGTCCCTAATTGTATAATCATACAGTGTCAGAACCAGCACTAGAACCCTTCTATGTTGACTCCAAGTCTAGTGCCCTCTCTATTCTATCACCTAAGTCTCTGATGAAAATAGAACTATTTAATCTTGAATGGATCCAATGAATCTGGAAACTTGAAGTGGTGTTTGCTGCGTAAAAATCCACCAGTCTGATGATTAAAATAGGCAGAAATAATAGAAAGAGTTAAGAAAGAGTTAACAAACCATATTGTGAATTAATGCTATCTAAAAATTCATAGTCTTTATTTGTATATATAATTGTATTAAGGGAAATAGCAAATAATATTTAACAAAAGAGGATAGATAGCTCCATTTATCTGGCAGTTTTCTCTCAAAGTCTATGAAATACTTTAGGTATTTAGGACCCATTCCTAATTGATTAGACACTTTCTGAGAATGATCTAGAAATTAGAGTTAGGAAAACATGGGTTCACATTTGACCTCTGACGCTGTGACTTTGTGACTGAATAAGAAAGTTATATTCCATTGTACACAGTAACAGCCATAGTGTGCGAGGGCTGTTTCTGATAGACTTAGCCCTTCAAGCAATGCAAGGACCTAAAACATACCCAAAGGACTCTTGAGGCAAAATGCCATCCACATCCAGAGGAAGAACTAAGGAATCAGAATGCAGGATGAAGCAGACTATTTTCTCTTGTGTTACGTTTTGCTCTGGATTTTCTCATGGTTTCTCCCATTCAATTTAATTCTTCTATGCATCATTGCTAATGTGAAAATGTAGAATTTATGTGTAGAACCCATATACGATTGCATGTCATCTTGGGGAGGGAGGGGATAGGGAGGGAGAGAAAATTTAAGACTTATGGAAGTGATTGTTGAAAACATAAAAATAAATTTATTTAATAATAATAAAAAACACATTAATGCAAAAAAAACTTGGGCTGCTTTCTAGGACTTATCTACAAGTTGTAGGTAGGTTATGATATACTGGAGGAGCTTTCACACACTAAAGTTCTACATGGTGACAAAATCTCAGACCCTTCATGCGTTCACAATTGGGCCCTGAGGCTGCTTCACAAGAATCTCAATAGCTTGTGAGAAAAGACCCAGAAAGGTGTCATTCTGTTAAAATGCTAATCAAACTTCAGAATCTCAGCAATGCTGCCTTATGAAATGAAGAATAGTAATCTGTAATCCTCATGTAGGAACTGTGAGATAGTGAGTTTGAAGAAATGGAAGCAAAGATTGACTAAATGACTTGATAGAAGTCGCATGTATGCATAACGCAGGTAAACTACCTAGTTTAGTTTCATGGGCTCACTCCACTAGGTAACATCACTTCTCTTTAAACTCTAGGAACAAAAAATTAAGCACCCTTTACCATTTGCCATTGTATATTAGTTCCAGATGGATACTAAAATTCAATATAAAAAGTCGCATCATTAAAAACAACATTAAGTATCTTTCACAACTATGGCTGGGGGAAATTCTTGACTAAGCAAGCGATAGAAGTCATAACAGATAAAATAGAAAATTTTGATTACTTGAAATTGAAAAGTCTGCACAAATACAATAAATACATTTAGGATAAGAAGTTTAATTAGCAAATATATTTATATAAATGTCTGTGATAAATAATATATATACATATCTCCAAGATATATAGGGAATTAACACAAATATATAAGACCAACAGATAAGTTCCCAATAAATAAATAGTCAAAGGATATAAATAAAGAGTTCTCAAAAGAATTGCAAAAAATTATCTTAAGAAAGCTCCAAATTGAAACTAATAAATGAGATGCAAATCAAAACAAATAATAGTTTTTTTTTACCCCCAATAAGTTGTCAAAGATGGATACAATAGGAGCAACAATTACTCCATGTAGCAGTTTTCCTCTAAAAAGACAGTCAAACTATTGTCAAAGTTTAATTGGTCCACAGGCCTAAAGCTCATGCCATCAATCTAGCTTCCTTGTTGTCTAAGGCATCAAAAATGTAGCCCTTGATGAACTGATGCTACTTTGTATGGAAACAAGGGGAGCTGTGCTGCAACTGAATCAAAACTGTATTTTTTCTTTGCTAAAAATCTTTCCTAAACTAGTATTGAATAAATTTCCTTTTGTGGGATGTTATATGGTCTGTGACAGTCTCATTTTATTCCAGTCCTGAGTTTGAACCATTGGACTGATCTGAGTCAAGTCTAGCCCAGAACAATCACAAAAGATGGAAATAATAAATTCTGAAACAGTTTCTGGAAGATAGGCACAGTGTTATAGTGTTTGTGGAGCTGTGAATTGATGCATTCATTCTGGAAGGCAATTTGGAATTACAATTAAAACATGACTAAAGTGTCCGTACTCTTATACAGAGATACAATTTCTAGGGATATACTTTAACCAGATCAAAGACTAAAAGAAAAATCTAAAATATTTATGAAAGCATATTTGTTTTTGTAATAGCAAAGAGCTAGAAATAAAATCCACTTATTAATTGAGGAATAGCAGACAAATTGTGATGCATGAATGTAATGAAATGTTATTGCATTACAAGAAACTGAATATAAAGAATTCAGAAAAACATGCGAAAACGTATATAAACTAATGCAGGATGAAGTAAGCAAACCCAGAAAGACAATATACAAAATTACAACAATATAAATGAAAAGAAAATGAAGTTTAAGAGTATATAATTATAATGAGAAAGCTTAAGTCTAAAGATAAATTGATAACATATTCCTCTTTCTATTCATTACAGAGGTAGTATTCTATGGGTGAAGAATATTGAATATACTGTCAAATATGTTGATATGTTGGTAGATTTGGCTAAATTTTTTCTTTCTTTTAAAATCTTTATTGTAAGGGACAGTTCATTGAGCAGGGGAGGCAGTGAAAGATAATTTAGAAAATGAATGTGATTTTAAAACAAAAATGAATCAAAAAATTTGAAAAGTTAACAACATTTTAGTCACAATGGTTTTCTTTACTTGTCTTTACTTGACATTTACAATTCCTCAAATGAAAGAGATACCATACACCAAAATCAAGAATTATTGTTTCTGTATATTTTGTACAATTAATTACTCAGTGTAATGAGAAAAGCCTGGTATTTGGAATCAGATGATTTGGCTGTCTTATAGTTGTTGTTCTGACAAATCATGTGATTTTGGACAATTTACAGAGCTAGAAAGGAACTTGAAGAACACCTAATCTAACTAGTTCCTATAGAGGGATTATTGCTAGGACATTATCAAATGGTTACTCAACTTTCACTTGAAGACTTCTAGTGAGAAGGAACCTACTGCAGCTGTAACTTCTCTTAAATATACCTCTCTAGATCTTTTACCCATTACCCTCTGGAGCTAAGCAGAACACATTTAAATGGGGAAGTGCTCCTACTAGCTCATGAGAACTAATTGTTAAATTTTTAAGGTTAGAATTTACACCATAGAAATAGACAGATGCTAAAAAAAGTAGGGTTTGATTTATTATTTTATTAATTGTTTAGATTTAACAAAACAATGGAGAAAATAATAATGCAAATTAAACTTTAAAGGTGTGTGTGAGTACTTTTGTTTTTTATGAGCCAATTGTTAAACATTTGTCTCAACATGCTGGCATTTAATTCCCTTCCATAGAGCTTTCAAATATTTAGAACCATGAGCTCACAGATTTAGAGCCAAAAAAGACTTTAGATATCATCTCATCCTACTCCCTCTCTTTAAGGATGAGGCAACAAAAGCCTAGGAAGTTAAAAGACTTGCTGGAGGTCACCCAGGTAGTAGGCAGTGGAACCAGGATGCAGACTCATTCTCTGAATCCAAATCCATGCTCTTGGAGCTTTACTGTGGGGTATTGAAGACTGTTGTAATGCCTTCCTCCCTCTCTACTCCCTCCATCACCACTAAGGCTACATGGCGTATCTGTGTCCCCAAATTCCTTAATGTTCTTGAGATGACAGGAAAGCAGAGAATCATCACGGAGAGGACTGGCGTGGGGATTGGCCAAAGTATTCCAGATCTGATTCTCCGCAACTGAGCTCTATCTTACACCATACTGCTAACATCATTACCACCATCATCACTAGCAATTACTGCTCTGTTACGTAGTTTGAGATCTTATTCCTATCTTTATTCATTATTTCCCCTTTTGAAAGGCATTTTACACGAACCAAGGGAACAGGTCAGCTTCAGAACTAGTGTACTTCAGTAAATCTCAGTTTTCTTAGCTGTAAAATGTGAATTCAAATAATTTTGTCACCTATTGGTGTAGAGAAAAGATGAGCTACTGTGTGTGAAAGCATGTTATGACCATAAAATACCATGAAAATGTGAGTGGTTATTTCTACTTTTGTTATGATGAATGGTTTAAACTTTAAAATTATATTCAAATACTATTATTCACATTATAAGCTTCCACTAATCACAGGAGTGACTAACTAATGAGATACTCTGACTAGTCACTATAGAACAGAAGTCTGGGACAAAAGTCCACATTAATTAGCATTATTGTGCTGAAATATATTCTACGTTTGGCAGAAAGGAGTGATTTAGGAGACTTAAAAATTCACCGAACATGATTGAAATGAAGTAACAAGTCATGATTTCCCAACGAGAAGATATATAATCTTTGGATAACAGAAAAAACCTAACAAACAAATAAAAAGATAGTTTTGTAATAAGACAAAAAGTCATTTGTCTCTGTGACTTATGAGAGCAATGACAAAGTTAAGAATTTGCCTACCTGGCTCTCATTGGACAATTAAATTCCTATTCTCTACCTCGCCAATGATGTGATGTTTCACTACCACATTTTCTGTTTCTCCTTGCTGATATCAAGGAAGCTTTTGAACAAGTGGAATGTCTCCTTGGTATCCTTGCCAGTATTTAAGTATTCTAATTGACTTGTTATTTAGGTTAATATGTCACAGACTCACAGAATCTGAGATTTGGAAGGGACCTCAGCAGCCATACAATCCAAGCCATATGCCAAATAATTCTCACTGTAACTTACTCAGTAAGTGATCATCACACTTTTACCTCAAGTTCTCCAGGGAAGGAGAAACCATCACTTTTCTAGATAGTCCCTTTCTGGATCTTTCAAAGATGTTTCCTGGCATCAGCCTGAATGAATCTCTTTGCAATTTCTGCCTGTTGTTCCAGCTTCTGACTTCTAGGCGGCAGTCTCAGAACATTCTGGAATGTTTCCCTGGCTATGTAATATGTTCCCTCCATAAGTATGTTGTCTTAGCACATGTGTGTTCCTTCTATGTTACTTCAATGATATATTAATCTGTTGTTCCTTCTCAAGGAAATTTCAGAACTGAAAGGGACCTTGAGTCACACTAAGGAGTTTTAAAAAAGAGACCATAGTGAACTCATTTCAAGAGATGTATCTAAAAGGAAAGAGTAGAGAGATGCCTATTCCCCCATCTATTTTTTACATTTATCTTATAATTTATTTTTTCTCAATTACATGTAAGCAAAACTTTTATTTTTTAAAATTTTGAATTTCAAATTTTCTCTCTCTTTCTATCCTCTCCTTTCCTCTCACGCCTATTATGAACTTAACTTGTCCAGCTGGAAAGGTTTAGTGACAATAGGGGCAACAGGTAAAAGGAAAAACTGAAAGGAGAGGCAACCTGGACCAGAGATTTTCCAGATTTCCTTTGCACATGACTTTCCAGTACCAAGTATTGCAATATACTCTCTTCACTTTCTTAACCTGTTTTCCATATCTTATTTTTATCCCAGATATAAAGAAGTTAAGGTTTTCTAAATATACAAAATTAAATTACAGCAGAGAACCGAACCTCTGACCCAATGTGAGAAATTTTTCCAAGTAGGATGCTCTGAGCCATTGTAATTATAAATTTTTCTGTCTGATATTATTATATTGACATTTGATATAATACTTCAATTCTTTATATTTTATACAAAGTCCATGCATTAGCAAAGGTCCATGTGGGCTTGAAGGTCATTATATTGTCCCTAGGCTAAAAGGGAGATAATTCATGTAGTATAATATGGAGGATTTGATTCCTAGTCCCCAGTCTGAGAAAGGAATGTGGGCAAGGTGCAGATAGTTGAGGCCTTGGTGATGAGGATGAAATGACATTCAATTCTGCTCCTTCCAGAAGGGAGGAAGAGCAGAAAGTGTCAAGAACTTTTTCCAATGCCATGGCCTAGAGATGGACGGAACCTCAGCGGTCACCTAGTCTAACACTCAAATATGAGACAGGCAGGGTTGTGGGGAATAGCTGACAGTTGTCTGAACTAGTCAAAGGAAGAAAGAACATACCTACGCAGAGCTGGGTACAGAAATACATTTCATTCAGGAAAATGAGGCAAAGAGGAGAGGAATAAGACTCAGGCTTGATTAAAGGGGGAATAGTCCCAAATGATGGAGATATGGATGGCTTAGTGAATGGAATGCTGGGTCTAAAGTCAAGAAGACCTGAGTTCAAATCTGGCATCTTGGGCAAGTCACTTGAATTCTATTTGCCTTAATCTACTGAGAAGGAAATGACAAACCATTCCTGTATCTTCTCCAAGAAAATCCCAAAAATAATATTGGAGTGCTATCTATGGGGGGTCATAAAGAGTCAGATACAATTGAACAACAGTAGTCATAAGCAAAATTAATTCTAAGGATGTACAAAAATATTTATAGTAGCTTTTTTTGTGATGATAAGGTATTGGAAACTGAGGGGATCCTGAACAAGTTATGGTATGTAAATGTGATGAAATACAATTATGCTATAAAAATGATGAAGGGCATGTTTTCAGAAAAAAATGGGAAGGCTTGTGTGAACTAATACAAAGTGAGATGAGCAGAAGCAAGACGATGGTTTGTACATTCACAGCAGTATTATAAAGACAAACAACTTTGAAAGACAGAGAAAATGATCAATGAAATTTCCACCCATGAGTCTGGAAAACCCAAGATGAAATATGCTACATGTCTCCTCATAGAGAAGTGGGTCACTTAAAGTGGAGACTGCAAAGTTGAAGAAGTGATATAGTTAATGCAAGAATTTATTTTGGTTGACTATATATGTCTATAACAGGATTTTGTTTTTCTTTATTTCTCAGTGGGGAGAGTTAGGAAGGTAGAAAAGGCAGATATTGACTGAAAAAAATTTTAATTAAAAAATGCTGAATCTGGTAAATGTGAAGTCCAACTTGATGTTACCAATAGTAACTAGCATTTACAGAGTACTTTAAGGTTTGCAAAGAACTTTACATTTTACATTTTTATTATTTGGTCTTCACTTTATTATGGCCTTTACTTCAGAGATGAGGAAATTGAGGCAGATAGGAGTTAAGGGTCATAAAACTAATACATTTTTGAATTTAGATTTGAATTTAAATCTCCTCGATTCCAAGTCTAGTGCTTTATTCACTGTGCCACCTAGTTGCTTCTTGTCTCCAAAGCGGGTGCTGTGGTCCCCTGGGAGGTTTAGGCCCTGAAGGAGGTTCTGGCTTGATTCCAAAAGGACTGTGGGATATGTGATCAATCAGTATTGGATGGAGGCTAATCAATGGCATCAAAAGCTAAAGAAAGATCAAGCAATATGAAGAGTGGAAAAAAACATTCAAATGAACAATTAGAAGGTCATTGATTGCTTTTAAGAAAGCAGTTTTATTGGAAAGGTGAAGATAGAAGATAGATTACAAGGAACTGAGGATTGAATGGGTAGAGAGGCAGGGGATGCCAATTAATCTCTTCAGAAGTTTAGCAGTGAAAGAGAACAAAATGATGGAATGGAATTTCCAAAGCAATCCAATCTATACTTCCAGGCCAGTAAAATACCAAAATTTTCTTCAAAAGTCAGCTTCATGATATTAAAAAAATATGGGAATTCTCTTAGGGCAGAGACAAGGAGCTCACCAGGCAATGGGAGCTGGTGTTGGAAGAGCATGGAGAAGAGGAGAAATGTTGATAGGTTTTAAGAAGGATTTTTGAGAGTAAAAGTTTTGTGGATCAATAAAAATTTAATATGGTGTGGTGGTTGAGAATATTGCTCCAGGGAATAGTGAGATCTTGGGAGAGGTATATCTTTAGGGTTTGGACAGAAGAGGTATATGTGCATGTTTGTAGACCAAGAAGAAGATGCTAAAAGATTAAAAGCTAAAAGATCAAAAGAGAGAAGAGATGATTGATGGAGCAAAGTTCAGCATGAGACCAAGAGCGGATATATAAAGACACAGGTTGGAGGTGGGCATCCCTGTTGACTTCACTGCCGCTTTCCATAGATCATAGATAAAAGAAGTGAACCAGCACTCCCAATTTGGTAAAACCACCGAAAACAGTTGGCTTCACAATGCTTCCTTTTATTCGAACCACAGCCACTTGGCTTATATCCATGTATGGCACTCTACCCTGTGGCTCAAATTTAGAGACAGCATGGCAGAGTGGTTAGAATGCTAGCTTTGGTGTTAGAGTCTTGTTGAAAGTAAGGATCTGGAAGTGTTTTCCTTCCTTGTCATGTCAGGGGCAGAATGAGTAGAGAAAGAAAGCACCTTCATTAGAAGCGTTTGACAATATCACCCTCATATAGAAGGTGGGAGAACTCAAGGAAAAGTTAAATAACAGAAGAACTGGATAACTGAATTGATTCTTAAGGATGCAGAGGGAGATGCTGGAAGATTTTTACCATTTATCCTACGTTTAGCCTTGTTCCTAAGAAAATACTTCTAATTCTCTTTTGTTACTATAACCAGTAGGTGGTGGTGGTGGTCAAGGTTGGTAATACAGATGGAAAACAAAAATTCAAGGAAGAGGAACTTCCTTCTCATACCCACCTTTGACCTGATGTTTTATTTGCTCCTTTTCATCCCCTTCCTGAGACAACCCAGGGAGGGTGAGCAACAAGTCAGTCTTCCCTTGATGCATAAATTCTACTCTATCCCTCATTCTAAAGCAATTGAATTGTCATTGAAAGGATAATTGGGGGGAGGGGCTGAAGGAACTTTGCCTGAAGCTCCATACTTTTTCTTCCACCTATCCACTTACACTCGATTCAGCAGTATTAGAAAATTAGTCCAGAGTTCTGTTGTTAATCTCTTTTGCTGTTTAGGAACGTGTCGTTTGGTTTTGTTCAGTTGTTTCAGTCATGTGCTACCTACTCTTTGGTGACTCCATTTGAGGTTTTCTTGGCAAAGATATTGGAGTGGTTTGCCACGTTTTTCCTCAGCTCATTTTACAGATGAGGAAACTAAGGCACATAAGATTGAGTAACTTGCCCTGGGTCGTACAGTAAGCAATGTCTGAGGTTAGATTTGAACTCAGGTTTTCCTGATTCCATGTCCAGTGCTCTATCCATTGTACCACCTAGCTCAGCAGCATATTAGAGTTGTTAATAAAAGCAAGACCCTAATTGCAGCTCAGAGCCCCCACCTTAGCTATTTTAGGCTGAAGATGAAACCTGCTCTGTTTAGTAGTACATACTAATAACCATCCATTAGCTTTTTCTGTCCCACTACCTTTGATAGCAATCAATAATTAACATGAATTAAGGAGCAGCTGTAACTGTTCATAGTCTTGTATGAATCAAAGAATTAGAAATGGCATAAATAAACAGAAACTTGGAGACACATTAGCCATTTGTGGGGAGGGAGGGGCGAAGTCTAACTCATCTTTTTGCAGATATTAAGGAGTGACAACAGCCCAGTTCAACAAGCTTCCAATCTTTTAATCACATCCATTGGTTTGGTTTGGTTTGGTTTGGCTTTTCAGTTAAACAAAGGCCAAGGTTTCTAGAGTCAAGGGTGCAGTTCATAGACAACTCTTTGAACTCACATCATGAAACTTTGCTTGGGTTTCTCTTTATCTGTCCTCCATCGAGTTCTGCCTCAGTACTTATTCTCTGAAGCTACCTATCTCATTTCAATGATTTCGGTGTCCAGACACATTCTTAAAAGAATCCTTCTGGCAGAGAGAAGAGGAAACAATGTTGTCTGTCTGGGACTACCGTTCCCAGAATTCACATGTTTCAGATTTTATTGATGATGAAGGTCATTGAACCCATTTTACAGATAAGCAAACTGAAACTCACAGGGGCTAGGAGGTGATGGATGTAAGAGAAAAAGGGCAACTATTGAAAGATAATGCCTGACAAAGAAAAATATTTACCTGTTATAGCGGTGGTGTCAAAGTCAAGGAGAAATAAGTCACTAAACCATAAATAAAGATCCCTTTGGACTGCATATTGACTTAGTTTTAAAATGTAATATTATCGATGTTTTATTTTAATTTATTTTGTTTCACATTTACATTTTAAAGTGCTTCAAGACTCAGGAGTGCGCTGGGCCAAGTGGTTGATGTATGGCGTGTATGGGGGTGTTCGAGAGGACTAGCACCTCTGGTGGGAGGGATTGCTGAGCCCATTCATCCACCTCTGGTGTCTACCTGCCACTCTACTCTCATTGTGACTCCAAGAAGCTGTAGCATGGGCAGTGGCCACAACTCAATAAAGTGTCTTGGCAGACGGACTAAAACCATGGCAGTAAGTGATGGACCTGAAACCCATTGGTGAATTAGGGAAATATCTACCCCAAGCATGTGAAGACTTCCCCCAGTGGAATGGGCAGATGAGAACAATTTGTTCCAGTGGTCATAAAGGCAGTAAAAGATTGTCAGACATTGAAGACACCAAGATCTTCCACTGCATCTTGGACCATCACCAGTCCTGACTTTTGTCTTGCCACTAGACTTTAGTGACTCTGGAAGAGAGAGTGAAGTTGTTGACTTTGAGCAACTCTGCCTCACTTAAATCCAACTCATGCAGGAGCTAAATTATCACTTCATGATATCATTGGAACTCCTCAAAAATGAAGGACAAATATACAACAACATCAGAAAGTGTAGTTCAGTTTCAGGAGTCATATAATTTTTTTCAGGGGACAGGGCTTTTCCTGAAGAACTGCTTTCCAAATCCATGCCAGCTGATTGGTGGAACGAGAGGGTTTCCATCTTCACTATCTATGTTTGTTTGGGAATTCCTTAGGGCTGCAAAGAGTGGGACAGAGTGACAAAAATGAAGTGGTTTTTCACTCCCTATTGGGAATCCCTTCAACCTGCAGGGAAGAGGATGTGATTTCTTAGTGATAGAGAAAAGAAAACAAAGAGTTGGAAAGTATTTACTAAGAAACCTTGATCTGTTAGTTGGGGAGCCCTGTCAGAGAAGATGCCTCATTACTGAAATTGATCTCAGTCTGGGAGGAGGTGGAGCAATGAGGAGATAGGAAGATTTGTACAGCATGTGAGTGGGCAATTAATTGTAGAGACTTGGAGTGGGTGAGGAGGTAGGTGAGGAATAATTCCCAAGGTGACAGGAGGCAAAAAAAAAGGACTTTGTCTAGGTGTTTATCCATGGAAACCAAATGATAAATCTGGCCTGACATTGCTATTGAACTAACTGTTTGAAGCTGTACAGGGACTATAAAAAAACCATGATAGTAGAAACTAACAAAATCCTCTTTAAAGGAAATTAAACAAGTCTTAAGAAGAAAAAAAAAATAAAGTGGTAATGAGTTATTAGAGGGAATAGACCTGGGCACATTATCTTGATCTCCTGTCTAAAACCCTCCCAGACTCTTGGCCATTTTATTCTCTTCCAACTTACAAATTACTTTAACATTTCTAAGAGACACAGATGTGTCTTAAATTGATAAGTGGCGTGTCAAGCATCACTTCCAATAACAGGAAAAGAGTCTACTATCCTTAATTTTTAACATTTAATTGATTTCAGTAGAGAGATAGTCAAATGTATATTATTTCTTAATTTGACACTTTCCATTTAAAGGGTCTTATTTTATGTGTCAGAGTAGCAGGTGTGAAATTAGTTATTGAGGAGGGTGACTATTCCACATTCTTTTTGACCTTATGGCTGGGGGGAATTTAATTGTAACCTCATAAAAATGATAGGAATTTTGACCACTGGGGAAGATGATTACATGGTCATTGACAACATGAAATAGAAAGACTACATTAGCCTTTTAATTATAATGAATCAGAAAGAAATGTTCAAAGTTGGAAGGGAGGCTCTTGGTCTGGGATGATGACAGGTACTTAATGCAAATGGTTATCAAGACTGTCAGAATGAAGGAATCAGAATTTCTCTGGGCCAGTGGAGGATTCAGCCAAGAGGGAAAATTGTTAGAGGAATGAAGTTCACTATCTCTCTTTACACCCTCTCATCTGAAATATCACTTATCTGTTTACTGTCTCTCATATCAATTCTCTGTCACCCCTTTGTAAAAGCAAGCACCCTGATGTACATAGGAAGGTCTGTTATCACAGGTTCTTTGATCTGCTTTTCTAAAAGGAAAGGCAATTTTTGAGGGGTCAGCAATCACTTTAACAAAAGCACATGTATCATTGACTAACTTCAGAGAAAATACAGAGAAATCAAAATCAACAGATAGAACTTCCAACGTCTGCCAGTAAGCAATACATACATCACAAAATCAACAGAGAGATAACTGTCTGACCATACATACATAGTTACCACAGAAAGAAGCACCAACGTCTGGGTTTTCAAAATCGGGGGGCTACTTATAAGCTTCCCAGAGTCTCATCTGGCACTCAAATCTTCTTCCAAAAACTAAACCCCAAAATAAAACCTCATCTCAGAGTACTTATACATTTTTCAGAGCCAGAGGGCATCACAACCCCTGAGAACCAGTGCCTCATTAGAAAATTAACAAAAGGTGTGGGCCTACCTACAAATCTTCCCTAATCAAATTTCCCTTAATGGGAGGATTCACTAATGGATGGGGAAGAGCTTCCCATTAAGAAGCAAAATTACATTAACAAAAAGCAAAAATGTATTATCAATACACCCTTTTCCACCCTTGATAGGAATAGCGTCTCTGTTGTTTTCTCTTCTTCTGATTTCTTAAAGCTATTTTTATAGTGCACAGTTTCTTTGAATGCCTTAGAAAAATAAGGTGTGGATGAGAGTGGTACATAAATCTGTACTGGTAAACCTAAACCATTTATTTATAGTCAACTAAGAAAATGAATAAATGAGAAGACAGATTGACCATGTACAAAATGCTAGGGATACAAATACAAAACCCCAAACGATCCCTTCCCTCAAGGAATTTACATTCTGATGGAGGAGACCAGGCACATAGACTGCCTTTATTAAACTGTGTTGCCATTCAGTCTTGGGATTTCTAGAATCCATTGCAGAAGGAAGGAATGTGACAGATTCTAGATTTCTGGAATATCTTCTCTCTAACAACTTTAAGAGGAAGTTATTAAGCATAAAGCTCATTCATCTCAAACCACCTGCCAAATCTGCTCTCACCAGAGAAAGAAGTGAGATCTGTCTCCTTCTGGGAAGTTCCCTAGAGGGTAAGTTGGCTGCTCCCAGCATTAAAGCATACTCCTGGGCCAGCTGATATTCACTGCTGCTCCCCTTCTGAACGAAGCAGAACCCTAGGATAAGCCAGCTTAGTAAGACTATGAAGACAGGAAGTAGGGTGATGGGCAAAGCATGACTTCTTTTGTACCTACAACACCCTCTCTCTCCAAAACACCTAGTACAATGCTAGACATGCAATAAAAGCTCAGTAATATTTGTAGAATGAGTGAATGGACACAGGGTAATGAATTGGCATGAGATAATAGCAGAAACATTAGAGAAGAAAGGAATTTTCCAGCAAATATATGTCTCAATTTACCCTTTAAAAGCAAGGTGTTAAAAAGCTGAAAATGTGCTTTTCCCCTCAAAGTTTTCTTTTCAAAAAGGAAACTGGGGGGCATACTGGGTAGGGCTAGAGAACTGGAATTCTTACATCCAATTGTCCCCCACACATATTGTAGTGCAGTAACATTGGCTTCCTTTTTTTTCCTCCCAGAAAACACCTCTTAACTCAAGGCATTTTCCTTGCCCTTCTCCATGTCAGTGATGCTTTTCCACTTCATCTCTGTCTCCTGGTTTCCTTCAAGTTCCAGCTAAAATCCCATCATCTCTAATTCCTCTTAATATTAGGGCTTTCCTCTCTTGATTATACAATTAATCCTGGATGTATCTTATTTGTTCATAGTGGTTTGAATGTTGTCTTCCTCATTAGACTTTGAACTCTTTGAGAGTGGGGGCTGCTTTTTTGTCTTTCTCTATGCCCTCAGTGCCTGGCATATAACTGGCACCTAGTAAATGCTTGCTAACTCACTGATGTGAGCTGAACAATAGACAATAATTAACTTATATTTTTACCATTTCCCAGGTCATAGAAAAACAGGAATCTAGATTGTACTAGGCAAATATATTTAGCAGTCTTTTTAGTGAGGAGAAGGTATTAGCAAGCTGGGAGCTATTGTGAAAGGGGAAGAATTGGGCATTTATATTCTCCATTGCTTCTTTTCCCTGGCCATCTGGAAAATAAAGCCAAAAAACACCCTAGGGAAAGATCTGAAGGAGTGACTAGAAAGGAAGTATAGAGGGAGTAGCTGGGAAATAGTGACCCAAGTCATGGGAAGGCTAGAGAGAGGAGATGATTGAACTTCCTCCTCTCAGCCCAGCTTAATACCACCATAGCTATACTCCATGTGTTTATCATTTGCTTTTGAATCTGCTCATGCCCAAAGGGCCTTGTTTTGGAGTCTTATCACAGGAAGGAGAACGAAAGAAAAGGGCTAAAAAATGAGTTAGCTGTGTGTTAGATGTGTCTTGGTTATATCCATACTTTTATCTTTAAAATCCCCCATGTTTTTGACTTCACATAGATTCATATACTTATATGTATATGTACACATATGTTTATGTATTCATGTGTATAAATATATATGTATATTTTTATGTGTGTGTGTATACACACACACATACACACATATATATGAGCAGCTAGGTAGTGCATGGGATAGAGTTCTGGACCTGGAGTCTTCCTGAGTTCAAATCTAGCCTCAGACACTTACTAGCTGTATGATCCTGGGTAAGTCACTTAACCCTTTTTACCTCAGTTTCCTCCTCTGTAAAATGAGCTGAAGAAAGAAATGGCAAACTTTATCTTTACCAAGAAAATCCCAAATGAGGTCATGAAGAATTGGACATGACTGAAAATGACAACAGCAAGAGAAAATATAGGTGCATGTGTGTGTCTGTGTATATACATGTGTACATACACACATATATATATATACACACACACAAACACATGAATGTACTCTGTGTGTGTGTATGTGTATATTGGGGGTGGGGGAAGTTGGATCTCTTTCATGCCCAGGCTACAAGTGCAGTGGTCACTCCAAGACTTGATCCCAATACCAAATGACATGGAATCTTTAACCTGCACCATTTTTCTGATTTGGGATGAGTCACTCCTCCTTAGGCAATACAGTAGTCATTTACTCACAGGGTTCACCTTTTTAGTGTTGAATTTATCAGAGACATCTGATCAACTTTAGCCCTACAGCATCTTTGAACACTTGAACTCATGTGAACCAGTGAAGGGAAAGAGAATATGTTGTCACAATACCTCTGTCTACATCTATATGCTGTAGCACCTGTCTACTATATGCAAAGAATGAAAAGTTAGCATTTCCTAACAGAGATCTGATCTAATTGGATCCTGTTACATATGGCAAAAATATGTTCCCTGACCCTTCACCCCATGCTGAAAGCAATTTAAGGTAGCCTCTCCTTCAGATGTGTTCTTCCTTGGGTTGCCATTTTGAATCAGAGGATCTTATAGTTGAAAGGGACCACCTAGAAACCACCTAGTTCAACCTGTATATGAACAGGAATGCCTCTACACAGTTTAGTTTTCTTAGTCTTTGTTTGTAGATCTCTCATGAGCGGGGAACCCACTGTCTCTCACAGTAATCCATTTCACTTTTGGATAGTTCTGAATATAAGGAGAAATTTCATTCAAGTCTACATTTGCCCTTTTTGTAACTTACGCCTGTTACTCCTAGTTCTGCTGCCTGGAATCAAACAAAACATTTTTCCAAATGCCTTGAAAGGTGTAGAGGAAATTAGCATGTCACTTTAAATCTCTTGTTTTCCCAGCTAAAAATCTCTAGTTCCTTCAACTAATAATCACATGGCATGAATTCATCTTTATTACCCTGCTCTGGATACTCTCCAGATAGCAAAAGTTTTGCTAAATTGGGCTTCAGAGACCTAACCACAATTTGCCACGTGTGCTCTGATCATGGGACTTTCACCTCCTTAATTCTAAATACTAGATTTCTCTAATGTAGCCTCACATTGCATTTGTTTTCTTGACTGCTGTATCACACTATTGATTCATATTGAATTTGAGACCATCCACATTTATAGATATTATTCAGATGAACTGTGGTCTAGTTATATCTCTCCCATTTAGAACTTCTAAAGTTTATTATTTGAACCCAAGTATAAGACATTTACATATGTCTCTATTTCATTTCATCTTATTAGATTCACCTCAGTATTCTAACCAGTTCAGATAAGTTTGAATTCTGATTCTGTTATCATTTGTTAGTTATCCTTTCTGGATTTTGTCTCATTTTCAAATTATATAAGCTTGCCATATATGCTATTAATAACTGCTCTTTGGATCCAGTTCTTCAACCAATTCCAAAACCACCCAACTATGAAGTTGTCTAGCTCTCAGTCCTCCATCTTTTCAGAAAAAAAAAGTCAAAGAGATCTCAGTAAACTATATCGATAGTATTCCTTCAATTTACTAGTGTAGTAATCCAATCAAAAAAGGAAATGAGGTTAATCTGGCATGACGTGCTCCTGATGAAGTCATGCTGGCTTTTGTGATTGCCACTTCTTTCTCTCTATGTTCACTAACCATTTTTTAGTAAATGTTGCAGAGATAAAAGATTAAATGACTTGTCTAGCATCACGCAGCTAGTGTCAAAGGTAGATCTGAACCCAGTTTTCCTGATTCCATGTCCAACACTTTATTTAATACCTCACCTTCCTTTGATAATAAATCCTTGAGATTAAGCAGGAATTCAAATAAACTCAATGCCATATAATTTGAATATTCTCTTGTTTTATTGAAAATCTGGGCCACTGTCTTTCCTCAATTCTTTGTTACTTCTCTCAGTCACTAAAAATCTTTCAAATAAGTATGCTTGGATATAGCTCATCAGGACAAGATGGCTTGAACTTACCAAAGATGGCCAGCTGTTCATTTACTGTCTTCCTACTTTTGTTGGATATCAACTCACTATCAACCATCTGAATTTTTTAGTAGCATAAACAGAAGGAAAACAAGAGTTTAGCAGATCTGCAGGTATTTAAGATGCAGTGCACGAAGGTGTGGTCCTAAATTAGAGAGGTATAGGGAACTCTTATTGCTAGAATACTAGGGACCCAATGATCAGAAACACTGAAATACAGACATGACTCTAAAGGGGGCCAAGGGCTTCTGAAACATGGACTCTGTTTAATCATGCAATACTGACATTGGTGTCAGCCATTGAGCACTATAAGAAAGAGCATTTGTTGCTCTCTCCATTCATAAATAGTGGTGGTATATTTCAGTGACTCTAGTCTTCTAGCTAGGAGACTTAGATGACCATCACACCCTTCTTCCTTTGACCCAGCCATTCAACTTCCCACCTAGAAATGAACATCCTAAATAAGAAATAATGAATTTTATTTTAAAAATAGTTAGCCAATCTCAATGAGATAATTGAACTGACCAGTCTACCAACACTCACAGCATTTTAAAAATCTCTTCTCTTTCCTCTCAAAGAGGAAATTTCTCAAGAAAGGATTTAATAAATTATTCACGCCAAGATGTGCAAATGACTGAGAAGACTTAAAGTGTAATCCCTAGCAGGAATATCTACTTTTTAATGGAGAAGCAAAGGTTCTAATATAGTTCTAACTGTAAATTTCCTATCCATCAGTAGATTGGGGAAAGTGCTTTTCAACAGAATTTGCATACCCTATGTACCTAAGATTATATTGCATAGATGGCTACCTGTTCATGTGATTAAGGGTCATTAGAAAAATAGAATCTCAGCAATTGTAGGAATCTTAAAGATATCACATTCAATTCCCACACTAAGTATGAATCCTGCACTACATTCCTAACTGGTGATTATTTAGCCTTTGATTGAACACCTTCAGGGACAGAGAACTCATGATTTTACAAAGCAACCTATTTCATTTTTAGAGAGATCTAGTTGTTAGGAAACTTTCCCTTATGTTGAGTGGACATCTCTTGGTAACTTGTCAGTCAGTCAATAAAGATTTATACTATGTATGTGTGTAGCGTTGTGCTAAATGCTATGGATAGAAAGGGACTAAACCCAGATCCCTTAATATGGATACACTGTGCCATTATGTTTTGCCACTATGTGGTTGAGAGTGGCCTTCTCTGATTGGTTGAATACCAGCAACTGACTGCTTAAAACAGGCCCAGCTAGGATAGCATTTTTCCTTAGTGCCTTTTTCTGCTATGTCTAGAGAGTTGACTTTCAGCCTGGGGACCAGGAACTGCACTCAAAAGGGTGAAACTTTCCCTCTCTCTTTTGCCCCAACTGAGGGCCCAGGTACATTTCTTTCTCTTCTGTCCTGCCTTCTAAATTTCAAGTGCAAACAATGGTCCCCTGTAGAATCTGGGACACTGAGCCATGATGACCTTGGAGCCAGGATTGCAGGTTGGCCAGGCAGCCTGGAGAAACTGGGTACAAGTGGATTTTGGACTTGGAACTGGGATTGTGATCTATTAGATCCTAGAAATTAGATCTATTAGATTGTGATCTGTTACATCTTAGAACTAAGCTGTTTGTGTGTTTGTTATACTTGTTGAATTAATATTCCTTTGAATAAGCTAAACCAGCTGTTAGTGGTTAAGCAGAATAGGGGACTCCTCCTATATCTGAAAGAAAACTATACGGTCTGTGGCCTTGAGGCTACCTGTGGCTCTCTAGGTCTTCACTTTGAATCCAAACTTCACAGAACAAATCCCCTTAATAAAAAGACTCCTTCGGTATTCCTTGGACTCAATCAAAAGGCTGCACCCAAGGACCTACATGTGGCCTTGAGACCGCAAGTTCCCCACCCCTGGTAGACACTCCCCAATCCTCCTTGAGGGTACCAGAGATCTTTGAGGGAGGGATGAAATGTAATATACCTATAAGGTGTGTGGGGGGCAGGGTAGCAAGTGTTATACAAAGAAAGATAAAAGTCAATTCCTTCTTTCCAGGAGCTCACAGTGTAATGGGAGAGACAAATATGAAAACCACTAGGCACAAACAAGCTCTATACAAGCTAAAATGGAAATAACAGAGGATCCCCGCAGAAGGTGGAATTTTAGCTGTGACTTCAGCAAGTCTGGAGGTCAGGAGGTAGAGATGATTCTCCATTCCAGATCAGCCTCCAGGACCAAGCACGTTAATAACAGACCACATTCAACATTGCAGTTTAGTTACGTGGATGGCATTATGCTGGGCACTGTGGGAAACTTGGTTCTCAGGTGCTTGACGGGGAGTGTGAGTGGGTTAAAACTCAATCAGAGAGTTAAAACATGCAATTTATTGCATAATAAGCACATTGGAAAATTGGGAAACAAAGTGCTACAGAGATAGAAGGGGAGAGGTCATTATGAACTGGGAAAATTACTATCATTTGACCGGGTTAGATGCTTTGTGTTGTTCAGTCATGACCCCATTTGGGGTTGTCTTTACAAAGATGGTTTGCCATTTTACAGATGAGGCAAATAGGGCTAAACGACTTGACCAGGGTCACAGAGCTAGTATCTAAGGCCAGATTTGAACTCAGGAAGATGATTCTTCCTGACTCCAGGCCTGGCACTCTATCCACTGTCCTGCCTAGCTGACCTTGTTTAGAATAAGTATAATTATAAAAGCCCAGTACGTCTCTTCTTTTCCTCTCACCACAATGCTTTTCAACCTGACCTCTACTCATCTTTCCAGCTTCATGACACATTTTTCCCTTGAATTCCATGATCCAGCCAGACTGTCTTCTCTTCTGTTCCTCACACCCACAAACACTCTATCTCCCATCTCTAGACCTTTGCATTGGCCATTGCTGATGCCTGGAATTCAGTTCCTCTTTAACCTCTGACTCACAGAATCCCTCTCTTCCTTCTAGACACAGCATAGGCACAACTTTTCATATGAAGCCTTACCTGATTCTCCCCAGCTGTTTGTGTCCTCATTTTCTATCTTGTATTTAAATACCTTGTACTCATTCTTTGTTTACCCCCCCACACGTATTCATATAAACATACATGCATATATATCTGCAAACATATTGTATGGATGTAAATGCACACAGACACAAGCACACATGTATTTGTGTATACACATGTGCATGTGTACTTACATGTCCACACATGTATGTGTAGATATGTTTATTTTGCCTGAACACTATACACACACGTAACTTTTTTCTTTCCCATTAGCATGCAAACTCCTTGAAGATTTTTTATTTACTATATTTGTATCTATAGAACCTAGCACTGTGCCTGGCATATAGTCTAAGGGCTTAATAAATGCGTGTTGATTGGTAGATTAATTCAAATAGTGAAGATGGCAATCGTGTCTCATCTAAGTAAATCGTTACCTTTCCATGCTAAACATCTTCAGTTCCTTTAGTCACAGAACCCAAAACTACTCTGCTTGTGTGATATCTGAGTTCTTCTTCCTTTCACCTCCTTCTGCTCTGCTGAAGGAGTGTATCTGTTAAACTTTCTACCCTCTAAATTTTCTGCTCTGGGACAAAGTTCCTTTTTGTCCCTTGCCAAGAATTACTCTCCTATTTCACAAGATTTTTTTCTTTCCAGCAAGTGTCCCTTCCTGGCATCTTCAAAGCACTTTGTTCTTTAGAAACGGATCAGGGGTACACAAAAGACCTCACCAGAGTATTCATTAAGCTCCTTTGCTATTTGATTTTCCTCAGTTTCCTCATTTTGTCTTGACCTGCTCCCAGACTTAAGTTCTTGGTTCTCTTTCAAATTCCTTTCTTGTCTCCTTGGCCATTAATTAAGCCAAGAGATACCTGCCTTCATAAAAAACCCAGCAGGCAGTGGACTTGTTAGAACATTTATCACTCCCTACAGTCGTCCAAATGGACAATTCACACTTGAACCTCTCTTTGATCAAAGTGATTTCCTTTTTTTTGATAAGTACAGATTTGTTGATAAACTCATCAATGTTCAATTAAAAATCTTGGCAGATACTGCCCCTGCCTCTTTTCCTGTGAATAGATTTCCTTCCATTTTTTTTCTCTTCCCCAGTATTTATTGTCATTGATTTAAATTCTGTGGCTCTCATTCTGTGCTGAATTTGTTTTTTTCCCCTGAAGTCTTTTTCAGGATGTCATGTTCTGTAGTCTGAGTTTTCCCCTTGCTTTCCCTCCCATGAAATGAAATTGGCAACCATATCTTTTAGAACTTTAGAATTTCTCTTCATAAGTTTGTTGAAGGCAGTAAGAGCCAACATTGCTATATGGTCAGGAATTTCTCTTTTATATGGTTAACAGCTGCTGTTGCTGTGCATTAGGCCTAAAAGAGTTTTACCTATGTGATCTAGAGAATGGCAGAGCTGCAGGACGGGGTGCTTAGAGCATCCCCTGGCTCCATGATCACAAATAACTTCATTTCTTGGAGCTGGAAGTCCCTCAGAATGAGGATGATCATTAAGTGTAATGCTATCTTACAGGGTTGTGTGGAGGGACTGATTTGTTAACTGTGATGCATAGGATGCTGGATTTAGAACTGGAAGGGACTTCAGAGGCCCAACAGGATAGAAGGCTCATTTGATAGGTGAGGAAAATAAGATTCCCAGTGATTAAGGGACTTGACCCTGGTCACAGAGCTAGCAAGTATCAGGGAGAGGATTTGAATCTAGAGCTTCCTGACTTTTAAATGCAGCAAAATTCAATTTAAATGTAGATTACTATTATTTGTGAGAAAAGCCTTCTCTTTCTACTTCCTCTCCTTTTATTCCCTCCCCCTCCCTTCTTCCTTCCTTCTTTCCCTCCTTCCTTCCCTGTCTGTTTCCTTTATCTTTCTCCACCCCCCTCCCTCCATTCCTCCCTCTCTACTTCCCTTCCTCTCTCCCCTCTTTCATCCCTCTTTTCTTTTCTCTCTCTCCCTCTTTCTTACCCTCTGTTTCTCTCCTCCCTTCTTCCCTTCCTTTCTCTCTCCTCCTCTCCCTCTCTCCTACCTTTTCCTTTCTCTTCTTCCCTCCTTCTCTCTCTTTCTCTCTCCTTCTTACCCTCTATTTCTTTCTTCCTCCCTCATTCCCTCCTTTACTTCCTCTTTTACTCCCTGCCTCCCTTCTCCCCCTTCCTCTTTCAACCTTCCTTTCTTCCCTTCCTCTTTCCATGGGAAGAGTTAAGCGCAGCCTTTCCCTGGTGCCCTGAACTCTTCTAGATTCAAATAATAACTCATAAATTTCCTTGCCTTCTTTTTGCCTTCATTCTACTAGATTTTACACTCTTATTTTCCCTTCTCAGTGTGATCCCATGGAATTGTTCATTCACATTGATATCAAATGAAAATTTTGCTGCAATAAAAACGAAAGGACAATCCCAAGCTGGCTCATAGTCTTTTCCTGATAATATCTGCATTTTCAGCTACCTTTATCTTCTTCTGCCTTTGCCCTGTTATTTTCAAAGAAATAGAGAGCCTAACACACTCTAAGACCTTCACAGAAAAGTACTCTCGAGTGTGCCTGTATGAAAGGCTTTTGGAGGAAGAAATTGTCTTACCACCATAGGCATCCACTTACTGGCTCTTTCTAGAAACTCCTGGGTGTCCTCTGGGAAAGACCTTGGCTCCATAAGCCATTTGCTGGCCTCAGAGCTCTGCCCCACTCTTGCCTATGTATAAGCTTCTTTCTCACCATCCTTTTCTGGTGTCTGGCAGACTTCAGAGCCACTTTAGAAAATTGAATACTCCCAGCTCCAATCCCAGAGTGAGCTTGGGATGTGCAGAGAGCAGGAGAGAGGAAGTTAGAGACCTTCCCAATACCTGACCTCTCCAGGACATGATGCTGGTATGAGCCCTATTTTGTTACATTTATGATAAGCCTCTGAAGCGTCAGCTCCACATTTCCCATTAGAAATGTGTAACATGCAGGAGGACTCCCAACACAGACTGGAGAAGAGGGTGCTTCAGCAAAGAGATGTACTAATAAAATGAAATTTGATAGAAGTAAGCAACATTCTAGGAAGCTAGATGGCTCAGTGGACAGAGTACTAGTGGGTCCTTTAGTCAGGAAGATCAGAGTTTGAATGTAGCCTCAGAAATTTACTGTGTGACCCTAGGTAAGTCACTTAACCTCTGTTTGCCTTAATTCACTGCAAGAAAGAAGAAAATGGCAAACCACTCCTGTTTCTCTGCCAAAAAATCTCAACAGACAATAACGACATCCGTGGAGTTATGAAGAACTGGACAGGACTGAATTACAATCCCAAACAGCACTCTACAATAGGTAGGTCAGAAATCTACTTAACAAATAGAAAATGGGGAACATAACAATCTGTGTGGGAAAACCTCTGAGGGTTTAGTGAATTTCAAGTTCACTATAGAATAACAATTCACTACGGCAGCCCCAAAAGCTAATATTGTCTCAGGCTCCATTAAGAGAGAAACATAGCCTCTAATACCAGAAAAGGGATGATCCTCTTCCCCTCTGTTATGGTCTGACTGTGTCTGAAACTTGCATTTGAGAACCACATTTTAGGAAAAATACTTACTTATAAATTAGACAGCATCTAGAAGTCAGTGAATGATCAGGATGGTAATAGACCTGCAAGTCAGGCCTTCCTAGTCTCAGCTGAAGGAACTGGATCACAAGCACTTACTGTACTATGGGCCAGCCACTGTACTAAGGTCTTTAAAATTACAATACTCATTTGAGTCTCACAGCTCTGGGAGGTAGGTTCTATCGTTAATCTCATTTTACAGTTGTGAAAACTGAGGCACACAGAGGTTAAGGGGCTCACCCAAAGTTACATAGCTAGTAAGTACCTGAGGTCAGAGCAGAGCTTAGGCCTATCAGACTCCAGACCCAGTGACTCCTACTGGGAATGTTTATCTTGGATAGGGTAAAATTGGGGGCAACATGAGAGCTGTCTTAGGGTATCTGAAGTTCTATCATGGGGAAAAGGACTAAGACTTTATCTGATGTCATTGGCTGAAGGAACAGTAAGTTGCTGGCGGCAGATGTAGGACTGATTTTGATAAATGAATGAATAAATGGATGAAATATTTCATAACAAATAATTCTGTCCAAAAGAGTTGGGGTTGTTCTTCAAGCAAAGGCTGTGAGCCCTGAGTTGTGCAGGGCAAAAAAATAGGACCTGGAACTGAGAAAGCAAATGTGAGAGAGCCCCTTACAATGGGGTTGAAAAGATAGGTTCTGGTTATGCCAGACTACCATGTTGCCCCTGTAGCACTCACTGCTCCAGCTCCACTCTTTTGCTCTCCTTCTTGTGTTTGAATGCTTCCAATCAATGCATTGCCGTTCGTATCTGATGCATTTGAATCTCAGTCACTTCCTAATAACTGAGCAAATCATTCAACCCCTCTGTGCCTCTTTGGTTTCCTATCAAATATGAAATATATGATAATTGTGAAAACTTGAAGTGTGTGTGTGTGTGTGTGTGTGCGTGTGTGTGCGTGCGAGTGTGTGTGACAGAGAGAGATTTGAAGGAGAAGAGGCACACAAAGAGACAGAAGCAGAAATGGAATAAGGAGAGAATGAGTCATCCTCTAGTATTTACCTATCCCATCATAACTATGAGAAGCAGCATGGTGTCAGAAGGCCTGGATTCGTCCTGTCTTTGACATATACTAATTGTATTACCAAGGTCAAATCGCTTAATATCTTAGTATCCCAGCCAATGCTCTAAAGCTAAAAGAGACCAGTTGTTGATAGAGACAGTTAAAAGGAATCTCCACAATTAGGATTAATGATCTCAGTGAAAAGTTTTAGATCTTTGCCCATCCCCACCTCTCCTGAAAAGGGAAAAAAAGCATGAAATATGTCAGGGATTTTAGAAATATCTGATAAGAATATAAAACATATAACCATAAATTACTATATAAATATGTATTGGGCAGCTAGGTGGCTCAGTGGTTAGAATGCTGACTTTGGGGTCAGGAAGACCTAAGTTCTAATGCTGCCTCAGATTCTAACTAGTTGAACGACTAGAACAAGTTAATCTATCTCAGCCTCAGTTTCCCCATCTGTAAAGTGGGGGCAATAAAAGCAGCTATTATGATGCATGATCCTTGAAGCCAGGGCCCTTGGTTTGAAAGTTTTGTTCCACCAATCTTTGATTGGGAGAAAGCTCTCCCAGCAGTTATGGTTTCTTGGAAGCACACATCTATATAGTGCTTTGTAATTGGTAAAGCATTTCTCTTGGACTATCCTTGGAAAAGTAGTTTATCCAAATTTTACAGAAGAAACTGACACACAGAGGTTCAGCAAACGTAAACTACTTGAAGGCAAGTGCTGCTCAATTTTTGTCTTTGAGAGTCTATACCTGACACGCTATTTTGGACCTAGAAAGTATTTGACGTATATGTTTGTTGAATTGAGTTGGCTAGAAGCTATTTCTTCCAGGTTATATGGTAGAATTTGAACCCAGATTTTGACCCCAAATCCATAGCACTCTCCAAACTATTTTGTTTAAAGCTATACTTGGTATTAATGAATGAATAAATGGATGAAAAAGCATTTATTAAGTGCTTACTATATGTCAAACATTGTGCTAAGATAGGGGATAAATAAAAAATGAAGACATTGCCAGCCCTAAAGAATTTTACATTGTAATAGGGAGAGACTTTTCTTATAGGGAACAGGGAAGTGGTGGCCAGAGGAGAGTATCTGGGTTTAGAAAATTGCAGGGATGGTGAATGAAACCATAGCAAAATAGATGGACATATTCTTACTAGAACCAATGCTACCTGCTGCGTACACAGTTCTTGAGTTCCATTTTGCTTCCATTTGACATCAGTATGAAAGAAAATGGGGTGCTTTTATTACCAGAAGTCTGTCTACAAAGCAGGTGGCCTTAAGTGAACAGTATTAGTGAAATGCAAAACCCTTTGAAGTTTTAGGAAAGGCAATTGAATCTCCTATATAAAGGACCAAAAGGCTATTCATTTCCCATCTAGACAATGCATTTTTACTGGGACCCAATTTTTAAATTAGGAGTTCCAAATGAAAGAGGCTTTTGAAGAGCCATATTCTGTCACTGTAGTATGTTTGGTTAGAAAAGAGCCCAGGTGGGTAGAGCTTCAAGAGGGAAATTAGAGAAGTCAAAGGTTTTGTGTGCGATCACTTTTCCCATGTGCTGTGGAAAATAGGGTGAAGGAGCATGGTGCAGGAGAAGCTAGTTATATTTCTTGGAGATTCATGGCAAGTCACTTTAAGCTGATGAGGAATAGGATGTCTTTCAAATGCCTTTTAAAATATGTGTAGGCATATGGTAGGAACATTATCAAAATATAATAACCACAGTATCTTAAGATGAATCATGCCCCGATGGATAGAGGACTGGCCTTGAAGTGGGGATAAATTGGGTTTAAGTCCTGCCTCTGACAAATACTAACTGTGTGACTTTGATTAAGTCATTTAACTTCAGGGTGCTAGGTAACTCTCCAAGTCTATAAACTGTAGAATAATTTCTGAAGTCCCATAGGTTGTTGGAGTTTCCCAACAAAGAACTCTCTATCCTGATAAAAAAAAAGGTCCAAACAATTATGAACATACTTGCAACATCTATAAAATTACCTTATATTTGATTTTTAAATTCAATTTTATTTTTATTCAACTATAATTTATTCAATTTTTATTTTATCTTATTTTCAGATGCAAATTCTCCCTTTCCTCCTACCCTCTCCCCCTCTTATTAACCCATTACACATATGAAGTCATGAAAAATAGATTTACTTTATATTTGTTTAACACTCAGTTTTTACAAACCTTTAGCTTACATTATTCTTTTCATCATAGGATGAGTATAATTGTCTCTATTTTTCAAATAAGGACATTGAGGCTTGTAGACATGAAATGACTTGTTCAAAGTCTTGCAGCATTAAGAAGTAGACTCAAGCTTAAAACTCAAGTTATTCTTTCTTTTTAGTTCAAGTTAAATATAACCATTAAGTATAAAACAAACTACACAATAAATATATGACTGGTTAAAAGGAAATAATACAATGAGCAGATCTATTTCAAATATTATCCAGCATTAGCTGGCTAAAATTCTCTTCCCTAAGATATAATTTTTCCAAATGACAGTGGCTAATATTAGTTATTTGAAACTTAGATATAAATATTAATAAAATAAATGTGCCACAAATGAATACAGGTTTTTGTACTTACAGGAGAGTGATTTCTACCTCTGGATTGTCAGATAATAGGTTAAGGCACATGCATTTAAAATGCATGTATGAAATAGTCTATGTTTGCCCTGATTTTTTTTTGTTTGCACAGTGTTTTTGAAGCTTAGCTTTACTCAATTCTGGTCTCTGTGGTTACATATTTTAAAATTTTCTTCAAGGATAATGTGTTGATGAACCATTTTCTATTAGACTGCCCACAAATCAGGAAAAGCGAATATCACTAATGTTGAAATCAAAGTCTTGTGTGTGGCGGGTAAGAGATGAAATGACTGAGGAAACAAGGATTTGAACTTCCAAGTATATCAATTTATTAAGCAATGCATGGCAACTGCCTAACAAATCAGGACCAGAGCTAATCTAATCCCCTAACATGAGGGAACTGAATTTCTCAATGTGGAAACAGAGTACCCTAAACTAACCCCATTAAAAATGGATGAGATTTGTATTGTTTCATATTTTTCCTTGTGATGGCTCAGTGGTGTGGTTTGATCTCCTCTAGAATTTGTTTGGGAATTATTTAACCAGTCTTGTTTTTTATATCATCCTCCTCAATCACATGATTGCACAGTAGTTTAGGAATACAAAAAGAACATTAGCAAACATATTTTGAAAAAATTCTACTAAAAAAATGCTAAAGACTGATTGCAAAATGGCATTTCTATTAGGTGCAGAGCTCTACCTTTCTATAATGAGTATCGCTAGATAATCTGCATACTCTCCCCAACAGGAAAAGCATTCTTAGGAAAGATAATGTGAGTGCTATAAATGCAAACTAAAAAAAAAATCCCATAATGTCTATAATCATTTGTTGCAAATATAGTTGTATATAGAGGAGCGCTTTTGATTGCCTCCTTTATTTTAATGATTTTTAAGCAAAACTAAAAGAAGGAAAAGTAATAGACTAAGATCAGATCTTGAAGTCATTAACATTATCATGTATCATAAATTATGTGCTACACAGATGAGCCAAGCTGTGAAGCACAGCCCAGAAAAGGAGAAACAATAAACATCATTTGAAAAATCCTCCATTCCTATTTCATTCAAATAGGGAAAAATTGTAGTAAATGCCTTTAGTAGTGGAGGAGGAGACAAGAGTCCAACCAGTAAAAAAAATTAATAAGTGTGGAACATATGTTTCTGTTTTATTTAACTGTGGAAAATAACATTCTTCCATCTGCAGCCTCTCCAATCTGCATACCCAACTTGAAAGTTCAAAGGCTTGACTTGAGGCAAGGTCTTAAGTACACTTCTACCTCAGTGGAAGTCTCTGTGTTGTGCTTAAAAGAGAGGGTGATTTATTTTGTAGAGAATGAACTACCCTCTACTATTCCTCCCCTTCGCCTGTCAACCCCACTTTGTTAGAAATATGTGTAATACCCTGTAGGATCAGCCAGATCTGGGAACCTTAGTTGGGGAAATTTTTGGAATGACAACTGGGTATTTTGGAAACTGTAATTTACCCTCAGCTCCCTTAGTCTGGGAGAAGATGGAAGACATATGCCATAGGATTTGGGATTGGGTATGAGATCTAGTAGTCTCCAGAACTTGTGCAAAAATGGGGCTTAAGCTGGCAGCAGACCACCGCTGGAAGTTTAGTGGGAGCCACAGAGACTAGAAGCAGGGCAGAGGCTGTTTTATTGGAGCGACTGTCTGCCCCTCTTTAACCCCAATCCTGGAGCTACACAGGGTTATGGGTGGGCTTTTCCTATTGGGGGTTTCTTTTAAGAGATGCTTAGTGGATTGTTTCCATTTTCATTTTGTCTTTGGTTTTAAGACTGGGCAGTTTTCTATTAGGATTTCTTGAAATGAGATATCTAGGCTTCCATTTATTGGTTTTGGCTTTCAGGTAATCTAGTTATTCTTAATTTATCTCACAGTGACCTGTTTCATGGGTCACTAGTTTTTGAAATAAGATACCTTATATTTTATTTGATTTTTTTCAGTCCTTTCATTTTTTTTTCAATATTTCTTGTGTCTCATGGAGTCATTCACTTTTGTTTGATCCATTCTAATTTTCAGAGTCTGTCACTTGGGTAAAATTGTATACTTCTTAACAATGAATGACTAGCATTTATATAGTGCTTTGAGGTTTGCAAACTACTTTATAAGCATGAATTCATTTTATCTTCCAAGCATTCCTGGGACATAGGTGCCATATTATACGCCCATTTTACAGATGCCAAAACTGGGGCAGAAAACAGTTAAGTGACTTGCCCTGAGTTACACAGCTAATAAGTATCTGAGGTCAGATTTGAACTCAGGTCTTCCTAACTTCAGGTCTAGCTCTCTATTTACTGAATTACCTGACTTCCTTAGTACCATCTGTACTAGGATCTTTATTTTCCCTCCAAGTTTTTCATTCAGAGCTCTCATTTCTTTTCCACTATATAAATAGGAGAGAATAGTATACCTGAAATAACTTCTCAAGGCAAGCTGAGAAAGTGTTGGACAATACTGATTGATACAATTCCAATGCTTTCCATGACACTGTTCTCTCCTGTCTTTACTTCCACCTGTCTTCTGACCACTTCTCTTAGTTTCCTTTGATGACATTAGATCATAACTCTTCTCCAATCTCCTAAGTGTGATTGTCCCTCTAAGTTCTGTTCTGGAATTTTTTCTTATTTCTCTTAATGATCTGTATGGGACATTCAAGTTACAGTAAGTTTATCTGCATCTGCTGGCTATAGCTGATGGTGGATGGATATGAGAGTGCTTTTGGAGCTAAATACACCAAATAGGAGAACATAGATGAAGTGCTTTGCAAACCTGAAAGCACTTTATAATGCTGTTATATCATCATCATCATCATCACCCCATCATCATGAGGATGTTTGCTTCTGATGTTCCATGCCATCTTCCTTTTGCAGTGGCCAAAAGCTGTGTGTCTGGTACTCTGGAGGGATGGTCCTTAAATTTGTAAGGGTGGTTATAGTTGTGAGCAAGTAAAGCTACATTGGCATGCTTAAGGATTGATCCACCACTGAGTCCTGAAATGCTTTTATTTTTTTAACATGATGAGAATAGATTGTGTTACTTTAGTGGTTTCTCTCATCTTGGCAGCAAGCAGAATGGACTCAGCTATTTATTAGGTCAATTCCAGCTCTGCTATCTATGTTTGTATTAAAAGGTTAATTGTCTTACACCTACACATTTCTGGTCTTCATTCTCTGAGAAAGAAAAGCAATGGTAATGAGAACAGCATTTCCCTTCTAATGCCTTTTGCAGTACTGAGCGCATGGCTTTTTCTTTTTTTTTTTCAGAACACCACTTGCTGATTCTGATTGGAGTGAATATTGCCCTTCTGGCAGGGAGTGATGTCTGTTTGTGATAACTGCTTGTTATGAAACCCTTGAAGATATTGGTCAGTTTCTTTGTTTACTCTGGGCTGGTAGATAGTGATTCCTTATTTTTAAAGGGCAGCCTTTAATGAGCACCCTGTGGCTGTTTGACGTTATCCACCTACAGGCTTTGGCGGTGGAAGGAATCATCTGTTTTCATTTGTGGAAGCATTTGTACCTAGTCCTTTTTTTTTAAAATAACTCTCCCCTTGGAACACAGAAAACCCAATTTTGTAGCAATGTTCTTTGTGTTCCCATTTGTACACATCCTAATAGCTAGGATGGAAATATTCTTGGAACTGTAATTGTTTTTCACCCTACAGGTATTTGGGAAGGGGCTTCGTGCCTTTCTTCATCATATCTCATAAACCTACTTTTATCAGCAACATTCCTCTGAGGTATCCTAAATGAATTCATATCTGCATAAGGAACTTGAAAATGATAGGGCTTTGTAGAGAAGATGATATTGGAAAGAAATATTCCCTAAAGCAAGTGCTAATAGAATAAAATTTTGTCTCTGTTCTAGGTATATCTGCATGGCAGCTACAAAGTAAACCAATCTATGTAGTCCTCCTAATGCACACTGATGAAGCACAGGTTCTGAGATTCTGATTTGGTTTAAGTGAAGTTAGATGTCCAATCAGTTTTCTGACACCTTTCCTCTGTACACACTAAATATGCAGAATAGTGTCTTAAAAGAGGAATGTATTTTCTTTTTTTTTCAAGTTTCATAATCTGAGATATGTATGAATTTTGTTCCAATGAAGTTTTTATAGGACACATAAAAATGTAAATAATTGCAAGTACCCTTTGCTTTAATCCAGCTAGGAGGCAGAAGGAACTGAGGGATTAGGTAGGATGGGGACCTCTGAAGAGAGAAGCCCGGTGAAGGCTGAGTAAGATTCACTGCCAGCTGTTAACTTGAGCCATTCAGAATTAGTGGTGAAATTACTAAAGGGGAGTTAAGTTTACCAGCTCTTATCTTTACCAGAAAGTCTGGCTGTGTATAGGAATATAGGGAGTTAGGGTGTCTGATTTGAGGCACATAACTAGACAGTGGGGTATGAACTGAGTTGTTCATAGGGTGCTGTTATTGTTCAATTATTTTCAATCATGTGCAAATCTTTGTGACCACATTTGGGTCTTCTTGGCGAAGACACTGGAATGGTTTGCCATTTCCTTCTCTAGCTCATTTGACAGATGAGGAAACTGAGGCAAACAGGGTAAAATGACTTGGTCAGGGTCACACAACTAGGAAGTATCTGAGGCCAGATTTGAACTTGAGAAGATGAGTCTTCCTGACTCCAGGCTCAGCACTCTATCCGTTGTGCCATCTAGTTTGTGTGGCAAGTTGTAAAGGACAGCTGACCACTCACAGACACACATACAGATACAGATACTGATACAAACATAGATATAGATATCCATGCAGGCATACCCACAGAGACACAGATACATATGTAGACCTATATCCGTATGTACTATAGATACTGTTTTGTGTATGTGCATGTATGTATGTGTGTGTGTATGTGTGTGTGTCTAATAACAGGGATTATAGAAGCATAATACCAGAAAGAAATGATGAAATTGAACAAGAGAAATGAATAAACTGTAACTCAAAGTAGCCTCGTTGCTGTCAGGCTACTTCCTGGAGAATCCTAGTCATTACTATAGAGAAAGGAAGAGTCATTTTCAAACTTCCTCTAGGCATGATGGTATCAAAATCTTAGCTACTTTATTAACATAATTCCAAATTATTTTCCAGAGTTTTGGGACCAATTTACATCTCTTTTAGCAGTGTGCTAATCTGCCTGTCTTTCCATAACACCTCCAACATTAACCATTCTTATCTCTAAAATTACCTTTTTTCTTTATTATGTTTTTATTTTATTTGTTTATCATTTATATATGCATGTTAGATAATATTATAGATTATATTATATTATAATATATATGTAGTATTATAATATTATAGGGATTATTTCTCATCTTGTATCCATAGCCTCCAGTGTAGTGTGTGGCACATAGTAGGTTCTGATAGATGCTTGTTGATTGACCGGTTATTTGATCTGAGCTACCTGGGTGTAATGCTAATGAGAGTTAAAGATCTTCCCCACCCATTAATGGGCCTACCCATTAAGGGAAGCTTTATTAGGGGAGATTTGCTTTGTAGGAAGGTCTACATCTTTTGTTAATTTCTAATGAGGCACTGATTCTCAGGGACTGTGATTCCCTCTGGTTCTGAAAAGTGTATATATACTCTGAGGTAAGGTTTTGTTTTGGGACTTACAACTGGAAGTGTATGTTTGGCCACATGAGACTTTGAGCATCCACTATGGCTCCCCTAGCTTTGAAAACCCAGATGTTGTTTGCTTTTCTCTCTGGTAACTATGTGTATATGGTCAGACAGTTGGATCTGTCTGTTGATCTGTGATGTATGTATTGCTTGTGGTCAGGCAGTTAGAAGTCCTGTCTGTTAGTTGATCTTTGTTTCTCTGTTTGTAATTTCTCTGAAGTTCAGAGTGCTGATTTTTTCCCCTGAACTAAGTGAATGATATAAGTGCTTGATTAAAGTGATTGTTGACCTCTCAAAAGTTGCCTTTCCTTTTAGAAAAGTAGATCTAAGGACCTAAACAGCAGGCCCTTCTGTGCATGTCAGAGTCCTTGCTGATAACAGTGGGGGAAAATGTGCCAGTCCTGTGTACTCATGTTGACAGTACTGACTCCTATAACTTCCTCAGATAATGGAAATGAGGCCAATTTATCCTGAAATTGAGCTGAAAGGTATGGCTCCTCTAAGCCCATAGAAGTTATAGGGTTGTCTTCAAATGGAAGTATGGTGCCTGAACCTAACACTTGATAAGCAGAGCAGGAAAGAGTACTGGAAAAGAGTTCTGATCAGATCTTCAAATGAATCCTCCCTCCTTTAAACTTTCTTTCTTTCACTTTCCATTTAATTCTTTCTGCAGGAGAATTTTTTTTCTCTTTTTCTGGCTAGTCAACTGAAATGGTAAGAAACTGTTGGAGAAGAAAAAAAAAAGATCCTTGAGAAAGACCTAATGAAATTGAACTCCTATTGGGAAAAAGAAAGCATGATTAGTCCATTTCTATGTACATTCCTTAGCTTTGAACCTTATATATATATATGTATATATATATATATATGTATGTATATATATATGTATATGTGTACAAACACATATAAGTGTGTTCAAAAAGTATATTGGCACAATGTGAAGATATATCTGTGAGGTAATTCAGAGTGAAGGACAGACCATCAGAGGATCTTCAGAACAGAGCAGGATAATCTTTTTTTTTATAATGGATGCAGACTCTAGCAATCTAAGTATATGGTATAGTGAGATACAGTATAACTCTTGGGAATTTCATCAACTATTTGATATCAAGTGATCTTATTTTATCTTTAACTCATTGCGTTAGACTTTGATATTGAAATAGAAATAGTATGTTGAATCACATCTTTCTTCTTCTTCCTTTAATATTAGACATTTCAAAATATTTTCCAGTTATTATTATATCATGTCTCCATGAAGCAGGTTGGGATTGTTATCTTTATAAAGTGCTTTGGTTTCAGCCAATATAATATCTGACATGCTGAAAGGTTAAATGACTTAAGTATGACTATAGATTCAATTGCTGTCAGAACAGGGATAGAAATACCAATTATTCAGATACCAATGCTACACTTGTTTCTTGGATGTGAATGGTTTTTAGTGTACATTTTTTGTCAGAAGAGTTAAAATACAGCAAGTAATACTGCCCTAAGAGGCAGGAGACTAGGGTTACAACTCCTATTCCCAATCTGCCACTTTAAGTATAAAGTCTGATACTTGAATTTAAAAATGATGTCTTCCCAAGTACAAGATAGGAGAGGTATAGCTAGACAGTAGTTCACTTGAAAAAAGACCTGAGAGGAGACCACAGTATAAGGCGTCATCTGGAACCAATAACTAATACAGTGTTGAACTACATTAAGAAATGGATAGTGTATAAGACTTAAGGAGTTGATAAGACAAGTAGGTAGTGCATTGGATAGAGAACTCGGGGCCAGGAGACAGGAAGTTTAAATCTGGCATCAGACACTTACTAGCAGTGTGACTCTGGGAATATCAATAAATCTCTGTATGCATCAGTTTCCTCAGCAGTAACATGGGAGCATAATAACTCCTATCTCACAGGGTCGTTATGAGAACCAATTGATAATATTTGCAAAGTTCTTATCAAAATGCTTGACATACAAGCAGAGCTTTATAAATGCTTATTTTCTTCCCCCTATACTTTGCCTTGGTCAGACCATATCTCTGCAGTATTGTGTTCAGATTGCAGCACCATTTTTTAGGAAAAAAAATTGATAAACCAAGGAGTGAGCAACAAGATGAGGGCAGCAAAGATGAAGTCATGTTACATGAGCATCATACTGAAGGAAACTTCTTTGTTTAGCTTGTGTAAGAGGAGACTTAGGGAGGACATGATAACTGTCTCCAAATATTTGAAAGGCTGTCCTGTGGAAGAAAGGCTAGATTTGACCCAGAGGACAGAACAAGGAGGAGTAGAAGTTACAAAGAGGTAAATTTAGTTTGATAAAAGGAAAAATGTCCTAACAATTAGACCTGTCCAAATGCGGAATGGGTTTCCTCAGTAGGTCTTCAGGCAAAGGCTGGATGATCCTTTGTTGGATATGATGTAGACGGGGTTCTTGTTAAGCTAGAAGTTGAACTAAATGATTTCTGATTCTTTGACTTATTAGTTGTTCAAATTTGGGTAAATCATTCAACTTCTCTGGGTCTCAGATTGCTCATCTGTAAAATGGGAACAATGATACCTTAGCAATCAAGGAGCAAGACCATTTCCTCCCTAAGATCTATCTTTCTAGGTTTCATCAATTTGTGCCAATGAATATGCTGCACAGCCAGTTACCTTCCAGAGTGCTTTGTAGACCTTAGAAAACTGGAACTAATTTGAGCTATTGCTATAATTGTAGAAAGGGATTGATCAGGACAACCCTGATGAACTGTGTTCTCCAAAATACTTGATGCCTCCTCGTAAGACAGGTAGCAGGAACATTGCAGAGTTAAAACATCACCCCTTTTGGACTTTGAATAGTTGCATGTATATCAGACCCAGAGGGATCTCATCACTGATTTTAAAGTCTTCGAAACTGAGAGTGATCTATTTGCATCTTACAAAGGAACCAAAGACTTTGATGGGCCAGTGTAAATGAAGTGTAAAGAAGTAAGAAAATGTGAAAGAAAAATTCTTACTAATATGATGGAATTACAGGATGTTGAGCTATTAACTGGCTGAATGTTCAGCCATCATCCTGGTGTCCTTGAAGGCAGTAAACAAATGTTAAGAAGTGAGCCATTTTTTGGCAGTTGAGAAGAGAGCCTGCTATAGAGAAAGAATCTGGCTTCTGAGAGGAAACCACTTTTTCCTTGGATGTCTTCTATAGTGTGGCAAGAAGAAGGGAGAGAATTTTTCTTCTCACATCTTTCCTCCCCTTCAATGATAATAGCATCTTTGATGTAGAACAAATTACTCAACAGCAGATGTTCTACCCAGAGGAGATCAGGTCTAAAGAGTCCGAATGTAGAGTCTACTCAAATTGTAGAGAGACCCAGGAATCTTAGAAGAGTGACCTGCCCAGCAGATACACTGCATCCAAGGGGAACAGGATAAAGATCCCATGAGAAGGGAAAAGATATTGAGATCCTGTAGTACCGTGGATGTGAGATGCATTGGCGATGGGTATTTCCTATGTATATGTTTCTTTACTGATGTATTCTATTTATGTGTCCTTTGTTTCTATTGTCTGTGTATATATTGGAGGTAGAGTACTAGGTTTATGGGGCAAATATTTTGTTACAACTGTAACATTGCCATTTCAGTAAATCAATCAATAAACCTTTAAGTCCCTGCTATCAACAATTTAATAGGGGAGACAAAAAACAAATATACAAACAAGCTATGCAGAATAAATAGGAAAATTAAGAGAGTGTGATTGATGAGCCTTGACTCCAGATTGGATATGGAAGGATAAGAGGAAATAGGAGTTGATGACACCTAGGTTGCCAGCCTGAAGGACTGGGAGGTTGATATCCTCTGCAGTAATAGAGAAGGTAGGAGAGAGGGAGGATTTGGAGGAAAAGATAATGAATTTTGGATCAGTTGAGTTTAAATCCATTCTATAATGTCTGAAATGCTGTTGAAGATGTAGGATTGGAGGTTAGCAGAGAGGCTTGGGCAGCATAGATAGACTTGAAAGTCATCAGAATAGAGATGACAATTAAATCCATGGAAGCTGAAGTAAATTAGTATAGAAGAGGACCCAGGACATAACCATGAAGGATATCTGTGGTTAAAGGGTATGATATAGATGAGGATCCAACAAAGAACTGAGGATTGTTCAGGGAGGTAGGAGGAGAACCAGAAGAAAGTCCTTTACCAAAAACCTACAGAGAAGAGAGTATTAAGTTGGAGAGGGTAATTAACAGTGTCAAAAGCCTTTGATTTTATATAATTGTGGTAGATGGATAGCTTATAGGTGCGTGCACTGTTGGGCCTCACTCATATAATGAGTTATTGTTTTAGGAGTTTAAACTCAGAGTACCTTGAATCTGGGGTATCTCAGATTCTGTCCCTAGCAGACCCAACTCATGAGTGCAGGTTTTGGTAGGGGGTACTCAAGAAGAGGTGGCATATTATTATTGTTTTGGAGAAATGAAGTTACTTACATATCAATTATCACATTGTTATAGCAATTATCTTTGTAAGTATGGCCAAGTTGTATTCTACTTTTGCATATGGGAAATAACATACCTGGTCATCTCTAGTCACCCTGAGGAATAACTGGTCCCTGGATTCAGATGGCTCTGGAGAAGAAGTGAGGCTGGTGACCTGCACAGCCCTCCCTCACTCAAAACAAAGTCAAGTGCAAGTCATATCGTTATTTCTCTGATGGCCTGGTCTACTTCAGCAATGAGAAATAACAAGAGTAAATAACAAGACTTGATTCCAGGTCCCCGGACTCCCAGTCTAGTGACATCTGCCATGCTATTTCTATAGTATTTCAATATTTAAGAAGAATTAAAATTTCTCCAATGCAGATGAAAATCCTTCCATATGCTTATTAAATTTTTTAAAATGGGTTGCTGTGGCCAAAAAAAATCACTACCTGGTGGTCAACATTTTTGATGATGAGTTTCTCAGCATTTAGCTATTTTGGTCTTTGGATAACAATCTGTCACTAGACTCTTACTTGAAACCTTTCCAACTTTGTAGGAGCTATCAGAACTTGTGATATATATGAACCCAAGGTTACCTTCACACCACAATGAGTCATTTGCTAAAGTACTGTTTCCTTTAATTCCTTTGCTTTATAACATTTCTTTGGAGTTGGCTAGTTTTAGTATAATGAATTCAATGAGTTAGTTAGCCAATAAGTATTTATTAAGTGCTTACTGTACAAGTCACTGGGGATAGAAAGAATGGCAAATTGTAGTTTCTATTCTCAAGAAACTCAGATTGTAATTCACAGTTAATGAGTATTTTGCTAAATGTTTATATTTTTTTCTTATATCTAATATTTTATTATTTCTCATTTTTTTGCAGTACACTCACATAATTTCCTTGATTTGGGGGTCTCCTAGCAAGGATGCTCCCTCCATTGATGCAGATTGGCAACTGTTTTTCAGTTTGTAATGTTAAAGAGTTATCTTTGGTACTGAGGGGATAAATGAGGGTCACACAGATGTGAGATGTGAACTCAGATCTTCCTGATTCTGGGTCCAGCTCTCCTATGCCAAAATAGTTATGGCATCATTACTATAGGGATAAAAGTACTTAAGTAACCGAACATTTAATAAGGATAAATATAAAGTCTCATACTAGGATTAAATAAAATTCACATAAGTAAGAAATTGGTTTGACAGGTGTTGTTCAGGTTTGATTTAGGGACAAAATGAGACACTTGTAAGTCATTGTATAGTTACAGTAAAAATGTTACTTTACTCTAACAGCAAAGATATGTAACAAGGATACAGTTGGTACTTAGTTACTATGGACTTGGTCCCCCTATATTCTATATGAAAACTCATTTGGTCAGCATGGAAGGTTATAGTGACTTACAGGATCTTCAGACAATCACCAAGTTGCAAGGAGCCCAATTCCACATGATACTTTTAATAAACTTAAATGGACAAGAAGTAGCCTCGAGGGAATCAGGGGCCCATCAGGTTTTAGGGACAGCTTTGTTGTCTTTTAAGGAAAACTAATCTCTATTGTATCTTTGTTGCAGAAGGAGGGGAAAACATAGGCATATAATGGTCCTATCACAGCATGGCTATAGGATAGTTCATTGGATTAAAACAAGGGTTTTTTTTCCCCTATAAGCTCAATATGAATGAATAAGGTGATAGAGAAATCAGTCAAGCTAATGACATCTTTCTGCCTTTCATGGCAACATGTACCTAGGACTAGGAAGAAGATAGTTTTGTCCTGGTCAGACTACATTTGAGGTATCATGTGAAATTCTTGGCATCACCTTTTAAGAGGGACATTGATAAGCTAGAGAATACAGAACGGCTTAGTGAAGGGAGAAGTATCCAGTAAGACAAAAGGTCTTGAAATCATGCTATACACTAGAGAAGGGATGAGGAACCTGCAACCTCGAGGCTTCTTTCACTTCACAGAAGTGAAGTTTGGATTCAGTCAAAGAGTTGCACTTGAAGACCTAGAGGGCCACATGTGGCTTTAAGGTCATAGGTTCCTCACCTCTGCAGTATAGGAACAATCGAAGAAACTGGGGATATTTAGCTTGAAGAAAAGCCTTAGGGTGGACATAAGGGTCAACAAATATTTTAAGTATGGGTATATGAGATTACACGAGATTCCATTTGACCCCAGAGTATAAAACTGGGAACAATGGGTAGAAGGTACAGGGAGGTAGATTTTGGCTTGATGTGCAGAAAGGCATCCTATCTGCGCTGCCCAGATTTAGAAAGCGCTTTTGTGGAAGGCAGCATGTTACTTCTTCCCCAAAGTCAAGACTGGGTGAGTACTTGCTGGAGATGTTAGAGGGGAGATTCTTGTTCAGATATGGGTGGGCTAAATGGTCTCTGACATTCTTCCCAGCTATGAGACTCCATGATTCTGTGACCTAAGTCTTTATGATGCCATCAAGGGCCAAAAAAGGAGGAATGCTATATGTATTATAGAACTGGTTATTGTCTTCTGGGAGCTGATCTAAAATATGGAGATATATTTGTGGTCCCTACAGAGAGGAGAATTCAAACAGCATGTCAATATATATGATTGATAGTATTACATGATCACATTAAATAATAATAGCTAACATTTACAAACCACTTTAAGGCTTACAAAATGCTTAACATATCTCATTTGATTCTCACAACCTTGTGAGGTTGCTGCTACTAACATCCATATTTCACAAATGAGAAAACAGAGGGAGATTTAGTGGCATACTAAAAGACACACGGCTATTATCTGAGCTAGTAGTTGAACTTGGGTCTTCCAGAGTGCAAGTTCAGTGCTCTATTTACTATATCCACTCATGCTAGAGTTTTTCTTTCTTACCCCTTCTTCCCTTAAGTCAGCAAATATTTATTAAGTGCTTATTATGTGCCAGACCCTGCTAAATTGAGAATACAGCCATAAGAAGAAAGTTCATGTTCCTCGCTGAGCCTATATTACAATGGAAAAAGCAACATATAAAAAAGGAAATGAAAAGGGGGGGTGGGTGGAATTAAAGTAACCTAAGCAGTGGCATGGTAGAAAAAGTCTAGAGAATCAGGAATGGTGTCTGGGGAGGAATGAAGACATTATTGGTCTCAGTGTTTTTCTTAAATGGAAGGTCTATTAAACCCATCATGCATCTCTTCCTTTTCCACTGGACAACTCCCAATTTTGGTGCTTTGGGTAATGTGGTATTTCATAATTCATAACCACCTATTATTACTGGAAGAATCTTGATTCTAAAAGATGCCAGGATGAGCTTGGGATCATTTAGAGTCTTTTGCAGTTTCCTAAATGAAATGTACCATGCTTGCTTTCTTTTTCCTATTCACTTCTAGGCCAAGATATTTTTTTCTCCTGTATCTGTCCACTTATACAACCTTTCTTCTAGTTCAGGTGCTCAATACTTCTTACTTTCTCTTGGATTTTCCCACTCCACCTATCCTCTATGTAACTGCCAAAGTGATTTTTGAAAAATGTATGATCGTGTTATCCCCTCTGATCCTATTCCTCAATAAATTGCATTGGCTCCCTACACTTCAAAGTCCTTTGTTTGATATATTTAAAATGCATTACAACTTGGTAGCCCTTCATACCTTTCCATTTGGCTTTATTCTCCTTTGCATACTCTGTAATCTATCTATATTGACCTGCCTGCTCTTCCTGGCATGTGAGAGGCTTTTTCGTGGATTAATTTCTATGCCTACAATGCTCTTTCTCTTTACTTCCACCTTTTAAAATCCCTGCCTTGCTTTAGGACTCCAGCTTAAATGTTACTTTCTATAGGAGGCATTTCAGCCATCCTAGCACCTAGAGACTTTCTAAGTTAACTTTCAATTTCATCTGTATAAATTGTGTGTGTTATATGTATATATACATATATGTGCATATGTATATATACATATGTATGTATTGTTCCCTATTAGAATGTGAGTACCTGAAGGCAGGGCCCCCCTTTTTTTGCCTTCTGTAAGAGGCATTCCAGTCATCACAGCACCTAGAGACTATGTAAGGTTACTTTCAATTTAATTTGTGTGAGTTGTGGGCATGTATGTATGTGTGTGTATATGTACATATATGTGGATACATACATACACATATATAGTATGTGTATATATAATACATATATATATATATATAATATATGCATATATGTACATATAGTCCACCATTAGAATATGAGTACCTGAAGACAGGTCCTCCTTTTTTGCCTTTCTTTGTATCACTAGTATTTAATACAGTACCTGGCACTTACTAGGTGATCAATAAATGCTTATTGATTGATTTGTCCAAGATAAGGATATGTGTGTGTACTGATGGACTAGTTAATTGGTCTGTTCAACTACTTATCATAGTCTGGAAAATAAACATTCTTCATTCTCTTGGTTTTTCCTCTAATGATTGTTAAACTAGAGGGCCTTTTAGTCAGAGGGTGGAGGGGGGATGATGGAGACAGAAACAGGGACTGATGGACCATGATTGTAATCACTGAAGAATCTTACCCAATCCTCCATGCATCTCTGTTGAACTTTCTCATGATTGATGCGTTCAAAGGTATCTGGGGTCTTAATGCCTTTGTAAGAACTGCTACTCCATTTGACTTCCTGAGTTTAAATAAAGCATATAAATAGACCAGGATGGAACTGTTTTACATGTACCTCATATCTTCTTAAGGTTTTTCATGGAAAGGTAGAAGCTGATGTACCTTGAGGGAATGATCTGTGGATCTACAGATGTTATCAGGTGAGTGTTTACCTCTCAGGGAAGAAGATACAGGTTTGTATTGGTGACTCCATGCTGAGGTGACTCCATAGAGGTAGTTATTGACCTAATCACAAAAATAACAACGATAGTGATTGTTTAAATTACATTACAAGTTTTACAGAACACTTTTCGTACATTATTCATTTGATCTTTGAGATAACCCTGGGAGGTAGTTGCTATTATTATTTCTGTTTTACAGTTAATGAAATTGAGGCAGACATTAAGTGACTTGCCCAGAGTCATAGAGCTAGGTATTTGAGGGAGGATTTGAATCCAAGTTGTACTGACCCAAAGTATATCAGTCTATACTATGTTTTGTATCAAAGATATGATTGATGTCTTCCTGGATCACATATCCAAGATTTATCAAACTGGATGAAAACTACTCACTTCCGGCAAGTGGGCACACATTATATTACCCAAAGGACCCTAGATCAAAGATTATGTACTCTTGGGCCATAAACTGTAAATCTCAGATGGTTTTTCTATCACTGTTATCTATATCTATAAAAGGTAAAGGATGTAGAAGAGAAAGGCAGATGTAAAAATTAAATATCTGGTCAAGAAGATTATGCTTGATGTGGATGGCATTTTGCCTCAAGAGTCCTTTGGAAATGTTTTAGGTCCTTGCATTGCTGTGATGGGCTAAGTCTACCAGAGAAGTTCCTCACACACTGTGGTTGTTACTGTGTACAGTGATCTGGTTCTGTTCCTTTTACTCAACATCAGTTCATATAAATCCTTCCAGGCCTCTCTGAAGTCTTCCTTTTATCATTTCTTATAGCACAATAGTATTCCATTACATTTTGGGGCAGGTAGGTGGTGCAGTTGATAGAGCATCAGTGCAGGAGTCAGGAGGACCTGAGTTCAAATCTCACCTCAGACACTTGACACTCACTAGCTGTGTGACCTTGGGCAAGTCACTTAACCCCAATTGCCTCATCCTGGGTCATTTTCAGTTATCCTGATGACTATCTGGTCACTGGATTCAGATGACTCTGGAGGAGAAGGGAGGCTGGTAACCTGCACAGCCTTCCCTCTCTCAAAACAAAGTTAAGTGCAAGTCATGTCGTCATTTCTCTGATGACATGGTCTTCTTGGGCAACAAAGGATGAACACACACATTCCATTACATTCATATACCACAACTTGTTCAGGAATTGGAAAGCAGAATGAAGCAAAATGTTTTCCTTTGTGTTATGTTTTTTCTTTGGGTTTTTCTCATGGTTTCTCCCATTAATTTAATTCTTCTATGCAATACGACTAATATAAAAAATGTGTTTAATAAGAATGTATGTGTAGAACACATATAAGATTGCATGCCATCTCAGGGACAGGGGGAAGAGGGAAAGAAGACGTATGGAAGTGAATGTAGAAAACTGAACACATAAATCAATAAAAAAAAGATGATGCTTGAGAATAACATCTTAATTTCTGGACCATATCTTAGAATATTGAATGGGAGGATCCTGGACAAGATGAACAACACCTAACAATAGTAAGAATTGATTTATCTTGTCTTGAATCCATGAAAAAATGGTGAAAAAACATCTATTAATTCCTTATTATGTACCAAGAATTATTCTAATCTCTGGGGAAACAAATAAACAAGTTAGACACTCAGCTCCCGAGGACCTCACATTCTATTTGGGGGATACAACATACATGGACAAGTTTAGATGCAAGGCTGATGGAAAGGGCTGGTGATTCAGAGGGTTTAGCAAAAGAGAAGATGTAAAGAACCATGTGGCCTTAGAAAACACAGCAGATGGTAAGATGCTATGGTCCTCCTTATCAGGAGGATTATAGTTGATCCCTATTTGCTTATTGAAGTGATAAGAGTAGCATGTTTGCCACACAGTATAGGATGAAGGAAGCTAGAGGGGCCCAGACAAATGACTGATATAAAGAGGGAGTGGGGACCAGGTGTTTTAGGCTCCCTCCCTTTAGGGACTAAGTGCCATGGAGTCTCTCCGTCTGACTTAGCTGATGAAACCCATACACATTGCATTCCTCTATTGGAATACTAACTCCTTAAATTAGACTCTTGCTTTTCTATTTGTAGCCTCAACATAATACTTACATATAATAAGCACTGAAAGAAATGATTTTTCTTTCATTTATTCATTCATTTGCACATTCATTCCTCCATTGTAAGAGATCACTTTCCTGCCCTTAAGGATTAAAATCACTTGACCCTCATAAGCTTTACTCAAGTATACTGAAAATATTGGAAAATATGATTTCTGGTCCACTAACAGTGATCTTTGAAGGACTGTGGAGAATGGGAGAAGTATTGTGAGATTGGAGGTGGACAAAATGGTTTCATTATTTTCAAAACAGAAAAAAGAATGAAACCTGAAAATTATAGGCCCATGAGCTTGACTTCATTTCCTGGCAAAATTCTGGAACATAGAATTACTTTTGATGGCTTGTGAACATATAGAAAAGGAAATACTGTGCACAAAGAGCTAGTATAGTTTCATCAAGAAGAGATCATACCTTATGAATTGAATTTCCTTCTTTTAAAAATTAGGGTTAATTGACTGGTAAAACATGGGAATCATATAGATATAGTTTATTAGATTTTTAGCTAAACATTTTATGACATCTATTTTGCTATTCTTGTGCAAAACATAGAGGTATGGAGCAAGGTGATAGTACAAAAAATTGGCTTCAAAACTGGCTAAAACATGACTAAGAGGTCATTAACAACTTGATGTCAACTTGGAATGAAGTCCCTAGAGGAGTGAGTGCTCTAATGATCTGTGCTTGGCTTTGTACCTGTTTGGCATTTTTATTAATGACTTTGAAAAAGGTAAAGATTCTGTGCATATCATGTTTTCATGTCAGGACAACAAAAAGGTCTTGGCAATTAATTAGAATTAATTCTAATACAATGAAATTGAATAAAAATAAATGCAAAGTCTTAGGTTTGGGTTAAAAAAATCAGTCTTTTAAAACCTGTGTGAGTCATGGCTAGACAAAATTATGTCTAGAAAAAATGTGTTTAAATAGACTGCAAACTCAATATTATTTAGTATTGGAAGTACATATGGGTATGAGACTTTGTTATTGTCTACAAACTTTGAGTACCTTTGGTTTCTTAGTCCTTAGTCTGATTTTTTAACTGTTTTTTTCCCTTCCTTTCCTAAGGACACCATTGCATTAAAGTCACTGAATACTAAGGTATATTTTAAATTAAAATTAAAGTATATTTTGATAATATTTCTCATATAATTAAAAATATTTCTTATATTTGAGAATATATTTATATTTTGATATGTATTTTAATATTATATAATACATTATATTTATTTTAATAAATATATTTATTACATTTAATATGTTTAAGAAACTTTTAAGAACTCACATTAGTGAGTTCTTCATAGCCTTTCCTGAATTAATCCAAGTTCTCATCTTTGACAGTGAGCCAAAAAGAAGATGCCTTCTTCCTCTTTTTTCTTTTTTAATATTTTTGATCAATCCTTGGATGGTACACAATTTGTGTGAACCCAAAGTCTTTGAGGGTCCTGGACCACAAGTTACATTCATTTTAGGATGTTTTAAACACTCTACTTCAATTGTAAAATGAGTTTGCTCATAAACCACACTCTTTTCCTATTATCTGTTCTCCTTTTCTTCTTCTTTTGGGGGTGGTGGAATGAGAAGGCTGTACAGATGGTGGGAAACCCATTCCATTTTCTCCAATTTTCCTAACAGTTCATTTCTCACTTATTACCAGAGGGAACTCCTTAATTTTACAGCCAGTGTAATTAATACAAAATGTTTCTGTTTGCAGAGCAAAGATGGTTGTTGCTTCTGGATCACAATCACCATGGTTTATTTTTAAAATGACTGCTCATTAAAGATATTGTGCTAACGCTGCTCAGCAGGGGCTGATTTATACTTTTTCTCAAAAAATGAGCAACTTTAGAAAAGGTCTCACATTTATATAATGTGTTAAAAAGTTTATAAAGTTTTACTCACAGCAACACTGTGAGCTAAATTATGCAAGTATTGATGTCCCCATTCTACAGGTGAGGAAAAAAGGCTCAGAAAAATCACATAAATAGCAGAGTTCTGTGGGAGTGTTAATCTAGACTCTTACTTTGGATGCAACACACTTTTTTACACTCTGCCTCATTATATCTCAGTTTCCTTACAGGTGCATCTGCAAAGAGAATATCTTTTCCGTTCTCCCCACCCCAAAGACACCCTTAAACTTCATTCCCATCATCCCATGGTAGACCAAACCTATCCGATAGATACAGTATTCTTTAAGTTCCCTGAGTATTTATATTGACAATAACACCCCTATCATATAGTGTTTTAAGCCTTCAACAGGCCTTCCTTACAACCTCCCTATGAGTTAGGTGGAAAAGTACAGAATAGTCACTTTAATTGTCAGAAAGTTATGGTGCTGGTCTATATTTGTTATTAGATTCACTTTGTCTAATGGTCCCTTTTTGTATGTCCAGTCTTCTTTCACAAATAAAAGTATTATAGATTCTTTAAACATTTTGGGCCAGGAAAGAGAGCTGTTACCAATGGCAAGGCCTGAGACCATAAAAGATCACACTGAGAAATACACTTCCTGTTAAACCATTGCCTAATGTAGCCTTTTCTAATGCTTGAATGGAGGTTCTCTCTTATTAAGTATTTATAAAACCAAGTTAATTTTCCCCTTGCATGGTAATTAGCATAATTAGAGTTTATGTGTAAAGTACCATCTATCCATTGTGAAGGTTTTCAGGGTATCAGGAATTCTAAATTGCTTCACTGAAAGATCCTGGTTTAAATGATTCTTTTCTGTATTGTATTTGGCAGAGTTTCTCCCAGGGGAAAATAAGGGCTCCACAATCAGAGCAGCATCTTGGGGTATGGAGCAGTAGTATCTTCATGCTGGAGTTGTGTTCTGTTATTCTGGGCTGGTTGGGTGCAGTGTTGATATGGCAATGAAATATTCCAGATTGAGATGATAAAATGACTGTTTTCCTGGGAGCCTGATGAGAACAGGAACAGTATATCTTGCTAGTCTAGCCCAGGGAGCAAGAATGTAAATACGGAGAGAAGAAACAGATTTCCTAGTTTAGACAGCAGCCACCTTATGAGGATACACTTCTGCCAGTTCCAGAATGTTGTATTTGAGAGTGGCAGTGTGGGCTGCTCAGAGGCCCCCAAAGAGAGTTACCCAGAGAATGGAGAGATAGGCACATGCTGAACTTGCCTCACAAGCGAAAAACACATCCATAGTGTATGGTAATTTGTCTGGCTGTACTTTCCATTTGCAACATCAAATATCTGTATCCATTGCCCACACAGTTCCACTTTGAATCATATTATGCTACCTTGTAAAGATTATGTTTTGGTGAAAGCCACTGCAGAGTCTCCTGACTGGAAACTTTCTGTTCAGAAAGTAGAGTCTGTGGATGGCAGCCAAGTGCCTTTCTGGCCCTATAGCAAATCACCCTTTCCAAATGAAGCTGAAGTTCATCTAGAATCACAGACCCCTGTGATTCTAGATCGGTTTTTAATTGATGTGCTCAGCCTCGTCATGCTTTACTTACAAGTTAAATTGAACCAAGTTACCATGAACAGCATGTTGTCATTTCTGTTAATGTGCTCCCCCATCCCCTCCCTCCACTATCTTGGTACCCTTAATTACACTTAGTCAAATCACAGTTAAATTTAATTCACAAAAAGTTAAAGTTCATATGTAGATTTTTTGTTACTGTGGAATCTCTGCTAGTCAAGTACTTTGGAAGGACACACCTATAATTCAAGTGATTAGGTAGACAGTACAGCTGAGACAAGTTAGTGATGTGTGTTGTGTGGAGCACTGAGAGGTTTCCTATATCTTTCCATTTCTTCCTAAATGTGTTAGCTGTTGCATGACATAGAGGAAAGGCTCAGTGATTTTAACTTTTAATCTGCTTTTAAAAAGGATAGACCTTGGTGATTTTACTGTTCACCACACCAGGAGTCACCTGCCCCGCCTTTCTTCACTATTGGAAACTACCTAACTTCTCTTTCTTAGACACACACACACACACACACACACGAATTTATATCCACTTATGTATATTCGAATATATGTATACCTGTGCATACTATATGCATGTACATACTATATAGTGTATATGGCAGCTGTACATATGGATAAACATAATTTCATGTTCATATATGCATGCTAAATATTTGTATGAATATATATGGAGGCAGTCATATGGGTATAAATATATATGAATTTATATCATAATTATATCTTAAATATGCTTATAGATCCATAGATGACTATAATATACATATATAAACAAATAGTTGTGCATGCATAAGTATATTTGCATCTATATCAGCATATTCAAATAATGCATACATATGCATATATATATATACATAAATTTGCATATGCTCACAGACCTACAGGTACATAATACTCATATGTATAAAGAAAGATATGGCAGACATATGCAACATAGACCAGATTAGCTATTACTTCTTTGGGTCATTACAATCTATCATTCTACCTGGAGGTTCAGAAACTGTTTAAGTAATAATAAGCTCTTAGTAGTGTATTTCCTCTAGTTTCCTGACCAGTTTAAAGAGTTCAGATTGATTCATTAGCTCTGGCCAATCATGGATCCTCTTGGAAATGTCAGTGAATTAGGGTCAAAGGCAGAGGCTATCTTCCTTAATAATCTTTCAAGAAATACCTGTGAAAATTCTCTGTGAAATTTTCCTCTGGACTGTTCCTGTGATTCTACTTTGGCTGTGATTCTACTTTCTAGGAGAGAAGGGTTGAGAAATAGGAATTCATTTGGGGATCCCTTCTTCCTTGACTTGAGGTGGGACTATGCTGGAAAGAATGTATTTTGTAACTGGGGGTGGAAACATGAAGTCTGTGCCTTTACTACTTAATTGTTCATCTCATTAATGTAGTGCTTTGCTCTTTAGGGTTTCCTAAAGTCTAAAGAGTCCAACATACAGAATAAACACTCAAGTTACATATTCTTTAAACTAAGGCTGCTGCTGAAGCAAGTACTAACTGACTTAGGAAAGATGACTATTAAATTTTCACCATGAGGCTCAAGATTTGGTTTATTGTTTTCTTGATTATCTAGACATAAGAAAGTGATGGAGAAAATGATGATACAGATTAAATTTAAATTTAAAAGTTGTATGTACATTTCTCCCCACCATTATGGAGCTAGTTATTAAATATTTACTGGTACACTCCTATGTGTATATACATCTATGTATGTAGATGCATATACATACAAACATATATCTATCTTGTATATATTATAATTGCACTAATTTTCCAAATAATTTCTTGAAAATGATACAGTAATTTACTAATTAGTTTCTCAAACACAAATTTTTTGTTCCCTTAATAGTATTTAAGTTTTCCCAATTACATGTAAAGATAGTTTTTAACATTAATTTTTATTAGATTTTGAGTTTCAAATCATTTCCCATCTCCCTTTCCTTCCTCCTTCCAGGAGAAAAAGCAATCTGATACAGATTATACATGTACAGTCCTTTTAAACATATTTCCATGTAAGTCATGTTGTAAAAAAAGAATCAGAACAAAAGGTAAAAAGCATGAGAAAGAAAAAACAAAAAAAAATGAAAATAGTCATTGACTATTTTGTTTTGTATACCTATCCTGTTCCACTGATCCACCGCTTGTTTCTTAGCCAGTACCAAATAATTTTGATTATTGCTGCTTTATAATACAGTTTTAGATCTGGTATGACAAAGCCACCTTCCCTTACATTTTTTTTCATTAATTCCCTTGATTTTATGGACATTTTGTTCTTCCAGGTGAATTTTGTTCTTGTTTTTTCTAGCTCTATAAAATAATTTTTTGGTAGTTTGGTTTGGCACTGAATAAATTAATTAATTTAGGTAAAATTGTTATTTGTATTATATTAGCTCAGCCTACTCATGAGCAAATGATATTTAGATCAGATTTTATTTGTTTGAAAAATGTTTTGTAATTGTGTTCAGATAGCTCCTGAGTTTGTCTTGGCAGGTAGACTCTCAAATATTTTATATTGTCTATAGTTACTTTAAATTTCTATGTCTTGCTACTGGGCTTTGTTGGCAATGTATTGGAATGCTGATGATTTGTGTGGGTTTATTTTATATCACAACTTTGCTAAAGTTGTTCAGTATTTCAAGTAGTTTTTTCACTTGATTCTCTAGGATTCTCTAAGTATACCAGCATATAATCTGCAAAGAGTGATAGCTTTGTTTCTCCATTGAATATTTTAATTCCTTCAATTTCTTTTTCTTCTCTTATTGCTAAAACTAACATATTCAACAACATGTTGAATAACAGAGATGATAATGGACATCCTTGTTTCACCCCTCTTCTTACTGGAAATGCTTCTAGTTTATGCCCATTATACATAATGCTTGCTGATGGCTTTGGATAGATGCTACTTATTATTTTAAGAAAATTCCATTGATTTCTATGCTCTTTATGGTTTTAAAAATTTAGTTTTAGTTTTCAACATTGAACATTTCAACAATCTTCTGTAAGATTTTGACCAAATTTTCTCCCCATCTCAAGCCCCTACCCCCACATCCCAAGATGGCATGATTTGATATAGGCTCTAGATATATATTCATATTGAAACTACAAGAAAGAAGAAACAAACAAGAAAAAAAAAGAAAAAAATGAGAGCAAATAATAGGCTTCAATCTTCATTCAGAATTAATAATGGATATGGACAATGTTTTCCATCATGAGTCCTCTGGAATTGTCTTAGGTCCCTGACTTGCTAAGAAGAGATAAGTCTGTCAAAGTTTGTTATCATACGTTGTGGCTGTTACTGTGTACAATATTCTCCTGGTTCTGCTCACTTCCCTAAGCATCAATTTAAGTCTTCCCAGGTTTTTCTGAAGTCTTCCTGCTCATCATTTCTTGTAGAACAATAATATTCCATTACATTCATATACCACAACTTGTTCAGCCATTCCTCAATTGATGAGCATCCCCTCAATTTCCAATTCTTCGCCACCACAAAGAGCTGCTATGAACATTTTTGATCAGGTGGGTCCTTTTTCCATTTGTATGATCTCTTTGGGATATAGACCTAATAGTGGTATTCCTGGATCAAGGGGCATGCAGAGTCTTATAGCTCTTTGGGCATAGCTCCAAATTGCTCTCCAGAATGGTTGGATTAGTTCACAATTCCACCAGCAAGGAATTAGTGTTCCAATTTTTCCGCCAGCATTTGTCATTTTCTCTTTTTGTCATGTTAACCAGTCTAATAGATGTGATGTAGTACCTCCCCAATTTCTAAATGGTCAAAGGATATGAACAGATAGTTTTCAGATGAAGAAATTTAAGCTATATATAGTTATATGAAAAATGTTCTATTATTTTTAATAGGAATGGATGTTATATTTGTCAAAAGCTTTTCCTGCATCTCTTGAGATAATCATGTAGTTTCTATTAATTGTGTTATTGATATGGTCAATTATGCTGATAGTTTTCCTAATATTGAACCAACCTTGTATCCCTGGCATAAATCTCACCAGGTCATAGTGGGTTATCCTCATGAAAAGTTACTGTAATCACTTTGTTACTATTTTTTGTGCCTATATTCATTAGGGAAATTGGTCTCTAATTTTCTCTGTTTTGGCTCCTCCTGGTTTTGGTATCATCACCATATTTGTTTTATAAAAAGAATTTGGTATGGCTCCTTCTTCACTTACCTTTCCAAATAGTTTATTTAATATTGGAATTAATTGTCTTTTAAATGTTTGGTAGAATTCACTTGTAAATCCATCTGGCTGACAGATTTTTTTCTCAAGCAGTTGTAATGGTAATTTAAATAGAAAGATCTTTCCCATTAATTAATAGACCCAGATGATGTGCTTAAATAAACGGGAAGGCAGGGTCACATGTGGTGGGAGGAGCTTGCTGAAGAGGTGGAACAGGAAGGGTGGAGCAGAACCAGGAGGAAGTGAGTGAGTGGGGTCAGGTCAGAGGGTAAAGAATGCAGGCCAACTAATGTAGGTCAACTGACACATTGTGACAGTTAAGAGTGAGAAGGCCCTGACTGAGGGAGGGGAAGGTTTGAGACTGACACATTGTAACAGTTGATAGTGAGAAGACCCTGGCTGAGGGAGGGGAGGTTTGAGAATGGCTTTGCCCTCTGCTGTGATCATGTTTATTAGCTTCTTGGCCATCATGATGGATTTTGCTTTATGGTTCTGGGATTTGGCTTTCTGGTGCTTAAATAAATGCTTTTCTTCTGCCTTCTATATGGAGAGTCTTTTATACTTTGTAACTGAGAATGATGCTGGCATGTTCTTAGTCACCACCAGTGCTGTGAATATTGCCTTGGTGATACAGGCATTCACTGATGCTTGTTTAATTCTTTTTCTAAAATGGGGTGATTTAAGTATTTTATTTCCTCTTCTGTTAATTTGGCAATTTATATTTTTGTAAACAGGCATCCATTTCACTTAGATCATCAAATTTATTGGCATCCAGTTGGGCAAAATAGCTCCTAATTAATTTGTTTTAATTTCCTCTTCATTGGTGGTGAATTCACCACTTTCATTTTTGATACTGGTAATTTGATTTTCTTTTTTTAAATCAAATTAACCAAAAGTTAATCTATTTTATTGATTTTTTTCTTCAAACTATTAGTTTTATTTATTCATTCATAGTTTTCTCAATTTCAACTTTATTAATATCTCCTTTGGTTTTTGGAATTTCTAATTTGGTATTTAATTGGGGAATTTTTGCTTTGTTCTTTTTATTAGCTTTTTTAGTTGCCTGCCCAATTCATTGATCTCTTTATTTTATTGAGGTAAGCACTTAGAGATATAAAATTTCCCCTGAGAACTGTTTTTTGCTGTATCTCATAAACTTTATTATTTTGTCTCATTATTGTCATTCTCTTGAATGAAGTTATTGACTGTTTCTGTGATTTTCTGATTGATCCACTCCTTCTTTAGGATTTGATTGTTTAGTTTCCAATTAATCTTTAATCTATCTTTCCATGGTCTTTATGACCTGTGTTTTTTACTGCATCATGATCTGAAAAGGATGCATTTAATATTTCTGCCTTTCTGTATTTGACTGTGAGATTTTTATGCCCTGATATGTGGTCAATTTTTGTGTAGGTGCCAGAGAAAAAAGGGATATTCTTTTCTATCCCCATTCAATTTCCCCCAGAGGTCAACCATATCTAATTTTCTAAAATTCTATTCATCTCCTCAAGTCCTTTTTTGTTTATTTTGTGGTTAAATTTAGTTTTTTAACTGGTTAAATTTAGTTCTGAGAGGGGAAGATTGAGACACCCCAGTAGTATAGTTTTGCTTTCCTTTTCTTCCTTCAACTTAGCTTCTCCTCTAAGAATCTGAATACTATACCACTTGATACATAAATGTTTTGTATCGATATTACTTCATTATCTATGGTACATTTTAAGCAAGATGTAATTTCCTCCTTTATCTCTTTTAATTAGATCTGGTTTTGCTTTACTTTGTCTGAAATCAAGGTTTTTACTGCTCCTTTTTTTTTTTTACTTCATCTGAAGCATAATATATTCTGCTCCAACCTTTTGCCTTTACTCTTTGTGTATCTTTCTGTTTCAAATGTGTTTCTTGTAAACAACATATTGTGGAATTCTGGTTTTTAATCCCCTCTGCTCTCCACTGATGTTTTATGGAAGAGTTCATCCTATACACATTCACAGTTATGGCTAATAATGATGTATTCCCCTCCATCCTATTTTTCTTCCTTTATACTTTTCTTTTATCCCATCCCTCCTCACCAGTGTTTTGCTTCTGATCACCTCCTCCCTCAATCTGCCTTCCCTTCTATTAGTGCCCTCTCCAATTTCCTTCTATTTTCCCCTCCTACTTCTGTCTTCCATTCTTCCCTCCCTTTTACCAGATTCCTCCTTTTCTTTCCCCTTTCTACTCCTACTTCCTTATATCAAACTGAGTGTGTATGTCATTCCATTTTTGAGCCAAGTCAGATGAGAGTCAGATTCAAACAATACTCACCCTCTCCCTTCATTTCCTTTATTGTAATAGGTCTCTTGTTCCTCTTCTTGTGATATAATTTACCCTATTCTGTCTCCCCACTTCCTCTTCTTGTAGTACAATTTGTTTTGTATCTCATCACATCAAAGTCACTCTACTTTGTTGACACTCTTTGTCCACATGTACTCCTTCTAACTGCCCTAATAGAGATACAGTTCTAAAGAGTTACAAGTATCATCTCCCCATGTAGGGATGTAAACAGTTTAACCTTATTGAATACATGTTTTTTTTCCTGTTTACTCTTTTATGCTTCCCTTGAGCCTTGTTTTTGAAAGTTAGATTTTCTGTTCTGCTCTGCTCTTTTCATCAGGAAAGTTTCAAAGTCCCCTATTTCATTGAGTGTTCACATTTTACCCTGGAAGATTGTGTTCAATTTTGCTCCATAGTTGATTCTTGGCTATAATCCAAGCTCCTTTTCCTTTTAGAATACCATTTATCAAGTCTTCTTATACTTTAATGTATAAACTGCTAAGTCCTGTGTAATCCTGACTCTGGCTCCTTGACATTTGAATTGTTTCTTTCTGGATGGTTACAGTATTTTTCCTTGACCTGATATATCTGGAATTTGACTACAACATTTCTTAGAGTTTTCATTTTGAGATCTCTTTCAGGAGGTGATTGGTGGATGCTTTCAATGCCTATTTTGCCCTCTGGTTCTAAGCTATCAGGGCAGTTTTCCTTGATAATTTCTTGAAAGATACTGTCCAATTCCCCCCTTTTTTGACCATGACTTTCAGGTAGTCCAATAATTCTTAAATTATCTCTCTTGGGTATATTTTCCAGGTCAATTGTTTTTTCCAGTGAGGCATTTGTTTTTCTTCTATTTTTTTCATTCTTTTGATTTTGACTGATTCTTGATGTCACAGAGAGTTTAGCTTCCACTTGCCCAATTCTAATTTTTAAGGAATTATTTCTTCAGTTAGCTTTTGTACCTTCTTTTCCATTTGGCCAATTCAATTTTTTAAGAGTTGTTTTCTTTAGTGGATTTTCCCTCCATTTGGCCAATTGTATTTTTTAAGGAATTGTTTTCTTCAGGTAATGTTTTTGCTTTCATTTCCAAGCTGTTTCCTCTTTTTTGTATAACTCTCATTTCTTTTTCTGATTTTCTTTCCTGTTGCCATAGTAGCTTTTTTTTTGGTCAGAGTTCTTTTTGATTTTTTGCTCATTTTTAAAAGTTTTACTGTGCTCTTGGGGAACACAGGGCACTGTCCTAAGTTTCTTCTACTGAAAGTCATAGAACTGGTTACTGGCTTTCTACACTGGAGTCTTACATGCCGGATCTAACCCACCATGCAGAGGTAGCCCAGCCTAGTCGTGCCTGTTGTGCTGGGAGTCCTGAGGCTTGGTGTTTACCTTCTGCATTGGAGCTGGAGGCCTCACAGCTGGATTGCTCAGGATCCAGGGGGCCTTAGTTTCTGATCTTTGGTGTGGTTAAGAGTCTTCTGCTAGTTTGCCTGGATATTGCCTGTGCTGGGTGGTGCTCCCCTTTCAGGCCTTTTCTGAAGTCTTTCTAAGTTATCTTAAACTGGAAAATTGTTTCACTCCATCTTTTTTACAGGTTCTGTCATGCCAGAATCTGTTTAGAGGCTTGATTTAACAGTGTTTCTAAGGAAAACTGGAGGGAGCTCAGGCAACTTCTTGACTTTTCTCTGTTATCTGAGGCTCTGCCCCATCAAAAGCAACTTTAAGGTAGGTTCTAAAGAACAGGCCCAGATCACTCTGTGGAAGATGTATTTTTTTTTGCCCTAAGGTAAGGTAAGTTGGATTTGTCCCATGTTAAGGACCTTAGAGGACACCAACCAAGATCCATATCTTAGGGTGTACTCTCCTCCCTGCAAAGCCTTCCTCCATGGTGGTGTGTATACTTCCTCCTCCTTTAAGGAATTTTGAAATGCCCCTCCCCTCTAGTAGATATAATTCAGGCCAACTAATGCCCATTTCCTTCCCTTCTAACCTCCTCTCCTTCTCCTCCTCCTCCATTTTCCCAGGGTTCAGAAATTGCTGGTTAAGGTTCTGTTTGGTGGTAATAGACACACACACACACACACACACACACACACTCATTTAAGCACATTCAGGAATAAATTGACCAAGCAAATTAAAGACAGAGAAGATGATAGAGGTGCTGAAGGTTATGTGGCTTTTTAGATTGATAGTTATGGACAATAGAAAAAAAAACCTTTACATTTGCTCCATTTCAATTTCAAGCAAAAATAAACCACTGTAAGGGTTAGAGAGGAGCAAGGGAATGGAGAATTTAAACTTACCAATTCATCATCTCTGACCTCAAGCCACTGCTATTCATTAAGTCTTTCTGTTGTTGTTTTAAAACTAATTAGAACACCATGATCGCAGCATTTTGGAGTACACACCTGGCAAATATGTCAATCAAGTTCCACAGTTGTTTGCCTAATATAAGAGTTAGCTTACTTTGAATATTAACTAAATTTGCTCAGGGCTATTTCTAGGGGAAGGAATGTATCTGGGCATCTGTGTGGCTTTTCTTCTTCCTTGCTGTGTTATAGCCTTGAGTATTAGATAAATGAGGAAAGATAGGTGGCTCATTAAACAGAGTGATAACCCTGGAGTCAGAAAGATCTGAGTTCAAATCTAGCCTCAGACACCTAGTGTATAACCCAAGGCAACACTTACCCTTGTTTGTCTCAGTTTCCTCATCTGTAAAATGAGCTGGAGAAGGAAATAGCAAATCACTCTAGTATCTTTGCCAAGAAATCTTCCAACAAAAGGATCATGAAGGGTAGGACACAATTAAAAATGACTAAACAAATAGGACAAATGGAAATCATAGTCACTGAATTTTTGCATTGAAAGGGACCTTGGATGTCATCTAGATCATCCTGTACCTGATGTATGAATCTCCTATACATCATGCCCATGTGGCCATGGGACTCTAACCTGCTTGAAAAGTTCCAGTGACAGGGAATTAATTCACTACTTAATGAAGCAGCCCAGTCAATTTTAAGACTACTCTAATTACTGATATTCTTCCTTATATTAAACTTCATGCTGCCTCTCTGAATCTTTAGTCTGCTTTCTAAATTCTTTTCTCTGGAGCTTCATTGTTATTGAAACGTCTGACCTCTCTTCTACATGACTGCTATTATAAGAGGAGAATGAGGTCACTGTGAAGTGCACAAGCACAGGAAAGTACGACTGGCACCTCTTGTAGAATGCAGGAGGATTTTCTTCAAAGGTCTTATACTGTGCAGAATCCAGCAGAATTTCTGAAGACTAAAATGGTAGAGCCATTGATGAAACATTAACAAAAAAGTGAGTAGAACAGAGTGAAAGGAGATGCAGAGAAAAGCACAGACAAACAGAAAAGCTATAGGGCTAATGTGCTGGATGGTATATATTTTTTTAAAACACGTGTGTAATGGAAATTCATTGTTTCATTTCCCTTCCACTTTTTCGGATCTTCTTTCTATATGGAATATATAAAAAAGCTAATATTTACTAGTGTTCATCAAAACTGGAGTAACTGTAGGGATAAGATAAAAAAAAGGTAAAAAAATAAAAACTTTATAGGGAATAAAGTGTGTGACACTGATGACATTTAATTGGAACATCTAAGAGGAGGGGATTTTAGTATCATATATGTAGAGTGAAAAGGGATCCTAGAGGTCATCTAGTCTAGCCTTCTCACTTTACAGGTTAGGAAACTGAGGCTCAGAAAAACTTGAAGACTTTCTTGAGAGTCACAGTACTGTAGCAGAGCTGGGATTTAGGTCTAGGGTCTGTGATTCCAAATTCAACACTCTCACCACCTAAGACTGATAATTATTGCCTGTGAATACAAAAGTAGTGTATTATATGTGTATGTGGGCTAAATATATAAACCTGGAGATTTGGCCCATCTTTATGGAAAGTCAAAGAAAAACTGTGCCTGCACTGGCCGCAGTCTTGTTGGCAGTGAGGGACAGGCAAGATCCAGGGCTACTAGATATTCACAAATCGTAATACACCATCACACATAGTAAATGGGATGATTAAATGTATTTATTCAAGCACAACAGTATGCAAAAGTCAGAGAAATTCTATAGATTATATTATACCAAAGAGTACACAAGAATAAATGAACTGTTCTGCTGAAAGTGAGATAAGATCTCAGCTGAACCCAGGAAGAGTGCAAGTGTGGCAGCAAACGCTAGAAGTCAAGGACAATGATGGAGCCAGCTTTCCATACAGATCTATACTCCAAGAGCTCTAGCCACTATTCAAAACTTCATGCTAGTCAAAAGTATGCCAGTATTAACTGCAGGGGCAGTTAGGTGGTGCAGTGGATAGAGCACCAGTTCAGGAATGAGGAGCACCTGAATTCAAATCTCACCTCAGACACTTGACATTCACTAGCTGTGTGACCTTGGGCAAGTCACTTAACCCCAATTGTGTCATACTGAGTCATGTCCAGTCATCCTGATGAATATCTGGTCACTGGATTCAGATGACTCTGGAGGAGAAGTGAGGCTGGTGACCTGCGTAGCCCTCCCTCACTCAAAACAAAGTCAAGTGCTAGTCATATCATTACTTCTCTGGTGGCATGGTCTTCTTCAGCAACGAAGGACGAACACACTACTAACTGCATCACTGGAGGTACTTTGTTGGAATATGTTTGTAACCAACCAAAATTTGTTCCATTCAGTTCTCTCTCAGCCAGTATCTTCTCTACTTGCAGCATAGGTCTGCCTTTTAGGGCCCAATAGCTGTTACAATAAGATCAACTCTGTTTCCTTTGGCCCCATAAGGATAAGCAATGAGAAAGGACCTGTCCCAAATGGGGCTCTGGGAAGTCGTACAACTATCTGTGTCTTCTGTCTTCCCATCCTGTGGTTGCTCTGCAGGTATTAAAAAATTCAGTATGGCAAAATATATGACACTGCAGTATTTTTATGAATTATATTGATATTGGAATATTTGTTGTGATTTGTATGATAGGGTTCTGTGTGATTGTTCTATGAGGTTTGAGACAGAGAGACTTAGAACCACAAGATTCAAGTTCTTAAACTTATTTGGTTCTAGTTCTTATTAGTGGTTGTCTCCTCCAGCAATTGGCTCATTCCCAACCAGTTTCCCAGTACCCAGAGACAGATACAAACTAGCAAAAGCTGGAGTGAGCTGACTTTTCTGAAGAACACAAAAATGGAAACTATTTCCCTTGTGCTGGTCCTGAAAACTCTGACCCAGGAGACAGTCAAAATCTTGAGAGATATCTGTTAAGCAATATCAGACACCTAAGGAGAATGTCTTAGTTCAACCAGTCCTCTACAAATACCTGTCTACCTATGAAGCCAGACAGAGTTCCTCCCCAATAGTAACTCCTCTCAGAAAGGTTGAGGTAGGCGTCCGGAAAAGAGCACCAGTGATCAGAAGACAGATGTGAGCCCAGACCTTCCTGATTCTAGGCCCACCACCCTATATATATATCTATATCTATATCTA
>CM053771.1:463339724-463421157 GCA_028658325.1 Potorous gilbertii
TAATTATATATTTATTATTATATATAATATATATTATAAATTTATATATATAAATTTATAATTCTAAATTATAAATATAAAATATTAATCCTCACAAAACCCTGCTACATACGGCCTATTATCTCCATTTTATAAGTGAGGAAAATGAGGCAGAGGTTAAATGACTGCCCTGGGGTCACACAACAAATAAATATCCAAGACCAGATTTGAACTCAGGTCTTCTGGGCTTGATGCTTGGCATTTTACCCGCTGTGCCATCCTGTTGCTCCCAAACAATTCAGGGATCTATAAAGCTGTGCCCAATATGTCCTTGGGGCAGATAATCCAGGTGTCCCACAAGCTTCTGTCCTTATTCCTCTTATCTTTCACTTAATCCAACCAACATATTTGAAGCACTTACCAAGTTTGACAGATTGTGTTTGGCAATGGGGGAAATGAACATAAATAAAACATGGTCTCTGACCTTAAGGAGATCATCATCTCCAACCATTTGCTGAATACTTTGGATATGCCATCAGATCTTCAAAATTAACATTTTGCATTCCAGTTCTCTGTATTCTTTTTTTTCCAATTTCCCTCTCTCCCTAATTTCTCTACATAATGTTAATGGTACCATCATCAATCACCTAGAGTTAGACTCAGAGTGGGTTGAATTTTCTTTTTCTCTTCCTGATTCAATCAATTACCAAATCATACCAGGCCTTCCTCTGTAGTATCTTTAATATCTCTCACAATTAATCCTCCTTTTTTGTTCCCGTTGATATCACCCTAGTTCAGGCCCTCATTACCTGGTGCTTTGATTATTAAATTAATTTTTAAATTGTATTCCTCATCTCCATTCTATTTCTTCTCCATTTGCCATTTAGAGAACTTCCATAGTAATCTATTTTCCTCTGATCATGTCACTCTCCTGCTCAAAAGTCTTCCATGGCTCCATGTTACCTTCCTAGTAAAATCCAAGTTTCTGAGCTAACATTCAAGTTTCTTCATTGTTTTCTCAGTTTACCTTTATAGTTTTCCATTATTCCTTGAATTTCCTCTTTATTCTGATGTCATCCTCTATACTTTATTCACCATTCCCCAAACTTGACCTACCCTCTCTTTCTTACTTCTGTGCCCTTTGCTCATGTCATCTTTCTTTGTGAAATGCACCATCTGTAAAGCTCTGCTTATTAAAAGCTTTCCTTTAAGCTCTATAAATTCATAAACCAAAAAGGTGATGAAATCTCCCCCATCTTCTCCAGGATGCCTAAGACTTTGTTTGGAACTTTCCTATGCATTCATCATGTTCTAATTCATGTTATAGTTATTTGTCCTTGAGGACAGAGACCAGTTTCTTTTAAGGTGCCTTATTCATAGAAAGTGCTTAATAAATTTTGTTGAATTGTTAAAGACCAAGTTCTTATTTTTGTTGAAAACATCTATTTAATACAGTACTCTATGCACACTGAACACTCGATCAATACTGACTGTTCTGAGAAAAGAAACTTAAATATATTAACTCATGAGCACAATAGTAATTTTTAAAAAAATATTCGTGCCTTTTTATAAGTACCTCAATCATTTCCTGATATACCTTCCTCTCCTCCATTAAATCCTCTTTTGTAACAAAGAAAATCAGTTAAACATAACCCACAAAATAGCTGCAACTATGCAAATATGCAAAATATGCAAAATTCTGCTCCTATGGTCCCTCACTTCTCTATGGAGAGGAGGGAAATGGTTCATTAATTGATTTTTGGGACCGAGATTAGTTGCTGCAATTAATCTGAATTTGGCTGCTTTTAGTGTTTTCTTTCATATTATTGGAGTCATTGTGAATATCGTTCTCCAGTTCCATTTACTCTGCCCTTCAGCAGTTCTTACAAGTCCTCCCATATGTTTCAACATTCCTCATATTCATTGTTTCTTACAGTGCAATTAAATTCCTTTACATCTATATGCTACAATTTGTTCAGCCATTCCTCAGTTGATGGGCAGCCACTTTATTTCTAACTTTGTTTGCTACTCTAAAGAATGCCACTATGAATATTTTAGCTGAATGTGGAAACTTTCTTTTGTAAAGATTTTAAGAAAGAAATCATGGCTCACCTATTCCAAGAAAACGTATAGCTACGGAAAATAAGATGTAGAATGATATGTATTTCTTGTTGTTGGGTGGTTTCTATATCAGTAATCCAGTTATTAATTCCATGACTCTTCATGAGTACAAAATAGTGAACAAATGCTGCATGATTCCTGACCTTCAGGAAACTGCAGTCCACAGTTATTGATGATACTCAACAGTTACATATGCTTAGGCAACCATAAGGTCTTGGTCAATGGGAAATAATTAGAAAGACTTTGCAAATCTTGTAGCATATTAAATTTCATTCATGGCCATTTCTTGGATAGACATGCACCAAACAACATAATCTTGCTGGTGCTTACAAGGCTATATATAATTCACAAACTTTCTTTTTGTTGTTGTTTCCCACTCCTACCTTAGTATGTCTCATTTTTTCTCAACTCCCAATACAGACTCTACTGTTAAGTCTTTGCTGTTGCAAGTGGACCATATGAAATCCAAAGCTTCTGACCTTTCCTCCTTTATAAAGTCTTCCACTGGTCAAGAACTGGAGGAAGAGAGAGAAATTCTCTCTTCTGCTAATCCAAGTGATTGCTTCTCAGAGGCTTGGCGGGAGTTGTTCTTGGCTTACTGTCTTATCCAGGCCTCACAAAGAGAGACTAATCATCTATAACTAATGTCATTATGCATCCTATGTGTTTCACCTAAAGACTCAAAGCATTTCACTCCTTATAAATTGATTAAGGATCTTTCTGAACTTAGTTTATTCCTTTGAGGAGGAATTCTAGGAATTGTTGACACTAATTTTATGACTTTGATTTTGTAACTCAGTCAAAAAAGTATTCACATTTAATAATAAGCATTTTATTAGTTATATATCTTATTAGTTACACTAATTGGGGGTTTGACAATTGGGACAGACCTTTAATTCTCAACTGAGAAGTCCAACCATCAGGGTGGACCTCCAATCCTGTAGTACATTAAAAAAAATTATTCTAATTTTCAATCCCCTGACTCTGTGCATTTGTAGAAGTGATTTTCTTGCCTTCAATTCACCACCTCTGTAGATCTGTCTTTGAGAATCCTCAGCTCAGGTGCTAATATGTCTGTGAAACTTTCTGTGAAACCCCATCCTTTTGGTGAACATTTTCCTAGGAAGCTTTATCTAGTCCCTCCTTTTGCCCCATAATCTTCTGCTTTGAATTGTATTTCTCTGTGTTCATGCTGTATTCTCCCAAGTATTAGGTAAATTCCCTGAGGGCAGGAACTATAGTTTCTACTGTGTACTTAGTAAATTCTTAATTAATATTTGTTGATTAGAATTTATTGAAGAGTTGCCCCCTGGAGTATTAAGAATCTCAGAGGAGGATAGGTCTGTTTGGAAGTCTTTGAAAAGGCAACTCTGACTTAGAGATTTCACATTATACTTTCTAAAGGGGATAAAATAAGGCCTTTGAGGAAGGCAGAAAAAGTTGATATCCACTCATGTGTGATGTAGGAGTTTTCTCTGTTATTAAAAAAAATAGTCTGAGCAAAGTTGTCATATAATGGAAAAACCCAATGATAGAGTGCAGAAACCCAAATCCAGAGCCATTGCTTTATGTGTTCCTTAGCTCAGATAGCAGACTATGAATTTTATGGGTGATTGCAATAGCTTCTGCCAACACTTATTCATATAATTGTATGTAATGATTTCCCAGGTGTGCCACATTTTTCCACCCCATGCATTTGGAAAGCCTACCGAGTCATGTTTGCATGACCAGAAGTCTTCCATCTACATTTGTTTGGCCTAAAGACTCTTTGGTTCCATTTCCTTGGGAGGAAAAAAGAAAAAACTATCGATTAAATCTTGCATAATTAACCAAGTGCTGTGTACAATTTATACTCTATTTCATTTTATGGTGGTGGTAACTTTCAGAGCTCCTTGTCAAGTTCAAGATTATTTGAATAGGTAGAACAGTTGCCATATAAATATTAAAATCAATGTTATCAATGGTCATTATTAAGTTTCACTTCTCTAACCAAGTTAAACTACATTGTCCTGTAGGTAGTAGCTTCCTTTAACCATAAGCTGGCCAGCTACTTGAGAGGAAATGAGGATCCTCATAAGTGGAAAGTCTTACAAATCTAAATTAACAGACTGGTGATGGGAGATGTCAGAGAAGACATCATGGAGGAAGTGATTCCCCCTATCAATGGGATTTTGAGGAGAAAGAAAAATGTCTGTAATAGCTTCTATAGATAATGTAATGAGAAATAAATAAGAGATGAATAAAAGTGAGAAACAGTGAGAGTGCCACTGAGGTTTAAGAGCAAAGATTTGTAGCTGAGACAGTCACCATATTTTTGTGATCTCCTCTCTTAGCATTCTACTGCTTGAGAGAAGGAGTGAAGAGGGTCACATAATGGAAGTTAGAAGTGTGGAAACTGCATAAGTCCTAGAGGTAAGGATTGAAGAGGGAAGGAGAGTGAAGCATTCAAATTAATCGATCAGCAAGAAATTGGACAGAGTTGTGGGAGCAGCTAGACTGCATTACAAGCAGTTGTCCTCATGGGGAGATGCCATTTAGATTGGGGCATAGAAGGAAAGGAAAATACGCTTTCTGTTAATGGATAATACAGTTGACCATAGCATTTTTACCTTTGAATGGTTACAACTACCAATGAATCTGATCTAAATAGTTCTCTTGGGCAAAGAAAGAATGTGGTCACATTTTGGTTGTCCCAAAGTCCTTGGGAGCTTTGCTTTATAGAAACATTTCTCTATGTGCACTCTTAATGCTCTGAACCATGGTAGAGTAATTTTTGGTCCATGTGCACTCTTCTCGTGTTATCCTTCTGTAAGAATCTTGTATGCTATGGTGGGATTGGTACCTTCCTCAGAGTTAATAATAAAACTAGCTTGCATTTACATGACTCTTCAAGATTTGCAAAGCACTTCAAAGGTATTGTCTCATTTGATGCTCAAAACTATCTGTTGAGGTAGGTGCTATTACATATAGGGAAACTGAGTCTCAGAAAGGTTAAAGGGTGAATTGAAGCAGCTTGATGAGATTTGAGAGCTAATCATTGAATTTTTAATATAAGTACTTGTAATGTTAATGGAAAAGGAAGATCTTCCCCATCCATTAATAGGCCTATGGGACCTACTTTGAGCTCTGACTGAGTTACATAGCCTGAGTTACATGGAGCCCATTGTGGGAGGAGCTTACCCAATGAAATATTAACTGAAATAGAATGTTGGGGAGAGAGAAGTGAGAGTGAGTGGAAAGAGGAAGAAATTCTGCCTAGGGGAACTTGTTTTTGGGGAGGCCTAACAGAAAAAATGATCAAGATGGTGGCACTCTCTGAAATAGTGATGAGCACCATGCTAAATTTTACTTCTTGGTATTCTAATAGTGATATTCTAAATATTTTTTGTTTTTGATTCTTGCCTTTGAGGAAGAGAGTTTATTATATTTTGCAAATCTACCCTGGAAATATATATGTATATTCATAGCAGCTTCTATGGGTATTGCATTGGTGTTACAGCATTCATACCTCTGAAATGAGCAAATTTTACAAATTAGGGTTTGATTTATGTTTTGTTGGTTGTCTCTACATATGAAAGTGATCAAGAAAACGTGAATAATGCATATTAAACTTCAAAATGTGTTGTGTGTGTGTTTTTTCCTTTTTATAAGAAAGTCTGTTGTTAACCATTTACCAGCATACTCTTGGTTAAGTGACTTGCCCAGCATCACACAATTAGCATCTGAGGCAAGATTTGAATGTAGTTTTGCGCTTCAAATTCAGCACTCTATCCACTTTGCCACCTAGCTGCCAGCATTACCAATGAATTTCTCAGAAAAGTGATTCTGTAATTGGAGACTATTCAGTTTCACCCCTGGCTACATTTTTGGTACAGTGATCATTTTGAGATTCTATCCCTATCACATTCAGTGTGTGAGAGAGCTGCAAACACACCAGGAAATCCTACAGGAAAACTTCTTGGAAGTATTGGAATTAGAGGGAGAAGCACAGTTATACTAGAACTGTATTGGTTTTACTGACTGATGTGTGACACTGTAGATTCATTTTGATCTTAAAGTCCATGCCTCTAAGTGCTTTACCCTCACCCCCGTCTCATAACCCCAAGGTACTCTTTAAATTTTAAGGAATTTTATGTACATCACTGAAGTATGTGTCATGATACATACAACAATTTTCAAAAACATGGATTGCTGTACTCAGGGAAAATGAATAACACTATAAATAGGTAAATGGGCATGTTATATGATTTTTCTAGGTTTTTTTTGCTATTATAAATGTTATATTTTATTATTTTATCTAGATATTTTCCCTATATATTCTTTGCTCAAAGCATAGTTCCAGATAGTAGCACTCCTGTATAAAAAGGCATAATTGAGTTTTAATATTTTGTTATATGATGCCATGGTGGCTTCAAAGAAAACTTGGAAGATAAAAATTCTACTAAAGAAGATTTTTGTTCCAGGGAAATTATATTTTGTTTTGTGAGCTAAGTTATCCTTGGGTATAAGCCATCTTCATTACTTTTTTGGGATATCACATTATGGAATTTTCTTTTATCTCATACTGATTAGTAATCTTGGGCAGTTCATCCTGGTGTCCCTTTGAAAATGAGCTATTTCTCACTTTGTAAGTATCCACTTGCACAACTTATTCTTTGAATTGGAAGCTCTGGGCTTGGTAACTATATTTCTGGACTAATTCAATTTTGTATTCACTTCTACTAATGGATTATAAATTCTATCTATCTATACAGTTCCCTCTAATTCCAGTGCTGCTAAAATTTTTTCTTGTATTATTTACTGAAATAGAGTGTTATATTATTATTATTTTTTTTAATGCAAGGACAATGATTCTTATATTATTCTTCTAAATTCTGTCTTCCAATATTTCTTCGTGGGACTACACATGTCCTTAAAATTTTGCTGCTATTTGACTTTTCTCCAATATTTCACTTATTTCTTTCATTCATTCCTTTATGAAGATTTTCAATCACCTTGGGGATTGTCATCATTCCTCCATTCTGTGATTCTAGCTAGAGCTGTTGCAGAATTATTCCCTTCACATGGAGATTTTTTTTTGTTACATTTTTTAACCCATAATATTTCTTCATAGAAGGTTGATTTTGATTGTTTATTTCTTTACTGTTCTGTGGGAGTTTTGTCCTGAGTATTTCTTTACTTTATCCTCTTTTGTATGTATTGGTCTTTTGGGATAGTATGTTGGGAAGAGATCTTTGAAATGAGCACCAGGGTTTGGAGTCAGCAGACTCTCATTTGGACCTCTTTTGTCTTTTGGGTTAGCCTATTTTTTAAGGTGTTATTTTTTTCAGCATTTCTTTGGCAAACTGTTCACTCATTTTTCATGATTTTCTTGCATTACTCTCATTCTCTTCCAATTTTTCCTCTATCTTTCTTACTTGATTTTTAAAATCCTTTTTGAGTTCTTCCATGACATGAGACTAATTCACATTTTTCTTGGAGGCTTTGGATGTAGGAGCTTTGACTTCATTGTTCTTCTGGTTGTATGCTTTGGTCTTCCTTGTCACCAAAGTAAGATTCTATAGTCTGATTTTTTCCCCTCTATTTGCTCATTTTTCCAGCCAATTACTTTATCTTTTAACTCTTTGCTAAGGTAAGACTCTGCTTCCAGTGTAGAGGGTGTACTATCCCAAGCTTACGTGGCTTTGTGCAGCTGTTTTCAAGATATTTCTAGGCATCTGTAAATTTTCAGTTCTTCCAAGGTTGTGTGATTAAAGGAAAGATGTTTTCTCCTCTCCTGGCCTGTTCTCTGGTCTGTAAGTGACCACAAGCACTCTTTTCTGCCTTGTAACTTTGAAGATTCCCTCTCCACTGCCACCAAAAGATCTGCCATGCCAGTTACTCCTCCTTGACCCAGGTCTGCCACCCAGGACTGCAACCAAGAGCCAAACATGGCAAAGCAAGAGAATCCTGCTTCAGTGCCAGCAAAGAGATCCCTGCAATTCCCTTCTGATCAGCCACTTTGATCCCCCACCGTCTATGGGCTGAGAGTTTCAGAAGCAGTCTCCACCACCACCACTGCCCTAGGGCTGGGGTCTGACTGAACTCTTCTCTCACCCAGGTCCGACAGACCTTTCCTACTGACCTTCTAAGTTGTATTTAGCATTTGTAGGTTGAACAGTCTGAAAACCACCACCACTGCCAGTGATTCAGTCCCATGAGGCCTGCCCTCCCTGCCTTATCTGCCAGCGTGATCCATGTTAGACTGCATTCCTTTCTCAGACTGCTACAACAGACCTTTCCTGCCAACCTTTCAGGTTGTCTTGGGCTGGAAATTGATTTCACTCTGTTGTTTTGTGGGTTCTGCTGCTCTAGAATTTGTTTAGAGTCATTTTTTACAGGTATTTGGAGAGCTCAAGCAAGTCCCTGTTTGTACTCTGCCATGCTGGCGCTGCTGCCAAAGGACCTACATTTGAATTCAGCTCTGCTACTTATTGCCTGAATAAATTTGGGTAAGTCTCTTAATTTTTCTGGGTTTCTGGTTTCTCATGTAAAATGAAGGATTATGAATTTAAAACTTCAAGGGAGTTTAAGGGTCTTCTAGTCCAATTCACTTATTTTACTGATCAGAAAATTGAGGCCTATATAGGTTAAGTTACTTACTAAGATCACAGAGGTAAAATAGTAGAATCAGAATTGCAACTTAGGTACTGTCATGACAAATCCAGCATAAATCCAGCACTCTTTTCCACTGTATCATATTGTTTTTTTGGGAATATACCTAAGTCAATGGTTCCTTGACTCATTTCTTATTATTCTGAGATGATAAAAGAAAGTTGAGATTGGATATGATCTTTCACTTCATTATCTTGCTTTTGGCCTCTATAATGTTATTATTTCTAATTATGCCAATTAAATGATTTTGATACGGTATCTCAGAGTTTTAGTTTGAATTTTCATGAAGACTTACATGATATAATGCAAAATGAACTTAGCAGAACCGGGAGAACATTGTACACACTAACAGCAATATTATAGGATGATCAACTATGAACGATAGCTGTTCTCAGCAACACAAAGATCTGAGACAATTCTAAAGGACTTTTGAAGAAAAATATTATCTACCTCCAGGGGAAGAACTGATGGCATCTCAATGCAGACTGAAGCATACATTATTTTTAACTTTATTTTTTGTGATCTTTCTTGATCTTTTTTTCACAACATGACTAATATGGAAATATGTTTTACATGACTACATATGTATAACCTATATCAAAATACTTGCCATCAAAGGGAGGATAGGAAGGAGGGAGAGAATTTGAAGCTCAAATTTTAGAAAAATGAATGTTAATTATTTTTTATATTTAACTGGAAAAATATTAAAGAAGACTGGAAAAAAATTGAATTTTTCTGATTTTTTAAAGAGTTTTTTTCAGGATGTACAATTTATTTTTCTAACCTAAGGTGAGGACTTTACACTTGTTCCTTTTAGATTTCATCTTATTAGATTTGGCCTCTCATTCCCAACTTTGTGTTATCTACAAATTCAAAAAGTATTCTTTCCATGTCTATCTGTGCTATTGTTTGAAAATATTGTATCACACATGTTCTAGGCTAGATCCTTCATGCACTTCACTAAAGACTTCCCTCTAAGTTACCATCGAAGCTTTAATGCCACTGCTTTTGGTATAGTCATTCAACTATAATTATGTTCCATATAAATATAACTGTGTTATTGCTTGTTCTACATTCTTAATTTTATCCATATACAGTACGTAAGACACTTAATGAAATGCATTTTTGGCTGTCATGAAACTATACCTTGTCTTATTGCATCTCTTGTAACTATACTTTGGCTTCCCATGTATGTTTTCCCCTACAAAGATCTAGAAGAACTTAAAAAATATACTTAAGTGAAATGCGACCAAATCTCTTTACCAGTTTATCATCACCATTCTTCATTTTTTGGTCTTCATACTGTGTTTAAGTGTATGTGGTGATGGTAGAGATGGGATGAGGATGAGACCAGCACCCCTATGCATATACCCACCCCCTCGGTTCAGGGCTCAATGCTTAGCTAAGACTCCTCACTTGCTCAAAGACTAATTCATTTATTTACTCTTTTTCATTCATACTACATTCTGAATCTCTTTCTTCACTCAATCATATTCCACCAACTTCCTCTAAGCTCCATTTTTCACCTTACCAGACACATTAAGTCCCTCTCGTATTGAACTATTGTGTAAGTGATAGTTCACTGACACAACTATTCTCTTTCTCTATGACTCTACTCTGCCTGTAAATACTAGTTCAACCGCTACTGACCATTCTTTTTCATACTCAGACCATTTTATAAATAGCCATCTTACGAAGAGTCAGTTTTGAGGTTACTTTTTGCTACTATTAGCTAAGTTGGAGGAATAACCAACCAACTGCAAATTTAGGTGTGTGACTTCTTTTTAGACATACTCACTACCTGAAAAATGTAATTCACTGATTGATGAGCCTAGAGGAAATGTGGTTAACGTGGAATGGTTTGGCTCAGTGAATACTTTCTTTTTTTCTAAATGCTAACAAAATGTTCTATTAATGACACATTTTAGCATTTGGCACTAATTTTAAAAACAGAATATTTGCCCATCTCTCTTTTTTTGCCATTCCTATCAAATTAATTAATCAAGAAACATATAGTAAGTGCTTACTAAGTGTCAGGCATTGTGCTAGGGACAGAGAATATAAAGATAAAAATGAAATAGTCCATGCTCTTGAGGAACTGATATTCTGGCAAGGGAGAGAAATCATACATGTATTTAGGATGTGAATTCTACCTATGCCAATTATGTGTTTGTCTAAATAAGTTGAATGGGGAAGCCTTGGTAGATATTTGTGGACTCTTGTCCATCGCTCTTCAAGACAGACTTTGATTCCTTATTGGAAAGTGTCTGGAGAAGGACTATAAGGCTGGCCAATCTGCTTTACTGAGTGTGTGGATGTGTGTTGGGGGGGCATGGGATGGGTTACTTGACTAGAATTATATCTCTTGCTCCCCTTTCTCACATATTTCTAGAGGAAATAACATGTTTTTGGTTCAAGCTGCATTCCCTTAAACAGGAAAGGATACAAGGCTTGAGTCCTTCCTGCCAAATATTTATTACACAAAATACCATTACAAAATATGAATAGCAAATAAACATGCTTTTCCAAGCTAATATCAAACAAAAATCAGAGAACTTATAGAGATTAGAATATTCCAGACAATATAAAAAGTGAATAAGCCCTATCAGGAAAAGTGAGATTTTTCAGTTTAATCAAGAGAGTATCCCATTTCACCCAAGGGGAAGTTCCCTGAGGAAGTCTCTGGGGGAGACCAGCTAGAAATCAGGGATATGTTGAAGTACCAGTGCCTTTAAACAGCTACTTCTGCCCAAAGTCTGTCTGTCTGTCTCTGTCTCTCTGTCTGTCTCTGTCTCTCTGTCTGTCTGTCTGTCTGTCTGTCTGTCTCTCTCTCTCACCATTTGATCAGTGCAGTAACAGCAAGGATGTGTACCAGGGATGAAACATGCCACCTACTCCTAACAGGGAGGTGATGAATGCAAGGTGTAGAATGAGACATATTAATATTTTAGATATGGACATTGTGTGCTTGGGCATTCATACATATCTGATTCAAGGGTTTTAATTTTTTTTCAATTTTGGCAGAAGATATTTTGGGGGAAGAGATTGCAATAGGGTTATCAAAATTATAAAAAAGGAAAAAAATCGGTCATTGAAACATTTTAAAAATGCACAGAAGAGAACAGAAGGAAGGTCAGTAGTAAACATAAACAGGCAGGACATCTTTGAGAATAACATGCTGAATTTGTTATATGCATGGAAGGACAAGCAATCTGCCTGTGGTCCAGATTTTCAGTAGCATGTGCAGTGCTTAGCTATTGTTCTGCTTTGTATATGGAAATACTCATTTGGCATTAAGTTTCAAAGTAAAACAATATGCAATTTTTTTTAAAGGAACAGAGACTGAGAGATTGGTAGATTATCCCCTTTTTATGCATATTCCATTCTGGCTCAGGAAGTCCTGACTTATCATTTCATCTGTAGCCAATTAGAAGATACTTGTCATCATGTAGCATCAACCCCTCGATCACATGTGGTCGTAAACAGGTTTCAAAGGTTCCAAATGTTGGATTAGAACCAGGAATGAATAGAGGCTCTGTATAATCCACCAGCATGGGTAAATTCAAATATATTCCTTCTGTAACAACTGTTTCCATAATTTAGATTAGAATTTTCCTGAAGCTAGAAAAAAGTCTTCCATTTCTTCTTTGACTCCTGACTAAAGTAACTTCCATATGCATTGAATGGTAACTGATTCATTTTCTCTCCAAATATTTAGGGATAATTTTATACTATTGAGATTGCTATAATATCCTAGCAGAGTAAATCACAAAAAGTTAGAGCTGCATGAAGAGAACTTTACTTCCCTTACTGTTGCTATGTCTCTGTTTGTTTAGACATTTACCATTCCAACCTTTACTTTACAAGCTTAGATTTATAGTGGGAAAGGACCTTGAGGCCATGTAATCCAACTTCAATCATTTTACAGATGAGGCATCTATTGGAGGTGAAGTGATTTACCCAAAAATCACATAAGTAGTAAGCATCAGAGGGGGGAGATTTGAATCCAGGTGTCTGGACTTGTAGTGTTCTATTTGCTTTTGTGTGTGTGCTTTAAATATTATTTTATTTTACACAATTACAAATCAAGGAAAATTTTAGCATTCATTTTTACAAGATTTTGAGTTCCGAAATTCTTCCTCACTCCCCTCTTCTGAAAACAGTGGGCAGTTTGATATCGTTGATGCATATATTATCAAGGAAAACATATTTCCATATTCACCATGGTTGTGGAAGAGTAAGCAGATTAAAGGTAAAAAAACCACACATACAGGAAAGAATGAAGTAAGTAAAAAAATGCTTCTGTTTTGATTCAGAGTCCATCAGTTCTTTATCTGGATATGGATGGTATTTTCCTTCTTGAGTGCTTTGTACTTGTTTTGGAGCGTTGTGTTGTTGAGAAAAGCTGAGTCACTCGTAATTGGTTCTTCACATGATGCTACTGACACTGTGTAGAGTGTACTCCTGGTTCTACTAATTTCACTTTGCGTTAGTTTGTACAAGTCTTTCCAGGTTTTCCTTTATTCTGTGTGTGTCTCTCTGCTTCAAGTGTGTTTCTCATAAGCAGCATATTGCAGGATACTGGTTTTTGATGCACTCTGCTTTCTATCCCATTCATATTTACTATTATGGTTATGGTATATTTTCCTCCTTCCTGTTTGTACTCTCTTCTTTCACCCTTTCCTACATTCCCAATGTTTTACTTTTATCTACCACCTCCCCTGATCTCTTTTCCCTTCTGTCACTCTCCTACCCTCCCCCCATTTAATCTCTTCCTCTCCTGCTTTCTTGTTGGGTAAGAGAGATTTCTATATTCATCTGCTTATGTATACTGTTCCCTCTTTGAACTAATACTGATGAGAGCAAGGTTCAGGCAGTGCCCATTGGACACCCACCATCTTCCTCTCCATTTTAATAGGTCTTTCTCACCTCTTCATGTGAGATAATTCACTACATTTTATTTCTCCCTTCCTTCTGCACTCATTTTACTCCTCTTTCTCATCCCTTATTTTTTAAATGCCATTCCTTCAAATATATCTTATACCCATACCCCCGTTTATGTTTATTCCTTCTATCTATACTGTTAGTGATACAATTTTTAAGAGTTACAAGTATCATCTATCCCTGTGGGGATGTAAACAGTTTAGCTCTATTGAATCTCCTCTTTTTTTCTTTTCCCATTTTACCTGTTTATGCTTTTCTTGGGTCTTAATATTAGAGGTCAAATTTTTAGTTTAGTTTTGGTTACTTATGAAGGTTTGAAATCCTTCTATTTCATTGAATTACCATTTTTTCCCTTTGAGGTATTATGCTTAATTTTGCCAGGGATTCTTGATTGTAGTCCTAGATCCTTTGACCTCTGTAATATGATGTTCTATGACCTCTGATTCTTTAATGTTCCAGTTGCCAAGTCCTAGTGATACTGATGGTGACTCCCTAATAATTGAATTGTTTCTTTCTGGCCAATTGTAGCATTTTTAACTTGTTCTGATAATTCTGAAATCTAGCTATTATGTTCCTTGTGGTTCTTATTTTGAGATCTCTTTTCTGAAGTGAATAGTGGATTCTTTCAGTGCCTATTTCGCATTGTGGTTCCAGGATATCTAGATGGTTTTCCTTGATAATTTCTTGAAAGACACTATCTGGGTTCTCCTTTTGATTACGACTTTCAGGTAGTCCAACAATTCTGATATTATTTCTCCTAGATTTATTTTCCAAGTCAGTTGCTTTTCCCATGAGGTATTTTACATTTTCTTCCACTTTTTTCTTTTGAATTTGTTTGATTGATTCATGATGTCTCCTTGAGCTGTTAACTTCCACTTGCCCAATTCTGACATGTAAGATGTTGTTTTCCTCAATTAGTTTTTGTATTCCTTTTCCTTTTGGTCAATTGTACTCTTTAAGGAGTTGTTTTCTTCCATAGATTTTTGTATTTCCTTTTCCATCTGGACAATTCTACTTTATAAGCAGTTTTCTAAGCTGTTGTCTTTTTTCATAATTCTCTTACATCACTCTCATTTCTTTTCCCCATTTTTCTTCTACCTCTCATATAATTTTTAAACTCCTTTCTGAGCTCTCTCATGAGTTCCTTCTGGACTTGACATCACTTCCCATTGTTCTTTGGGGTTTTTCTCATAGGTGTTTTGACATTGTGGTCCTCTTTTGAGTTTATATCTTGGCTTTCCCTGTCACCATAATAACTTTCTATGGTCAGATTTTTTTTTTGGTTGTTGTTGTACATTACTTTTAACTTTGAACTCTCCTCCCAGTGTAGAAGGGGCACTGTCTTTGGCTTCTTTTGTTAGGCCCTGGCAGTTTACCTGATGCTGTCCTGATCTTTTCCTGAGGCCCACAAAGGACTCTCCTGTTTGGTACTTCACTATAGGGGTGGGGTAGGGATTGGCTGGTGCTTCTGGAGGCCTTAGGGATCTGGGAGCTTACCTGGTGCTGAACTGGGGTCCTAGTGGCAGTGTCTGGTATGTGCTACCAGTCTGGGGCTGTGCAGGGCTCTTGGTGTCAGCATTTGCTGTACCACTGCACTGGAGCTCAGGATCTCCCATTGGTTTGCTGAGCATTTAAAGTATTTTAAGTATTTAACAATTGACTCTCCAAAAACATGGGATACATTTTAATGTTTTATCTGCATTATTAACATTTTCTCTTGCACTTTCCTAAGTCTAGATAACCAACAAAATAACAAATCAAATTTTAATTTGTACAGTTTTCAAATTTTTGAAGTGTAAATATTCACAGTGATAATTTCACAATAGGAATTTTTAATTTAATATTGCATTTTCCCACAATTACGTGTAAAAACAATTTTAACATTCTTTTTCTTTTTTCAAAATTTGAGTTCCAAATTCTCTCCCTCCCTTCCATTTCTCCATCATTGTGAAGGCAACTAATTTGACATAGGTTGTACATGGGTAGTCATGCGAAACACATCTCCATGTAAGTCATACTGTGAAAGAATACACAGACAAAAAAATTAACCAAGAGAAATAAAGAAAGTAAAGAAAAAGTATATTTGGTCTGCATTCAGGCTGCATTGATTCTTTCTCTGGAGATGGTCCGTACCTTTCATCATAAGTCCTTCAGAACACAATAGGCATTCCTGAAGTATGAGTAGGTCTGGCACATCTCTGCGCTTCCTCCAGAGGAAGCAAGTGTTATAAACCCTTTGGCCAATATTGTTTGATTGATTGTTGCTTAATATGTTCAGTTTTCCTGGAAGTATTACTTTAAGAGAGTCATTCTCCAAATGTGATCTGGGAATCATTAAGGTACTTTCAGAGGATCTGAGGTCAAATATATTTTCATAAAAATAATAAGATGTTTTAATTTCTAATATTGCAAATATTGATAGATATAACACATATAAACCAAAAAATTTGGGGTTCTCAGTTTGTAAGAATACAAAAGAGTCCTGAGACCAAAAAATTTGAGAACTGTTGCTTTAGGATAGCTGACTTGAGCCCCTTTCCCTGTTTTTTCCCCGTCAGCTTTACAACTACTCTTTAACTCAAAAATCCTTTTCAAGTAGACTACACACACACACACACACACACACACACACATACACACACACACATTTATACATATATATTCATATATACATAAATGGGGTCATCATGTAGGTAATGGCTGGATTTAATTTTGGGAAAGAAAGTCTGTAACATCAACGTAAGTGAAACATCCATCTTTATTTAGAATGAAAGCGTTATCTCTCCTAACAGTAAAGTGTGAGGTACTAGCAATCACTGACTATATACTATCTCCTTGGATCAGACAGCCAGTGCTTGAATGTTCCTTTCTGAACAAGGAACACTGGCCATCCCAAGTATATTGGAAGCAGTCCAAGTCTTTTTAGTGTCTTTGCCTAATTGTTTGACAGTGTCATACTGATGAGAGAGGCTACACAGCAAAAAAAAAATCATGTTACATGATAGGATAATGGCAATAACCCATTATATTGTTTTGAAGTTTGCCAAGTCTTGTACATCTCAATTCAGCATGTAAATAGTACTGTGAGGGAAGGACTTCAAGAATGATTATCTTCATTGTATAGACAAGAAATTAAGACTTAGAGAGATTAAATGATTGTCTCATGAGTAAAACATCCAAGGTAGAATTGGAGCCAAGCTCTTCTTTGACTCCAAGTCTAACATACTAACTCAACTCATTAATGGTTTTCTCCATCTCTTTCATTTTTCCTTATTTCCTTATGTTTGGCTATCTGAGAATCTTCCACAGCACGCCAGGGGCTTGTTTTTGAAGTCAAATGGAATCTCATACATTGGGATTCTAATAAAGAGGAATGAAGATAAAGAATTGATAATGGCATGGGCACTATCTTTTCTCTGATGCCTATTTCTAGTTCTTCTCAGTGAAGACTTCTGATGACTGGCATCATATCCGATAAGACCATGAATAAGTTAGCTAATATGTTGTTGCATTCTGGCTACTTAAGAAGGGAGATCAGAGGCAGATTCATCTAGAATACAGGCCTCAGGATTGGAATACTTAGAGGTGTGAGCAAATGAAAGAAACAATGAACCTAGCTGGGATACTGTTTGTTATTAATCTTATTTAGTTCAACAATGGGAGTCGGACTCTCTCCCACTTACTCCACCCAATATCAGAGGGCATTGAGGCAAGACACCAAGAACTAGGTGGCATTCAGACAACTGTAGGTGGTATTGCCCATTTCATTAGTCAAGTACTGTGGTCAGCGTGGGCTTACTCAGTCGGATTCTAGACTTGATCCCATCCATCAGGGAAACTCTGCCTTTCTCCATCATGTTATATTTCAATGGCCTCAAACATGGCATGGCAGAAAGGAAATATCAATCAAAACATGTCTTAACTGGATATAGTTTCTTTATTTATGAGCAAAGAAGCTAAAGAGAAAGAATAAAGCCAAATATGTACTAGCACAACAGCATTCAGGCTCTGTGCTAGTAGCTTCTTCCAGATCTAGGTATTCACCAGTTTGTAGATTGTGACATATAAAAGTTTGAGAGATGTAGTTTCTGGGTAAATCATTTTATTAATCATTGCTAGCTGATAATTCATAAAAATGTCAGTGACATGCTCTAATATCAAAGACTTCTCATGGAACCCTTTCATTGATTATATGCCCTTGGAAGAGTGGGTGTTCCTGAGGGTGGCAGTTGATCTTGATTAGTTAACAATTAATGAGAAAATAAATAGTACGATGAGAAACAGACCTATTCAAATGAGGCATTGGGGGTTGTGACTTTCATTATGTCACTTATTTCCAAATCATCTCCAGCTTTGGGCAATCTAAAGAAAGGATTTATCCCCTGAGTAGAACATAGTGGACATCCCCACTTGGGTGGGGTTTGAAGAAGGTTGAGGAGAAAGTTAATTCAATCTCATTATTAGTAATGTCCTTCAGATTCTGGTATAGACCAACAGAAAATAAGGACCTAGGAATGGAATAAACGTGAATCTCCTCAATAATTGGTTATTTAATAATCATTTCTCTCAAGACATTCCTCAAGACCAGAAGTGCTCACTCGTTCAAATTTCTAGACTCAGTTTCCCTGACATCCTCTACCCTCAGAAATGAGCAAATATTCCTCAGTTCTATTGCAATCATATCTTCCAGTAGGGTTAATATCTAGTCATTTACAGAAACTAGTGATGGGGGCTGGTCTTTGGCTTTTTCTGAAGGGCAGCTGCTGGCACTCTGGATCTACATGTGAATTTCTCCATGTCTGGTAGCTTTTCTTCCCTTCTGGCTGCTCTACTTGGTCACACTTTCAGGTTTTTCCTGTCTCACTGCTCCCCTCATAAGACTATATCAGGCAAGAATCATAGTCCTACTATCACATTGTATCATGGGAGTGTCTATCTATAGGGCTGGAAAGAGATGTTATACGTTCCAGTGTCACTATTTTTTTCCTCTCCTTTTCCAAAGGTTCTCGTGTTAGCAACCTTTATGTCATTTCTGGTCCCACGTTGATTTTTGGCTCTTTTTTCTGCTCTCAGTTTAACGGGAAGTGCTAACCCAAATTATAGGACTGAGCCTCATCCTACTGCACGTAGATCTAATTCCTATTACACATAAATCAAGGCAAGATTTCCCTAGGTTGGCCTTAAAGACTGCGATCAATGTGGAGTAGTACAAGCTCATCTTCCATTCTCCTCAGTATCAAGGAATTTATCAGTCATTCAATAAATCAGGAAGCATTTACTCAACTTGCACTATGTAGCAGGCACTGGTGATTCAAAGACATGTTTTTGTTACCGTGCTCTCCTTTCTTTCATCAATCACCCTCTTTTATGCTGACATCACAAAATGGGAGAAGGAGTTGTGACCTTTGGCAAATTGAAAGCTCTAGGGTAGAAGCTGGTGGATGGGAGAGGAGCTGGGGAAGGTGAAATTTACAGTATAGCCTTAGCTAGGGTGGAAGTCAGTGAGAATTAATAAAACTGAAGAAGAAATGTGTGGGATTCCTTTTGGGTAGGACAGATTATTGGAGTTTAGAGCTATTTAAGAATACCTAAAGGTGTTCTTTTTTCAGGTAGGGGACCTAAGGGTGCTTAAGTTCCTGGGCTATGCATCCAAATGACCTATTTGGTTAATTTCCTAATATTGGAAAGATTTAATCCAGTATCATCTCTTTTAGTCTTCATAATTGTATCAACACATGAACAGATTTTTGTGTTAAAACTAAAATACTTTGTTAAATGAAGTTATTTAGTAGATTGGAGTTTGTTTAGGGTTTCATATTGCCCCTTAATAATATGTGTGGATTTTATAAAGGTGAACCTTAGTTTCAAAAGAGAAATCTATGCTTATGTAATGTGTTGGAGGTTCAATCTACCTGGTCATTATATAACCAATACTTGATAGATCCTGGGGTTCACAAGGCTAGAAATGGAAGTAGAGGTCATAGGATCTTTAGATTAGAATTGGCAGAAATCTTAGAGGTCATTCACTCCAACTTTTTCATCTTATAGATGAAGAAACCAAGGTTAACTGCTTTGCCCAAGGTTATTCAGGTAGAAAGTAACCTTCAAGATACTGTCTCTCAACCTGTTGCTCTTTTCACAGTACTATGCTACTTTCTAGCTCTGTTAGAGAAATGAGTGAGGGGTGAGAACACAGAAAAAGAGTAAGTAGAATTAGCCATGAGACCTTGGAAAAACTTCTGATACTAAATTTCTTTTTCAAGAAACAGCTTGGGCTTTTATCTTCCGCCTTCTGCCTCTGAAATATTATTTATTACATGAATTTCATTTAAGTTCATAAAATTCCATAATCTCAATATTAAGAAATCATTTATGATTTAAAACCTAGACAATCAGGATAGCAAAGGGAAGTCAAATAAAAGTTAGTTTATCATGGTGATCAATTTAGGCATCTCCTTTCCTCCTGTGAAAGCATGCACAAGTAATGTAGCTGCAAGTTAGACAACTTGGCAAATTACATTATGTGAGGTAAGTATCAGAGCAAAAGATTTGTTATGAAACCCATAAAATCACAGTGGCCTTTTAATGGTGTTTTAATTAAAGTTATTTTAAGCATTAGTTAATTGAAATTACTTAAGGGAATTATAGAGTTAACCAAGGAAATTTGAATGAACCACAATGAGGTCTCTGAAGTTCAAAAATACGAATTCACACCAATCAAAAAAAGTGTCCTGTTGTCTGCAGCTAGAAGCAAAAGTGATATAACTTCTGCCCATGGTTATAAAACAGTGGGGAAAAGCTAGAAACATGAGATTCTTGAGAATTTTACTGTATATTCACATAAATTATGATATCATGCAGGACTGTATTATATTTTAAAGTAGGTATACACTTATGAAGATATAAACATTAAAAGCCTAATAGAGTTGTCTTTGCTTGTGTTTTGGAAGCCTAAATAATCTTTTCCTCTGTAAGCATTATTCAAATTTGCCAGATGCTTTAGGGACTCTGACTGAATTTGGAATGACTTTGCATGGCCTACTTAGAGGTGCAATTTAAAATGAAATATTTAGGTTTCATATTGTGTCATTTGCTGTCTTCTTGCTCTTGATTCCCCAAACTTTGTCCCTTGGACAAAGGAGGAAACAAATTGTCTCTGTTATAAATTAGCAGTAATCAAAGAGTTTTTCAGATGCCTTACTGAGTACATCGCCCCAAGAAAGGACCATGTCATTGAATTCTGAGGGAGAATCCAGATTTAAAGTAAGTGATTCACAAGGTGAGGTCTGCACCTTGGATCTTGAACCTTGAACCTTGAAGTGCCCTCAGTTTACACAGTCAGTTGGCCAAATGATGAGAATAAATCACAGTGGAGAGCTGTTGGGTCTCTGGGAATAAGAGATACTTGTTTTCACAGATCCAAAATATATGCTGCTATCTTTATTTAGGATGAAAAAGATGGGGTAAAAGTCTGGGATTTTTCCTTGCCATTTCTTATTTTTTTCTGCATTAATTAATAATTTACTCATTATATCTCAAGGGTTCATAAAAAACCCAATAGTTTTTAAGAAAGGGGAGGGAATAAACATATATATATATATGTATATATATATATATATATACATATATATATGTAGTATCTACTGTGTGCTAGGCTTTGTGCTAAGCCCTTTACAAATATTATCTCATTTGATTTTCACAACAGCCTTGTGAGTACCTGCAAAGACCTTGTCCTAAATGACCCAAGGTCTCCCAGTACATCCTGGGTCATCTCCAGTCATCCTGAGGAATATCTGGTCACTGGATTCAGATGGCTCTGGAGAAGTGAGGCTGGTGACCTGCACAGCACCCCCTCACTCAAAACAAAGTCAAGTGCAAGTCATGTCATCATTTCTCTGATGGCATGGTCTTTTTCAGCAACGAAGAACAAACACAAACACCAGGTGCCATAGGTGAGCTCTCTCTATGTGTCCTGATCTCCAAAAATGCATGCTGAGCCAAGAGTCACATGTGAAGGAGGATTATTTAAAGGTCTTCCATTTAGTAACAGCCAAGTCAGGTCATGCAATAAAAATGCCAAAACAGGCTTCGAATTAGTGCTTTCAGTAGCATTTGGAAGAAGTCCTTTTAAAAAAAAATACCTTTCCCTTTTTTTAAAGTAAGTAAAAGAATAGGAAATATTCATTTGAGGTAGTTAACCTCTCATTTTATATTCCTGTTTCCATTCGATGCATTGGCCTGACTTTTGGTGATCCCTATACAAGTCTGACCATGACACAAGTGACCTCCCTACAAATTCTGTAATTCTAAAAATGCCTTACAAATTCTACCCAATATTCAGTGTTGTAACTAGGACTTTTTTCTACTGGATGAAGTACAAATGGGTAGGAGACATTATAATGACTGAAACCTGAGGGTGGTAAACCTGACTTATTTAGACTCTATAGCAGCCCAGCCTGGCAAGAAGACTCTGCAAAGTGGGGCTTGGCATAAGGGCCATGCATAGAAGAAGTAAGCCACTCTAAGGAGGAAATACATTTTACGTATGTCATGGAGCCAGGTCATAATCTTGTTCTCTTCACAATAGTTATGGTTCTGCCAGTGGTGTTTGCTAATAGGATACTTTGGGTCTAGATAGATACGTTTCTTGAGAGTTTGAAAAAAATCATGGCAGTGTCTGGATTTCTCCACATTGATCAATGGTTCTCAGCTTCTTTTAGTCTGTGAACCAACTCAAGGGAATTTTCAAAACAGAATAGGACAGTTTAAGAAGTAGCCAGGGCATTGCCCCTTTAATGAGGTCAAGAAAAAGACAGACATCAGACTGGGAGGGAAATAGCAACCGTTACTATTGATAATCTCTGTAAAGCTAGGCGGGGGTCCAGGAGCCCTTGGCAAGAGTCCTTTGGAGTCCCAGCTTCAGAGTGCTGCGGTAGGAGGCAGTCAGTGTCTTTGACTGACTTGTTGGTGGGTTGAAGGTCAGGGGCTCCCAAAAATTCCTTTGAAAAGTTAAATGGTTTCCTCCCTCAGTCTATTTCATCTCTCAGGCAGTTCACATCACCTAGAATGATTCAAAGAGCCTTAGATTTGAATTCTAGGTTATTGGACACACAGTCTTCTTTATGCACCTCTCAGTTGGAATTTTATGTATTTCTTGATTTAACTCCAGCTTGGTCATTTAGTTATAGTATGATCCTTAAAAAAAAGAAACTTCTTTTTTTTTTTGCCTGAAACTTGGAAAATCCTGTTGGACTGCAACATGATATGTTATCATAGGATTTCAGGAGTTGTGCTTAGGGTTGGTCATACTTTATAAATCTCTTTTGAAAACTTTATTTTAAATTTAGTAGCTGTCAAAAAAACCCCAACCAAGAACAAAAAATTAATAAAACTGTAGACTGCAGTGTTTATACTATGTTAAAATGGTTTATTTTAACTTTATCCAGATACCAACAAGGAAGTCTTGTTTTTTTCCCTGTCTCCTCTTGAACTGTTATTTTTCTCATTTTTGTTGTGTTGTTTTTATTACTGTTTGCAAATCTGTAATTCTCATGTATTTTGTTCTCCTTTCTTCATTCTTCAATCACATCATACATCTTTCATATGATACATTACTTTCAAATTGCTTTGCATAATATGATTTGCTTTTGCCATTTCATAATCATAACTTGTGAGTTATTTAAATGTTTTGCTATTATAAATAATACATTCCTTAATATTTTTGTTTTCCTTTGTCTTTTTTTTCCCTTTCAGTATCAAACTTAAGGTATATTCCTGGTAGAAGCATCCCTGGGTTAAAGGACTTAGATAGTTGGTAGCTATAATTGTATATTATCATACTGTTTTTTAAAAATATGTATCACTTCATAATTTTACCAGAAATATAATAGTGTACCCATTTCTCCACAACTGAACAAAACTGAATTTTATCATTTCAAGCTTTTTTTTCCCCTAAGTTTCTTGTTATAAGGTGATGACTCATTGTTTTAATTTTCATTGCTCTCCACCATGTCACCCCTTATACTTCTCTAAGTTACTTCTGTCATAAAATGCAGAATTCTTAGCTTCACATCTAAAGCCATTCACAGTATGGCTGTCACTTGTTTCCAGTTCTATTTCTTGTGTCTCCCCTTCTGCCATTCTCAGATACAGTCTTCTAACTTCTAGCTATGTGCTTTTTGCATGAGTGGTCTTTCATGTTTGGAATGCACTGATCTTTTACCTCTGTTTCCCTAGCTTCCTTCAAAACATAGTATAGGTTCTTTCCACTCTGCCCCTACCATCATTCTTATTCCCTCATTTATTAGTGTTCTCTCCCTCTTGAAATTACTTTGAATTTATCTTGTCTGCATGTTGCATCTTTCCAGTAGAACTTAATAGGATCTCTGACTCCCCAGTGCCAAGCACAGAATAGACATTTAATCTATGTTTGATTAGAGTTTATTTGAATTACTAGAAGATCTAGTGTGGGTATCTCTCAAGATTTTGTCCTGAGCCTTCTTCTTTTATAGGATCATAGGCTTATAGCTTTAGAGCTAGAAAGGGACTTTAGGGGCCCTATTGCGTAATTCTCTCAATTTACAGAAGAGGAACTGAGGCCCAGAGATGTTAAATGATTTATGCAAGATCACACAGCTAGTAATTAGGAAAACCCAGGTCACTTGACCTGAGATCCATCTCTCCTTTCATTGTGCTGTACTATACTGTCTCTCATCAAACTAAACTTGGTAGCTAGGAGGCAGAAGAGATAGAGCACTGGGCTTATAGCATGGAAGATCTGAGCTTAAATCCAGTTCAGACTCAAACTAACTTGTCTGACCCAGGACGCATCACTTGACCCCTTTCCACCTCAGCTTCCTCAAATTTAAAATGAGAATAATGCACCTACCTTGCAGGATTGTTGTGCAGATCAAATGAGATAATATTTGTAAAATTCTTAGTACAGTGCCTGAGATATAGTAGGTACTTACTGAGCACTTATTCCCTTCTGTTCCCTCTATTCTCTTTCCTCATCTATTTCTGTGTATTTAAGTATTATATTTACAGAGATGACTTGAAAACCAGTCTATATAGTTATAGTAACGATGATGAGGATGATCTTAATCGATCCTTGTTGATTGGTAATACAACTTCTCCAGTCTAGCCCTAAACATTAACTTCTTATTGATGATCTCCAGTTAAGTGCCCTGTCAACATCTCAAACTAAACACGCATAAAGCACAACTAATCATTCCTCCCAAGGCCTTACCTCCATTATATTTTCCTGAGTTACTTAAAAACCTTCAAAGGTTTCTGGTCTTTAATATATAAAACAAACTGCTTAGTCAAGCATTTAAAGTTCTCTACAATCTGGCTTCAAGCTACCTTTTCAGGCTCATTGAATCTTATTTACCCTTTCTGTGCTTTCATTCTAGCCAACCTATTTTTCCCATCCTTTCTTATGTATCTCCCCAGCTATCTTCCACGTCTGAAATATACTCCCTCCTTATCTTTGCACTTCAGAATACCCATCTTCCTTCCTGGTTCAGCTAGCAATACATTTCTTTAAAGAGGAGTTCCAATCCCTAATTGTTAATGCTCTATCCCTCCTTAAATCACCATGCATATTTATCTTTGTACATACCATAAGAAGTAGAATTTGAAGTAAGATCTTTGACCTATTTATCATTGAGCTGTTTGATCAACCTTGTAATTCAAGACATTATTGATACTATTAATTTCTACTACAAAAGTAAGTCTCAGCAATCAGCCAAACTCCTGAACATCACTGAATTCATTTGTCATCTGTTGCATCCTAAATCTGTAAGTGTGCCAGTCATTTCAGGAGATGCTTTTCTTAAGAAGAAACATTTATAGTAAATGTATAGTTCATTGCATTTTTTTGCTTGCATAATCAAATCCTCAAATGGATCCCTGTTTATATTCATTTGAATTTTTCCCCAAACTAAACAGCAAGTAATTCAATAATGCATGTCCAATTTTCATAGTTCTCGTTTATGTTCCCCGACAAGAGAATAAGAGATTAAGTCTACCTAGCAAGTTTGGGATGGTTTTTTATTTCTCTTGATATTGTGAGGAAACACTGGAGCCCTTGATCTACCTAGCACTTATTGCTTGCCTTTGATATGTGACTGCCCACTTTCTTTTTCATTTATACATTTTCTTGATAATATCCTACACTCTAGTTCTTCTTAATTCCTCATTTATTGTATATTATAATCTACTCACACCCATCATATATTTCTTAATTGCCTTCAGTAAGATAGTCATTTTCAATTATTTAATTCTTAAATTAATTTTATTTTTTGCAGTATATTGTGACTCATAGACATCCAATAACAATGGTAGAATTTTGATATTAAAAAGGTGAGCCTTTGTTTCTGGGAGAAATTTTGGAATCTTTAAAGGAGTTCTGTATTTAGGAGAAGGCTAGCTGATTAATTTTCTTCCCTGTTTAATTCTTGGCTCAATTCATTGTTCGTTTTCGTGCTTATATCACCTTGTGAATATGAGTGAATGTGTATGTATACAGATAGTGTAGCAGTAAGCACCCTGCCATACATAGGAGGGCCTACTGCACAGATTCTTAGATCTACTTGTCTAAAAGGAAAGCAACTTTTAGCAGAGAGGGTCAATAATCATTTTAATCACACACATATACCAACAGAGAAAATACAAGCAGAGGAATAAAGACCAACAGATAGGGCTTCCAATTGTCTGACCATAGAAAATAATACATACATCACTATCAGAGAGATAAGCACCAACATCTGGGTTTTCAAATTTGGTGGGGGAGGAGGGGAGAGGGTTTCTTAAAATGGCTGCCCAGAGTCTCATCTGGCACACCATCCTTCTTCCAAAACCTAAGCCCCAAAGCAAAACCTCATCTCAAAGTATAAATACTCTTTTCAGATTCGGAGGGCATGACCCCTTGTGTGGGTGATCCCGTGCCTCACCAACAGTCAGCAAAGGTGTGGGATTTCATGTGTAATAAGCCTTCCCCAATTAAACATCCCTTGCTAGCCTCACCAGAGGGCTATCAATGGGTGGGGAAGATTTCTAACTCCCATTACACACACATGTCTATACCAGCATCAAGCTGGTAAATGTTTAACAAACAGCTTTCCAAAAGTACACAATGATTTTAAGATTAATTTGCATTATTATTTTCTGTATCACTTTCTCAAGTCTAGACAATCGACAAAACAGAATATAAAACCCTGATTTGTAGCATTTGCCAATTTCTGAGGTGTAAGGGCTCATGCTGAAAATTTAGCAAAAATTAAAAATCAGAGCTATTTTGAGTTGGTTCTAGTATGCCCGTGTCTTTATATCGATGACATCTTCCTATATTTACATGTCTATTTATGTCTTTGTATATACCTATGTTTACTTCTGTATCTATCTAGAAAGAGAAACAGACTGAGTCAATGAAAGACAGAGAGAAAGACAGAATTGAATAATTTTCCCATGATATAAATAACTTCTGGCAAATTCATTTGCATGGTGACTATTACCATCTCTGCCAGAAAGGCTGTCTAGCCTAAGGTTTAACAGTCACCTTGTGAGATTGCTGAATATGTGCCATTCATAGGTTAATGAAAGGCTTCCTTGCTGAGGCTGCTGAGCGTGTTGAATGTGTGATGGCCAAGCTGACCCAAAGGATCAGTCATTAGTTTAGAAAAGATGATCCATGTGCTTAGCCATGTGTAGCTTGATCAATTAATGCTCCCAAACATTCAAGAATCATGAAGTGAGATATTGTTGACAAGGGACACAAAAAGCAGATTTTCTCTCCATAATGCAAGAATAATCCTTCTCAGATTGCTACCAAAAGTTTTATCTTTTAACACTTACACAGAGGTTAGACTAGAACAATACACTATGAAATCCTAGAAAAGTGTGTTCCTTTTTCTACAAGCACCCAAGGAACCCCTGACTACATTTGTGCTAGCTTTACTTGCTATTGACATAAGATCTGGCTATCTGAAATATAGCCTCCAATAAAAACCAGTGGAATGTATTTGAGTTGTGTAATAGGTTTTGTTTTCAGTTTTTAGTTGTATGAAGATGCTATTTATCACATCTATTTAGAGAACATTTGCTACTAAATGTTGGGAAATGGGCAAGAGATGTCATTAATTTCTCTAACTCTTAGAATTATTCTCTTGAATATTCTTCATAACTCTATATCCAGTACTCTATGCAGGTTTGTCTTTGGTTTATCTTCAAAGTTTTCTGTCCTCCAGGTTAAATATCCTCAATTCTTTCAAGCATTATTTTTGAAGTATACTTATACATACACACAAACATACTCACTAATGAAGTATAATTACAAGAAAACTATAACAATTTATTAAATATATAAGTACATATGATATAGTATATATTTAAAAAAACAAGTTTTACAAAGTTTCCAATATCATCAGAGTCAAAAGAAAATTTTAAAACATTTTAATTGTATATTGTGCTGCCCTGGACTCTAGGTCAAGAAAACCATATACATAAAACTGTTTTGGAGTTTATAGTCTGAGGTATATTAACAAAGATATATATGGTCAGGACATGCAGGGAGAATAATAAAAAACATTAATTCTTGATATATTTTATTTAATGAATGAATGAGCAAATTGCATAGTCTCTTCCCTCAAGGAGTTTATAATCAAGGAGGGAGAATGAGATGCATAGAAATGTTATTAATATGAAACAATAGACAGGATTCTGAATTCTAATCAGAACTAAGAGTACTATATGATGTGCAATTAAAGTACCTTTTGTGATAGGAAGACAAACGTAAATGTATTAGATGGGCTGGAAATTGAGAGTAGTTGAGAGAATGGCAAGGTAAAGAGTAGAAAAGATAAGTCCATTTATGCAATCTTTAAGGTTTGTATCATTTTCTTTTTTTCTAAATGTTTTATTTAAAACAACTGTACCACACAGAAACTGACTCTTCCATTCCAAATTAAAAGTAGACACACACACAAAAAATGGGGGCAAACATTCAACAAGTGGTGGACAGCTCCATTACGTAGAGACCTCCTCCAACTACTCAACATGGTTATGCACAAGGATAATTTTACTATGAAATGTTAATCCCTCAAAGCAAATGTTACTAAAGATATAATAAGTCTTAATTTGACATACTGGAGAGTCAATCCTAATGGGTGGGGAAAGATGGGCTGACTGAGAGGAAGAAGCAAAAACCTTACACTAAGAATATGGCCCACCCCCTTTAAAAATAAACAGACTAATTTAAAGTACACTTCCCTTTCCCCCAGCCCCAGTAATAAAAAGTAGTGGGATCTACAATCCCAGATTTGGTTTTCATCCTGACCATTTACGTAGAATTCCTCAATGATGACTGTCATTAGAGTTAAGGATAACAATTCATTCTCTTTGACAGGCTACCCTGCTCACTGCTTCCTCCTCTTCTTGCCTTCATGTTCACATTCTTTAGGGCGACTGCTATCTAAGGGTCTTTTAGACCCTCATGCTGTTCGATTTCTTCCAAAATCTTGTCCAGACCAAAGGGATCTTCCTCAAATTGAACTGGTCCATCTTGGCCTCTCTGCCTACGATCTGAGCCAGAGAACTTTTTACCGGGAACAAATCTGTTAGTTTTTATTTGGGTCTCTAGGTCATCACCATACATGTCTTTGTCCAGATTTTAGTGGGTCTGTAGATATTTTGGGCCATGTCTTTGCTACTTCTCCATGGTTGATCATAACTATTATAAATTTCATCTTCTCCACCAGCAAAACCACTGTCCATACCCTTAGTCTGGTTAAATAGTCTCTGGTCGTACTTCATTGGAAGCCTAAGGATTGGGCACACCAAGAGCAATGACTTCACTGATATCTCAATTCTCATTTCTCTGTAGTTTTGACCTCTTATCTGAAGCTGCTCTGGAAAGATTCCTATCATGTTGTTTCTCTTTACGTCTATTATGTTTTATTTCATCTTGTTCCTGAGCCTCCCCATCCTACATGAGTCTTGATTCCAGCTCTTCTATCCTGAATTTTCTGGGCCATTTCTCAAAGCTTCTCTTCATGTTTTTCCTTTTCCTTTTGGACCATCTTTCTCTCCACTTGAGCCCGCATCTCCACCACCTCGCGAGCCTTTCTGTCAGCAATGTAGAGAGCTTTAGCAAGTTTGGCTAAGTTTTCATTTATGTGGACAATCTGCAGTCCTCTCCCATCAGCAGCTAGACATTTGTCTAATGGAATAGTATAGCCTTTTGCATTTTTCCAGTTTGAAATAAAAGGTGGAATTTTCCACTCTTGCTGCTCTTTCATGGTCATCTTTTGGCTAGGAGAATGCATGACAGGTGCAGGAGGAGAAGGAGGTCCATGAGGAATTTTCTTATTAATTTTGAATCTTGGAGGTTCCATTGGATCTTTTTGCATTTCCACTAGCCAAATAACTCTTTGCTTAGCTCCAGAAGTGAAAGCTACTCCTTGATGAGACGGTGTGTATTGAATATACTGAGCTGGAGCTAGTTTATCTGTAGCTCGAACTGGCATAGAAGCAATAACCTTCTGAGATACAGATTTCTCTAGGGCTACTTGTGCCTTTTCTGTAATCTCTTCAATGGCTTCTTCATCAGGTCTTTGCAGGTCTGGGTTATCTGCATTCATAACTTCTTTGGGAACCAGGTTGGTATACTAGCTATAAATGACTCCGTCCTTTGATTGTCTCTGTCATGCAATTGCATCATACTTAATTTCTCCCTCTGCATCCACCTGAATGGTCAATGCATTGAACATTCTTTTCTTTCTTCCCATATCCAATGGGTATTGGGCCACATGTATTTCTGGGAAGACCCCTCCATCTCCAAAATCCTCTAACAAGCGAGGTATCCAACCTTTCCGATAACCATAAGGAGGAAGTTCTCTTCTTGATGGGACCAGTGCAGTCTGTCTTGATCTCTGTGATCTTGCCCTTTCCTCAACCTCAAGCTGGTCCTGAGACAGCTGAGTTGGAGCAGGTAAAAAACTGATAAGCACCATCTTCTTCTGCTGCTTCCAGTGCTCACAGCAGCTGAGCTGGGAGGAGTTTGCTAGGCAACTCGGTTTGTTATCATTTTCAAGTGAGGAAACTGAGGCTTAAAAAGGCTAAATGATTTTTACCATGCATATAGAGTTAATAAATGTCAGAGGCAAGACTGAAACCCAAGTTCACTACACATCAAGATCTGTTACAAAGCTCTGTGTGTGTGTGCATGAACATGTGTGTGTATATTTGTGTGTGTGTGTGTGTGTGTGTGTGTGTGTGTGTAATCAAATTAAAGGATCTTAGAATTGAAGATCTTCAGGCAGGAAATATGCCTCCTTCCAGTCAACTGTAGTTATAGTATTCTATTCTTAAGTCCTGAATACATGGCAGCAAATACTCCATAAGCTCAATCTAATAATATAGCTGATGTAGCCCTGGATTTGGCAGACCAAACCAGGTCATTCCATCACAAGCCCAAAAGATTTTTTTGTAAGATTACTTTTTGTAACACACTGTCCAGTGTCATGTGCTCTTCAATTTAATTCAAGAAACATTTATTAATTGCCTAGTATTGCAGGTGCTGATGGGAATCCCTTTAACCTCCAGATATCTTTTGTCTTTCTGGTGTGTAATTAGATTTCCTACTGAGACACCAGACTATTTATCTACTTAAATAATTCTATGGCAATATTACCCTGAGAAATGAATTGTGTTCATTTCCTTCTTCCCCTTGAGGAGTCAGGGTAGCTTGGCACTGAGAAACATTATCAATCAACTCTGGCTCTCCCTTCTTTCAGATGGGAACCTCTAAGTCCCTTGATTGGTTCTCAAAAGGCACCTCTTCCTGTCAGTGACCAATACAATGAATCAGAATGGCAAGACAGCAAGAACAGCTGAAATGGAAAACATCCAGCTTCTGCCCATATACCAGCAGAGATTTAGGAGACTTTGGAAAAGAACTCAAGAGAAGTATTTCTTTTCAATGTGCAACTCTCTGTGTATACTGAACATATTGACAGAAGGTGAAAAGGGGATGTTCTAGTTGGATCTGGCAGGCAGAGTGATGGGACAGATGTGATAGCATGGAAGACATGAGATGGACGGATTGAGATAATATATGATCTTTGGCTCACTCTAGCTCATAGCACCAGAAAGCTATTTGTTCTAGTTTCATTTAGCATAACTATCATTCTCCTCTGGCTAAGTTTAAGAGTTAGGTTTTTAAAGTTCATGAAGGAAGGACAGGAAAAGATAGAACTCTATCCCAATTTCATTAAGCAGAAGAAAATGAAAATGATATTGTCACTATTATGATAAAAGTCTGTCATCACTTGAATAGAGATATAGGATCACAATCTTCATTTCTACTAAATGGGTGCCTCTTTCTAAATAATGGATAGGGAACTAGGTCCTCAGATCTAATAGGATCTTCAAGTCCTGGGCAACATCAGACATCTCATGAGGACTAGAGTGAGCCTCCAGGTACACTATGACCTAATCCAGAATCCTTTAGGACCTGACAACAATCTATTCTATAGAGTATAGGGAGGGGTTTCCCAAAGGTATAGATAGTAGGATGCCTAAGTGACTGCATTTCATATGACAAAGTTTTATGGATACACTTCCAAATACCAAAAATTTTTGGTATTTATTTTGTATGAATCTTGAGGTAGATTCAGTTCAATTTAGCAAACATTTATTGAGTTTTAAGTAATTATTAATTCATTACATAATGAATTCATTATGAATTCATTAATTCATAACTCTTGTGTCATTGTTATAGCTATTATTAAATGACTATTAAGTGACTAGTGCAAGGCACTATGGTAGCCCCTGGAGACATAAAAGTAACTGTGGCATATATCCTACCCTCAAGGAGCTTCTATTCTTGAGAATCAGTTAGGTAAAAGGATGCACAGAATGTTGGTCTTAGAGTAAGGAAGACCTGAGTCCAAATCCTACCTCAGGCACTTGTTAGCAATGTGACAATACACAAGTCACTTAATCTCTCTCAGCATCAGTTTTCTCATCTGAAAAAATGGAGATAACAACAGCACTTACCTGAGAGAATTGTCATGAGAGTCAAACAAAATAACATATATAAATTTCTTTGCAAATCTTGGAGTACTACCTAAATGCGAGCAATTATTACTGCAATTCTTTGTAAGTTCAAATACAGATACAAATACAAAGGAGCATGGTATAAAGGAGCATGAGTTAAGGGTAAGGAAAAAACCAAGGCATAGTGTTGGGAGAAATTTGAAGAGGTAGAGTTTCTTATTTTCATCTAGGTGAGAGGAATCAGAGAGAGCTTCATAGAGGACTTGGTGCTCCAGTAGCCCTGTAAAAGTAGAGATGCTTAGGGAAGAAGAAAAGAACCTATATGTACTAAAATATTCATAGGAGCTCTTTGTTTTGGCAAAGACTTGAGGGGATGCCCATCAACTGGGGAATGACTCAACAAGCTGTAGTATATGATTGTGATGGAATATACGATTGTGATGGAATATACTGTTCTATAAGAATGGATGAGCTCATTGATTTTAGAAAAACATGGATAGCTTTGCATTAAATAAAGAAGAGGGAAATGGGCAGAATAAAGATAACATTGTATAAATAATAACAGCATTGTTTTGTGTGTGTGTTCGTCCTTCGTTGCCAAAGAAGACCGTGCCATCAGGGTAATGATGACATGACTTGCACTTGACTTTGTTTTGAGTGAGGGAGGCTGTGCAGGTCACCAGCCTCACTTTCTCCTCCTGAGACATCTGGTTCCAGTGACCAGATATTCATCAGGTTGACTAGAGATGACCTAGAATGCACTGGGAGACCTTAGGCCCTTTAGGCCAAGGCCTTTTCAGGTACTCACTTAGGATGAAGCAATGCCCATTCATTGAATAGGCCTGTCTAAGAAGTAGCCAGAGCATGGCCCCTTTAATGAGGTCAAGAAAAAGGAAGACATCAGGCTGGGAGGGAAGCAGCAGCAGTTACTAGTGATAATCACTCTAAAGCCAGGAGGGTCTAGAAGAGCCCTTAGGCAGGGGCCCAATGGTGTCCCAGCTTCAGAGCGCAGTAGGTTTAAGGTTTTGGGAAAGGAAAAGACTACATTTTGACTACCATGAATACCCAAATTATCTACAAAGAACATGTGAAAGAAGATGTTAATTGCATCCAAAGAAAGAACTGAATAAAAGTATGCCTACAATGATTTTACATACACACATATTATATACATACATATTTGTGTCTAATGGTAGCCTTCTATAGAGAAGAAGGGAGAAATAAAAGGAAAAAAATTACATGAAAACTTTATTTTTTAAAAGGAATAGCACGTTGTACATAATGGATTTGCAGTTTCATGAGCAATCATCTTTTTAAAAATTCTACTCTGTTGTGGAAATGTTTTTTAATTCATAAGTTGAAAATGAAATGAATAAAAATTTTTAAAATGTAAAAAAAATATAAAGGAAAAAAGGAATTTTGATAGCTGGGTTATATGGGAAGTTTATTTCTGGAATGAGAAAAGATATGGAGTTGTGCAATGGGAGTTAAAAATCTTCCCATTGAGCGGCCTCAGGTGGGGCTTGTGAGGGAGGCTTAATTAGGGGAGGCTTGTTTTGTATGGGGGCCCACACCTTTTGCTGATTGCCACGAAGGCACAGGGTCATGCACAAGGGGTCATGCCTTCTGATTCTGAAAAGAGTTTTATATTCTGAGGTGAGATTTGGCTTTGGGGCTTAGTTTTTGGAAGAAGGTTGGTGTGCCAGATGAGACTGGGGCAGTCATTTTAAGAAACCCTCTCCTTCCTCTCCTCCATTGGCTTTGAAAAGCCAGATGTTGGTGCTGCTTTCTGGAAGTGATGTATATATTGCCTATAGTCAGATAGTTGGAAGCCTTGTCTGTTGGTCTTGCTTGTATTTTCTTTGTTGGTTTATGTGTTTAATTTCACACCTGAAAGCCAGTGTGGCTTCACAAAGGGCCAAAGAATAGTTGATATGGTGTTTGCTGCCCTAAAAATGCAGGAGAAATGCTAGGAGCAGAACACAATGATACTGTTAGTCATGAGGGCTTATGAAAAATTATGTCAAAATTTGGTTATCCAGAGAAGTTCATCAGCATTGTACATCATTTTCATGATGGCATGTTTGCCCAGGTTCTGGGTGGTGAATAATGCTTTCCTGCCTTCCCAGTCACCAATGGAGTGAAACAAGGCTGTGGGCTTACTCCCATGCATTTTAGCATGATGTTTTCAGCCATGTTGTCAGATGCTTTCAATGAGAATGAACATGGCATCAAGGTCAGCTACCACACTGATGGTAAATTCTTCAATTTTAAAAGGCTACAAGACAAGACCCGTGTTGGTTCGTAACTTTCTGTTTGTAGATGATTGTGCACTCAATGCAGCCTCTGAAGCTGAGATGCAACAAAGTATGGATCAATTCTCTGCTGCCTGTGCTAACTTGGGCCTAACAATTAACACCAACAAAACACAGGTGCTCCATCAGCCACCACCACACCATTCATATGTGGAACCAGTGGTTACAGCAAATGGAGAAATTTTGAATGCTGTGGATAAGTTCACTTACCTTAGTAGTGTAATTTCCAGGAATGCACACATTGGTAATGAGATTGACGCATATAGTGCCACAACTAACTTTGGGAGGCTTCAAAGGAAAGTATGGGAGAGAAGAGGGATAAGACTGACTACTAAACTCAAAATCTATAGAATCATTTGCTGACCTCTTTGTTGTTGCCTGTGAAACTCAGACAGTCTATCAGCGCTATGCCAGGAAACTGAATCACTTCCATTTGAATTGTCTTAAGAAGATGCTGAGGATCACCTGGCCGGGTAAGGTACCAGACACTGAAGTCCTTACTTGAACCAAACTGCCAAGCATTCAAACTATGTTTCAGAGACTGCAACTTGAATGGGTTGGCCATGTTGTTTGAATGCAAAATGTATGCTTGCCAGAAAGACTATTTTATGGAGAACTCCCATGGGGCAGGCAATCACATGGTGTTTAGAAGAAGTGATACAAGGATACTCTCAAGGTCTCTCTCAAGAGCTTTGGAATTGAATGTGTGACATGTGAGACTGTCACAGGACCACTCAACATGACATGCCTATATCAGAAAAGGTGCTATACTCTATGAGCAAAGCATAATTGGAACAGCTCAAAGGAAACGCAGGACACGCAAATTTAGAGGATTTACCCCAAATGTTCACATGAACTATTTGTGCCCAATGTGCATTTAGAGCTGGTATTGGTCTGATTAGCCTCAGTTGGATGCATTGAAACTTGACTTTATCATAATGATGTCATTTTGGTCCTTTTTGAGAACGAAGGATAACAACCAATCATGTGTTTAATGAATGTGATTGTTGACCCCTCAAAAATTGCTTTCCTTTTAGAAAAGCAGATCTAGAACTTGTGAAGCAGGCCCTCCTGTGTATGCCAGGGTTCTTACTGCTACAAGATGAGGGAAGACAAGACAAGAATGGCAAAAGAAAGGTTGTTGAAATGTCCATTAGATGACCAGCAGTGATGACCACTATTTAAGATACCTCCTTAGTTTACAGGTCTTTTCTACTAGAAAAGAGCTGCTATAAATATATTTGTATACATGGGACCTTTCCTTCTTTCTTTGATCTCTTTGAGGTATAAATCGAGGAATGGCATTGTTGGGTCAAAGAATATTCTCAGTTTAGTAACTGTTCGGGAATAATTCCAAATTTCTTTCTAGATTGGAAGGACCAATTCACAGCTTCACCAAGAGGGAGGGAAAGTGAAAGAAACAAGCATTTATATTAAATGCCTATTATATATCAGGGATGGTTTGCAATTATTTCTTTTGATTGGCTCAACAACCAAGTGACAAAGTTGATAATATAATCCTTCAACTGTTGCAATTAGAAACATTGAGGCAGACAGAGCTTAAATTATTTTCCTGGCCAGGGTCATATGCCTAGTAAGGCTGAATTTTTAAAACTCCTATCTTTCTCACCCCAAGCTCAGCATTCTATCCACTGTGCCATGTAATTGCATTAACATGCAATATTAATGTGCCTGTTTTCCTGCTGTCCATCCAACATTTATAATTTTTTTGTCAGTTTTGCCAATCTGGATGCGAAAAAGAAATTCAAGGTTGCTTTAATTTTCATTTCTCCCATTTTTAGTGATTTGAATTTCTTCCTTAGAAGGTTGTATTTCTTCTTTAGAAAACTACTGTTCATATCCATTTGTCAATTGGGGAATGACTCCTATTCTTGAAATAATTCCTTAAAAGTTTTGGAAATGAGACACATATCAGAAAAACTTGCTACAAAGATTTCCCTCCATTTTCCATTTTCCTGTTTCCCTTTTAATTCTGGTTGCATTGATTTTATTTATGCCAAAACTTTTACATTTTATGTAATCAAAACTGCCAATTTTATCTTCTGTGGCCCTCTCTCTCTTCTTTGATCTTGACTTCTGCCCCATTCACAGATCTGAAAGGGAATTTCTTCTTTGTTTATGTAACTTGTTTATGATTTTATCCTTTATATCCTAGTCATGTGTTCTTTGGGACCCTTATTCTGTGGTTCCACTGATACTTATTAAGTGCCTGCTATGTGTCAGGTACTGTGTTCAGTGCCTGAGAGTACAAAGACAAAAAATGAGTTTGCCCATTAAGTGGAGTCATGTGAAACAAGACTGAATTTAGAGCTTGTGTGTGTGTGTGTGTGTGAGCTTGAATGATAAGCTGACTTTCCAAGTTTTTTGCAACTCTTAAGGTTTTTATATTACTTTATACTTGGACCGATTACTCTGTCCCTTGAGCAATCTTCCATCCTCTTACAAATCTGGTGACAATAACACCATTATAAGTCAAAGAGGGAGAAACTAAAATTCCTTGAGACAACAATGAATAGCTAGAAACAAGAAAAGGACTTAGGGTTCTTCTATCCTTATCCACCATTATTTCTCACTCTGCTACTCTCAGGGGTAGAGCGCTGGGCCTGCAGTCTGGAAGTGTCATCTTCCTGAGTTCAGATTGTGGCCTCAGACATTTGCTGCCTGTATGACCCTAGACAAGTCACTCAACCCTTTTTTTGCCTCATCCTCCTGATTTGTAAAATGAGCGAGAGAAGGACATGGCAAACCTCTCTAGGATCTTTGCCAAGAAAATTCCAAAGGTGGTCATGAGGAGTTAGACACAACTGATAAACAACTGAACTGAACAATTCTCAAATTTTTTTTATCACTCGGTTCCTCAGTTTTTATTTTTAACTTTTTCTCAGATAACTTGCTCTATTTTAAGATAAAAAGCTGCACTGGTTAGACATCAGACATTGTGAGCAGTTGGTAAACACTGAGAGGCAGTGTAGTATAATGGCTAGTGTACTGTAGTCAATTAGGAAGACCTAAGCTCCTATTCTTGGTACTTACTAGGTGTACAGTACTATGCCTCAGTATCCCTATCAGGAAAAATAAGAATGATAAAAACACCTTCCTTACAGGGCTTATGTGAGGATCAAATGAGGTATTATGTAAAGTGCTATCTAAACTTTCAGCCCTATCTAAATGTCAGCTACTATTTCCCTTCAGGGTAGGAAATATCTCTTTTAAAGTAGAGCTTTCCAGAGGGTTCTTTTTGTTTGTTTGTTTCCTGAGACTATATGCAGACACTAAATCTAAAGCCTTAATGATACCCCCAACAGTTTTAGTAGGAGGAAGAATTATGAAAATGAGGCCATATCACAATTACTATAGAAGCTATCATCTGATTTTTATCTACATCCTTTTTACTGGTTAGGCCCTATGATTTCATTGGCTTGAGGAACATCACCAAGATGGAGGTGAAAAACCTCCATCCATCAATTGCACATCTACAGCAGTCTCTGAGATTAGCCGGGGGTACTGAGAGGTTAAATCACTTGTAAGGTAAATAGCCAGTAATTTCTAGAAGCAAGTCTTGAATGCTGGTAATGCAGGTCTTCTATCCTCTAAGGCCATGTTGTCTCTGAGAGGCAGTAATATGGGCTGGGAAGTCAGTCATTGGCGCTCCAGTGGGGGGCAGTTCTGGGCGTTGCTGTGACAACAGTCTTGTTTACCTTTCCCTTTATGACAATGACCATAGTATAGAAATTTTCTCTAGCTAAGCTCCCCTTGCTCTCAGTATCCAGCTGGTGAATTTACTTGTCCCTGAAGAATTTGGACAAAAAAAAAAAAGAAAAACCTAAGCTTGTTCTCAGCAAGTGTAGCTTCTGAAACTATTCCCAAGAGTTTCAGGTCATTGTGGATGGGCTAAAGGGGCAGATTCTATAGCTTCAGGGGCACCACAACTTTCCTCTGGGCTGAGAACATTACTAAGCCCCCATAGGGGATCCCTCTCAGCGTTAACAACTGGTATCCTGGCCACTTTGCTCAGCATTTCAATCTGTTGGGAAATCTGGTTACTGGTCCTTGGAACCCAAGTGACAGCTGCAGATGGCTTCCCACATGTTTCACAAGGACAGTCGTTTGTTTTCAGTGTCTCCTTTTCCTTTGGTGAGTGTAGATGGCCTCAGGGGGTACTTGTTGGCAGCTGGAGCCTAGGGCTGCTGTTTTCTCAGGCGAAGTCCTGGCAAATAAATGTGAAGGCAACTAAAGCAAGCTTCGATGGATAATTAGGATGTGTAAGGTTCTCAGTAGCATCAAGGTAGAAAAAGTAGGGTTGTCAGATTCTTAATAGGGAAGGTGGTAACACTGCTGTGGTCTGGTGGCCGGAGAAATTAGTGTGGAGAGAAATGTCGGTGCCTACTGTTCAGCGGGGAATTTTCTTTTTACCCATCAGTAAGTCAAGCAATTTTAAGTTTTTTAAGGAGCCAAGTCCAGGACCTCAAGGACACCAGTAAAGGTTTCCTTTGTCTACAAGGTGAGCCTGAGATTGCTAAATTAGTCTGAAGAAATGAAGTAAAGGAAGTGACAGAAGCTCTATTTCCAGAAATTGCAAATATGCCAGCAAAGGGGGATGATTAGAGAGGTTACAAACACTGGGGGAATTTGTGGAAGAAGACTAAGAAAGGAGGGACCATGTGGAAGTTCGGATTCCGGTTCTGATACTGTGTGACCTTAATATTTGCTCTCGGAGCATCAGCTTCTTATTATGTAAATGGAGACAATAATGTTTATAGTACCTACTTCATAGGGTTGTGGTCAAGAAAGAACTTTGTAAACCTCAAAAGGCAAACACTTATTCTTATTCTTCCTCCAAGGGAATATTGGGCAGTTAGGTGGCACAATGAATAGAGTGCTAGGCCTGGACTCAGGAATATTCATCTTCATTGGTTCAAATCCAGCCTCAGACACTTACTAGGTATGTGACCTTGGGCAAGTCACTTAAACCTGCTTGCCTCAGTTTCCTTACCTGTAAAATGAGCTGGAGAATGAAGTAGCAAGCCACTTTAGTAGCTTTTGCCTAGAAAAACCCAAATGGGGTCACAAAGAATCAGATATGATTGGAAAATAAATCAACAACAAAATGTGATTGTTGTGTTTATATGCATATGTAAAGGTCTAGGAAAAATTATGGACTCAAGATAGTCTTCTAGTGTCTAGAGATCCTACTGCTCTATTTTCTGTCTTTCCTCCCTAAACTAAAGCTTGCATTTAGGAAAGATCTAAACCATTCATTCACTCTAAAGTATAATTTTTAAGGCTGAAAGCTATCTCTCCTTGGGGATAGTTGCATATTTGCATTTCAAGTAGGCAAAGTATGCATCTCTAGTTGTGTCTTTTAAGGCAGCTCTGAACTAGGTGATGAAGATGGTTGTCACTGTTGTTTCTGTGAAGGGGAGATTCTTAATGCAAAGAAATTACAGTGGGTGGCTGCTAAGTTCATCCACCTCAAAAATTGGCTGTGCTTGTGTTCATAACTGAAAGAATGAAGATAGAGGAGAAGGACATATATAAAAAAATTGTGAACAGTTGACAGTTCAAAGTGGAACACTAATTTGGAGAAGTCCTGTGCATATGGAAGAGCAAATCCAAAGGAGAAGGAAGTTACAGTGAACAACTGATTGACACTCAACCAACAGAGAAAATGATTGAGATTTAGAAAGGCTACCCTCGGATGAAGGTGACTCTCCAGGGTATGTAATTGCCTGCCTATTTTCAAGACAAACTTACAATTTACCACAGCAGAATTCCAAAAACATACAATGGCTTCAATTTGAAAGCTTTCAAGGTAGTGATTTTCAAACATTTGTCTCTGGAATCTTTATCATGTTTCTGGCAGGAAAGTAACTTGTAGTGACTATCCTCACTTAGGGATGGATAAATTGAGATGAAGGCTGTGTCTTCCAAAAGCCTCAGCTCCCTCCTATGCAGAATGGAAGGTTTAGTCATGTTAATTCTCTCTCCCCTTCTCCACTCCCCATTCTCCCACAGAGTTCTGAGACTCAAGCCTGTAACCCCTGCTCTTCTCCTACCTGAAGAGAGGCAAAGCTTGTCTGGGTGCAGGGAGAGGAGGAAAGTGGCAAATACATTAATGAGTTAAAAGGAGATTGTAAATCTTAAAGTACTTTATATTAGCATCAACCATTTACTATTACTGTTGCTATAGTTATTTACTTCTATGACTTTAAGTCAAAAAATCCAGTCATCTTGTCCACAGTCTTCTGAGCCTCAACATTGGTGCTTGGCCCATGGCTCAATCATGGAGGCAAGCTGCAGTCACCAGTCTGAGCTTTACAGATTTAATGAGGTGTATCCATGCAAATGTAACGGTCACGTCATGGTTAAGTGGGCTCTCTGGTGTTGGAGCAAGTCACAAAATTCAGGTATCCTTAAACTTCAGGCTTGAGTTTTGTTTACTAGATTATATTAAAAAAATCAACCCCAAATGGGCAATTTTCAGCTTCATCAAAAGATGGCTTTATTACTTTTGACAATAAGGGAAAAAACATTTGACACTGAAAGGAGTGCTGAGGAGATATATCTCAGACAACTTCTGAAGACTAAACATTTTTTTTTTACTCATTAAAGGAAAAAAAATCTGAGGGTCATGAACAAAATTAATGGAGAATATAACAGAGTTGAGCATTTAAGGGAGGTCTAGAAAAGAAAATATCATGGAAGTATTTAAAGTAAAATCAATGAAATTCAATTATTATATGGGGAAGCAAAAGATAGAATTTAAGAATTTGTTTCCTTCCTTAGGAGGACATAAATCTGTGGAAGAGAGGGCTTGTTTGTTTTTGGATAATTAAATTATTCCATTTCCCCTGGTCTTTATTTTGTTCTTCTTTGTCAATGAAATCCAGCATTGCTTCATTCAAGGCTTCTCCCTGGTTTGTTGGTAGAGACTATGGTGAATGGGAGCCCAAGTTCAATGTTAGCCAACCTAATCCAACAAAACATTTATTAAGTGCCAAAAATATGGTAGTGCTTTGCTATGTGCTGGGGATATAAAAACAAAATAAAAAATAATCTCTACTCTTAAAGATCTTACATTCTACTGGGGGTTGAATGTGGGAGTGAAGTATGTAACATATAAATATTGTTATAATAATTTTAGGAGGAGGGAGAGAATTCTAATAAATAACAGGAAAGAACATGAAGCAATGATGACTCAGAAACTGAAACTTGAGGGAAGGTAGAAATTCCAGTAGGTAGAGGTGAGGGAATGGAAGCTAGTCCATGAAAAGGCATGAAGGCAAGCAATGGAGGGCTGCATTCAGAGAACAACATACACCAGTTACTTTGACTGGGGAGTAGAATGTGTGAAAGGGATCATTGTGCAATAAATGTGAAAGGTAGATTCAGGTTCTAGCCAGCTGTTTTGTGTAACCCTGGCAAGCCTTTTAACTTCTGTTGGTCACATTTTCATCTGTAAAATGGGGCCAAAAATAGCAGTTACCTCTCAAGGTTGTTAGAATCGATTGAGAAAATAATTTTAAAGTTCTCAGCATGGTGCCTGACATATAGTAAGCACTATGTAAATATAGCTGTTATTATTATTTTTAATGTGTTGAATTTGAAAATCTAATAGGCAATCAGTGCCTTTGACATGGTTGACACTTCATTTTTTTAAAAAAAATTATTTATTTTGTTTTTATGGGACAAAGCAAACATTTTCCTAATATAGTATAATAAGAAGATTACACATGAAAATGCAATTCTTAAATATGTAATAAAGTTATATAAATTTCTCTTTTTTCTTCCCTCCTTGTTTCCCCCCACTCTAGAGATAGCTACCATTATACACAAATATCTATAAAACATAAAATCATTCCATACATACTTTTATTTATCAGTTCTTTCTCTGGATGCAGGTAGTATCTTCCTTCATACGTCCTTTGTAGTTAATTTGGGCATTTATAATAGTCAAAATGACATTGTCTTCTTAAAACAACTTTGCTGTTACTGTATACAATGTTCCCTTGTTTCTGCTCATTTCACTCTTAATTATTTCATGCAAGTCTTTTCCTGATTTTCTGAGATCATCACTTTCTTCTGATGAATACTCTCTTACTTGGGCTACTGTGACAGTTCTCACCGGTTCTCTTCCTGCCTTCCTAACTGCTCCTTCTCGGTTTCCTCTGCTGGTACATCATCTAGGTCATGTGACCTAACTGGTTGTTCTCCATGGCTCTGCCAGTTTCACTTCTCTTTTTTTTTCTCTCTCTCAGTGACTTCATTAGTTCCTATGAGTTTTAACTATCTTCTATATGTATATGAATTCCAACTATGTATATCCAGCCCCAGTCTCAGTTATCAAGCCTTTATTAAACATTCCCTTCATATCAGGCATTTAAAAATACTTCATCATTGAATGGCTGATTGAATAAAATGACAAATCTTATCTCAAGTACTGACTATGTGCCAAGTACTACAGTACTAAGCTCTGGGCTTACAAATAGAAAAGATAACAATTCTTTCTTCTAAGGAATTCAATCTAATAGAGAGATTAATGGGTTGTAGGGGAAAAAATAGTGCCTATTCTGTGCCAAGCACTGTGTTGAGTGCTTTCTAAAGATTATCTGATTTGATCTTTACAGCAATCTTGTGAAGTAAGTAGTCCAGAGTTGGATTAACTGTAGAGTCAAGATTAGAGAGGGAGGCAAGTAGAGTCAGAGAGGAACTGATGACCTGAGAAAGTACTGAGGGGTAGAGGAACTAAAGATCTCAAGGATGGTGAAGAATGGTTTAAGAGGAGTGAAAGATAGGAATGGATGAAATGAAAAGAGATTACAGTCAGATGTAGAAATGTCATTTTAAATTAGTGAAGTAGGATATTTACAGATTCTGAGATTCCTTGTGTGACCATCCATAGAATACTTTCTTTCCTTCAAGATGTGGCTCAAGCACCACTTTCTTCAGATTGTTTTGGTTTATCCTTCATTCTCAAAAAGGACCAGTGACATCAGGAGGGTGATGTCTTGAATACAAGTGAATTGGATTTAAGGGAAGTGGAGCTATGCAAAGTCATCAGCCTCAATCTCTCCACTGGAGTTATCAGGGTCCAGTGACAAGACATAGTCATGGTCAAGATGATTGACAATGGCCTCCATCTTCTACATGTACTAACCCCTATTGATGCCCTCCTTTCTTACTTCATATTTGTTCTCTTTAAATTTGTCTGTTGTTAGAATAAATAAGGCGCTTGAGGGTTGGAATTGTTTCATTCTTTGTATTTGTATCCCCAGCTCCTATTCAGCCCCTGACACATAGCAGGTAATTAATAAATGCTTGTGATCATTTGATTATTAGATGGTAGTTATCATGCTGGTCTGAAATAGTTGAATTGTTTCAATGTCAGTTTTATGATATCCACCTTATTGAATGAGTATCAGCAGGAATTCCAGAGTGGTCCACAGGGTATAAACCTCTGTTGTAAAGTAAAAACTATCCCTTGTCTAAGGATTACATGCACGTTGTCAGGCTGTCAACTGCTTGAGTTAGTCTTGCAGAAGAATATACAACTTGGGTTTTCTAACGTGTAGTCACATATCCAAGGATCCATCCTAAGGGACATCTTCAGGATTTCATCTGGGAGGTACACATGCAAGGGGCACTCAGCATGGTGGGCACCCACTGTATAAATGTGAAATGGATGGGTGCTACCGCTATCTAAAAGATGTATTGAATTTATCGTATGACCAGTGTGATTTGTTTGTCTGACTTGCTTTCAGCGATATTTGAAGCATTGGGCTTTATATTGGAGCTACTGCACAACAGCACAGCAGGAATTCAAGTACCCAGTGAAGCACTTGGGTGAAGCATTTGTTGACAGCTTTTCTTCCCCTGTGTGTGTTTTCTCAATAGAACAAAAACTCTTCTTCCAGAATAACGGCAACATTTGAGAGCTTATATAAAAATGGAACAGGGTGGTGGTGGGAAATGGTCCAATATTCAATGACTCAGTCACTTGCAAGCAATCAATTCATCACTGGATTTTTTAAAAGGAAATTCGAGGCCAGATCTGTCACTCTTTTTGTCTCCTTTCTTTCTTTCTCTCCTTCTTTCTTCCTTTATTTGCTCCTTTCTTCCTTTCTCCCTTCCTCCCCCCTTTCTTTCTTTTGAATAACACAGATATTTAAAGAAGGAATTCTAATTCCAGATCCATGGCAAGGGTTCAGTTCATGCTAAAACCAGAGTCCACAAAGGCAAAGCAGGAGAAGTCAGGGAATAAAACTAACAAATCACCAAACAATGAAAACAACTTCAAAACCTTTGGCAGACTGTCAATGTGGAACTGATTAAATTTGCATCTGGGGTTACTTGGGAGATGAGTACATTGACTTGCCATAAGCTATATCACGGAACCCATGAAACCCAGAGGAAAGCTGTCCCACACACTTTCTGGTACCCAGCACAATTAAGGAAATAACATATTCTTTGATTGTCCCAGAGTTGGCATTGAATTAACATCTCCTACTTCATTAATATGCATTGCTGTATCATCCCATCCCCACTTGGGCCCTCAACTATGAACAAACAACCTCAGGAGATCTGATAGATTATGTAAGCTGGGGATCTTGGAATGGTTTCTAATTAAATGTTGTAAATAACAAGGAATCTATAATTTACTTTGATTTATTTCAGCTGTTTTTAGTAAAATTTCTGATGTAAGAGGGCAGCGTTTTAGTGTATAGCAATTGTTCCCTGTTTATCTACTACCTGCTATTGTCTGGTAGTCTGAGTTATTGAGTCTTCTGCTACTGAACACCAACCTGAGCCTTGGCATGTGGATGATAAAGTAATATCTGGCCTGGGGTGAAATCGACTACAAATTAACAAGCTTTTGACTCTACAGTTAGTAGTCAATTCTGATTTCATAAAAGACTGAACAGGAGAATGAGGGGGCTGGTGTTGGGCTTGATCCTTTTCACGAGTAGCTTTCTTATGACTTTTATTTTTTGGGCTTCTTAGAGGAAGCTGATGTCTGAGTCAGCAAGAAATAGAAGGCATATTGCATATAACAAGCAATAGTGTTTGAATGGAAATACTCAAAATTGGTCATTGGATTTATATATTTTTTGAAGTGGAACCTGGTATTTTATTTTTTATAAGTTTATTGATGGCTTTTGTTTTTTACAACAAAATCATTTCCCTATATTCATCCTCAGTCTTATTTCTCATGGAAACTTTTAGCAAAGTAAAACAGGTAAATGAAATCAATCAGCACAACCACCTCTGAGAGAATGTCATATTTAAAACTGGAATCCTAACTTACCTCTTTATCAAGAGGTAGGAAGTATACATTTATCCTCTAGAAACAATATTGGTCATTCTATTTAATCTGAGAGAGGCATCATAGGATGAGAACTGGTGTTAACTCTAGGAAGACCTGGATTTGAGTCATATTTATGACACGTAATGAATGTGTGACCCTGGACAAACCATTTAATCTTTTAGTTCTTTTGGTAATGCTTAAAAAGTTTCAGAGAAGGTGCAACTTGTATTGGTAGAGAAAGTTCCCTCATCTGGAAATTCCTTATATCAAGGAAATCACAGTTCTAGCCTAGTCACTATCCTTACATTTATGCAATCTGTGTTTAGCTGTCTTTCAGTGTTAACATATTGTTCTCCTACTTATTTTTTTTTCCTCTGAATCAGTTCACAGAAGTCTTCCAATTATTTTTTTCATGGCTTATCTTCATTTTTCTTAATGGTACATTACTTGAATATACATTTCAGTATCTTGAGCTCATCTAGTCAAACTCTTCCATTTCATAGATGAGGTATAGAGGACTAGAGAAGTTAAGCTATTTGCCCAAGGTCACACAGACAATAAAAAACTGAAATTCAAACCCAGGCCTTTTGACTCCATACTCATTGGTCTTTGTACTATACATGCTGTGATATGAACGATTAATGTCAAGGTATCAAACGATTTTGAAGGGAACAGGGCAAATCTTATCTCTAGCAAATCTGGGCTCAAATGTAAGGGTCAGGAAAGAAAGTCAGGAATGGTTTCTTTGAACACACTCCAAAACACAAAAGATTTGACTCTAAATACCCTGCAGACTTTATTGTCTATGAAGAGCTTTGAATTTTCAATTGCGATGTAAAAAAAAACAAAGGAAAGAAAAACTTCATTATTTAAAATGCAATGTTACAGGTATTTTGTCCTTAATGTAGGCAAAGTTCCTTCAGTGCTTTAAAAACACTCAAACAATTGTAAACATCAGAAGAAATGGAAGTTGCTCATAATTTTTATGTTTTTTTGCAACATTGGTAGCATTTATGAACACATAAGAATATCATCAATTCAAAGTACGAAATATTAAAATAATTTATTCAGTGAATATGCACTTATACTATACATAGTAACATGGAAAGAGACTTTATTGCATCATTTGCCAACTTGTGGCAGTCAATCTGTCAGTTAATTACAATTAGCTTTCAAAACATAGCTGAATTTTCAGGGTGGTGAAGTCGTAAGACATATTAACAATAGAACGCATTCTCCGTTCATGGCATTTCAGGCCTTTATAGTGTGTGTGACGAATACATATTAAGAATAATACGTTGCATGGGCTTAAATAACTTTGATAGAATGTTGACATGTTTCTCCTCTTTTTAAAGGACACATCCATTCACTCCTCCTCTCAATCAAGTAAACAAAATAAAATTTACATTCTACTTCCAAAAGAATTAAGAAAATACAGATTTAATTTCAATGAACAGTACAGAACAAGCTCCATGGAATAGATTGAGCAAATTCTCACATTTTGAATCCATAATAAATGATTCTTGGGGCAATATAATTTCCCCCCTTTACCACCCTAAGAGGTCTTGTTACCTGACAAGATACATTGTAAACTTTATTTTGGGGTGGGTGGGTGAGTGGGTGGGTAAGGCTCCTATAAAGCCAGAGAGTTCAAGTTTTATTTTCATCCTTTAGCAGCAGCATTTATTAATGTCTTTAGTATTTTAAGAAAAGCATTAATAACAATTAACAATACATAAGTATTGTCACTGTAATCTTTGGCATTCTCAGACTCTGGATTTATAACGTTAGGGTCAGATCCTAGAGACTAACTGCAAAGATTGCTCTCTCTTGGGCTTCCATACAGAATTTACTGTGGAAAAATGTCTCACAACAACCCCTCTGTATAGTTCACCTTTCCTATGTATCTTCTTTGAGGAGTAGTAGGAAGCAGGCTAATGCAATTAGAGAGGAAGTAATATATTTCAGCGGACCAGAAAAAGTGATGCTTAAGCTTGGAGAAAAAGCAATTTGGGGACCCACAAGAGTGCTGGGGAACCCAAATTACTAACATGCCAGATCCTGCTCTGGTGAATTGGACACAAGCTTTCTTAAAGTCAAAGAAAAAAAGTTTATTAAAGATTCACCATATTGGGTTGACTCTTAAAGAGCCTAAACATTTGTAACGCTTTTATTAACAAGTGGGCCAGATATAATCTCAGTTAGAGTCTGAGTTGGATTGAATCTGAGCGTCTTCATAGAGGCGAGATGGCACTTACATACAGAAAGTCTGTGGGAAAGATCTAGGGATGGTCTAGTAGTCTGAGAGGAGGGTCTAATGAGCACCTTGATGAGACTGGGATAATTAGTAATGTAATCAAGGGTGGGAAACAAATGGAGGCAATTGGGAGTATCAATGCCCAGCTTGGGTGGAAGGAAAGTGGGGCAATCAAGAGGTAACAGACAGTGGAAGACCAGGCTAGGCCAAATGCAACAGAGTTGAGTATGAAAGGCCAGATGAAGTGGGAAGATTCTAGGGGAGTTCAAGGAGGTTCCCAGAGTCTAAACCCCATCAGTTCTACTCAACCTGTTCCATTATAGGTCAGTTGTGTCTAGACAAAGTCAGAGGTTGCAGACCATACCCAGACACTAAGAGGAAGAATGAATCCTTCTAAATTTCAACTTTCACCAGATCTGATTCAAGATCCTGTGCTGTTTGTGGGCTGGAAACTCTGATTTAACATTTTTGCAACTTAAGTGATGAGTATTCTATTAGAATTATGTCATTATACTCCTTTACTTTTTCATGGAGAAATTCAAACTATATGTTGTTTAGGATTCCTGGGTACAGATGGATCCTATGTCTGGGGAGATTTACTGGGTTTAGGAGATCGGTGAGTTTGCAGATCCTTCGTGAATATTTATTCTTTGCTATTTTGCACTGTCCCCTTGTTATGGAGTAATATTTATTTGCTTATTGAGTCTGGGCTAAGAGTAAAAGCATATGTGGCATTTCAACATGTGTTGCTACTTCTGTGGAAAGCCAACTCCCTCATAGCATAGCATGGTCACAAGATTGGCATTCATTGAAATGCAGAATGATAAAAAAAGGAGTGGGGTGAGCCATTGGGTAGGGGGTCCAGAAATAATTTTGAATGAGTATAGATCCACAAAACCACATTGCTCTAGACAGGGAGTTGGGCTGCTCCATAGTGAGACACAAGAAGTGAGGGACAGGAGATCTCAGACGCTTTATAATATGGCACTTACTTAGCACTCCTGCTCCCGAGGGGCATGTGCAAACTGTTAGGGTGCATAGGATACTCCAGTAAGTAGCTATCAAATTTATGAGTTCAAATCCCAACTTTGCCACTTAATAGCTATAGGAATTTGAATATTTACTTCATTTTTTTTATTCTCAATTTCTTCTGCTATAAAATGAAGTAATCAGGCTAGATGATCACCATTACAGCTCTAAGTCTATGATTCTATGGTCCTATGTATTCAGAAGAGTAAGAAAGGATTAATGGATAGGGAATGTCTCCTTTAGGGTCAAAATTTTGCTATGAATGCCCCTGAATTTGGAATGTCTTTGGGTCTAGACATCTTTATTAGGGGATATTTCTGTACAGAGATGTTCTTCTTTAACCCATTCCTTTCCTGAGCAGAGGTTTAGAATAGAGATTTGTTTCACTAATTTGAATTAGAATTTGCTAGTTAAGTATCTCCTGTTAATATTGGGTTTGTAGCTATTATCATAAAAAGAGATTTCTTGCCCATATCAATTTTAGGAGGGTCTATTTTTTTTGTTATGTGAAGGAAGGCTATTTTGGGTGGTTTCAAAGGACAGAATTTGGACCAATGGGTTGAAGTTACAGGAAGACGCATTTTTTTTACTTGTCATAAACTCTTAGAACAATAAAATCCTGTCTCCCCAAAGAGAGATCTTCCAATCACTGGGAAAACTTAGGTAGCAACTAGGTGACTATTTTGTTCTGGGATATTGTGGAGCAATTTCCTGCATTGGGTGGATTGGACTAGACAGTCTCAAAAGTCTCTTCTGATTAGAGTCTAGGAGTATATATGATAGGAGCAGAGGACTCATGTTTAACTCCTCATTTAACTCCTCATTCTTCTACCTGGTGAAATTTTGAGCATGTAGCTTGATCATTCAGGGCCTCAGTTTCCTCATTTGAAAAGGGCAGGGATTGGGTTGGATAATTCTTAGGATCCCTTCCAGCCTTCCAGCCTTCAATCTATGATCCTAAACTAAAGGCTTACGCATCTTTGCCACAATCCCTTTCCTCACGCTCAGCCTTTTATTTGAACAGGCAAAAATCTTGTATGTACACAACAGATTGAATCTTGATGAAATATGGACTGTTAGGATGATAAGTCAATTGTTCAAAATGCCATTTGTATTTAAAGTCAGACTCATAATTAATTTGTGGCAAGATTTTCCATTTCAAATTCACTGGAAATCTACGTCTAAAAAGACCTGGTCACAGCAGCCTGCGCCACTTTAATGGGATTTATAATATTGGTTTTGTTTAGAAAAATTATCATTAGCTGTTAATGGGAATTAAAGTATATTTCCATATACTTCATATGTCAGTCACACTTCAGTTTTATAGGGTAGCTGCAGAAATCCAAATCCTTATTTTCTCATTCATATGGTATATAAGGTGTGAAAAAGACATAGCAAGAATGTGGGGTGGATGATTAACGTAGCTTAAAGCATTTACTCCTGAAAAGGAGGAAATTGCATATTTGCTTCTGCTATTTGTCCATTGACTAAATCCTTTATTGGAATTAATTTTATAATGCACTCTTATAAGAATTATTCTTTCTTTCTGCAGAGAATGCTTGACAATTAAACCAATTGAGTCCTATGGAGATTTCTTGCTAAATGATTTCTCTGTGTCAATCAGAGCATTTTCAGATAGACTTCTTGAAAATGAAAGAATTTTATTGTTGTATTGTAAAATGTTTTTGAAAAGAATACATGTCACAAAATAGATTACAATAGCTTATTCTTATTAAGGAATTATAATAAAGTAAGATGTCTTTTTTCTTTATGTGCCTCGGGTTGTTAGGGAAAAAAGTATATTCTCTAAATCTGTTAAAATGCTATTTAACATCACTCACCTTTGCAAAAAATAAATCATGAAATTATTAAGTCACTCACATTTATATAGTAGTTTAATGTAATCAAAATGTTTGCTTCCCAACCGTCCCCTAAGGTAGGTATTACAAATACTATTATTTGTCCTATTTCACATATGAGGAAACTGAGGCTTATTGATGTTAAATGCCCTTTCCAAAGCCACATACTTACTAAGGGTAAGATTAGAGTTAGATCACAATGTTTCTTGATTCCGAGTCCAAGATTCTTTCCTATTACACTGCTTTACAAAAAAAGCATAACTTTTATTTTGGTTGATGTATCAAATTTTGTGATGTATGATTTTTGTTTTTATTCTAGCCATTTCCTCATATACCTCTCCTACACTAAATCCTTCTTTGTTACAAAGAAAAACAATCAGATAAAACCAGTGAAGTGACTATCATGTTCTGCACCCTTGTTTGCCACATCCCTACCTAGAAGCGAGAAATGTTTCATCATATTGTTAATCCTTCAACTCTCTTTTACTATTTTCTTTAACATTATTGTTGGCACTATACATATTCTCTAGTTCTGCTAATTTCACTTTGTATCATTTCATAGAAATCTTTCCATATTTCCCTGAATTAATATATTTATTGTTTCTTAGGTTATAGTAAAAGTAAATTACATTTGAATATTGCTTTTTGTTAAGTCATTCCACATTTGATAGATACCCATTTACAACTTGATCTAAAATATGGTGCTTAGCAATTTTTGTTTGGCATCTCTGATCCCTGAGAATGCCTTTATTCATAACTGATTACTAGAATGAATGCAAAGATAAGTTTTTTTTTTGACTCAGAAAATGGGCCTGGACTAGGAATTCAATACGTGTTCTATTTTTGTACTGGAAGAATTAGGAAAAGTGATTTTAAAATATTGTCATTGGGTGGGGAAATCTCTGTTTAACTTGCTAACAATACATTATAGCTACATTGTTTATATATAGAATTAATTATAGTGAACTGAATGGCAAGTCTATAAACATAGAGAAGAATAATGTCACCCAGAGAAGTCATCTACTTCACCACTTTCCTTTATTTATGTTCACTTTTCACCCATGATACTTTTTCCTACTACCTGTGAGCTTCAGAATTGAACATCTAATCCAACATTATTTTAGTAGTTCTCAGGCTACCAGATCAGCAGCATCAGAAACCTTTTGAATTTCATAAGTTACTGTAAAAATTGAAATGAGAGCATACCAGCTTTAAAATGACCAACTTAATGTTTTTTTAAAAAGAAAGAAAATGAAAAGTGTCTATTTATTTGATGTAGACTATGTTAAAAGTGGCCTTATTACTAGTTAATGTGGACAATGAACTTTTGAAATGAAAAGATTGTTAACAAAGTAGGGATTATTATATATAAAAATTAAGATGTCCTTTATGGGGCTAGTTGGGTGGGCAAGAGTGAACATTCTGGGGAGGTTGAAACATAGAAAATGGAAATGACCATTGTGAGAATCAATGAAAGAGGGGACTGAGCAGCGGTCAGGCTAGGAGATCAGAAAACTGGAGGATGAGAGAGAAATGGAAGGAGTGGGAGACTATAAGTTCAGCTTGTCCTCAATGGTTTGGTTAAATTTCATCCTATACCCTGACCCCTGAGGAGAGAATAGAGAAGAAAATCTGCTTCTAGGAAGGCCTTCTAGGCCAAGATTGCTTTGGTGTGGTTTGCAAAGGTGTCAGCACCATTTCCTTTGTGGTTGAGAGGGGAAAGTGAGGAGAGCTCAGATCCATTGTTCTCCAGACTGACACCTAGTGGTGGCAACATCCTCCCTCCTTCTCCTCTTCATCATCATTACTTACATTTATGTAGCATTTCCCATGTGCCAGGCACCGTGTTAAGCACTTTACAATGATTATCTCATTTGAGCCTTACTACAGGGCTATTGTTATTTCCATTTTAGAGTTGAGGAAAATGAGGCAAGTAGAGGTCAAATGACTTGCCCAAGGTCACATAACTAGGAAATGTCTGAGACTGCATTTGCACTCAGGTCTTCCTGACTCCTGGGGTGATGCTCCATCCACTGCATCACATAAGAGGGCTCATTACATACAAGAGGATTCATTTAGTGGTAGTGGACTATATTTGGAAATGCCTGTGATGTAAAAATTAAAGCCCTCAACAAAGCATTTTTTAATAGAAAAGTGAATATGTGTCAAGTCAATTTTTTTTCCATCTCAACTGAGAAATGAGGGCAGGCTGGTAAGGAGGCACATAACTCAGTATCAGCAATGTGAAAAGAAATTGTGGGTAATTCATTTAACCTCCTTGGGTGTGAATTTATTCTTCTGTAAAATACAGGATTGGATTAGAAGATCTCTTAGGTCCTTTCCAGGGCTAAATCTATCTTAGGAATTCATTACTAGATAATTAGGAGCTCAGTGTAACACTTTATGAGGGAAAGGAAGGCAACTTTTTGTTTGTGATTATTTATTGTGTTTCTATTTGTGAATGAATGTAAAATATTAATTAAACCCTTGCTACATGATAAGTATTGTGCTAAATCCTGAAGACAAAAGGTAAAAAAGGAAAATCAAGACAGTTTTGTTCTCAAGGAGTTTGTTTTCTAAAGTGGGAGACAACACGTTGGGGAGGGATGAACCAGGAAGGAAGTTAGGGTCTGGTAAGTCACAAAGATGGTGAATAGAGCAGTAGAGCAGTAGAGCAGTCCATCAACATACTCTTTCCCAAGTCAAGTTGATTATGGTTCTCAGAGAAAGAGGTAGAAAGTGGGTAGGGTGGCAGGCTTTAATCCCAACTAATGGAAGTAAGGTTGAAAAAGGCTAAGTAAAAGTCCTGAGGAGGGCTGAGCCTGGTGACTTAGCTCCTTCCAGGAATGGCCTCTATTGGCCTGATTTGGACAGTGGATCAACAATAGCTACCAGTGAGGCACTGAAGCATGACACAACGATGTCTACATTTTAGCAGCTCCATTGAGGATAAGGATCATCACAGTAGAATCAATTGAGCAGCCTGATTTGCCGCTGTTTGTTAATGCAAAGGCAATGGATAGATCCTTTGTGCTATGAGTCGTTCACTTAGCACGCAGATATTGTCACAGTCTGTTGCCCTGCTTGGAGGGTTTGTTGCTCATTGACAATGCAAATCAGAACTTAGGCACTGCAGTGGAAATAGACTTTGTGGAAAATTCTTTAATAAGTTCTTTAATAAACCTCACCACACTTACTTCAAAGGAAATTGTACTTACCAAAAGATGTGCCCAAAGTTGAATCTTCTTGGGGTAGCTTTTAATGGAAAATGGGTCTGAAATAGGTACACTAATAGTTCTTTCTGGCTCAAGGTGTGTGTGTGTGTGTGTGTTTGTGTGTGTGTGTATCTAGCTGTAGGATGATGGGATTTAGAGCTATAGGGAAACTTGATATCCACTCAGTCAACTCGTATTTATTAAATTCCATCTGTGTGCTAGATACTGTGCTAAGTGCTGGGGATGCAAAGAAAGGCAAGAAACCAGAGTCTCAACATGGGGATAAATTTGGGGAGAGTATAAGAGAGATGAGGTAGTGCAATAGATAGAGTGCTGGCCCTGGAGTCAGGAAGACTCTTTGTGAGTTCAGATCTAGCCTCAGACAACTTTCTAGCTGTGTGATCCTGGGCAAGTCATTTAATTCTGTTTGCTTCAGTTTCTTCATCTATAGAAGGAGCTAGAGAAGGAAATGGCAAATCATTCCAGTATATTTGCCAAAGATATATCACTGATATATGATATATCAACATACTCGGGGGGAGGGCTGCTGCCACAGGTTCTTTGATCTACTTCTCTAGCAGGAAAGGCAACTTTGGAGGGGTTAACAATCACTTTAATCAAGCACAGGGATCAGAGAAAAGCAAAATTTCAGAGAAATCAAAAATCAACAATGCTTCTGAACAGCCTGGCTATTAACACACATCTATGCATCTTTACCAGAGAGGGAGCACCTGGGTTTTCAAAGCTGAGGGGCTGCTTAGTGGCTTCCCAGAGTCCCATCTGGCACACAAACCTTCTTCCAAAAACTAAGCCCCAAAGTAAAATGGCATCTCAGAGTCTTTATACACTTTTTAGAGACAGAGGGCATCACATCCCATGAGAACCAGTGCCTCATTAACAAAAAGTGTGGACCTTCCTACAAATCTTGCCAGACTCAACAATGGATAGGAAAGATCCTCCTTAATCACATTATTCAGAGCCATTATACTTCTTGGCATAAACAAAAATTGCAGAAGATCCTACTTCCATGCCCTCACAAAAGAAAACCCCAAATGAGTTCATGAAGAGTTGTACACCACGGCAATTGCTCAGCAACAATGTAAGAGAGAAGGCACCAAGATTTAGAGCACTGGGAAAAGCTTCCTACAGAAGTCAGAGCTTTAGCTGGGACCTGAAGGGAGCTAGGGAAGCTAGGAGGTGAGAAAGGAGAACATTTTGGGCATGAGGGGGAAAGGTCAATGAAAATGCTCAGTCAGAAGATGGAGTGCCTCCCTTGAGGAAGAGCAAGGAGGCCAAGTATGTGAAGTACACGAAGAGGAATAAGGTATAAGGAGGGGAAAGACAGGAAGGGGCTAGGTTTTTAAAAGTCAAACTGTCCAACACTCTCTTTCTGTAGGTGAGAAAAGAGGCCCAGAGAGGTTGAACAGCTTTCCTCAGACCCTCTAGTACTGTTTCTACTACATCAAGATTTAGAAAAGTCCTAAGTAGGAAACAAACATTTATTGCCTACTATTTTGCCAGGCACTGTTTAAATGGGCTTTACAAATATAGCCTAGCAGTCTATTATTTGAAAATGTTTATAACACTTAATTAGACTCAGAAAAACCTGTGTTCAAATTCTGCCTCAGAGACTTAACTAGTGTGATACAACCTTGTGCAATACCTTGTCCAATAAAATAAGGGCAGTAGAGTCATCAGTTCTTTTCTGGCTCTAAATCTATGATCCTCTGTAGAACAGCAAAATGAATTTACATTGTAAAATGGTGCTTCCCATGGCTACAAGCTCTTTTCCTGGCAAGGAGGTTAAGTACTTGTTTTCCTCACTCCAATTTATCCTTCATTCAATCAACAAAGTGATTTTCCTAAAGCACGCATCTGACCACATCCCACCTTCCTTCCTTGCTGCATAAATTCCATTGGCTGTCTATCACCTCCAGGATTAAGAACAAAATACTTTTTTTTTGACATTCAAAGCCTTTCATAACCTAGCTTCATCCTACTTTTCCAATCTTATTACACCTTATGCCCTTCCAAGTACTCTTCAATCCAGGAACATCAGTCTCCTGGTTGTTCCAGGAACAAAACACTCCATCTCTTGGGTCTAGTCTTTTTCTCTGGCTGCCCCCCCCATCTAAAATGCTCTCCCTCCTCATCCTCACCTACTGTCTTCCCTGGTTTTCTTTAAGTCCCAACTAAAATCCTATTTTCTATAGGAAGCCTTTCCCAACCACTCAGTTCTAGTGCTTTCCCTCTGTTAATTATTTCCCATTTGTACATATTTACTTATTTGTACATATTTGCTTATTTCTCCCATTAGATTATGACCTCCTTGGGGGGCAGAGATTGTCTTTTGCTTGTTTTTGTATCCCTACGACTTAGCACAGTACCTGGCACATAGTAGGTGCTTAACAAATGTTTATTGACTGACTGAAGTGATTTTATCCAGAGTGGCTACAAGATGCTGCTGAATGGACATGTCAGAGAGCAGGTCCATGAATATATCTTGGTCAGCCACTGCAAAATAGACCATGAGCTGGGGGACTAGACCATGAATAGGAGAAAGAGAGTGGGCTGGATTAATTATGTGAAATTGTACAATTTAAATTTTTTTCATTTTTATGTAATTTTAATTGGTCTTTTAATTTTTACATTCCAATCTTTTTCAGATGTCTCAGTCTGCACTCAGTTGATCACCTCTTTATCAAGAGGTGGGTAGCATGTTTCATTCTGATTGACTAGACTCATGGTTGGTCTTTGTTCAGAGTCCTTAAATGTTTCAAAGTTGTCTGTCTTTACACTGATATTAGCATATAAATTGTTCTCCTGTTTCTGTTTGCTTTACTCAGTTCACATAAATTTTCCCAGATTTCTCTGAAACTGTCCCCATCATCATTTCTTCTACCTAAATAGTATGCCTAGTGTTTGGAGTTCACATGCCATAATTTGTACAGCCATTCCCCGTCTTGGTTTTCAGTTTCTTGCCTCCATAAAGAGTTGCTATAAATATTTTTGCAAATATGGGTCCTTTTCTCTTTCTTTGATCTCTTCAAAGGTATGAATCTCTTGGTGGTTTCTCTCTACACCCTTCATTTTACAGATGAGGAAAATGTGGTCCAGGGAAGTTGTGATTATCCCAAATTGACAGAAATAAAGAGCCTCAGAGGCAGAATTTGAAACCAGGTCCTCTGAATCCAGAGCCTAGAAACTCTTTCTACTGTGCCAGATCACAAATATATTGAAGTATTCAAGAATAATCCAAGTAAAGAGGTCTCTGCTTCAATTCAACTGTCATGCATATATTTGTTTGTACATTTCTGTTCAATGATGATTTTCTATTTTACAAAGCCTTACTATTACATTATATATAATATATATTATACACTACTATACTATTATATATTATAATATATATATTATATACATATATAAGATATATATTATACAGGCTCCTGGAGGGCTTTCTCTCTCTCCCAGCCTAGCAGAGCTCTGGTCTGCTAATCTTACTTTTATGCTCTTTGATGCTAGAGATGATAAACTTCTAAATGGCACATATCATTTGCTGGGTACCCTGCTAATTAAAAATATGCCAGGGAGAATAGGTATACATTTAATAAAAAGAAAATATAGAACAAGTTGTAGATTGAAAACAAATGCTTATGAAAAACCAAAGATAGTGACACATACAAATATAGTCATTTTATACGTATACATTAGAGGCAGCACGGCTTATCAGATAGGATTGAGATGAACTGGGTTTACCGTCTGCCTCTGTTTTTTACTAACTCTGTGATCCTGAGAAAGTTGCTTAAATTCTCTGAACCTCAGGAACTTCCTAAGACTTTTGCTTTCCCAAACAAAAGAAAACAAAACAAGTTTTCCCAAAACTTTTTCCAAGTTTTGGAAGTATGTTGGGCAATAAATAGAAAGCTGGGCATAGAGTCAGGAAGACCTGAGTTCAAATCTGAACTCAGCTTCTTACTAACTGCTTGCCTCAGTTTCCTCATCTGTAAAATGATCTGGAGAAGTAAAATACTACTTCATTACCTTTGTCAAGAAAACTCCAAATGGGGTCACAAAGAGTTGGATGCGATTGAACAATAAATTATATATTTGTATATGTATGTATGTAGTATATGTGTGTGTATCTGTGTGTGTGTGTGTGTGTGTGTATCTTCGCTTTTAGTTTTGACCTGTGAGTTCATTAGTAAAGGGAACTCCCAGTGAAGAAATTCCTTTTACCAAAGCAGATCAGAAACTGGTACAATTTAAAGTCTTAAATAAATGCCTGTAGCCTAGAGAGTTCAAGTGACCAGCCTGGAGTGATACAGTCAGCATGTGTCATAGGCAGAACTTAAACATCAAATTGCAAACCATTCCCTCTCTAGACAATGCTGTCTCAGTAGTTAACTAGTGGTAAACTATATTCAGGCCCTTTCTTAACATGATTAACAGAGCAGGATGATCTCATTCTCACATTTCCATGTTTTTTCTTCACTCCTTTTGTCCGAGCTGTTGCCATCTGAGGAATTTTGATGAAGGATACCTCATCCTTTACAGAGTCTTTACATCAACCTAGTAAGCCACCTATCATCAACTTTACAAGTTGCTTTCTTGGACTAAATAATTATTAATAAAAACCCTTGGTGCCATTGATTCATGAGTACTTGATGGCATACCCAAACTGTCTTTTAAAGTAAGTTTCATTCCTCTTTGCCTGATGGAAAACAACATCATTACCTAGAGAATATTGAAAACATGATTTCAGCTGTGTGTGGGAGGCACACAAAGAAGGGGGGAGGGACGGACAGAAGGGAAAAAGAACCTCCATGATTCACTTGAAAAATGGTCAGAGGAGCACGTAACTGCGGCTGTGCAACCTTGAAAAGTACAATATGCTAAAGGAAGTTAGCTGCAATACTTTTTTTTATTGGACAGCTTTATGTAGGTGCAGAAGCTATTTAAATTTGGGGAAGGCAGAGATGAAGTCGACATGCACAGAGTTGCAAGGCCTTTTATCGGGTTAGTCAAAATATTAATGGAACTGTTTATAGCTCTGCTACAGTAGCGGGTTTCATATCCCTAATGCATTTTGTCTTCCCAGGTTTGTCTCATCACCTCATTTCCCTTATTCTTGTGATCTTCCTCTCCTACTGCTTACCATGGGTAATCAGCTTCATCAAATGCTCCTTCGCTCCTGGATCTGTGCTCTTTAGACAGAGCTCAAGAGACTCATTTTATCGACACCTTGGGTTGAAATTTCCAGCTGCTTTTTAGCCCCAGAAATTAGAAGTTGAAAGGATTTAAAGAGAGATATCAGTTTGTCAGGCCATTTCGAAGACCCCTCTTCCGTAATTAAGTTGCAAATCAGTCAAAATCTTTAGACTCTGAAAGTTTGATCGTTTCACTGGGAAAGAAACTATGAATCACACAAGTAAAGGATACAATACTCTTTTTTTTCCCTGGTATCTGAGTGCATTTCAAGTATGAGTAAGATAAATCCCTTCCATAAAACACATGCAAAAAAAAATCAATAATCAATTTACTTTTACTCATGAAGCAGAAATTAAATAGAGGAATACCAGTTTTCTAGAAATGAGTTATTCTCAATAGAAACCATTGTCAGCAATTTTGTATAGGATACTCTCCCCATTTATGGAAAGATTGGTTCTGGAGTTCTCTTCAAATAGAGGAATGCTTGTGGTTTTTTCTTGACATAAAGCGATGGACAGCTGCCCACTTGCTGTCTCCCCAAAGCACTCCTCTTTTCAGTATCTTTCCATTCTTCTGATTTACATTCATTCTCTTTAATACTCCTAATCTTTTCTTTAGCAGTAGTGTGCTCTGGGCTCCAGGCAGTGAGAGCTTAAATCTTCAAAACCTGAATCCACAAATCAGGAGGGCTCCCTATGTGTCTGTTTTTTGAATATTATATATATTTTAATCTCTATGCATGGTTCTTCAAAGAATACTTGCTCTGAGATTTTTTTTTAAAGCACGATAGTTACAGTTGTTAGATTGAATTTACACTATTCTCAGGATGTGTAGAGACTTGTAAGATTCTGCTGGAAAATAAAAGCAGTAGGGATGGACTGAAAGAAGGTTTAATTGGCCAATCATCAAATAATACAACAATGAAGAGAAGGCAAATTATAGGTTTTATCTAAATTACATGGTATTGATTTTGGCACTGATTTTTTCCCTGCTCTTCTGTCTTCTTGCTATTTTATTGCTTCCTTCATCTTACTGAGCTTGTAAGCTGTGCTCAAATAGACAAATCTACATGTTTACTCCTGACTCCATATACTTTGGACAGGTGCCTATTTTCACTTGAAGCTCTCTTTTGATGACTGTTAAGAAGTACTGTCACACACCTTTTCTCAGTTGAATAATGCTATGTAGTCAGCTAGAAAGTTTTTGTTAACCCGATTTTATAGACAGGCAACCAAAGACTCAAAGAGATTAGTTTTGAGCAAGGTTACAGAAAAGGCAAGTGAAGTTCTTTTTTCTAGTGTAATATGCTGCCATTGTGTGGAAACAAGGTAAGAGTTGATTTATATCACATCACTGGGTAATGAAGTGTTTCTGATTTTCCAGATAGCTGAAGGCTTACCCTTCTAAGCTCCATAATTTATTTTATTTTAATTACTTGAGAATGAAATCTATCTAATGTGGATTACATACTTCTCTTCCTTCTCAAATATAATATACTGAACCTTTAACATTTTTATTGGTAACAAAGACCTTTGTCAAGAATTTCAATGATTGGAATAATACTAGCTTACATTTATATACTTGAAAGTTTAGAAAGCACTTTCTTTGCAACAGTGCTGTATTATTAATTCCATTTTTACAGATGAGAGAATTTAACCTCATAGATGTCAAGTGATTTGTCCAGGGTCATATAGTTAGCAAATGTTAGAATTGGGTTATAAACCCTGGATCATATTAGTCCAAGACCAATGCCCTTCCCATTGTATCAAGGTGCTTCTGTAATGGGATATGTTATGATGATATGTCAGGAGACATTGCAATGCATCAGGTTCTTTGCCATAACTCTAAAGGTCCCCACAGCCTGTCATACTTTGTGAGGTCTTCTTTCTGTTTTTAAATCTCTTTCTCTCTCCTTTTGAAGGTAATCCTCGATGCATATAATCTCTCCAATTAGACTGTGAACTCCTTGAGAAGAAGCAGTCTTTTTCCTTTCTTTGTATCTCTAGCATTTAGCACAATGCCTGGCACATAGCAGGTGCTTAATATATGTTTATTGACTATTGCCAATGGGTCATCTCTTTGAATTTACTGTAGCCTGAGAAACCAGATACCTATGCTTTAGTTTAACTCAATGAATACTTATTAAGCACTTACTCTGTTTAAGGCACTATGTCTGGATATAAAGTCAAAACCAATAACCACAAAAAATTCCTTGCTCTTAGGAGAGGAGTGCCAAACCGCTACATAAAGTTGAAGACTTTTCCAAATTGAGACTCTGAGTATTACATCATAATTAAGCTTTTAATTTTATGCTTAATCTGCATCACATAAAGCAGCAGAAGAAGAGATCACATGAACTGAGGGTTAGATTTTAGTTGCCATGATCTTAATCCTAGGCTGTCAGTCATTTTAACATGGAGTTTCTGTTTAAACCTTTAGAGACAAAGAAGTAGATAGGAGAGGCAACCACATACTCCTTCCAACAACCACTGGTGTTCTGCTTAAATAATAGCACTTGTATTGCCTACTTTTCAGGGTAGTTATGAAGAAAGTGTTTTACCCATCTGAAACTGCTATGGAAATGTGAATAATTACTCCAAGGTCATTTTCTCAAGGTTTCTTAGGTGCTTACTTTTAAAGAGTTTTGACAGATTATTTCTTGCCACATAAACTTGCCACCTCAGCCATCTGGAAATAGGAGGGTTCCCTCATCATGGATCCTCTAGGAAGTCTAACTCTTTAGCTTTGACTTTGTTACTTTATCCTCATGTGGTTCTCAGGGCTGATGAGGGGCTGACCCTTCCTTTCTAAACAAAAATATTGGCTGTCAAACTGCAGCCTTTAATGTCAAAAACACTGCCTTGAATGCATTACCTAGAAGGCAATTTACTTGCATGTCAAACATATCTACTCCATAGACCATGATATTTAAAATATGAGCCACATAAATACAGTGATTCTGTAGTCTATTTCATTCTAGTTGGGATACTTCATTTATGAAAGAATTGGTAGAAAATGAAGGCTAGAAGAGCTCACAAAATAGGAGTCAGTTTAACTTGGGAAATAGAAAAAGCACAGGACAGGCCGTGTTTAATTCAAAGAAGAGGCATATGTCAAAAGTGAAAAGTTTGAGCATTTGACAATTTTATGGAGGAAGACTTTTGGTCTTCAGTACCTTCTACTCTATGATCATAGGAATATGGTCCAGTTACTGTGGTTTTTCTTATCTGTCAACTAAGTCAGAGCTCTAAATTCCGAAGCCACCAGTCAGGCTTGCCCTGTAAATTTATATTCCTTGGATGATGCTAGGCCCATAAACTAGTGAATGAATTGTAGTGAGACAGAAAAAGGGCCTTTTCATCTGTGACAGAGATAATCTTTCTCTAAAAGTGTTTGTTTTATGTTTATTGAGTTGTAGCTGCTGAATTTAGAAGGGCAGCTGTAAACTCAAAATGGAGACTAGATCACCTCAAAAACTTTTTGTCTTGGAATCTTAAGTTTAAAACTAGAAGGGACCTTGCAAGCCATTTAGTCTTGAATCCCTCATTGTACAGATGAGGAAAGTGAGGTGTTAAGTGACTTGCCTAGTCATATGAGGATTTAAATGATTGAGGAAGGATTTGAACCCATGGGGGGAGGGGAGAGAGACGGGGGCGGGGGGGGAAGAGAGAAGGGAAGAGAGAGGGGGGCGGGGGAGAGACACAGACAGACAGACATGATTTAGAATCAGATTTGTCTCTGCCCCTCTTTCTTTTTCATACAGACTTTGTATTTGACTGATATCTTATGAATTGCCACACTGACCAAACTGAATATAATTGACTTAGGGTTATTTGGTAAATATTTGAATTTGATTTCTAGAGAACAGAAGAGTTCATGCACATGTCACTTTATTCAAATTTTACAAAGATTATGCAAGTCAATTTAACAAAATGCCCACATTTTGCGGTGTACTATGCTTCTTTTTTTGATTTATTTTGTGTTCTTTTCACATATTGCATGTGAACCTGTATATCCTTTAAGTGCTCAGGATAAACATAAATGTGAAGCTATAGACCACTGAATTTAGAAGTTACAGATTTTTGAGTAAATGAGTCTAACCTCATAGTTTTTCACAGAGGGTAATAGAGGTCCACAAAGATTATCATTTTCTTTTCTTTTTTTTCCTTAACCTAAAATGACATTTTATTATTAAAAAAATGTGAAGTGTTTTAAGAATTTGCATGTCATCCTTTTTGTAGGGTCCATGGGAATCTTCTCTGTATTGTTCTGATTTTAATAGGAGTTTTCTAAGCAAACGCAGATTGTCATTTGTCCAATATCATTAGGTCAGTTGGTGGCAGAGCCAAGTATAGAACCCAGACGTCCTGCCTCACTGGCCAGTTTTCCCCGCAGCATCCCTGAAGTTTCAAGATGCCAAGATGTGCCATTGAAAACACTGACATCTGCATGGGCATCCAGAATGGGTCTACTGGGTGGAAGATAATTGGTACAGGTTACTGTGAAGCTAATGTGATCCTTAAATTAGTAATGTGGAGGGCTCTATTGTAGGCACAGTCAAATGGCATAGGGCTTACTTGGTAACACAGCAAAAGGTACAGGTCAATTAGGTTTGCTCTGTTCCTTGGTTATATTAGTAACATAAGAGATTAGAAAAACTTGGATACAAACTCTACATACTGGAAAACAAACATACAGTTTTTGCTCTATGGAAACTATGCCATTAAAATCCCTTCCCGTATACTCTCCCTCCTCTAATCGCCCATACACTGTTGCCAGAATAATCCTCTAAACTAGTCATCAGAAAACCCTAGTGGCTCCTTATTGCCACCTACATCACATCTAATCCCCTCTGCCTGGATCCCAAGACCCTTCATAATATGAAAGCTTTCCGTCTATGTAATTGTATTTCTTTATAACTTCCCAGTGTAATATTATTTTTGTGTCAGGAAAGTCTCTTCCTTATCCCCTATAAATGCATGATTATTTCCTACCTCCCTGTCTTTGCTTGTATTGACCTCTCTTGGAATGCCATTCCTGTTTCCCTTGACTTATCCAAACCCTGGCACCCTTTCAAAGTGCAGGTGAAGTCTCCCCTCATTCACGAAGTCACTTCCAACTACTACAGCTCACCCCCACTGACCTCACCCTTTCTCAGTTAATACGATGTGTTTAATCAGCTCCACAGAATACAGCCAGTATGCTGAATGTTTTATGTGTGTTAACTTTGTAAGCTCATTAGGAGCAGGAATCACGTCCTGTTAGATAGTGATGGGACTAAATTTTTACCAACCTTTATAGAACTTGTCCCTGTTAGAGGGCATGGGTCTTTCAAGTAGTCACCTTAGGAGACTACACATATTCCATCAATGCTGTTATTTCCCCATAGTATTCCTAAGATATTCTTTTGGAGCCTCCATAGCTTATTTGTAGGCCATATAAATATCAGTTTTACTTGTTTATAGTTACATCCTATTTTTCACTGAAAATGTCATTACCCAACTTAGCCTTTCCCAACAGACTTTTCACAAAATTATTGTTGGTTGTTTCAGTGAACAAATCCACTCTCAAAAGATGAAGTTTGAGTATATTCAAATGAATCTCGGAAGCAAATCCAAAAATAGAGTTCCAAAAAATGTTCTGAGTGATGATAGCCTAGTTAGATCTAAAGTATAACCACAAGGGACCATTTTTAAAGGAGCAGTATCCATCTCATTGTTTAAGTTCTGCTGGTTTTATAAATGAAATTATCTCAATTTAATGTAAGGTACTCAAGAAATGCTTATCCTAGTGCTCGGCACATTTATGAATGACGGTGGGATGGGCCATATTCTACATATTCTACAAGGAACAACATATTTAGTATTATTAAAATTTTATTTTTTCCCTAAACTTAAACAAGAAAGAACATTTCCATATAAATAGCAGGTCACAAAAAAGATTGCATATTAAAGACTGAATCTCTGCTTCACACTATTTGCTATTAAAAAATATGTAACAATGATTGCTAACCCCTTCTCCCTTCTCTTTCTCTCCCCCTACCCCATTGCCAAAAAGTCAGATGTGTTACATTTTCATCTCTCACCCAGTGTTCTGTTGGTGGATGTGGGGTGTGTAGTCTCTGTCATTGGCTCAAACTCCTATTACCTTCCCCTCAATTTTAGAGTATCAGACACCCGAAGTCTATTTAACCACTTAGCCATCAGAATAGCTTTTACAAAGGAATCTTTATTTCAGAGTTACTGATCTTACTGTATTATATCTTACTACAGTAAGATCAAACATACCATCATTCCTCACAGAGACTGGTCATCTTTCAATCTCTGGGAAGGCTCATAAAGAAGCTCAATTCAGTATAGCATTAGTCTCTCCAAGTTTCAAATCCAAAACCTCTCTGGATTTGCTTCCCAGCACTGGATTTCCCTACTGGGCTAGTTGCAACAACTGGCCTGGAATTCTTGCTTCAAGGTACTCATGGCTTGAACTCCCAGGTTTGGGGATTCTGCCCTTTGTACCTAGAACTTAAAGGGATAAACAAACCAGACCAAAACTTAAAGGTCATTTATTGGAGCCACAGGGTTTAAGACCTAAGGTAAAGTCTTACTTCCCTTTCCAATTTACTCCATGGTGCCCATTCTGGGCATGCAGAAGACCTTCACACGTGGACACTACCACTGTTTCTTGTAGCAGATTAAAGGCTCAAGCAGTTCCAGCCTTGCAGCCAATGGAAAGAGGCTGCTCCCACTCATAGAGCTGCACAGCATAAGATGTCTTCTCTCAAAAGCAGGTCCTTGCCTTCTACATGGTGCCTCTATTTTAGTTGATCTGAGAATGTGCCAAAGGCTTGTTACATATACAATAAATTCCATCTGTTAACTTTCAAAATTATTTTGCTTGTTTCTGCTTCTTTCTTGTGTCAGTTCTTTTTTATGCATTTTAGAAAATATTTCAATGCCTCTTTTTTCCCATCATTATTAAGTCTCTCCTTCTTCCTTCCATCACTAAACTGAGGGAAAGAAAAAATTCTTTCTAACAAATAAGTATACTTGAGCAAAACAAATCCACATTGGCCGTGTTCAAAAAGTATTTGTCTTTCTGTACATTAAAGCCACTACTTCTCTGTCAGTAGATGAATAAGATGCCTCATTGTAAGGTCTATTCACCATAGGTATAGCTGGTCATTGCACTGATCACTTTTTAAGTTTTTCAGTTGTTTTTCTTTACAATATTGTTATCTTTGTATAAATTGTTCTGGTTCTGTTTACTTCACTCAGCATCAGTTCATATTATCTAGAATTTTATGAAATGACTCCTTCTGTCTTCTATTTTGTTCTAGTCTATCCATTCCCCAATTGATGGATAGCCCCATAGATTCTGGTTCTTTTCTTTTGAGTTTCTCCTTCAGGTTCAGAAAGTTTGTTTTGTTTGTAACTGTCCCCTCCCCAGTGTTGTCCACCCTCTTAACACATTCTCTATCTCTACTTGTCTCTTAATTGAGTGATGTATTTGTTTATCAAATTATATGTTCAACCTTTTTTTGTCTATTTCAGATAATGTTTATGTTCATTGTTTCTGCCTCCATGTGTATGTATATATGCATGCATATATACATACATATGTATATATATACATGAACCTCTTTCTCTTTGTACACACACACCTACACACATAAAATCTTCTCTCACATGTGAATATAGAAAAATAACAAGCACCACCTCTTCTCTCCTCCTTTCTACACTAGTGCATTTTTCCTTTTACCCTCTTTCTTTCCCCCAATTAAAAGCCTCAAAAGAGAACCAATCCATCCACAGATTCTCTGTTTTTCTTGTTTAATGTCCTCAACACTCCTCTAATTGAAAAAAAATTGGCAAATTTTATTAAGCATTTATTATGTTCAGGGCCTTGTCCTTTGCCTTGGAACATAAAGGCTAATGCAATACAAGTCCTCATTGAGCTTTTAATTTAGATGGGGATACCTGTTTTTGGACGGGTGGCTAAGTGGTGCAGTGGATAGAGTATCAGGACTGGAGTCAAGGAGATCTGAGTTCAAATCCAGCTTCAGATACTCATTACCTATGTGATCCTGGGCAAGTCACTTAACTCTGCCTCAGTTTACTTTTCTGTAAAATGAGCTAGAGAAGGAAATGACAAACCACTCCTTTGCCAAGAAAACCCAGAGGGGGTCCTGAAGACTCAGATACAACAGAAAATAACTAAACAAACATTGTTTTTGGTCTAGATTTGTGATTCCATCTATGTAGGAAACTGCATGTATGGAAAATTCCTCTGCTGATGCAGATTAGCAACTTATCCCACAATTAATAAATAAATCCTTAAAACCTTGGGCAACTAGATAACCACAGTGGATAGAACACTGGACCTGGAGTTAGGAAGATGGAGGTTCAAATCCAGCCTCTGACCCTTACAGAGGTGTTATTCTGTTCAAGTTACTTAATCCCTGTTTGCCTCACTTTCCTCATTTGCAAAATGAGATTATAATAGCAATTAACTCCCACAGGTTGTTGTGAACATCAAATGAGACAATTGTAAAACGTCTGGGACATAGTAAGAGCTCTAAAGGTTCGTTATCCTATGGCTATTCAATACCCTTGGAGATATTCAGATTCAGAAGGGATAATTTATTTTGTTTCTTCCTATTATGATTTTAGCTCTTTATCACAATATACCCCCTTCCAAGTGTTCAAATAAATTTGTCTTATTAGTTTTCCCTTTACTTTTGTGTTTGAATTTCAAACAGCTTTTCATCAGAAATGTTTCAAAGTTCTTTGTCTTATTAAAGTTCCATTTTGTTTTCTCCTGTAAGTTTATACTTAACTTTTTGGAGTAAGTTGTTCATGGGTGTAAACTTATCTCTTTTGCCTTTTGGAATAGCATATTTCAAGATCTCCTCTCATTTAGACCAGAAGCGGCTAGATCTTATGATATCCTGACTGTACTGTTCAACAGCTTCTTTCTGGATGCTTGCAGTATTTTTTTTTGGTGACATAAGAAATTCTGCATTTTGACTAAGATTTCTTGGGGTTTCTCCTTTTGGATTTCTTTCAGGAAGTGATTGGTAGTTCCTTCTATTTTCATTTTGCCCTCCATCATATATGTGACCAGTTTTCATTTTTGTTTTCTTGAAAAACAGTTCAGGCTGTTATATAAAAAAAAATCATGGTTTTTAAGGAGACCAATGTTTCTTGAATAATCTTTTCTTGAACTGTTTTCTAGCTAAGCTTTTTTGCTATGAGATATTTAAAATTATTTTTTCCTATGGTCTTACAATTTTTGGATTTGATTCCAATGTTTCTTGCTATCTTATGGAGTAGTCTATTTCTGTTTGATCTATTCTAGTTTTCAAGGAATCTTTTTTAAGATTCAAGGAATCAAGGGTAACACTTAACATTTTCTCTTCTAAGCTCTCCTTCCAATTCTTTCCTCCAGAAATTTTATTTTTAATATCTCATGTTTCATTTTCCCTAGATATTAATAGATATTGTAGGAAAAGTTATGGAGTTGCTCTTTCTTTCTGAGACTCTTCAGATCTAGAATTTCATATATATAGGTATCTTCCATTTACTCATTTCTACAACTTTAATTCTCAAATTGGCTTTTGTGCTAGGAATATTCTCTGTCTTTTGCTATAGTTCTGAGTGGGATAATTGGCTCTGCTTGGTTTTGGGCAGGGTTATCTCTGTTCCTTAGAGGACCCCTACCAACCCCATTTCTCTGCCATCCACCACCTTCTTAGATCTTTGAATTTCAGAGTCTTAGATTTTTAGGGCACTCTTTGGCATCTCAGGACAGAGTGTTTGTTGGTGACCTTGAAGGGCCTGGATACTTGGGCTGTCCCTGACTCAGCATTGCCACCCTCACACTGGTCCCTGCTGCTCTCATGGGCTTCTAAGGTCCTCACTGCATTCTGACATCCTTGGAGCTTTCTTGGTGGGGAGTGGGAGAATGCTGTGCTTTTTCTGCTTTTGGACAGAGATCCTGTGGTTTACACATTCTCTGGTGGTACCAGGAGGCTACTATCTAGTTTGTCTGAGCTAGCACTGGTATTGATATTGGCACATTTTCCTACCACCCTTAGACTTCTGACTTTTAGTGTTGTTCGGGGATGGGAAAAGTCACTTACTGTGCTGTACAGCTGTAGTTTCTCACTGGATTTCTTGACTGTTGTTTGGTCTGATTGAATTTCAAATTTTTTTTTTGTAGTAGGTATGTGGGAGTTTGGTAATCTCCCTCAGCTCAGGTAGCCATATTACCTCGGAATGATATGTAGTATTAACTGGATTCATAGAAGTGATTTAATGAATACACACACATACACACACACACACACACATTCATAGATTTAAAAAGAAAGCAAAAGGGCATTAAAAAGGAAGAGGTACTTCTTATAGAAGAGGATCTTAAGGATTTTGGAGCACAGCATCTTTTCAGTTTTATATATATAATTCTGCCCTGCTTCCATCTAAGCCTGAGGCAGTTTTCTGAGGGGCAACCCTAATTCCTGCCCTGTATACATTTAAAGAGATGTCATTCCTGCTTATATCTGATATCTATTTCTGTATATCTACATATTTCCTTCCTTCCTTCCTTCCTTCCTTCCTCTCTGTCTTTCTTCCTTTCAGATATGTCCAAGAGAATGTTAAACCACAGTGCTTCGTGAGAAGAGGTTCACTTCAGTTGGATGAACACACACTTTGAGAAATAACCTTTAGAAAAATTGGTTAAGAGAGATATGAAGTACAGAGTTTTGGATGTTGGACTGGAACCTCCTATTCATAGATATTTAGGGGAGCTGGACCCCATCATATCCAACAGAATCTGGAGAAAGACTCATGAGAGTGAACCTTCACATGGTGAGATTATACTTTCTCTCCTTGTTTGAGTTGAGGGCTTATCTTGCTCCCAGCTAAAGAAGTCATTTAGTCTTGTGTAGTTTTTAGTACATTCATATCTATATATCTTTACTTATCTCTGTTTGCTACTTTCTTTGATAAAGACCATTCATGATAGTCTTTCATGTGGTCACCGTTTATTGTGAAGTGACTAAGCTAGTGAATATAAGAAAAGTATGTCCTCTACTTTGAAAATGATCAGGAAAATAACTCATTCTGAATTCAATCTCATATCCTTAGTGGTGGATAGATACAAAGGGTAGCTAGATGGTAGCTAGTGGATAGAGTGCTGGGCCTCAGGTCAGGAAGACTCCTCTTTCTGAATTCAAATCCAGTCTCAGATACTCACAAGCTGTGTGATTGTGGGCATGTCACTTCACCTTGTTGGCCTCAGTTTCCTCGTCTATAAAATGAGCTGAAGATGGAAATGGCAAACCACTCCAACATCTTTGCCAAGAAAACCCCAGATGGGATCATGAAGAGGCAGAGATGGTCAAAACAACTGAACAACAACAGGTAGATATAATACGAGTACAAACAGCCCTCTTGGAGAACAAGGGACAGACTGGCTGCCCTCAGTGGTCCAGGATCCCTTTGATAGGGGTGCTGGTATGGATCCTTTTCTGCTCTCTGAAATGTATCTGTAAAGCCTTCAAGTCACATCTATATATTTAGGTAAGATAGTCCCGCATAGCCTTGTCTATCCTAACATAGTATTTAGAAAATATGACCAAAATTGTGTCTAAAAAAGTGTAATAACTATGAGAATTCACCTCGTGTTGTGATAATTTATGTATTTGTTTAATTCTAATGGCTAAATTGTAATCTTATTGAGAGCAAACTACGTTCAATTCTTTTTTCTTTGTGTTCCCCATGCTTTGTACTTACTAGATCCCTAGTTAATATTTACTGAATGGAATTGATAGCTATCCCTTTGGCCATATTTTTATATTTATGCATACAAATAACATTTGTATATGTTAGCAGGGAACTTTAAAAAAAATTGTCCATTTTTCTTCTTTAAAGGGATATTGGTGGTAAATAACCATATTGAGGCAGATTTGATTGAGAAACAGAAAGTTGGATTGGCAGTTCTTTCTGCCCTGTGCACTGGTGATGTTCGTGTGTGTGCACACACATGTGCAAAACCAATATAGAATATGTTTTGGTTAGTTGTATCAGATGCCAGAAGCAAACCATTTTTTATTATTTATTGATTTGTAAGGGCACGATTTAAGAATCTCTATGTACCCTTTTCATCCTTCCCATGAGGTGACATACAATCTTTATCTTGCCTTTATAGTTCTTACTGAGTGTTATAATAATCACTCAGAATAATGTTCATTTTCTTTACATTTTGATAAATCATAAAAATTGACTATATATCATTACTAGGTCCTTTTCTTTCATTTCCTTCAGGGGTGCGTAATTTCAATATTGCCTCTCTCCTTTTCTACATTGTTTTCAATCAGCCCTCAGCGAACATTTGTCAAGAGTCATTCTAAAGAAAGTGACAAGATGAACTTTTGGTAAATTTCAGTTTTACACGACTAAAAGAATTAGTTAAATGAATTAGCTGTAATCTAGGGATAGGAATAGATGAGAAGAATCCATTGCTTATGGCTTAGGGCTGCATAGCTGTAAAATATCACTACATTGAGTAACTCTACTAATCAATCAAGCTGAGGGATTTCTTTACTTGGACTTTTCAAACAATTTTCTTAAAATGGGCAGTTCATTAAACACATCCCACCATTTCTTAATTTTTAAATATTAGCATAACATATGCTAACATTGCTTTAAAGCTTACAAAATGTTTGCATAATTTTTCTTATTTGTTTTCCTCATTTACAACATAAATTTACATTTACAACATTTTACATAAATTTTCTCATTTTCATTTCTCATTTATGACATCCAAGTAAGAAAAGCGTTGATAACACTGATAACTGAGCAATTCATTGGAGAATTCCCAAGATCCTCTCTAGTTCAGATATTTGGTGGTTTGAAGTATTGATGCAGTGGAATGGACACTGCATTTAAAGTCAAAGGGTGTAGGTTCAAATCCTAGCTTTGCTCCTTGCATGATGCTGGGCAATTCCTTTTGCCTCTTTGACTTCAGTCTCCTCATCTTTAAAGTGAGATTGTTGCCTTCAGTAATTTCTAAAGGTGCTGCTACTAGCCTTTCTAATTGTTCTTCTCTATACAGATTTCCAGGGCACAGCTAGATTGTGTGGGGACCAAGTACTTGACCTAGATTAGGAAGACTTCTCTTCCTGAATTTAAATCTAGGCTCAGACACTTACCAGCTTGTGTGACCCTGGGTAAGTCACTTAACCTTATTTGCCTCAGTTTCCTCATTGGTAAAATAACCTGGAGAAGGATATGATGAACTACTCCAGTATCTTTGCTAAGAAAACCCCAAATGGGATTATGAAGAGTTATACATAACTGAAACACTTGAACAGCACAGATATCTCTGGGCAACCCTAGTTGTCACAGAGTCCTGGCTTTTACAAATCCACCTTAGCCACTGGGTGGTACTTGGTTTTCTCTATTTTTTTTATGTCTTGTATCTCTACCCTTTCAAGACAGAAAACATGAAAACAAAAATACCTCTCCTCTCCTGCGTTTCCTCCCCACTCTTCCTCCCCCTTAATTGATTGAAGCAACTCCTGTACAAAGCGAGTTTCTCATAAGGGAGAATTAAAGCCTCTGGAACTTGAGAAGCTTTTTTAGCAGGAGAAGAAATGGTTCCTGCCATTTGAAATCCCTCTTACATACAGCAGCATTGCATCCACTCCTGTCTGCTCTGCTGAGCTCTGCTGGAATGGTGACACCAGAATCCCATAATCTAGCTGTAACTAGTTTTTTTGTCCTTGCCTGGGGGAATGGGACTAAAAACAAGTTGTTTTGTTCCTGGGGAGCAGGAGACTTTGGTGAGCTGGTGCATCAGGGCATAAAATAGACCTTACCCTTGCTTTGCTGGAAAGATCTTTTCTCAATCACTAAATGGGATTATTTTCTATTAACAGCCTGTGGACCTCTTGGGGGCTCTTCTATAAGTGAAGACCAAATGAGATAAACTCAGGGAAATTTCATGTGTGAGTGGATGAAGTGGGCTTCAAAGTCAAGCCTGCATATTACATCAAGTCAAAGGGAGGATTCTGGCAGGTGTAGGATTAGCTCAACAGGTTTGGCCTGGTATTCCCTCACTGCAAAGAAGGAGGGAGCAAAGCTATTCAGGGGTCTTTTGCTTTAAGACACCCCAAGTCTCCATCAGCTCTGCTACAGCCACCTGAGAGCTGGCAGAAGTTAAAAGTTAAAGGAGAGAAGGGAATTTAATTAAGATCTCCCTGGGCTCATGAGCCTGGAGAGTTGGTGAAATTTTGCTGTTCTAAAGTGAACCTTCTCACCATGCAGGCTTTTAGAAATTCCCTGCTCTAGCAAATTACAGCAGAATGCAGGTTTGGTGACAAATTATTTAACTGTTTTCTTTTTAAAAAATGTATAGATTTTTCTCCAGTTGTCTAGCAGACATTTAGAAGATTGTAACAGGTTTCATACATATATTTTAAAATGTCAAAAATCTCCTTTATTTTAAAGCTGCAGATGGATAAAAAAGCATTTTCCACTTGAATTTTTATTCTGAACTTAACAAACACTAAATAAAATGGAAAATTTCCATATGCGTATTAGAATAGAAAAAAGGATTCTACATAAAATTGCAGCTCTATTATGTACAACTTGCTTTCACTTTTTAAGTACCTAAGTGCAACCTGTATTTTAGAAGGCATTTTGATATCATGATTTGATAACTGTACTCCCAAATTAGGATCTACAGATAATGGGATGGCTTATGCAAGGTTTTGTAGTTTATATGAAAGTATATTGGAAAACTTTGGGGTACCACATCACACCTATCAGTTTGACTAACATGACATAACAGGAAAATGATTAATGTTGGAGAAATATATGAGAGTTAGAATACTAGCTCGTTGTTGGTGGAGCTGTGAGCTGATCCAACCATTCTGGTGGAGCAGATTGGAACTATGCCCAAAGGACTATAAAAAATGTGCATACCCTTTGACCAGCAATATCGCTTCTAGGACTATATCCCAAAGAGATCATAAAAATGGGAAAGGGTCCCACATGTACAAAAAATATTTATAGCAACTCTTTTTTGTGGTGGCCAAGAACTGGAAATTGAGGGGATACCATCAATTAAGGAATGACTGAACAAGTTGTGGTATATGAATATAATTGAATATTATTGTGCTATAAGAAACGATGAGCAGCTGACTTCAGAAAACCTGGAAAGACTTCTATGAACTGATGCTGAATGAAATGAGCAGAACCAGGAGAACATTAAACACAGTAATAGCCATAGTGCATGAGGACTGATTTTTGATAGATTTAGCCCTTCTCAGCAATTCAGGGACCTTAAAGATTTCCAAAGGACTCATATTGACAAATGTTATCCACATCCAGAGAAAGAACTATGTGTCAAAACACACGATGAAACTATTTTCTCTTTCATTATGTTTTGTTTGTCTCATGGTTTCTCCAGTTTGTTATAATTCATCTATGCAATATGACTTGTGAAAATGTCTTTAATAGGAATGTAGGTGTAGAATCCATGTAAAATTGCATGCTTTCTTGGGAAGGGAGAGGAAGAAAATTTAAAACTTGTGGAAGTGACTGTTGAAAACTGAAAACAAATAAATTAATAATTTTTTTGGGAGGGAAAGTTTGTTGGGCTGCTCAGCATGTGCTAATCAGAGTGGTCAATTCTGATAGGGTGAGCATGGAGTGCAGACCCTTCTTATCAGGAAAAAAATACATGGTTTGACTGTGAGCATACCTCCTAATGAATGGGCTACAGGTACTGCTTTGGGAAATGAATAGATATGGAAAGTGATTGATCTTCAAAATGGCATTTAAAATGTCATGCAATTGAATCCCATTTTTTTCATTATATTTTATACAAAGGGTATCTTGAAAATAATTCACATAGTTAAATGATTTTTTGAAAAATGAAGTAGGGCAAAGAATTGGGATAAGAAGTGTGGGCCAGGATGCTAAGATTTTTCAATTAGATTAGAAAGAGATAAGATAAATTAAATACAAGAAGAAACTGGCAGGGGCAGAGCCAAGATAGCAGAGTAACAGCATGTACTTGCCAGGGCTTTCCTTATAAACCCAGTCAAAAATATATAAAAAATGACTCTAAATAAATTCTGGAACTGCAGAACCCACAGAATGATGGAATAAAGCAAATCCCCAACACAACACAGCCTGAAAGGTCACCAGGAAGTGTCTATCACGTCATGCTAGGAGCAGAGGGCAGTGCAACATGGGCTCAGGCACAGACTAGACTTGAGCACGCCTTGAGGGAACTGAATCTTGGCTACCTGTGGTGGTTTTCCAGACTTTGTGACTCTTAAATGCCAAGGACAAATTGTAAGGTCAGTGGAGAAAAACAGTGGGACATGTGTGAGAGAGTAGGTAGGTCCCAGCCCTAGGGCAGCAGAGGGGTTGGCATCTTCTGTTTCTGAAACTCTAGGCCCACAGATTGTGGAGAGATTGAGAGGCTGACAGTAGAACCCCCTCTCTCAATGGAAGCAGAGAACTATCTTAACAAAGAGTTCAAAAGTCAAGTAAATAGCTGGGAAAATGAGGAAAAACAGGAAAAACAATCAGACTATGGAATATTATTTTGGTGACAAGGAAGACCAAAGTATACAAACAGAAGACAACAAAGTTAAAGCTTCTACATCCAAAGCCTCCAAGGAAGAACTCAAAAAGGATTTTGAAAATCAAGTAAGAGAAGCAGAGAAAAAATTGGAAAGAGAAATGAAAGTGATGCAAGAAAATCATGAAAGATGCTTGCTAAAGGAGACCCAAAAAATGTTTAAGAAAATAACACTTTAAAAAATAGACTAGCTCAAATGACAAAAGAGAGCCAAAAAGCCAATGAAGAGAAGAATGCCCTAAAAAGCAGAATTGGCCAGATGAAAAAGGAGTTCCAAAAGCTCACTGAAGAAAATAATTCCTTAAAGATTAGAATGGAGCAAATGGAAGCTAATGACTTTATGAAAAATCAAGAAATTATGAAACAAAGCCAAAAGAATGAAAAAATGCCAGATGATATGAATTATCTCATTGGACAAACAACTGACTTGGAAAAGGGACCCAGGAGAGACAATTTAAAAACTATGAGACTACCTGAAAGCCATGATCAAAAAAAAAAGAGCCTAGACATCAACTTTCAAGAAATTATCAAGGAAAACTGTCCTGATGTTGTAGAACCAGAGGGTAAAATAAATGTTGAAAGAATCCTCTAATCACCTCCTAAAAGAGATCCCAAAGGGAAAAACTCGTGGGAATATTGTAGCCAAATTCCATAGCTCTCAGGTCAAGGAGAAAATATTGCAAGCAACCAGAAAGAAACCATTTTAGTATTGTGGAAATACAATAAGGATAACACAAGATCTAGCAGTTTCTATGTTAAGAAATCACAGGACTTAGAATATGATATTCCAGAGGTCAAAGGAGCTAGGATTAAAACCAAGAATCCCCTATCCAGCAAAACTGTGTATAATACTTCAGGGGGAAAAAATGGCCATTCAATGAAATAGAGGACTTTCAAGCATTCTTGATGAAAAGATCAGAGCTGAATAGAAACTTTGACTTTTAAACACAAGTCAAAAGAAGCATGGAAAGGTAAACAGGAAACAGAAATCATAAAGAACTTACTAAAGTTGAACTGTTTACATTTCTTCATGGAAAGATAATATTTGTAACTCTTGAGACATTTCTCAGTGTTTGGGTAGTTGGAAGGATTATATCCCTATAGACAGAGGGCACAGAGTGAGTTGAATAGGAAAGGATGATATCTAAAAAAATAAAATTAAGGGTCGAGAAAGGCATATGTTGGGAGGAGAAAGAAAGAAATAGAATGGGGCAAATTAACTCTGACATAAAAGAGCCAAGAAAAAAACTTTCTCAATGGAAAGGAAAAGGGGGGAGGTAAGAGGGAAAGAATGAACCTTACTTCCATTGCATTTGACTTAAGGAAGGAATAACACTCAATTTGGTATAAAATCTATCTTACACTACAGAAAAGTAGGGGGCAATGGGATAAGCAGCGAGGTTGTAGGGGATAATAGAAGGGAGGAGAAATGGGAGGAGGGGGTAATTAGAAGCAAACACTTTTCAGGAGGGCTAGGGTCAAAAGAGAGAATAGAATAAATGGAGGAGCAGGATAGGATAGAGGGAAATATAGTTAGTTTTTCACAATATGACAGTTATGGAAGTGTTTTGCATAATTACATATGCATAGCCTATATTGAATTGCATGCCTTCTCAGTGGGGAAGGGTGTGAAGGGAGGAAGATAGAGTAGTTGGAACTCAAAATTTTAAAAATGATTGTTAAAAATTACTTTTACATGCAACTGGGAAATAAGATATACAGGCAGTGGGGCAAAGAAATCTATCTTGCCCTATAAGAAGATAGAGGGGATGGGGATAAGAAAAGAGAGGAATGTGATAGAAGGGAGGGCAGATTGGTGGAAGTGGTAATAAGAATGCATGTTGTCTTGAGAAGGGGAGAGATGGAGAGAAAATTTGAATTCAAACTCTTGTGGAAGTGTATGTTGAAAACTAAAAATAAATGAATAAATTTTTAAAAAATGAAGAAAATTAATTAAAAAAGAAGAAGCTGGAAGAAAATTCATTCAGAGTAAAATCTGGCATTTTTTTCATAAGGGAATATTGAAAGGTTGCCTTTTCATTCCCCCTACACAGGTTTGATGGCTATTGCCTATATTTTGCCATGTTCCTCTGTCATTGGAATATGACCAAAGTCATTCATATTTAAAGTCATTTGTATTTAAGTTCGTATATTTAGGGGACCATAGTATGGTTCTAAAGGAATAGAGCCATGACTCTAAGGGCTATGTAACCAACCTATTAGAAGATGTGGAGACAAATTGTATCCCATCCTGTGGACAACAACTAATCATGGGGCTTTTCTCTAACACAACCACAGCTTCCCTTCACTTATGATTTTCTCATATTCCCTCCCTACAAGTCTTCTCATTCCTTTCCCCTTTTGCTCCAAGGATTAGCTCTTCAGGGAAGCTATAATCTAATTGTACTAGGCATCCACAGTAGCAATTGTACAAGTACCACTGGGAAAGTGCGACTTTCCTCGGCTCAAAGCTTACTTACCCCATGCCTCTCAGACCACCTTCTGGTTGTGTCAGACAGCCCTCAGAGTATGACTATAAACTCTGTCCTTCTCTTTTCATTTTGAGTAGAATAGAACAAGCCTTTCACAGGGTAAGCAGGCATGGGTGGGCTGGAATCTACATGTGATGTTATTACTTTATCTTTCCTCCAAACTCATCTCTCCCTTTTTTTCCTATTTGAGATGAAGTTTCCCTATGTTACTAAGGCTGGAAGTACAGCAGACATTCATAGGGCCTGACACCACTGATCTACATGGGGGTTTTGATCAGCTCCTTCCAACCTGGGCTGGTGTGCTCAAACAGCTTGTTGGTCCCCTTAACCCCTCCCAGGGGCTCACCACAGCAGTGCCACACTGCAGATTTTTGATCACTTTTCACCCTTCTGCAAGCTTAGAACTCTTGAGCTCTGGTGATCTAGCAGTATTAGTTGTCCCAGTTGTATGCATATCCATCATGGGGCAGCTAGGTGGTGGACAGAGCACCAGTGCAGGAGTCAGGAGGAACTGAGTTCAAATCTCACCCCAGACACTTGACACACACTAGTTGTGTGACCTTGGGCAAGTCACTTAACACCAATTGCCTCATCCTGGGTCATCTCCAGTCATCCTGATGAATATCTGGTCACTGGATTCAGATGGCTCTGGAGGAGAAGTGAGGCTGGTGACCTGCACAGCCTCCCTCACTCAAAGCAAAGTTAAGTGCAAGTCATGTCATTATTTCTCTGATGGCATGGTCTTCTTTGGCAACAAAGGATGAACACACACATATGCCATCATACCTAGCATCCACTACTGTGAACAATTCTATTTCTGTTGAGTGTACTAGCACCCTTCCAGTCATCATGGTGCCATGTTCACCTCTTCGATTTCACTCACATCTCATGTCTAAGCAGTTGCCAAATCTTGCCTACATTCTATGGTCTGGCTTAACTGTCCTTTTTGCTGTTCCCCAGACTCATACAAAAATACCAATAAAAATCCAAGCATGCATAGGAAGTTGAGATATGGTTGTTGTTGTTGAGTTGTGTCTGACTCTTTATAACCCAATTTAGGGTTTTCTGGGTAAAGATACTGGAGTGGTCTGCTGTTTCTGTCTCCAGTTCATTGTACAGATGAAGAAATTGAGGCAAACATGGCTAAGTGACTTGCCCAGGGTCACACAGCTAGTAAATGTCTGAGGTGAGATTTGAATTCAGGAAGATGAGTACTGAGTTCAGGTCTGGCATTCTATCCACTGAGCCACCTAGCTATACTTTGGGAGGTGGTACCATCCATTAAATAGGTATGTCAAGAAAGAGGGATGGATTTATATTTACAATATTCTATTGAGTTGAATCAGAGACAAGTCACTTTTGAATATTGTTTTGGCATTGTGTATGGTGAATATCTACCCACAGAGAAATGTGACTCCTGCTGAAAACCACCTGTATTTACTGACTGTCATGACCTATTATTGATTATTATGTTGTGCCCCTTTCAGTAAAAAGTATCTAAAAAGAGAAAATCATTTGCATGACTAGTTATATTGATCAAGTTAACTGAATAACTCATTACAGTTACTGTTTGCAAGTCTGCCCTCTCCCTTAGGATGTATACAATGATTTTTTAAAGCAATGAAGCATATTCAACTACATTATTCTCAAGAGAAAAAAGGGTTTTTTTTCATTCTGTTAATAAATAAAACTTTTTTACAATCTTAATTTTATCCTTTTTATTTTTTATACTTGTAATTTAATATGGATAATATATTTGTACTGTGATATTTAAAACCATAATTTCTAGATAAGTATATTTATGTACAGGGGCTATGAACTTTATAGGGTTTCTTTTCCTGCTGGGATGAATTATCAAAAAAGTTTGGTGACTATTATTAGCTCTTCCCAAGGAGGAGGGAGCTGGTCTTCTGAAGAAGTAGCTGTTTACCTTGTAGAAAATAATGGTGTAAATCACTAGATGACTTCTGATAAGAGATTATCCACTAAAAGAAAATGAAAAGATGAGAAGTTGTACTTGGTTATTTCCCTGAAGAGTGTTGAAGCAACTATTTGTTTACCTGAGAAGAAGAGAGGGAGAGATCTGCTGTCTCTTCCAAAGACTTGTCAAATTAGATGACCATCTACTTCTGGTGATTTGAATGGTCATAAGTAATTCTGCCAGAAGGAAAGTAAAAAATCTTGTTAAGATGGTGAAGTCTGGGGTGTGAAACTGAAGACATTAGGTGTACAGGCAGTGTTTTCATCATTGCTGCTGACTGAAGGCAAAGCGTATTTGTGAAGTAAACAGCTGGTTACTTCTACCAG